>VDFB02000013.1:29272601-29960254 GCA_007258455.2 Sequoia sempervirens | reverse complement strand
GAGGGTTGATCCACCTCTTCGGGATAGACATCACACACACACACGAGTTGGGCCCGGATGTTACCCTTTTGATTAACTTCGAGTTGTCATTACATACATACCTATTCTGAGAATCGCCTTGTTCACTTGGAGTTGTATTTAGGGTTTTCGTTAACTGATGATAGTCTTCCAGTTAACTTGCTTTCAATAAGGGCGTGCATGCTCGCACAGATGTCCATTTTTAGATTAGATGTTTCAGTTAAACTGAGGGTAGTTTCCCAGTTAACTGTATAGTTTCTTAATTAGGGTTGGGCGCATTGCTTGCATGCATTGCGGGAACTATAGATAACACAAGGTGATTTTAGGGTTCCCTACACCTTGATGTATATAAATAAGAGCTTTGCTCATTTGTAAATAACTTTTGCTTGAGAGAGAAATATATGCTGTGCCCACCTTGCCCTCAATATTGCTCTTTTTCGTATTTGTTCATGTGTCTTCACTATTGCAATTGATTGTTATACCACATAGGGTTTCGAAAGATTGTGATGCTGAATTCTTTCCATAGATTAGATATATCTGTTTGAACATCTTTATCATTGAAATCAATTGTTATACCACCTAGGGTTCCAAAAGATTAAGGTGATAAGGCTGTTTTGTGTTAATTTACCATTGTGATCGATCGTTATACCACCTAGGGTTTCGAGAAGTTGCAGCGATAAATCTGTTTTGTGAATCTTTATCAATATAATTGAAGGTTATACCACCTAGGGTTTCGTGAGATTATAAAGATAAAGGCTGTTTTGTGAAGGCTTTGCTGATTCGATCAAGTGTTATACCACCTAGGGTTTCATAAGATCGTCTTGGTAAATTCTTAAATCTGTTGTGCCCAATAAGTTGGTTTAGATTGAGATGATAGTTGTGCCCACCTTGCCTTCAAGTAGAGAGTCTAAACCCGCTTATCGTCAGATAGTCAAACCTTGCTCCGTTTCCTCTTGCTCTGTTTTCCTGAGGAGATTGGATAGATATAAGTTGTAGTTTAGTTGATTTGCAAAACCAGAGAAAACTCAGCTGCAACGTAAAAGTTCTTTCAAGAAAGTCTTGTGCCTCTAGCAGCTGAAACAAAAAGACAGGAAGTAGTTTTAGCTTATTTTTCCTTTGCAAAGTATATTTGTCAAAGTACATCGAGGGAGCTTCCCCTCCATAATTCGAAGAGCACTCATTGCGTAGTGTGCATAGGCTGTTCATAACAACTGGTACTCCAGAGGTGTTAGTTGTTACGCCAACAATGACAAATTTGGGGCTTCTCCATTATTGTTTGGGTCTTGAAGTTTGGCAGATTGCTGGTAGCATCTTTATCTCTCAGTCAAAATATGCTAGAAGTTTGCTTGACAAATTCTGGATGCAGGACTGCAAACTTGCTTCCACACCTATGGAAAAGGGGCTAAAGTTGTCAGCCAACTTTGATTCACCTCCAGTCGATGAAACGACATTCAGGCAACTAGTGGGCAGCCTCTTCTACCTCACTGCCACTAGACCTAACATTAGTTTTGCAGTGAGCTACATCTCTCGCTTCCTGACAGCTCCTAAAGTTGATCATTGGATTGCAGCGAAGCGGGTGCTGAGATATGTTAAGGGCACTTCCGACTATGGCATTCTCTATGGCAGATGCAAGGATCCACAGCTGATTGGTTACACAGACTCAGATTGGGCAAGTTCAGTGGATGATAGAAAATCTACTTCTGGGTATGTATTCAGTTTGGGTACAGGTGCTGTAACATGGACCAGCAAAAAGCAACAGGCAGTGGCTCTTTCCTCGACAGAAGCTGAATATCGAGGAACTGTTAAAGCAGCATGTGAGGCAGTTTGGCTTCATAGGATGCTTTCTGACATGCACATGTCACAAGCAAGACTTTCTCCCTTGTACACTAATAACCAAGGGGTGCTCAAACTGGCCAAAAATCCAGTCTTCCATGAACGTACCAAGCATGTCGAGCTTCAGTGTCATTACATCCGCAAGCTGGTAGAAGACGGATCAATTCAGCTGCAGTATGTTTCAACAGCGGATCAGACTATAGACATTCTCACCAAGTCTCTGAGCCCGGATAAATTTGTAAAATTCAGGGGGCAACTTGGTGTTGTTGACAGATTGACCATTAAGGGAGGGTGTTAGAATAAATTATATTCTTATATATATTAATGGTCAATGTTATGTATTTAATAGATTAGATATTTTCTATCTGTTAGGTTAGATATTTTATGTCAGTAGGTAGATAATTAATATCTACAGTGCTTTTATGCACTTCTTTATATATTGTAACTTTTTAATGTTAATGTTAAGACTTTTAACCATTTACACTAATGGATCTACTTGGGGGAGCATTGTTAGAAGTACAACATCGCCTACCACATGTTAATCAAAATGACGTTCATAGCTTTGTACATGTATGAAGCTCTAAGCTTCATTGATCTTATTTTGATGGATAACCAAGTACTAGGAGCAAGTGATGTCATCAAACAGAGCCAAGACATTCTAAAGTCACTCAAAAGTAATCTCCAACATAAATGTATGAAGACCATCATAGGATAAGAAAAACATTTGAGATCGAAGACATGGTTTTTGTGAGATTGCAATTGTAAAAGCAATCTTCCTTAAAGACAGGTGGAGCATAAAGACTCAAACCGCACTTCTACGAACCTTACAAGAATCTTAGAAGGATTGGCGAACTGGCCTATAAGTTGGAGTTACCAGAGGGAAGCAAGATCCACAATGTTTTTTAACAAGTCTTGCCTCAAAAAGGCAATGGGATAACATATAGAACCCTTCCATGAATTGCCTCCAATTGATGAAGATAGCAAACCAATTTTGATTCCCAAAGCAATCATGGATGTAAGGGAGAGGAAGCTAAGAAACAAAAGCATCAAGGAGTACTTGATTCAATGGAAAGATCTTTTGGTGGAGGATGCAATGTGGGAAGGCCCACAAATTTTGGAACATCCGAACCTGTAATTACTTGTGGACAAGCAATCTTGAGCGAATTGAACTTGTCATGTCCTATTTCCAATCAATCTATGTCTATATATATTAGGTCTATACTTGTGTCTTCTATGTTTTTGTTTGTTGTGTGTTTTCCCTTCCTAAGTATATTTTTTCTTCCAGCTCTGCTCTTCCCTTCTTCCTATCAGAATTTTGAACTTTCCCTTAACAACATGCCCATTGCTCGACTCTGAATACCTCATCCTACAATTTAGGTCTTATGTTATGGCCAACCCCCAATTTCTTCCTATGTTTATGTTCCCACCTAACTTCCCAACACATGTATTGTTTCTAATAGTTTTTTTTTTTGACACCGTCACTTGCAAAATGGAATATTTCCCCCCCATGAATCTTTGCCAACCTATTCTATTTGTTGATTTTGAAGGACAATCTCATAGAGAGTTCGTATTTGAGCTCCACTATATGAAGACTCCAGTTGCATTGTATTGATCTAAATTGTCATTGCTTTTGGTATGAATTGTTGTAGTAAATGATAATGCAAAACTATTTGATTGTAATATAGCCATTATTGTAACAAGAAATAGATCAAGATTTACACCTGTTATTTGTTCTTCATTATAATAAGATCGGGAGTTATTTCTATCATTTGTTGTTCGAAATGTAATGATATTCTTCATGATAAACAATAATTTTAATACTAATAGAGTTGTTATTCAAACAATAAGTGTTTGTGCAAGGTTAAGAATTGGATTTGCATTATGTTCTTATTTGAGTACTCATTTACTGGCTCCCGAAGGCTGATCCTCGACTATTTTGCACAAAGTTCTCTTATCAAGTCACAATTTTTTTTTATTTATTTATTTTGGTTTGGGGGAGTGGTGTGCGGTTCTTGTTTGAGTATGTATTCTTCAATATCCCAAAGTCCTAAAGGTTTTATTAACAACAAACTCTTCCTTAGTGGCTGCAACCATCTTTAAAGGGTCATTATGAGGCTTTTCCATGCAAGCTTCTTTGTCAAAGACATCGTCTCCTCCAATGGCCATCTCATAGCTTGCACTGAAATAAAAAATTTGTATTTTATTGGGATCAAAGGGAAATTTATCACATACAGGTTTCTTGACAACCTTAGGTGCCTTCACACCTGGATCCCAAATGCTGAAGGGCTGATTATTTTGATCAAAAAGAAAGTGCTCTTCATACTCCTCTTGAAGTGTTGACTCAATTAATGAGTCACCTCCCAACTCACTTAAACTGATATCTTCAAGAGTATCCCTTTCCAAGAGCTTAGTTTGATAATCAAACTCAAAACCACCCATGCCACCATCACTATAATAAAGTAGAGAATCATCAATGTCAGTCGTTTTGAAGATTCTATCCTGCTTACCTTCAATAAGTCCATCATGTGAATGTATATTACTGATTTCTTCATTAGTAGTCACAAGCATACCAAGGAGGTCTTCTTGATTACTTGTCATAGATTCTTCATGAATAACCAAAACTGATGTTGCCTTATTGCACTAATCCTTAGCATGTGCAGACAAATGCATATCAATAGGTACCTCCCGAGAAACTGCCATAGAATCATTGAGAAACAACATTTTATTCATGTCTTTTGCATTAATGACCACCTCATTTATCTGCTCAGTCTTCTTCAAGTGGGGCTTCAATTTTCCCTTACACTGATTGAACAAATCTTTGATCAACATACCAACAATAGAAGAATTTTTTCCCTCTTGTTCATAAATGTTTAGCAGAAAAGATAGGATGGATTTTGGAATGACATCCATCTCATTGATAGTTAAAACTAAAATATTTCTCATTGCTGCAACTACATCCTCCTCTTGCTCACTCCAAGTTGAAATGAAGAGGTAATGGATCAAATAATATATTTGATCTAGCATACCCAAATCTATCAGCAATATACTTGTTCTGAGTTCTAAAAATGTCTTCAATATAGCAGCTCTTCTAGAGTACTAACTGCTATCAGTTTCATCAAGATCTTGAAAGCTTTCCACAATCATATAAAGAACTCTCTTCATAGTTTCATCATCATAGGGCACCAAGGGTGCCAATATTCCCATCACTTCACTAAGGCAAGAAGTAATCAGCAAACTAATTTCTTCATCGCCATGCCTCAACCAATAGGGATGTTTCAGAGAGATCACTGCAATCATTAATGTTGTTTTTATTTACTCTAAAGGTGACTGCTTCACCTCAATCAAACATTGTTCCAACATAAGAAATATTCTCACCTCTTCTTCCCTAGTCTGACATTCTTTAATGAGCCTTGTTCCTGTGGTGTAAAGTGACCTTGCAAAACTCTTTTCTTCTTTAGAAGCCATGATTAAATCAAATAGCTCATGGCTTCTAAACTTCAAAAAATGTATCATCTTCTGAAACTTCAAAAAACTGAAATTGAGTTTTGTTTTGACCTCTAATGTAGTATCTTATTTCCCTGTCACTCATCTAACAAATGAAGCACCGAATTCACAGGATGGCAGGAAAACAAGCTCTGATACCATTGTAATATTCCCCATTAATTTTTTTAGGATTTTATCAACACAACACACCACTGATTAGCGTTAGCTCAAATGATAACCAACAAGAATAGTAACCCTTCACCTTTTGATCACCAAGATCCCAATGTGGGTGAGGTGAGAGCATACAGTACCAAGGATCATTAGCAAACTGGAAATGAATCACAAAGCTGCTAGGCAGCTAGCCAACCATGAATGAAAGTAAATACATGAGTAGGTGAATAACCGACCATAAGCTCGACCACTTATTCAGCGGGAGCAAATTAATTACAAATAATAAGGCGGCAAGACGACCATGAATCTGCTCTGCCACTTATTCAAAGGGGGGAATTTTAACAAAGTGTTGAAAGTAAATTAATTAACTAAGCCACTTCTTCAGTGGGAGTAATTACAAATATTTTAAATGCAGCAATAAATATAACAGTTGTTAGTACTACTAAACCAGCTTTACAATGATAGAATTTTCAACTGCACAAACATAGAGTTATTCTTTCTAAGCCACAAGGAGTTAGAGTAAAACCCAACCTAAGTTTGGGGACGGCAGGGGGACGGCGGGGGTTGGTGGGGGAGTAGCACTGAAATACTTATAGTACTTAAAAAATTAGTTATAAAAAGATGTATTAGTTATAACAATATAATTATATAATTGTAGAAGCCTAAGGAATAAGTAAAGTTAACACATAAAAACAAAACTTAAAACTTAAAAGTTTAAAGTTTAAACATGCAATGATATATCATTTTATTGAACTAGTGAACCACTGAACATTGAAAATCAAAATGAAAATATAGACATTGGAAAATGCAACAAGAACTAGATGTTTCATAATTTGAGTTTCATAATCATGATTCATGAATCATAATTACAATCAACTATCCCTGTATCATCAATGTTCAAGCTTCAAAACTTCAAAAACAAAGTACAAAATAGTAAATGCTAATAGTAAATGGCTCCAGGATAATGGCCTCATGCCTCTAGAAGTCTCCTAGAAGTTTCCTTCGAGTCTCCCAGATTTTCCTTGGAGTCTCCTAGAAGTTTCCCTTGAGTCTCCCAGAAGTTTCCCTGGAGTTTCCTTGGGTGGAGGGGACTTCTGGAAGTCTCCCAGAAGTTTCCCTGAAGTCTCCCAGAAGGGGATTTCGGGGGGACTTTTGGGGGGACGGCAAAGAAACGGGGGGACAGCGGAGGGACGTTTCCTAGGCGTCTCCCCGTCTCGGAAACGGGTGGTTTTTCCGGGGGGACGCGTCCTCGTGGAACACTAATAAAACCTCTAACTGATACAACATATGAATGATATAGAAAATGAGCTCAAATCAGCCGTATTTCAGAAAATAGACAAGTCTGATCAGAAATAGTAAATACAAAAAATCAGACCAGCAAGATAAGAATTCACCAAATTGGACACAACTTCTACAATTCAGCTCTGATTGACTCCAAACAGCAAGCACATGAAGCCAATAGCCTAGGCATCCAAACTCCAACAAGCAAACAATGCCAAAACAGCAGCAAAGACTTGGCACAAATTCCAATGCAACCAGCAAGAGATGGTACAGCCTCCAAGAAGGGTCGACCTTCTCTTAAAAATCAGATTCTCAGAATTAAATTCTGAAAACTTGCACAACTAAGCGCCCTAAACAGTAGAACAGCTTGAGCTAGTACCCAAAACCCGATAAAATTTGATGGTGAAGCTACGAGCAAAAGTTCGCTTCAGCCATGAACATCTTTAGCAGAACTAAACAGACTATACAGCAGCAATTTGTTTATAAAATTCAGAATTCAGCTCTATCTACACTCCTGAGTGAAGCATAGTCTTCAGAATGCCATCTAGGAAGCTATCATTTCAAGCCCGAAGAATGGCGAAGTAAAGGTGCTAAGAAGGATCTCCTCGAAGCGGCTCTGAATTCAATTGAGCAGCATAGTGTTATCATAATTTCTAAAAGATACAAATGAAGGAACAAGGCATCATTAAATAAGCTTCAATGGGCAAATGAATCAACTTGTAACTTCCAAAAACAAAACTCTTCAGCTTCCTCAAAGGAACGCCCATCTCCTCAAAGCACTTTTAAAATATTAAAAATACTTTAATATCACTTCCTAGGCTTTCAACCTCAAGAGCATTTTAAAACATTAATGAAGGTATTAATTTCCTCACTTGGACGTCCACTTGAAGGCCCCCTTTTAAAAACAACTTAAAGTCATTGACAAGGCATGGGGTCCAAAAGCAACAACTGAAAATTGACTAAGTATTGAAACTTAAGCTCCGAGAGAGAGAGAGAGAGAAACCAACACCAAAACCATATTGCCTCACTGCCCGAAATAGAAAGATAATTGGAGATGACTGAGCTGCTGCTAGGAGGACATTGCCATAACTAGAACTTACTAAAAATAGCAAACTGCTATAAATAGTAAGCGTTTCCAAACACCTTTTGAGCACAAACCGGGCAACCGTCATGACTTACTAAAAATAGTAAGTGCCTAGAAAGGTTGTCAAATGGAGATGCATGTTATACCATTCTGAAGCTCTCTGAAAACCCAAAAAAAAAACCAAAAACCTTTCCTACATGCAAAGTACTAGAAATAAATGCATGTCATTTTTTTTATCATGCATGTTACCTCATCCTAAACCTCTCCAAAAACCCAAAAAACTCCACCAAAACTCACTTCCAAACTCCTACATGCAAGCCTTCAAAAATGCATCTGAAACCTCCTATAAAATAGGAAACCCTAATTTATGTTTCTGATTAGCCTATGGATTTCCAGAAATAGGCTAATTCCAAATGAAGAGTGTAGAGCTCAAATGGGGACATTACAAATACCCCCTTTCTAAAAGCTTGCTACAGTACCTAGAGACTAATACTAGATACAGGAAAGGGTTCTAGTACCATATGACCTTTTTTTAATAGATGAGTACTTGAAGATGCCAACATATATAATTTGCTAAAAAAAGTAAAAAATGAAATATAAATAATAAATACTAAATAGAAATCAAGTTCAACAAGAGGGAAATATTAATTGTACTACTATTTCATTGACAATCAATATAATGACACAACGTCATTACCAATCAAAGTTTCGATCATTAAACATTATCCATGAATAACACGTGAAAACCAATACTAATGTCATGTGCCCCCCTCCTCCCCCACTCCCACCCGCACCCCCAACCCCAACCAAAATGTAACACATTAAAATAACAAAAGTCATATTAATTTAATGCTATTATGGTGTTGAAATACAAACAACTAAATAAAATAATATAAATATCAAAATAAAAATAATGATACCATTATAATTATCCTAGATAATATTATAATTATAACACAATTATCTAATGAACAGAACAATTAATATCATTAATCGTAAATATCATCATAATAAAAAGTTCACAAGAAGCTAATATTATCTAAATATAGCTATGCCCTAGTAAATAAATAAATGGATCTAAATTGCATCAATTAAACGACAGCCTCATTATCCTTAATAGGACAGTAAAGTTATTAATCACAATTATTATGAATATTTACAAGAAGCATAATAATCAAATAAACAAATGGCAAAGACAAAGCATTGAAAAAGGTTGTAGCAATCTCCCAAAAAGCAACTATATTCAAACCATAAATAAAGCTATTCCCAACCATTCACATTGTTCAACAACTCCTAAACTTTGAAATGCAGCGATTACTTACCATATGAAGCGATGCAATTAGAATGGTCTAAGGAAGCGATTTATTTAAGAGACATGTCCCTAGCAAATACTTCCAAACAGATCGGGTACTTAAAGGGAATGATTATCAAAGGAGAAGGGCATCGAATGGAATGGACTGTGAATAAGGAGAAAGGGAATAAAACAGTCAGCAACCATGTGTATATTAATTCTGATCCATGTTTTATTCAATATAGTAATGATCATAGTTTATTTTAATATAGGGATGATTATAGTAGTATAATGAAGGTTCGTGATCATAGTTAATAGAATATAATTATGATTCAAATTGTAGTAGATAACATAAGTGTTTTATAGTTCAGATTTATAAATCAATATTGTGATGAATATTTTATGTGGAATTATAGATTGTTCAAATACACTTAGTGATAATATACTCATGTTTTAAGGATATACTTTACGTATTAAGTTAGTAGTCTAATGTGCACATTGTTCTACCACAATAAGGGAAGGGAGGATTGCTAAGGGAGTACAGAGAGAGGGCCTCTTCTGGATACGCCACCCGGAGGGGGACAAGATAAGCCCACATGGGCCAAAGGGGTACTTGCCTTTGTCTCAAAGGGTAGTGCCTTTGGGTCTAGGAGAGTTGGCTACCAGGACACCTTTTGCAATCTCACTTCTCTTGTCATGGAACAACAATATAGAGGAGCTATTCACGAAGGAGTGGAAGAAGATGGAAGGACGAGGGACCCTCAATTGGCCGCCCCATATGAATGGTATGTGCCACATGGGGTAAGGGGCCACCTCATATGAATGGCATGCGCCACATGAGGTAAGGGGCCACCTCATATGAATGACATGCGTCACATGAGATCCATGGAGATACCCCTTCTAACCGTCCTCTTCAATGCTTCCCTCACGATTGAGCATCCTCAAAGGAGGAGGTCATAATCAGTATTGCAAATTTACTAGAGTTATTAATGATGCTATCCTAATTGTTAAGTTATTATTCTTGAATTCTAAATTGTTTGAGAGGATTAAATCAAACCAAGGTACTCTCTAAATCTTCTATTTGTTTGGAAACTAGTAATTTAGAATAAAACCAATAATATTCCTATCAGGGACATTACAACTAATTATAATTTCATAACTCTTGGCTCAAGAATTCATACGGCATATTCAAATGTTGATAAATACACATATGAAAAGCAAAATCATAAATCTAAATCCTAACATATAATGGAAGAGGCTCAACTCATACATGAGCTTTGCCATCTATCTCTAGGTCCTTTGCTAGGATGCTCTCCAAATAATCATCACTCTCAAGCTCATGTTCCTCCATAGGTAAATGAACTAGAGATAAATCATTGAGGCCATTTGCATCAATCACTTCATCCTCCAAGGGTGTAATTGCTCCATCTAGTGGATTTTGGTTCCCTTCTACTAAAGGAATCTCCTTGTACCAAAAGACTATACAAGAGAGAAAGTGAAATGTGCACAAACATAGACTAGGTTCTTTGCCTTCTTTGAACCCAACCAGCTCCTTTTGTATGGCTGAATGAAACCATAACTGTAAGTACTCCAATTCCTCTCACAAGAAGATTTAGCTACTTGTGAGAGTAAAATTATTGCAAATGATTGCAATTCCAAGGCTTCAATTCCATGGTTCCATCACCACTTTGTTGGACCTTTCTTTGCATGCATATCATAGAAGGCTTCCACAATAGACACGTCATCTTGTTCACATGAGAATTTATTCCACAAGTCTTGATAATTGAAGTGGCCATAAATCCTTTTTACCACAGCTCAAAACCCCTCCATTATCTCTCTATGCTAATACATCTTTTCTAAGTGAGGTTTGTATCATACCACTTAGGGTTTAAAGCATATAGGTAGGATGATGAAGAGATGTGTTAAGTTTGTTCAATCTTCCATGTGTTTTTTCCTCTACCAAAGGATATAAAGAAGTATCTCTAACATCTATTATTTTTCTAATCTTTTAACACATACAATCAATCTCTTCATAAGTTTTTCCCAAACATGGCTTGTTTGGATCTATAAATTTGATTACCATATGTATGGGTTGGATAAGGTCAACAAAGAATTTAACATTGGCCCAAAGACAATCATTAAGGACCATCCACCTCACCTCAATTGCAATATTTGATATAGATCGTCTCCAAGATGCTCATCCATCATTGACCTCTATGGAAGACAAAGCCCTTTGACTAAGAAATGATGATCAAGACGGATAAAATAAGAAGCAATGTACATATCAGCAAGCTTGAAGAGATCCACCTTGGCAAAGTTTCAATAAATGGCTTGTGTATGGCAATGATTACATATGAACGTTTGTGTTTTCCTACCCTTTTCAATGAGTTTTGAGATCCATTGAAATTTGTCGATGTCTTTGAATTTACTATTCAATACACGCGCATAACATGATGTCCAAAAAATATGCTTGCACTTTTTTGTACCAGCAAGCTTGTTAGTTTACAAACAAGGGCAACATCTATAACAATTTGGACTATTTGTGATACCCCCACCTCCTCAATGGCATCACATGGATTTGAAGGAAATCTACATTTTTATCTTGCCCTAAACAAATCAATTGCCTTCCAAAGACAAGGACCTTTGATGTATGTTGCGATGATATTAAGAAGTGGGTGATTTCTAGCATCTATCCAATTATTCATCATAATGTTGCATCCCTCTAACAACCACACTCTTTTCATTTATGTAGTTTGTTGCCCTAGTTGTATTTTTTCTTTATCAACTAAAGTCATGCAAAACTACTCATACCCAAGTGGTCTATAAAGTGTCAAACAATTGTTAGCAACTTACACCATCTCCTAATATTAAGGAAACGAACAACATTAAATGGTGTTTCAATTACATGAAAGAAGTGTGTGATCAATGGATCAACCACATCTCAACCATGCACATTAAACAATCTTCCAATGGGGTTTGAGCTACCAGTGTGTGGTCTCTTGCGAGAAGTCCCTACATCTTGTGTCACATCTCTAGAAAGCACATTTGTCTTTTAACTCTCCAATTTCTCTTATTAGTTGACTCTTAGTTGCCCTTGTTGTTTAAGAATGAGATCTCAAATAAGGAACTTTCCCATTGGTCCTTTCTTGATCTCCAATAGCTGCAGACTATTCATTTTCATTTGGGTACGATTCGAAACCTTTTCTCTTTGTGTGACAAAAATGAACCTTTACCTTGTATTTACACAAAGTTTACATGCAACTATGTTTTTTCCACCAAATTCCTTGGCCCGTAAAACACAATCACACTAGTGTCCGAAATTCAACCCTTTCCACTAGGTAGTTAGCCTTGGAAGGCAAAAAAATTCCCTAACCCAAAAGCTTTTGGACACCCATCAATCATATGACTAGTTGCAAAACAAGATATGCATCTAAAAGCAATACCTTTGTAATCTAATTGTTGCATCCACACTATATTGCCCATCTTGAGACCAATTTCAACTAGAAGAGTTTCAAAGAGATCTAATTCCACCAAATTCCTAGCAAAGCTTAATTGAGATTGACGAAGGGAAAAATCGGGAACCATAAGAGTCTTCCATAGGGAATTACCTACATAGGAGAGGCAAGAAGAGCTAAAATATTCTATTGAAAGATTGAGGAAACCCAACCAAACCAGAGACATCAAAAAAAATTCCATGAGAGAATCAAATTCCAAAACTAGGGCTTTAAACAATAATATTGCTTTGTCCCAAAACCACAAACCTCCTCGAAGAAATATCTCCTCACCCTCAACTGAATCACAAAGCACCACAAATAAACCACACACACAAGGGCAAATGAAAGGGTCAACTTACAAAAGAGGTTTCTAGATTTTAGAAATCTTGTCTTGTAGGTCAGCCAAGCTTGGCCAACAATTATAGAAATTGCATATTATTGCATTTTTGTTCCAAACCCTCCTCAATGTCCAACATATTAGTCCCTTAATCACTAATCTTTCAACAACCTAGGATGAGGCTCAACATTGGATTCATCTCCCTTTTGAGAAAGGCAACCATGAGTGCAATATGGTGGCCCTTTCAAACAATAAAGTTGAAGAATCCAAGCCCAACTTTGAATCAAGAAAGGCATCCATGAGTGCAATATGGTGGCTTGATTTTTCTCAGCTATATTTGTCTTTCCCTTCATCCTCTTGTTTGTGCGCTTAGTGATATTGGACCTACACCTTGGTGGATGACACATCCCCCTCATAGATGCATGTTAATACATAGGGAGGGAGGCAAAGTACAAGTCTTGTGAATGTTGTCCTTGCTTCTATTTGTACCATATCACCTCCATGTTTCCTTCTTACTCCCTTTTCCTTTTAATTACAACATACCTTTATTTTTGGGGATGATGCAAAACATTGAGATGCTTTCAACTCTTTAATGTTGACCCAAATTTGTAGCTCCCTTAATGTTTCCATTTTCTCTCTATGTTTGGTATCCTCATGGGATTACTTCTCTATGGTGTACACTACTTTATGTGTTTCCCCCTTCATGATTTGGGGACAATGCAAAGTATTAGGGTATTCTTACCTTTTTCCATGTTGACCCAAAAACATGCCCTCCATTCTTATTGTTGCACCCCACTTCTTGTTACCTACATATTTTGTGTTGTGCTCTTGTCTTCAAAAACAATTGATGGTTGTGCTTTTACTTGATGGATGTGCATTACAATCGTTCTCTGGATTTGTTGTTCACCTTCCCATAACTAACCCTAAACTTCTAGAGCCCTTCATGTTATGCTCCTTATAGTATATACAAACAACATTTCTTGCACATCTACTTATACTTCCTTATTCCTATGTTTTAATGCTATCACACCAATCACTTTGACTATTTCCTCTCATACTGTACTCTTTACACTCTATCCCTCACCCATTATATATTATCTACTTTATAATACAATGCAGTGTTCAAGGCCATCTAGAAAAGATCCTGCATAGAAGTATGGGATACCAAGAAATGAAAATGGTGAGGTCACTTGTACTGAATGCAATAAATAGATGACAAGGGAAATCAATAGATTAAAATACCACATTTCCAAAATACCACTATAATAATTTACCTTTCAACGTGGCGAACAGCGCATATTGGGAAGGTTTGGTGAATGCGTTAACAGTTGTAGGTATGGGGTTTAAGACCCCAACAGCTAGAGATTTGAGTGGGCCATTGCTAGAGGAAGTCGTAAAGAATATGTGGCTCGTGGTCGATGAACAAAAAAAAAAAAAATTGGCGGACAAAAGGCTGCAGCATCTTATCAGATGAATGGAATAGGACTATCCTGAACTTTTTAGTGGCCTCTAATGGTGCATTGGTGTTCCTAAAGTCTATAGATGCCTCCCATGAAATCAAAAACACTGAGAATGTTGTCCAAATTATCACAGACAACGTAGTTGCATATGTAGCTACAAGTAGACTACTTATGGAGAGGCATCCTACAATTTCATGGTCTCCTTGTGCTGCACATTGTTTGGACAACTTGTTAGAGGACATTGGGAAGATTGGATGGGTGAAAAGAGTGGTTGAAAATGCTAAAAGTGTTACCAAATTTGTCTACAACCAAACTTGGGTGCTTTCTTTATGAGAAAACACTCAAATCGCAAGGACCTTGTGCAACCAGGAGTGACACGATTTTGCTAGCCACTTCCTCAGATTGCAAAGCATTCTTGGTGCCATTTCTCATCTCAAGCAAATGTTTGTATCTGATGCTTAGTTGGAGTCTCCATTCTCCAAAAAAGTTGAATGGGAGAAGCTTGTAAGTATAGTTTACAATGACACATTCAACAAAAATGGAGAGGAGTGGATTGGGGAAAGTAACAAACACAAATATAAAATTTGTAAAAGACAATCTATTTGTTGTTTTTTTTAGGGATTAATTTTGTAATAATTTAAAATTTGTTTTCATTTTTTTAGGTGATAGAACCTTTGGTTAGGGTTCTTCGTATGGTGGATGGAGAGGGCATGCCAATGGGTTTAATTTATAAGGCCATGGATAGGGCCAAAGAGGCCATTTCACATTACTATAGCGGAAACAAGAGAAAATATGAAATCATTTGGCGCATCATTGATCGTAGATGGGCTAACCAACTCCACCAACCGATACATGCCTTCGCCTACTTCTTGAACCCAAAATTCTACTTCTCTAATACATTTAAGGCTGATGAGGAGGTCATGGCAGGTCCTGTCACATGCATCGATAAGATGGTGCCTAATCGTGACTTGAGAGACAAGGTTCTTGATGAGTTGGAGGTGAGATTTGCTATATCTTATTTATGAATTTGGCTATGTTGGCGATCTAGAAACATCCATTTTACATACATAATAAGTTAATAACTAATTTTCTATATCTGTTTTTAATTTTATTTTTATCTATTCAAGGTCTACAAGCGTGTGGAGGGGAGACTCTTTTCTTTACAACAAGCAATTGAAAGGAGAAAAAACAACTAGGTAAAAATTTTAGTTCAATACTACTAGATGAAATTATATACTTGATTCTTACATTTTTTTACTTTATTCTTATATTTTTTAAATGTGTTTTTTGTAGATTTATGGTGGGAGAATTATGGTGCTAGCACGCCAAATCTTCAAAAGCTAGCCATCAATATTTTGTCGCAGCCATGAAGTGCTTCTAGGTGTGAACATAATTGGAGCGTATTTGAGAAGATTGACACAAAGAAGAGAAATAGGTTAACCCAATTGTGCCTCAACGATCTAGTCTTCGTTCGATACAACCTTCACCTTCGAACTAGAAAGGTGGAGGACGTTTCACATGAGTCCATCGACTTGGATGATATTGATCCATATGGTGAATGGATTGTCAATGAACAAAATGATGATAATGATGTCTTCCTTACTGAAGAAGATCTTGTAGAATTGGAGAGAACAGCAACAAAAGAAGTAGTAGAATTAGATGCAATGGCAAAGGACGAAGACAGTTTTGAAGAAACAACTCCTCATCATTTGGATATTGTAGCACCTTCTAGTTCTAGGCCTAAAAAATTGAGCTGCAATAGGAGGGGAAAGAGGAAGATGCAGATTGTATTTGGTTTTTTTCTCATTTTGATATATCATTATATGTAAACATTTATAAACTTATGATGCTTTTATACATTTGAATGTTTGAAACTATGAGTATGAATGATGAAATTTCAAATACTGAGTGTTTAAAGATCATATGACATATGTAATATTTGAATTATGGCAAATTGATAATCAAATTAGGCTCTTATGTTCTCCAAATGCATTAATTTCTTCTTCTTCTTTTTTGTAAAACTATGGTTTTCTTCTTTGCCGAGTTTTTTGCTGAGTATGTGCTGAGTCCCAAGTTCGAGTCCTATTTTGGGTTGTCGACTCCGCATCGAGTCTGAGTCATGAAACTTTGATACAATGTACATCCCTTTCTTTTGTATCTCCCATTTTCATCTCAACCTCTCTACATATTTCCTATTACTATACCAACATTCTTTCGTTTTGTTCTCCCATTTTAATATATAACTTTTTATCTACAATTTCTATGATGTTATCTTGTTCACATCCTATCCTCTATGTTTCCCATTTTCAAGACAAGCTCTTATACACATCTTCGTATGATCATCTGAGTTCCTTATCATACACACTTACCTAATTAATCTTGTGTTCTTCACCTACTTTGCTTTGCTGCCTACTAATCACAATAGTTCTTATCTTCCTTTGTGTTATTCATGCAATTCCTTTTCCCATGTTCTCACTTTCTTAGTTTCTTATCTTCCGAATTTATTGCTTTCTTATCCCAATCTTCTTTGTAGGATACAACCAAAGCCTTATAATACACCATTCTTAAACTCCCTCATTTGCACTACCCCCTTGTTAATCACCTTGCATTTACCTATTTGTTATTACCTCACTTCTTTCCTACACTTGTTTCATACTTACTCTACCTTGGGACACAAATTTTTGGAAGTATTTTTTAGGGCATGCTCCACCCTCCTCGTGTGCATAATCTTCTTAGTCTTAAATTAATTTTCCAATATTTTAAACATGTGTTCTTTCAATATAATATTATGACTGCTATTCTTATCTTCTTACTTACATTATACTTGTCTTTTTCTCCTTTTTCCCTTCTCACGTTGATCATTTCGCCTTTACCTTTACCTATTTGTTATTACCTCACTTCTTTCCTTCACATGTTTCATACTTACTCCATCTTGGGATGGAAATTTTTCAAACTAATTTTGAGAGCATGCTCAACCCTCCTTGTGTACACAATCTTCATCTTACCTTACTTTTTCCACTATTTTAAACATGCCTCCTTTCACTCTAATATGATGACCACTATTATGATCTTCCTACTTACATTAATATTTTTCCCATTTTGCCCTTCTTATGGGGGCAACACTTCAATCCATGTTTCCCTACGCTCTTGAGCATCGTATATTGGAAAGAAAATTTGCAGCCACATAGGACTACTTCCACATAACCCAAAGAGAGAAATTCACACGAACAAGTATTCAAAATCCACATGCAAAAGAATAGATAACATACCATCAACGATGACACGAGATATACCATGGAAAAACCCTCAAAAGAGAAAAAAACAACCTCCAAAAACATCCATCACTCATTTATTATTCAACAATAAAGATTATAATACATCTACAAAGTCTCCATGAATACCCTTAAAGCATCAAGCTCTCTACATGCACTCCATGTGAACAAGAAAACGAGAATCATGTAACCGCACATGCCAATCCATGCTTCAAACCCTCAAATGTGCAACCTACAAGAGATTCTAAAACAACTACTCATGTTTGCTTTTACAAAAATAAGTTTGCAAAAAACCACTAAGTGGTATTACATAAACCATGTGACTAATAATATGAACTTATAAAACCATTTCCCCCCTCATTTACTTTTTGGTACTAAGTTTTCCCAATATTAAATATTTTTCCAATGTACAAATTCACATTAAATATTTCACTCAATGCTCCATACAACACATAAAGTGACCCCAAGAATGTCAAACCCATGTGATGCATGTATTTCTAGATACCCTAAGTGCACCACAAATAATATTAATTTATATTATAACATTATGCATGGTGAACAACACATCTTTACCCAACATTCTCCCACTTCTTGTATTCATTGAATAAGGCATAAAAGTAAACTCAAACATAGTGAGAATAACCTCTATAGTCAACACACACCATCAAGGAATCAAAGTGCTCCATGTTTTCCATCACGATACCTACAACAATAATCAAACTGACCAAAATCTCAAACATGAATCCTTTCATTCTCCATCATGCCAATGTACAAAAGATAAAATCCCATCCAAAGAGAAGTCACACTAACTGTCACAAAGAAGCATAAGTCTTGCCTCAAATTGATATCCAGACACAAACACTTAACCAATGGTAACAAATATGCATTAGTAGCTGTCAAGAAATAATCACCATAGCTGGACTAGCAACCACAACTAGTTGCTAACACATCCAACTAACTATAGCTCAAAACCAAGCCATTCACATCATAACACGTAAACCTCATGCTATCAACACATCCAACCGATAACATGTAATCACAAGCTCCATTTATAAATATGTCCATAAAGAAGCGAACACGTCCAAGAACTCCCACTACATAGGTAATGTCAAATCCGAAAAATGATCAGCATCACTTAGAACGTGTAATATATATTGATGACAGCCTTCCTCAATCACACACTCTGATACCTAAATGATGGTAGACTGGTTACTTATAAACTATCTATAATAGGCAACAACAGGAACTTCCAATACAAGATGGCAACGATAATTAGCAAGCTCATAATCATAATCATGGGCGATAGAATCATATACAACTCATGCCTCATTTAGAGAAATAGAAATAAAAGCTCAAGACTAACAATGATGGAAAACAAGATCGTAGCTTTTTCATGCTTCAGAATCGATCCACTAAAACATGGAAACAGGGTTACAAAATCTGAAGATCAGCTTCTGCTCTTCCTCAAACCGGTGCCACTCTAGCCAATCGAACCTTTGTTATTTATCCCTTGCCATCCTCATTCTTTTCTGATTTTCTAAGGACAGTTCACCCTCACCCAAGACTCTTAATCGACTTCATGCCAAAAAAAACCAACTTTCGACCTCTCTCTCAATAGGCCAAAAAGCTCCCACACCAAAACTGTATCACTCCTCCCCTTTCTACGCTGACAAGAACTCCACGCTATCTGAGGCAAATCAGTTCTCTCCAAGAACAGTTTCACAAGCAACAAAAACTTGACTCAGTTGTTTTCCAATAACCGTCCTTGAACTAGACGATGCTTTTGCAACTAACTTCCATTCAAAACCAAAACAAAAGTTCACTGCCCCAAAATTCTCAATCACAAAACGGTTACTTCACACCCAAAATGCGAACAAATCAAAATACCAAATACAATTGGAGGCAAATTAAAATCTCATCAAGTAAACAATGATGCTCCTGAATCATATATCATGTAGTACCAAGGAACATCCAAAAAGATATGCAAAACCTGCACATAAATTTGTTGCAATACAACTCTCACCGCTAGTCCCCGTAACTCTCCCAAGTTCTCCACACTCAACAAAAGAAAGACATTAAGAAGCCTCCATGTTATCACCAAAGGAAACAATAACACAAGACCACAAACATAGTGATTACAATAGCTCCACACAAAACTCAACTCCAATGTCATGTGAATACAAACATCTAGGAAGAACAAGACCAAAGAGAGATAAGTGTGTAGCATGTCTTTCTACGCACACCTCTAAATTCTCTAGCTATGATAAGTATGATCTCCTTCATTAAACCCCCAAACAGACAAGCATTATCCACATCTAATCCTAACCAAGATGTATGCCTCTCAAACCAAAGGAAGATCAAACCAAATAATCCATTCCCAAAATAGGAATAAGCCAAAAATATCCTCTACACTCAAATATCCTAGCTCAAGACTCATTCTCACCAATTCACATATGACTCCATCACATAGTCAACAAGAATAGGTCCCACACATAACTATACCAGGTAACACCATATCTCCACCTCATAATGACAATAAAACCAAGAAACATGTGACAAATCAGAATATGCATCTGCATTGAAACATCTATGGGTACAAACAACTCACATCTAAGTCATATATGCAACTTGTAAGTATAGATAGCCTACAATATTGCACAAATCATACATCTCAAAATGCAATATCAGAGATATACATGTAAGTTTTTAGTGACTAAAACACCAAATTACCTCATATTCAATTTGCCACAAACTCGCAAAGTACCATAGTCACAGCAACCAATAAACAAATCACATCAAAACATCACCAAACCTAATCCATTGCATAGTTTTTAGAACAAGCGTTCCATCGACTATAAGAAGTTCACAATTCGACTTTGTATGCACAAGATATGACCTCTCCAAACTTGAAAAGCAAACCCGATTTCCAACTAGCATTTCCCTGTCAAAACAACAAAATCTAGAAAGATCAATGATACCACAGTGTAGTACTCAAAAATAGCTTTCCAATGACTATCGAAAATTGAAAATCCAACACTCGAGTGACAGCTATACCTCCTAGAAAAAATCTGCCCAATTTGACTAGCATTGGTGGTTGGCAAGAAGCCCAATTATGGCTCGTCGATGGTTGGTCGACAACAATGACGCCCAAGCTGAACTCCACTAGCAATGACGGGAGGAGTGGCAAACTTGAAATCCAAATAAAAAAGGTTTAAGAGATTTTAAATCTCCCCACAGGGGGAGTTGGAAGCAAAGCCTCGCTCGACCAAGAGTCGAGACCTAGGGCTAGCCACATCGGCCACAACAACCATAGGTCAGGAGCCAATGGCACCAATACGGATTGATGGCCTCGCAAAGCCCATACTCAAGCCACCGTCAACTAGCACAGAGGGCTACAAGATCTACGAACCTTATGACCCCCCAAATTATTATTATTTTGATATTTTTTTAATTTTCCTAGGGGCAACAACTTCCTTCTAAATATTGCTCATGTTATTCCATCTTATACATCACACTTCGGGATTAATTCATTTCTCTCTAAGTTGTCAAATCAGCCAATTTCCCTATTGATTCCAAGTACAATATAGCCCAAAATCAGGCATTACATGGAGTTCTTGTGAAATCAAATCAAGTTCAAAATTTTGGAGATCATGATGTTTTTAAAACTCTCTAGCCAAATTTGGACGAATCCATTGTTCCAAAATGTGTGTTGTTTTTGTTTTAACATTTTAAACTTCATACCACAATGGATAAAGAATGGCACTAGTCGATTGTTAAGCCACTAACTATACTCCCCAATTGTTGCACAATTTTGAGGCACAACAACACAATTATCAAGCACAACAACCACCGATGCTCCTTTTGTTCGTAGACAACTTAGTCAAATCCACAAAATAGAATGGTGATTTCAAAATTAGATGGGAAAAGGTAAGGCTTTCCCATTTCTTATTCATTCATTCCATCGAGGGATGTGAGTAATGACTATGAATGATTAATCAAATGACCCACCCCCTCTCATAGGGCAAATTGATTCAATAGTCCTAGCTTGTAGTTTTTTTCCAAATCCAAAAGGATTGATTTTCATGTAGCATCAAAAAAATAAGCACAACACAACCTAATCAATCAAGGGTAGCTCCCATCTCTTTCGCTTACTAACACCAATGACCTCTAAATAGTTTTAAAGTTTAATATTGTATAACTAAGTATAATATATTATTTATTAATAATTTAATATAATAATACATACAATTTAATTTATATTTATTAATAAATATAAACATTCAATAATAAATATTATATACGTTGCCAATAGTTTAATAATTAATTATTAATAATGTATATATAAAAAAAAATTATATTTATTATATATTAATGTTGTATACATATTATATATTAATACTATACTGTATATTGTCCCCCTCTCCCCCCCCAAAACCAAAAAAATAAAATTGTTCTACCTATATATTGTATCGGCATACACGTACCCCATTTGGCAAATTAGCTTTCTCTACTTCTACACACTCCTCAAATCAGTTGTCTTCTCTTATCGAATTAATTTAAGAGAGGGCATACATTCTCTTTCAAGTACAGTGGCTCCATCATGAAAGGATGCAAGGTGTGTGGAAACAACTTTCTACACCAATCTACTAAGAAAAGATTGTGCAAATTTTTAAAACCCTTAAAACAATTATATACGTTGCCAATAGTTTAATAATTAATTATTAATACTGTATATATAAAAAAAATTATATCTATTATATATTAATGTTGTATACGTATTATATATTAATACTATACTGTATATTGTCCCCCTCCCCCCCCCCAAAACCAAAAAAATAAAATTGTTCTACCTATATATTGTATTGACATACACGTACCGCATTTGGAAAATTAACTTTCTCTACTTCTACACACTCCTCAAATTGGTTGTCTTCTCTTATCGAATTAATTTAAGAGAGGGCATACATTCTCTTTCTAAGTACAGTGGCTCCATCATGAAAGGAAGCAAGGTGTGTGGAAACAACTTTCTACACCAATCTACTAAGGAAAGATTGTGCAAATTTTTAAAACCTTTAAACAATTATTGTAAAGAAGATGTGCATTACTGAAAATATAAAAACATCACCACAGATAAATGGACACAAAACAAGATGTACATGGAAAAAGCCCTTTCGACAGAAGAACCCCACACTCCAAAAGCCTACTCAATACATTACAGCAAATAATCTGGTTACATACACTTGCAAAGCAAGTTTCTTCCAAGAGTTCACATAACAGTACCTACAAATAATCTCATAATACAACTCCAATCCTAGCACCTATATTTACAGAGTTTACATATGCAAATAAGGAAGCTTCTAAAGTAGGCACTTAGAAAAGGCCATATGGCATAATCTCCAACACTACTTGCATGCAAAACTCGACATTGCATGCATAATGCCTCCTTGCATGCAACATGTGAAACTCAACATGCAAAGCACATGCACCTGCATGCATGCAAACTCCACTTTGCATGCAATGTGCTTACATGCACAACTCACAACTGTCATAGCAACTTTCCATTTACAACTGTCATTGACTTAAGTTAACTTCAACAAATAGCGCCCACAAAATGACATCGGATGCACATAAATAATTACATAGGCAATAAATAAATAATCGTGCTAGGAACTATCAGAGGTTGAGACACCTTATTCCTAACACATCATAGCCATACCCAGTTGATCATGGCGGCTCTGTCACAATCATACCTAGTATTTCAGCAGCTCTGTCATGGCCATGCCCAGATTTTCATTACTTCATCACAGCCATATCATAATTCCATTGTGCAGGCTCCTCATATATCTCAGAATTTTTTCCCATCCAGAATCAGACAGATATTACAGCATCCCAAGTGAAGATCTCTAGATTCTGCACATAGTGTGGTAATTTGAAAATTAAGGCAAGCAACTTCTGAAAGTTGCAGAGCTTTCTAACACCAAGACATGAGCCCCTGTTGCAGCTTGGGAACACCCCCTGCCATATACAAGTGTGAACTTTTAGACACAAGCCCCTGATACATTTTCTGAATCTCCTGCAGACCTCCACAAACCTGTTTCAGCCCCTATTCTGCTTTATACAACCACCAGATTACATGATCCTTCAAATCAGAAATGTTCTTAACTCTCTCTTTAGAAATTTTAATTAGCATTTATCAATTTGACTAGACTGTATGTGTAGATTTAGCTTAATTTGAAATTACTGCTACTTTGCTGTTTATAAAAGAAAATCAAATTACCTTAGGTTAGACAGATACATGGTAGATAAGTGAAAGAACTAAACTGCTAGTTAGAACTTAAACATCACATCTATAATTATTCTTAATACAAATTTGTTGCATATAAAAATCAAATTAGAAAACACTTTATTCTTCATATCCACGCTCAAGCTCACCTCACGCTCATTAATGACACACATTAGTCTTCATATGGTGTTTGTTTAGGCACATCGAAGACTCTGCAGTATTTACAGATGTATTTTAAGTAGTACTCTATGAAGATGCGTATTTCACATGCTATGACAAAAAAATTATTATGTAATCTTCTAAAACTTCTAACAGAAATCTGTTTGCATTTTTTAATGTTGCACTTGTTCACATATCAATAAATCATCACGTGTAAATGAGATAAGATGCTAGATGGAGAGTTTGATCATCTTGCTTTCTCTAAGAAATCATGACACAACATTGCGAACAATATGAAAATATGCCAACCTCACAATAAACACTACCCTTTGTACAAGTCACCCTACATGCTCGTGTGTGTTGTACCTACATCCTACAGGCTCATGTTCTTACAAATCCATTTAGCATCATCTACTAGTCACAACATTTTGTAATTTGTCTAGCGTGTATCATACAAGATATTGTCATGTATGGGGTATGGAATGTATTCTATTCCCTTGAAATTTCATTTTAATCTACCACATACATTCCATCTATCAAAATTGTCGATGCTTCTAAGGGCATTTTATATGTCCTAGCCTCTTTAAAACAACTCTTAGTATGCCGGGATACCCTACTCAATAATTATGAACATGTTTCAATAAGAAAAGCCTTGAGATATAAACAATTCGAAATTTGAATTTCAAGTCAAGATCACACCCCCTTCCATGTCAAATTAAAAAATATTTCAGTTTCATAGGCAAAGCATTGAAAAGACTCACCATTTTCAAGCTAAAGGCCAACACTTCAAAAGCCAAAAGCACAAATCTAGTTTAGCACTACACACATATTTCAACACTGCTCCAAGATTTAAACTAGATTAAACTTGGAACAAGAAACATATGTAGCCAGCCGACTGAAACAAATGATCTCAAGAAACATTACAAACCAATAACTACCGGGTTCATGAGCAAATTAGTACCATACAAAACTATCATTGGACTGCTTGGATAAGGTCTTATCTTCCTTGAAATAGTTTATATGGTGCAATCAAGTGACTGGAATTTCTCAATATTCCAAGCATTCTGATTTCACCAAAAACATTACTAAATATCATGCATCTAATGGAAGAGGTGTGATTTTTTCAAGGACTTCTTAACTTTTAAAAACAAAATATTTTAAGGAAAAGAAACTATCTACTAAGTTGAAATTTCTATTTTTGTCAAATACAGTAGTACAGACTGAAATTCCTATCATACTTTTAGCAAATTACTTGGCACACTGCAAGGTTATAGATCCAACCACATAACCTTCACAATATGGCAACTGTCAAAAGAGCAAGCCTCATACAGGATGCACCACTGGAAAGAAATTTAGTAATCCAGAAGGTAAATGTTTGAGAAAGTGAAAAGAGTGGTAATGACTTGATCAAGGAAAAAAAGATATAACTCAAATAAATAGATATGATAGGAAGATCATTTTAATTATTCAAAAAATACACTAACCTTAATCTCTCCTCGAACCCCTGCTTCTTCTAGTGCTTCTCGTCTAGCTGCCTCCTCTATGGTTTCATCCGTTTCCCACCCTCCCTATTTTAAGAGAAACATTATTCCAAGCATAAGCATAAAAGCACTCTACACACTGCATATTTTCAAAGAAAGTTCTGAATACTAGAGCACATATGCCCCACTTCTTAAACAAACCAAGAAAACAATTATAGCACTTAACATTTTGACAAAGAAAAGTAAAGCTTGCAATCTCTAGTGAATATAACGTCATTAAAACTATAAAAAACCATTAAAATCACTTATAGAAAATTAAAACATTCATCTTGAATATCTTGACAGGCTAAATCAGAGGACTAAAAGGCAAATGCCAAAGCTAAGGCCCCAAGTTCCAAAGTAATACACTAGCCAATAATACTGTTCACTTTGCATGTCTTGTCCCGTCTCAAATAGTAGGGTAAATCATCCTATCTATGTTCTAAAAACTATAAAAATTCAGTTTCAGCCAAACTTCTTAACCTACATGACCAATGAAGTGCATTGAAATTCAAGACATGCTTTCACTAACTCCAAGAAGCAGAAATGAACAAACAGAGTGCAGAAGCATAACAGAGGCAAGGGAAAGGTATGGCAAAAAGAAATCCAGATTCAGTAGGCTGCGTACAGTCATAAAATATATATAAAATATTAAAAATATATTAACTGTAAATCTTATATATAAATACGAAATAAGCTTAACTATAAATAAACAATTTATAGATAATAATCAACATAAATAAAGTAATGCTTAATTGTAATTGTAAAATAAAATTAATATTAAACAATATTAATAAAAAATCATGATATAAAATTAATAATAAACAATGTAAATTAAAAGGAACAAGATTTGGAAACCAGTGTCCGCAATGTCAAGCTCTGCGTTTTTTCGGCATTCTTCGGCTTCCTCTGGCACGCAGTTTGGCAAGGGAAATGGCTTCGAGTCCATGGACAGTGGCGAGGGAAAGGCCGTAGTTCTCCCTTCTTCGCTGCCCTTTTCCTGTAACGACATCTCTTGCACGGACATCTTAGAGAAGAAAATTTTAAATCACAGCAAATGCTCTCAGGCTCGCAAGGCTCCCAATATTTTTGCTTCCGCCATTCCTCCAACTTTGGTTGGCTCTTCGTTTGCGGAGGAAAAGGCTTTCGCCCTGGATGGTATTCCTGTTTCTAAGCCATAAGTGGCGTGCCCTAGTTCGGTTGGGGCTTCAGTCTGCGCAGGAAACTCTACAAGCGAATCAATCTCCCTCCAACTTGCTATTGCATCATAGGGCTCTACGGAATCAAAGTCTGGGTTTAGCTTGTCTTTTCGAGATATGCTTGCCAGTCCAAATCAAAAAAAATTCAAATCGGTTGCCTTGGATGCTCGGCCTCTGAAGGATGAGCACGGGTTTTCCAAGCACAGCCCAAAATCTTTCCTCATAAAGGCTCCCTCCTCCCCTATTCTAGTGAAAAATATTTTGCTTCCAACAGATTGATTGGTCAATTCAATCGCCTCTGGCCAAAACTTCCAGATTTACATGACTCGATCTCTTCAGTTTGGGGACCTTCGCTGAGAGGTAACATATAAGTTTACCCTTGTGCTCAAGGATTTTTTATTTTGGTTTTTGATTGCATTCAAGACAGGGATGCCGTTCTACAAGTGAAATGGTGTTGGGGGCAGAGCATACTCCTTCTCAAACCTTGATTTCCCGATTTCAACCCTACTACGGCTTCTTTCTCTGTTAAACTTGGATCCGCCTCCCGAATCTTACACTACAATTTTGGTTTGTTGATTGCTTTCGTGCAATTGGGGATTCTTTGGGCTACTTCCTTGCTATGGATTCAGACACAACCAATTTCACTCACACAACTTTCGCTCGTATCCTTGTTGACATGGATGTCACAAGTGATCTTCCAGCAAATATCGCATTCAAGTTTGCAGATCGCATTTGGATGCAACTCCTTGACTACGAAGGTTTACCCTTTCGTTGTAGAAAGTTTTTTCAAACAGGTCATATGGCCATTTCTTGCACTAGAAGCATTAAAAATTCTGATCAGCAATCCTAGTGGGCTGATGCCAAGCCTCAGCATTACACAGTTACAGCTCCATCAAAGGTCAATGAGGGATTGGTGTCTGATTCATCTCAAAGGGATAAGGTGGGAATGGGTGAAGCACACCAAGCCATGAATTCTAAAACAGATGTAAGCATTGCTCAAAGTCAGCCTCATCAATCTGGCGATGCTTCAAAAGCCAGTTCTCAAAGCAAGGACTTGAACCCAAAAGTGAGTTAACACTAGAGCAGCATCTTCAATCAAACAACGAAAATTTAAACCCTTCAACAGGCGATCTTCAGTTGGGTGCAGGGTGTTCATCGGCTATGGGTGGGGGGAGCACTCCACAGGCTGAAATCATCAATGCCAGTAACGCAGCAGAATGGGGATGGAGAGGAATGGCAAGAAGTACAAAGTAAGAAAAAGAAAAGCCTCAAGTCAGAATTGAATCAGATCAAATTGCAATTGCGTACTCACACCAATTTCGGTGTCCATAATTCCACTTAGAATAAGGAGATGTGTTTGCACTTTTTTGATGCAAATTTTGCATGTCAGCCATGGCTGGCTGGCCATTTATGTACACTTCAAATTTAATCAATAAAACTTTCTCTTACGAATCAAAAAAAATAATAATAATAAACAATGTAAATAAAATTGTGATCATGATAGCATATAAATAATAATCATAATCATAATTAAAATATAAATTTAATAAAATATAAAAATAAACATACCAATCGTCTAAAATCATTATCCAAGTGGCAACGTCCAAACAAGATCTTGAATCAATCTCCTTCCTAGCTCATTAGATGAGGGATTTGTTTTGCTTCAATCTTGTGAGCAATAAACAGGGTGACAAGAAGAGAAATATCAGCTCAGGTAACTCGCCTTTGGTGCAGTGACCAAAGTTCCAGTTCTCATTAAACTGAACATTTTTCATTGTATTCATCTTATCCAAGATCAGGAAACCAATTGGACAGACCAATTTTGTACTACCCCTCCCGAAAAGTGAACTAAAACTACATTATCAAGAAACTTGACTAAAGTGATTAATTGTAACTTAAGTTCTACAAGAAATAAATTTAGGCAATCAAATATTATTAAAAATTAAAATTAGTCCATTATATATATATTTGATAAAAAGGATTATTGATTTATTCTCATAAAGAAATTACCATTTTTATTATCTTTTTACATTACTTAATAATGTTATCTTCCGCAAATATACTAATGATTCAATTAAAGCATAGCAAATTTAAAGAAAGAATTGTGAAGCGAAACAGGTCTATGTTATTGGGACCAATGAAATATTTTCATTGTGTTAATGCTAGTTAATTCTCCTGGCGGGTTTCCTCAACCATTGTTTTTTATAATGGTTGCTACTTTTGAAAAACTATATATATGTGTATCATGCAGAGAAGGGGGGGGGAGGAGAATGTACTTTTATTGATGATTAATAAAAAGAAGTAGATCTTTCTCGGGTGGTTTTTCCTGAGTTGGGATTTTCCACGTAAATTGGAGTTGTTTCTTTTTATCTATGTGATTTATCTTTTACTCTCTGCAAATTATTTTATTAACCGCTTTAGGTTTTGGTAATTTTTGGCTGCTGTTAATTTCAACATACTGTTGGCTATAATCTCAAAATATCAACCGACATTTTATTTCCATGCATTCCAAATTTATAATGTCCTTTTTGAGAATTATATAAATATATATATATATATATATATATATATATATATATGTCTGAATTTATTCATAGTTTGAATTATAATTTTGTGTATATATAAATTTTGTTTAAGTGATTTTAGATTAAATTTATTCTGCATTAGTTTTAACTCTCTTTTGTTCTTGCACAGCGGTCTTAAAAATCATATTTAAACATTTAACTAATTCACTATATTCCTGCAAGATTACCTTAGAGGCACACGTTTTTACTTGTAATCTTTTCATTGGGTTGTTAAATGAATATGTTCTATATTTTGTAACAAAATGTTAATATGTCTATAATTAGTCTCATTATAGTAAACGCAAGATTTTTTTTATTTGGTAGAACATAGGTTTATATGATTATATATATACATTTGATATATATATATATAATACTTGAGTTTGGTGTAAGTAAAAGATAATTATTTAATCACTATCGCTATACTTGTTTAAGACTTCTGGGCAATAGATTTAAGTTCCTAAAATAACGGTTGAATATATCAGTGCAATCATGCACCTCGAACTTAGGATATTCGGTTCATCTTAATCAATGGACTCAATGAAATATCCTTTGCAAAGGAATTTCTTTTACCCCTCTTTCAACTCTAGGTCAAGTACATATAACTTTAATTTTATCTCCCTCTTTACTAAAGGGTCAAATAGCATTAACTTTTATCCCCATTTTAATTCCAAAGGGTTATTTATATGGGAAAATTATACTTCTTTTCCACTTTGGGAGAAAAAAGTCCCATAACAATTTTGTTGGATCTAAACAAGGAGAAGGGCATCAAAGCGATGGGGAAAGCCCTCATCAAATCGGCCTAACTAGGAGGAATAGATCCAATCCTGAATGAGACAATCCCTAGACACAACTTCAACATCCCAAATGCAGCACCATTGATCAACGATGGTGTGGAAGTCGACCTATGGGTGTCATTCATTCATGTTCCAACAACAAAGCAAAAAAGGAAAGAAGAAAGCAAGCATGCCTAGTGATGGATTTCTTAAAGAACACAATAAGGGTTGTCTCAATGAATGCTATAGACTAGGCTTTTTGCCCTCATTGGAGGTATCGATAATGGCAATAATTTGCTTCAATTGTTAGTAGCATATAGAAACTAATGATAATGTTATAGATACTATAATGGCTATTTAGTGTTGGGTTTGGCCAAGTTTGTCTTCCCCTAGCCAAAACTATGTTGAAATCCTCAAATCTTTTGTCTTGTGAGGCTTTGTTAATCCTACATGCTTGTTCAAAGGTTGCATTCGTTGTAAATATTCATATTTGTTAATACAAAGGGAATGGTCAAAAATTAATACAAAATTTTAACAAAACTTAAACTTTTTTAAACTATAGAAATTTAAAGTTTATATTAAAAGATTAAGTTATAATTTAAAAATTAAAAATATAAAGTTTAAAAATAAGATAAATCATAATTCTAACAACTTTTAAAATCTTAAAATTTTCAATGGATAGGCAACGAAAGAGTCAAATGATAGAGAGTTGACAATGAATTAACCTACCTTAGACATCCTCAAAATGTAGCTTCTTTCATCCTCGCCTTAGATCTCTCAATCTCTCAATACTCCTCTAAAATCACTATAAAAATTTTTTGTAAAATACAATGTTGTGTAAGGAATACCAACATTTTGGAAAAACGCTATGCAAGTGTGCCTAAACAAGTAGGGTTTCAAGCGTGTGAGTGGAGGAGGCCTGGCCCTCCTCCACGCTGCTCTTTGGTGGCAATGGTAGGGTTTGGTGTTTGGCTACGACGACGTCCTTGCCCCGGTGTGTAGGTCAGTTCTTTCTGCCCTCACTCATGCAAGTTTGTCGATTGTAGTCGGTGATTGATGGATGGGGACTCGGACCCCCCTGACGACAACCCTAATAACTAATAAGCAAAATGGTGTCCCGGTTGATCAATCAAAAACCTTTAGAGATGTCGTGGTCGGCAAGAAGGTTTGCTTTTCGGAAGGTGCTAAGTTTTTGGTAGAAGCGGGCAATGATCTCAACGATGGGCAAGGCGGAAGAGGTAAGTGCTCCTCCGAGCCTCCCAAAATTGATATCATTTCTCAAAATTTCATTTTAAGTAAAGCTTTGAATTGATGATGTAAAACTTAAAAACGTGGGCATATTCTTGGCCACCGTGGACATTAATAGGGTCTTGGCAAGAAGATACATGGATACTTTGCTAAATGATGCTTTGGGGAAGAAACTAGGCATACATTTTTCATAATGTAGGATGGTTCAAAAGGGTCTCTTTGTCATTTTTCTCAAGAACAATGAAATGCAAAGTTGGGTGTTAAACAAACAGTTCTGAAGCATTGGCAAAAATGTTTTTAGGGTGTTGGCTTGGTCGCCAGAGGCCCTAAACGAAGAAGTACTAGCCCTTTTGAGCCCTAGGTGGATGGTGGTAAGGAATATACTGTCAAGGATTTGGAACTTCCTTCCCCTTTTATTGGAACCCTATGGGAGAGTGCTCAGGGTTGATAGCACTAAGTCTACCCTTCCACATACAGACGCAAGGGCGTTGGTGTCTATTCTCCCTAGAATTGATATACCAAAAATTTTGTTGTTAAAACTGGAAAACAGAGAAACTGAATGTGCCTTGGAGGTGCTTGAAGGCCTAAACGCGTGTTATATATGTCAGAGGGAGGGGCATGTGAGAAGAAACTGTTTCAAAAAAACACCCTGGTTTTAAGCCGACTCCAGAAAACAAGCGGACCAACCACAATGTGGTGGAAGGTGGAAACGTTGACTCGGCCAGTGACATGGGTGAGGATGGCGAAAATGCTAGTCTATCTAACCCTGTCTGCATGGATAACTTGAACTCCCCATCTAGAATCGAAGGAGGAATAGGTGGGGTTGTTGAAACCCTAGGAAAAGGGCCGAATAGTGGCACCGATATTGTTGAAACCCCAAATGGAAACCCTTAAGTCAATTTTGGAAGGGCGGAAGCCCTAGATCAAAACTTGGAGAAAAATGTTGAAGCACCTGAATCTTTAACTGGGGATGTAGCCTCTGAATTCTCCTGCAGAAGCTTGGATTTAAATGAGGGTGATAAAGATGAGTACATGGAAACAAATCTCCCTAGTGACGGGCTTGAGGATAATGAATCAGATTGCAAAAGCGCTGGCTGGGTAGAGGATGTATCTGTTAGGAACTAGTGTTCACATGGTTTATTAAATTGGCATTATAAGTGTAATAGATATTAAGTTGTTGAGAAACAACTTAATATTATTATTAGTGTGGTTTGTTAGAATATTATGTATAAGACAAATATACAAGAGATTTTAGGTATATGAGTTGTTAGACCAACTCATATTATAAGGTAGTGGTTCCTAAAATATAGGAGATTAAAATCCTATAAGTATGTATGGAATGAATGTGAGAAGCTGAAGAATAGAAGCATATTATTATGTGTTGAAAATTTTATATAGCTTCTATAAACTCTCCTCAAATCTCTGCTCGTTTTCTAATATGGTATCAAAGCAAAATCATTCATGTGCGCCTGTTCTCTTGATCTATATTTCCCTCTTACTGGCGTAACCATATAGTGTTTGAAGCATCATTGCCGCTGGGATTATATCATCATTGCATATCAGTCCTTGGGGTCTTAACGCCGCTCTAATTGAACAGTATTCATTTGCTACGTAAAGACCAGAAGATGAGGCATGAAGAAGCATTGAAGGCGTGATGAAGTCATTTGCTACACCAGTCAATTATTTTTTAGCGTAACTCTCATTCATTATCTTCATTAATGGCATAAGTTTGTAATGATTAATACACAATGTAGTTTCCAGGCTTCAATCGATTAGGAAAGGTGTCTTAGAGCGTTGTAAAGTGAATATTTATTCCGGAGAGATTGGACAACACTAACCAATTTTGTTCCAAGGAATAGAAGCGCTTACCACTATTGCATGGATATTTGATGTCTATTATTTTGATAGTTGAACGGTATTATACATTAGCGTATGGTATGAGGAATGAATTTGATGCAAAATAAAGGTGTGAGAATTTTGGAATTCAAACTTGTGAAGGAGAGCAGTAAGGAGGAAGATCACGAACTATGTAGTGGACTGAGTCTTGCAAGTCATTCCGACCTTCAATAAAATACATTATCTCATGATATTTCTTGTCTTCCCACGGTGTTGAGTGTTTTGATGCCCGCAGAGATAGTATTATAGATTGTGAGCAGGGTCACTCATGACAAGCCAAAGAAAATGGGACGAGATCATTTCAATTGTAAGGTTATGGTTTAGTCAATTTATTTAGTTTAGTTTCTAAAGTTTATTAGAAGTTAAATTATTATTTATTGTTGATTTTGTGTCATCAAAAGTATGCATATCAAAATGTAAAAGTGAAAAATTAAAATTGTTTATATTGTAATTGGAGTTCATGATCGGTAGTACCTAACACTCTTTACAAGTTCTTCATAGCAAGGGGGAGGATATATTCTTTCCTCACAATTGAGGAAATGAGCCTCAAAAGACAAATTTACTAAGTAGCAATTTTATTGGAGGACGGAGGCATAGGAGGTTAGAGGTCAATCAGTGACCTCTCATCAGTCACCAACGATGAGGCTACTTATCGGCTTTGGTGGCATTTTATTTTCTATTGTGTAGCAGTGTGTGTTTTCTTTCAGCTTTTCAATATGGTGTGTGAATGCTGAAAAATGATTGTATTGGAGAGCAAATGACTGCAAAGGTCCTTTGACTGCGATGATCCTCTGACTGTCGTACTTCGTTAGAAGATGATCGGTCAGTGAATATGTTCATTGGCAATGGTGATCATGTGCAACAAGATCTAAACAACAAGATCCAAACAGTAGTATGCAACTTGATATGATTTGCTTTTCAATGTTACTGGATGTGTGAATAAATGGAATTTCACATTGTTGGGGGGAATAATAACCAATCTCTCATTCCCATTCTGCGTCAAAACGGCTAAAGTCAAGGGCAGCTTCCAGTGGCAGTGGTGGTTGTCTATGTTGTTCAAGATTGAGTGGTAGCGATCGACAATAGTGACTGCAATTAAGAACATTGTGTTCATATGGAATGTAATGTGAAAACTTTTCCAATGTGAGTTTTTCATATTTATGGTATGTATAACTTCCCTGATGTACAAGCATAGTGGCGAACAAAAGCACCAGTGTAATGGAGTTCATGGATCTTGACAGGGTCTGTGGGAGGATCTAGAAAACCACAAGGTGAACAGATGAGTGGGTTCTTGTTCATGTCCAGGTTTGTGGTAAACCTCTGTGAAAACCATGACAGGTTGATGGGAGGTGCCTTCCATTTTGAATCAAGATCATGAACCACAAGGGTTGGGCTTACTGCAGATAAAGGTTGTGAGTTCTTACCATGTTCACACTAAGGGATGGAATGTTAGGAATTAGTGTTCACATGGTTTATTAAATTGGCATTATAAGTGTAATTGTTATTAAGTTGTTAAGAAAACAACTTAATATTATTGTTAGTGTGGTTTGTTAGAATATTATGTATAAGACATATATACAAGAGATTTTAGGTATATGAGTTGTTAGACCAACTCATATTATAAGGGAGTGGTTCCTAAAATATAGGAGATTAAAATCCTATAAGTATGTATGGAATGAATGTGAGAAGCTGAAGAATAGAAGCTTATTATTATGTGTTGAAAATTTTATATAGCTTCTATAAACTCTCCTCAAACCTCTGCTCGTTTTCTAATAGTATCAAGGGAAGGTCTGAACTCTCTATCCGTCATGCTAGTGATTGAACCCTCAACTACAAATACTTTGGAAGACACACCTGTGGGGGCCATAAACAACCAAGGCACCCTTATTAGTAAGAGTGCAAAGAAGAATGCACAACAGCTAGTGATGGATAGACTCAAAAACATTAGCAAGGATAATGTGCTGCAAAATAAGGGGGAGCCCAAGAACCAAACATATGTCCTCAAGAACTTTCAACTGTATAAGGCCGAAAATGACAATGGGGAAGAACTAGACTGCAAGTAAAAGCCAGTCAAAGTCAAGGAAATCATCTCTGCATTTGAAACCAATATACAGCCCACCCTTACCCAACCCAGTACCACCGATGGACTGATTGCAGGTTTATCTGTTGAGGTGGAAAGGGAGGATGATGGGTCTAACCTCTCTACCCCAAAGCACCAATGATACTTCGATGGGTAGGGGGGAGGTGGACGTTGGAGGAAGGCATTCTGTCACAGAAGTGATTGAGGGGAAAAAGTCTCATGCTTTTCAGATTATCTCAGACAGTATTGACCCCCAAGGGGAGTCTATACCAGCAAATTGTGATAAGGAGGTGGCTCCTAAGGGAGTCATTGAGGGGGTGGAGGGGAGTTAACTCCAAGTCAGAGCAGTCCCATAGGCCAAGGGGTGGGGCAGGCCAAGGAAAGACAAGGAAACAGTAATTCCAGCAGGGAAAGGGAGTTTAAAAATCATCACAAACCAAAAGAGAAAAAAAAGAAGTACAGTGATCCAAAGCCTAGTGACTAAAAAGGTAGAAGTTGAGCCCAAGGTGCACAAATGCTTTGAAAACTTCAGAACAGAAAAGGATACCCTCAACCCCCCTATAGCCAATGACACTTAACTGTATATCATGGAACATCAGGGGACTTGAATCCCCTGATAGGAAACAAATTGCCAGAAGGTTCCTTAACTAGTGTAGGGACAAGAATGTTGTACTCTTGCAAGAGCTCAAATCTGTTGGGTTCACTCTTGAAACCAGTCTCAAGTTCGTTTGGAGGGGTGTCGTCCACTACGTTACCCAACATGAAAGGGGCAAAGGGGGCGGCCATCCTTATATCTAATGAATGGAGTCAATTTGTCTCAGGATCTGGGACTTCCCCCTATAACAGGACAGTCTGGATCACATTGCAAAAGGATGACTGCTCATTTGAGATTTGTTCTATTTATGCCCCAAATGAGTATGGGGAAAGAATTAAGCTCTAGAAATGGCTATGTGATCTGGGTGATCCTCCTTGGATCCTTGGTGGGGACTTCAACATGACCGAAAACTAAGAAGATAAGCATGGGGGAATGGAGATGGATTGGAAAGGTAATGAAAAAAATTTCTGGATGAAAAAGAAATTGAAACTAAAGCTGCTTCATCCCATTGAAGGGCAAAAGAAAGACTTTCCCAACATCTGGTATACATGGTGCAATGCTCAAAAAGGCAACAAAAGGATTTATTGTCGGTTGGACAGATTTTACTTCAATAAAGATCATTTCATTCCAGACTCACTCAGGGATGGGTACAAAATCGAAGCGCACCCATATACACTCTCTGACCACCATCCTATAAAGATAAGATTACTCCTAAAAAGGGGGCAGAGATGTGATAGGAAAAAAGAGGGTTTCCTCCTCAACACAAGACTACTCCAGGACAGTGATTGTGTGGATGCGGTGAAGTTACTAAGAAACATAAACCTTTGGATGTACAAAGGGCTAAATGCCATAGAAAGGTGGGATTTGAACACAAAAGGGTGGAAATCGTTGTTTCAAATGATTGGTAAGAAGAAAGCCTTAGATAGGAGGAGAAAGGAGGGGCTGCTCCAAGAGGAGTTGTTGCAGGTTGAAACTTGTCTTCAGAAGGAGCCCGAAAATGAAGTCCTTGGAAACCAATTCAGAACCGTCAAAGATTCCCTAAGGAAGTTGCAGAACTTAAAGATCCATGGGCTTAAAATAAGGTCCAAACTCAATTGGCTTGAGAATGGTGATAGAGGATCAAATAATTTCTTTAGGTTTCTAAAAGAAAAAAATATCAAAGAACACATCAAACAAGTTCAAATTGAAGGAGTTCCCTTCACTGATCAGGAAGACATTAAAGGTCACTTCTTCAATTTTTACAAAAACCCGTTCACTTCTGAAAGTAATGAGGAGAGTTGCTCCAATGCAAGGAAGCTAGTAAAAGCCATCATTCCAAAAAAGATAGAGGTCAATGAAGCAAGTGAATTGTGCAAAGACATCTCTAAAGAAGAGATCAGAAAGGCAATTCATTCACTATAGAATGACAAGTCACCAGGGGCAAATGGTCTTCAGACTGAATTCTATGAGGCTTTCAATGACTGGGTGATGGATGATTTGTTCCTGGTGTATAAGGAAGCCTTGGAGAAAGGGTTTCTAGAAAGAAATATAAACAAAGGCATCATAAAGTCGCTTCCTAAGGAAGGTGACAAAACACAAATGAGGAATTGGAGACCAATAGCCCTGCTGAATGTATCCTGTAAAATTCTTGCTAAGGTCTTAGCAAAAAGGTTGGTTAACATTTTGCCAAGGTTTATCAACAGCACCCAAACTGGGTTAAGGCAGGTATTCTGCTAAACTTCAAGAAGGCCTATGACAGAGTTGAATGGGCCTTTATCAGATTGATGTTGGTGGCCTTTGAGTTTCCAGGAAGTTATTGCAACATGGTGGTCACTCTATTTAGGGATGTGGTGGCCCAGGTGGATGTCAATGGCTCCCTTACAGAGGAATTATGTTGGAGAGATCAATCAGGCAAGGATGCCCTTTAGCCCCTACCCTGTTTGTGATTATTTCAGATGCTTTGCCTTACATTCTCAGGGCTAAGCTATATCATCTGCGAATTGAATATTTATTAGTTCATCTTGATTAGGCAGAATTATTCCTCTTACCTTTTGCGAGCTACCATTAGCCCTGAGAATGTAAGGCAAAGCTCTCTTTCCCTTGTTGGATGAATCCAATATCTCTAACTTGATGGAGAGGTTGGACATGTTCTATGTACCTCTAGAGCAAAAATCTCCCTCTCTAAATCCATCATGTTGGGTTGGCAAGAGAATCCTCCAGATTGGCTCTCTCGGTTTGGGGTGCGATGGGGAGGACCCCAGAAACAAATCAGGTACTTAGGCATTCCCTTTGTGGTCTACCCAAATTTAAGAGAGATGTGGTTTTGGATTCAAAGGAAAATTGATGTGAAACTTGGCAAGTGGAACAGGCAGTTCCTATCCTAGGCAAGGAGGATTCGAATCAACCAAAAAATTATTTCCTCCTACGGTCTATACTTCGCCTCTATGTGGTTGTTTAGTAACTACCAAGTGGATGAAATTCAGAAAAAAATAAGGGGGTTCTTGTGGTCAGATGGGAAGGGCAAGAGGAAGAAGCATGCGATGAAGTCGGAATGGTGTTGCTTGAGCAAAGCAGATGGTGGGTTGGGTCTAAACGACCTAAAAATGCAAGGAATCGCATTAGCAACCAAATGGACCTTCAAAGCCCTTGAAGGAGATGAGCCTTGGAAAATATTGGTCAAGAATAACATTCAATGGGAAACTCCTAAACATGCAAAGGCTTGGAAAAATCTCCCCCTAAATGACCTCCTTAGCAGCCATCACCCTATCATCCCTGAGGGGTTGATGGTGTTTAAGAGTATCTAGAAAGTAGGGGAGCATGCGAAAGAGCACATAACCAATTCCAAATTCTTTATGAATGGTACACTTTCCACTTGTAGATCAGTTTGGTGGAACCTTATGCATAATGGTACACCTTTGGCTCTACTGCAGGGGTGTTCAGCTAAGGGTTGGGCCACCAAAGGTATATGGACCTTCTCGGACATCTTTGAGAATGGGATGTTAAGAGATTGGAACAAATTAAGTACAGAATTTTGCTTACCAGCAACCAACTGGAGGACTTATTCAATTATAAAGGAAGCATGCAGAGAGATTTCCACTCCAATTAAATGCGAATACAATATTGAACAATACAAAGATTTTAAATGGTGTAAGGGCACCAGACTTACAAAACTTAATGCTAAAACTGTGTACAATGCACTTACCAGTCAGCAAGAAACCTTTAATTATCTAAACAAGGTCTGGAACCTTAGTTTAAACAAAAATGAATGGTCAAAGATATTGAGAAACACTTGGAATAAGGTAATTGAGCCAAAGAAGGCTTGCTTCAGATGGCTACTAACATTACAGAAACTGCCTTGTAAGTTAAATTCAGAAGACAGAGAAATATGCAGGCCTTTGTAGCGTGTCGGAAACAATAACTCACATTTTCTTTGAGTGTATATATGCCAAGGAGATTTAGAACTTGTTTTGTCATAACCAAGACATCTGGGATGCCAATGGCAAGCCCAGACTGGACAAAATTATTTCTTTCAAAAGCAATAAAATAGGAAAAGAGCTTTCCTTGTTCTAGAACTGTATATCTACTGAAATTCTTTGGGGAATGTGGAAATCGAGATACGATGAAAAGTTTAATGGGGTAAAGTGGAAGCTTACTGAGTCTAACAAAAGACTCACAATGTACAATGCTGTTGTGTAGGTATCTTTGACAATAAAAGTCTCCAAGTTCAAGTTCTTAAAATTCCTGGAGGAGGGTACAATGCTATCAAGTTTAAGAAGGTCAATTTCAGGGACAGTTGGCAGCATACCACCGAAATCTTCCTTAGAGCTCTGGAGGTCTTCCAAAAAGAGTTCAATGAGAATGTGCTTAAAGACAATCAAAGCGAAGATGTTCCACCGTTGCTCAGCATAGAAGACTTCGCCAAGGAGGAAATTGAAGCAACAGGTGCACTCTTGAGGATGAAAGACCGTGATCAAAGGGTGGATGCAGCAAAATGACATGTTTAACCCCTCCATTTTTGACAGTTTTGGTCTCTTTTGGCATGCTTCAGCTCTCTTTTTGTTGAGGGCAGCGGTACCTCTACACTCACAGGTCGTGGACAGGATGGCAGTCTATTTGGCAGTAGCACTTCGACATAGAAGTTTCCTATTAGCATAGAGCCCTCTTTGTCAGCACAGTGGAACCTTTTTGAAACAGTAAATCTAATTGTAATGTAAAATCATATTGAAAGCAGCTATGTGATGTATATGTAAGGTAAAGATATAATGGAAACAGTTGTCGTATATGTAATGGGAGGGGTATTATGATGTTGTGAACTGTGGGTGGGGGTTGTTTCTTTGATGTAAACCTGTTAATGATCTCCATGTAAATGTTGTTCTTACGATATTCAATACAAAAAAAAAAAACCAACATTTTTTAAACAATTTTTGGGTTCTACAGTTCAATTTGAACCCTTACGCTTTCACATCATTATGGTTTTATTTTTCCACAAGTGATATTGAGAGACATGGGCTAGGTTATCCAAATCATGGGAGACACCTTCGTACTTGTCTCCCATGCCAAAGACATGTCTACATCACCAAGCACATCCCATAGGATAAGAAATGCATCTCCCTTCTACACCAATAACGAAAAATAGAACACAAAAAGATTACCAAGATATTCATTGATAAAATAACAAGTGAAAGTTTAATTATATATGTTGACAATGAACAAAATTGAGCCACTTTATGAATGTGGGATTAAAAAGAATAAACTAATAAAGCAAAAAGAATATCCTAAAGTCAAAACAACTTTATTAAAGCCTGTAATTAAAAGCTAACTGATCTTTATTAAAGATCACTAAATCAAAGAAAGTAGTGACTCTACGAACTAATCTTGCATGTTGGTGAATGCAAATGACTTAGACTAATACTAGTCTTTTGCCAATGAATGCATAAAAGACTCACTTCCTCCTCTAAATGTTGTGATATGATGCTCTATGATATGAGCCTTTTGCTAAGGCCCTCCCTAGTTGGATTTTTTATTCAGCCAACCATTTTTTGTGGTGCTCTTCATATGACCTATCTTACCAAAATAACGGCATGTGATGTTTTTCAAATTCTTTGTTGCATCCTTATTGTTGCCTTGTCCTTTCTTCTGGGACTATTTGCCTTTTTCCTTGACTTTGGCTACAAATGCATATTCCACAACTTCTATCTCACTACTACTTTCGAACTATAAGAGCTTATAGTATAGCTCTTCAAACTTCAAGTCAACATTTGTAGAGGTGATAAAACCTGTGTTACACGGGCACGCATCCCCCCACCCAAACCCTACGTCCCCGTCCCCTGTGGCGTTTCGGGGATGGGGGGACGGCAGGGGACGTCCCCTAGGCATCCCCCCTGATTTTTTAAAACTGGGGGATGGCAGGAAACGCGTCCCCAAAAAAGGGGACGGCTGGAAAATAAAAGGGGACGCCTAGGCGTCCCCGAAACGGCTAGGGGACGGCTAGGAGTCCCCCAATTGTATCGAGGACGCCCAGGCGTCCCCCTTTCATCAAAGTAAAAAAATGTTTTGATTTTTGGCAAATTAAATAAAAATTGTTTGATAAATATTAGATATTTCATTATATTTGATAAAACATTTAATTTTTAAACAAACTATTTAATTTTATTGTCAAATTAAATAAAAATTACTTGGTAAATATTAAATATTTCATTAAATAAAAATTGTTTGATAAATATTAAATATTAAATATTTCATTATATTTGATAAAACATTTAATTTTTAAACAAACTATTTAATATTATTGTCAAATTAAATAAAAATTGTTTGATAATTGATAAATATTAAATGTTTTATCAAATATTAAATATTAAATGTTTTATAATGAAATATTAATTTGATAAAAATGTTTTATCCCCATTTGAATGGCATTGACTAAATAATAAAATATTATTATATTACTTTAGTCATTCAACCTAAATTTGAACAAAATGCTTTTATATTTAATAGTTAAGTTATTGGCATTGCTGTTAGTGTTTACCTTTATCTTTATATTGTTGTTATATCGCTGTTATATTGCTGTTATACTCTTTATCTATGCACATATTGTCATATTGATATTGTTGCACATATTTGATATTTCAAATTGCTCTCTTTCTCTATCTATATATAATATATTTTTAAAAATTCATATATATATATATATATATATATATATATAAAAAAATTCCTATATCGCCGTCCCCCTGCCGTCCCCCCACGTCCCCGTCCCCAAAACGCCGCGGAACATAGGATAAAACATGTGCTAAGCATTTCAATGTGATTACCACTATCTCCTCCTCTTCCATCTTTTGACCAATGGCTGACAATTGATCTCAAATGTCCTTGATCTTGAGTAAATGCTCTTGCAAGGACGCATTCTCATCCATCATGATTGAAAATAGCATATTCTTCAAGAAGAAGGTTCTACAGTTGTCTAAAGTCTCATGCAACTCTCACAGATGTTTCCAAATTTCAGCTAAAGTCATCCCTATCTAGACTTTAGGAAGCATTTCATCTATAACAAACAATTTAATCAACATAGTTGCTTCTCTATCACATTCATCAAATTTGCCTTGGTCTTTAGCTATAGTTGTCAGCAAACGATACAACCTCTGGTTGCCTTCCAACATGATGTTGGGTAAAAAGGCTATTTATATTGTTCTTCCCTCCCACAACTTACAATCACAAAGTAAGACCAAACAATAAATTCCTTCCACAAATTTTACCCTAGCCCTAGACAAAACCTTCCACAAATTACTTTTCAAACCCTAGGAAAAGAACAAAGAAAATCCATGCCCTAGCCATGGAAAAAAATAACCAAATAAATATTGCTGATAAAAATTGAAAAATATGCTTGTAATATATGACAAAAACCCTGGTCACTAAACTAAACCACACTACTCACAAAACCGTTTAGAAAACAATAAAAACTGACACAATTTTGTAAAACAAGACAGCGCTCAAAAAACCCTTAAAAAAAAATAATGATTCTTGAATTAAAGCAGGCACATTTTTTAGAAAAAACGGAGTGACAATTTGTAGACAAATTAAACAAATTTTCCTTCCTACGAATCCATACAAATCTAACAGACAACGTCTTTTGGCTCTTTCCTGTTCTACTAGCAATCCTTTGATCTGTCTCTCCTAGTAATAGTCCCTAAGTCGTCATGCTTTCATCAATCTCGAAGCTCTACCTGAACTCTAATACCATATTACGAAAAATAGAGCAAAGAGAGATTACCAAGATATTCATTGATAAAATATGAAGTGAGAGCTTACTTATATATGTTTACAATGAAGGGCAACAAGCCCCTTTATGAGTGTGGGATTAAAAAGAATAAACTGAAAAAGCAAAAAGAATATCCTAAAGTCAAACCAACTTTACTAAAGCCTATGACTAAAAGCTAATTGACCATTAGTAAATAATAATTACTTTAACACATTGTACTTGTTCATAGCAGCAAATAGATGTAAATTTCAGTTGCGTATACGTCAAAAAAATCAGCACTCTTCCTTGCACTATTGGTTATGAGGAGTAGGAGGGTCACATTCTGATAGTATGCATAAAGAGGCATGAAATCTAATGTATGAGCATTGTAGATATGTAGGTGAGCATGTACACAGTCGCATAGCAGATATAAGATGTAGATTGCCGTCAGAGCTGTAGCAAACATTAATTTGCAGACTTATGTATGTTTACTTAAGTAGAATAGAACATTGGATCAACACACAATGAGATGTAAATCTGTGTTGGTGAATCATTCATTGGAATGCTCAAGTCAATTATAGATCAATAATCCCCAAAAGAAAACATTAATGACCTCTGTATGTGCCCAAGGAAAACAAAAACAAGAGAAGAACAAAGCAGAAGTAATATACATATTAAATAAGGACAAATGGGAAGGCAAAACAAACAAATTTGCCATTACACTTAATTTTAATACCTTTGGAAAAAGAAGACCACGTTTACTCTGTTTAGTAATCATAAGAACTTCAAGTGTCTGCTCATAATTACCATTGCAATCACCATCAGCCGCTTTATACCGATACGGAATGCACCTGTCCCATTTACAATTTATCATTGTCTATTAATGCTGGATCTAATCAAAATTATCAACAAGAATAAAGCACAATATTTGACAAAATAACAATGAAATTTACTAAAAAGTTATGCAAAAATGCACCATATCCATTTCCATGGTGTCATCAAGGAATCCTGGTAACTCCATCTGGCTATTCAAAACCCCAAGCTGTAATGAGCCCACTACTTTCAACCCCAAGAAAACAAAAAAGGAAAAGTCGAGGATAACATTCATATCTTAGTCATGAGTCATACTTTTTTAACGCAACCAAATTGACTAACTGCAGGATATGGCTAGGTGTGTCCAATTTTTTTAGAAAAGTAACCTACAGCAACAGTTGTGCTTTCTTCATCAGGTAATTCCGGGTCACTTCATGCTGTTTCTATAGGCAAAGTGCAATTGCACACTATTCAATTGTTTGAAAATGTCAACTGTCCATGCAGACCATTTCCACCATTGATATAAATAAATAAAACCCAAAAGAGTTCAAGCAGCTCTTTACATTGCCGGTTAATGACTATTAATTGCCCAATGCATACATAGTTGTCCCCATGCTGCACTGCTCATATTTTTCGTGTAAGAGTGCTGCAGTGCCTCAAAAGGATATTTTGTGCTAATGTTTAAACAAGCCATCCCAAAAAATATCACAGGATCATGTTTGAGTTGCACAACCAGATTATTGAAATTTCACAGGATTGAGAACCTCCCAAAAAAATCCTAAGCATTTGTCTCAAAGCATTCTTTTGGGATTTGGGGATAAGATATCACAAATTAGGTTTGTGAAATAAGCATCGCCAATTCAACAACATACCAGAAAAATGCAAAGCAGGTTACTATGTTCCACGGCGTTTCGGGGACAGGGACGGGGGGATGGCAGGGGACGTGTTTCAGGGACGGCAGTCCGAGGGCAGATTTTTGGGGACGGCGATATAGGAATTTTTTGATATATATATATATATGAATTTTTAAAAATATATTATATATAGATAGAGAAAGAGAGCAATTTGAAATATCAAATATGTGCAACAATATCAATATGACAATATGTGCATAGATAAAGAGTATAACAGCAATATAACAGCGATATAACAACAATATAAAGATAAAGGTAAACACTAACAGCAATGCCAATAACTTAACTATTAAATATAAAAGCATTTTGTTCAAATTTAGGTTGAATGACTAAAGTAATATAATAATATTTTATTATTTAGTCAATGCCATTCAAATGGGGATAAAACATTTTTATCAAATTAATATTTCATTATAAAACATTTAATATTTAATATTTGATAAAACATTTAATATTTATCAATTATCAAACAATTTTTATTTAATTTGACAATAATATTAAATAGTTTGTTTAAAAATTAAATGTTTTATCAAATATAATGAAATATTTAATATTTAATATTTATCAAACAATTTTTATTTAATGAAATATTTAATTACCAAGTAATTTTTATTTAATTTGACAATAAAATTAAATAGTTTGTTTAAAAATTAAATGTTTTATCAAATATAATGAAATATTTAATACTTATCAAACAATTTTTATTTAATTTGCCAAAAATCAAAACATTTTTTACTTTGACGAAAAGGGGACGCCTAGGCGTCCCCGATACAATTGGGGGACTCCTAGCCGTCCCCTAGCCATTTTAGGGACGCCTAGGCGTCCCCTTTTATATTCCAGCCGTCCCCTTTTTTGGGGACGCGTTTCCTGCCATCCCCCAGTTTTCAAAAATCAGGGGGGACACCTAGGGGACGTCCCCTACCGTCCCCCCGTCCCCGAAACGCCACAGGGGACGGGGACGTAGGGTTTGGGTGGGGGGACGCGTCCCCGTGTAACACAGGCAGGTTATCAAGGAGAAGCATCACCAAGTTCCAACTACAGAAAAAGACTCAACAGTGTACCAGAAAAATCCAAAGCTAGTTATCAAACAGAAAAAAATAGTCAAGGGATTGGAGTAAATTCTCATTGGGGAACAATCCTAAGGGCATTGCCCAGGTTCAAATAATCCTACCATATGGTGGTCCATGTAATCCCAGAAACAAGTAACAATGTTGTGGCACAACAAATGTGGAAGATGTAGCATTATTTTGTGGTTTAGAAAAATAAAAATTGTGAAGTAGATTTATGAAATAAGCATCAGCAAATTCAGAATAAAAATCAACAAAATATCAGAAAAATCCACAAGCTAAAAATGCCTTAAGGCAGAAGCAAATGATCTAAAGGATTGTGGTGTAATACAGCTGAGATATATGTAAGAGTGTCACCCAAGTTTAAAATCTTCCAAGGCATCCTATATAATCCCAGCAGACGTGGCAAAAATGTACATTTGGTTGTGACTCGTGAATAATGGATGCATTTGACAGTAACCTGGGTTTAACTCTTATGCATGAAGCCTAAGCTTTCCCCACATCACGCTGTAACCATGCCAAAATTATGAAGTTTGAAAAAGGTGGAAAGGATAAGCAATTGATTTCTGCAATGTGATCAATAATCAAGAATATAAATTTCAAATCTGACACAAAAAATAGAAGAGCACTTTATTCCAGTAATTTAGCACAGTACTCAAAACCATGTTGGACAAAATCATTGTGATTTGAAAAATGCATGTAGGAATGACACAGAACGATAAAGATAAATAAAATGTAAGATGCACATTTGTACGCTAAACATTCCCAAGTTTCAACCCATCACCTAAGAAGAGCTAAATCAAAAGAGGAAAAAACTAAATTAAAGATTTAAAGTAATTGCCCAAAGGGTTGCATCCAGCGGACCTGATCTAGTACTACCATGATGATGACCTGAATGCAATCCCTCCATCATCATGATCCGAGTGCAATTCCTGATGAGTATGCTCTCCATGTCAATTCAGTACCGAGTATTGTTACAGCAGGTCACTTGGATGAAGCTGGATGCAAATTGAAAGCAAATTTTGGCATAACAGAAAAGAAACCGTTTTGATGTAGCTTCAACATCTAAAGATGTTCTACACTTGATAGTGCACTTCCCTTTATTAATTAATGGGAATGCTACAAATTTACCTACAAATAATAATGTCCAAAGAATTGCGGTATGATGAAAAAACGTGCATTTTAATGAGAATGATCCAGATCAAAATCCCCACAGTGGAAAAAGGTGGCCCAGAGTCTCAGTTCCATGGCCTTGCTTTCAAAAAAGAAAAATCGTAACAGAAATAAAAATTGGTGCAGAGCAATGTAAATTGTACCATAGCACTCAGAGTATTCATACAATGACTAAACCAAAATGCTAGACTTCCGGTGTAGGTGTACACTTACTCAACATGTTGTAATCAGCTTGATGGCAGAGATGTTGATATCTGTGTAATTCTGTGGCATCATTAAAAAAAAAATGTAGAAGCAGCCTAAATTAAAGATAGAAAGTAACTGTCTAAAGGGTTGTCGTGTAACAGTAGAAAGATGCATTTTTACGAGTGACCTAGGTTTAAATCCCCAAGCCACAGTAAGATGGTCCGCAGTGTTAGAGCTGTGCCTAAACGAAGGAAAAGGTAACTAAATTATAGATTCAAAGCAATTGTCCGCTACTATAGACTAAACGCATTTGTCTAATGCGTCATGGTTACGATAAAGAGGTGCATTTTTCAGGATTAAATGCCCCCGCCACGATATTGAGAATTGGTACAAACAATTCGCCAGTGGACTGATTTCAAGGCGGAAAAGTAACAGGGCTATCATATCAAAAGAAAGAAAAAATAACCTCCACTCATGGCTACGAAAACCAAAAAAAGAAATGGTACAAGTGTGACGATGAAGTTCAATGCGTTCTGGGGAGACTAGCCCAGGTTCAAATCCCGACAACAACACAACCAACAGCCTAAAATAATAAAATAAAGAGAACAAAACTGAAACAGGATATAAGAAGAATTTGTGGAAGTAACAGAATGCAATGTTACCCGGCAACAAGACGATATCCGCTCTCATAACGCTGCTGATGCCGACCCGTCCGCGCCACCAGGTCAGTCATGCTGACTCAGCTTTCTCACAATTAATTGCCGTCTCCTCCTCTCCCTTCCGCTTCCTCACTACTGAATATTCATCTGCATATTCCTCTATATTCCCTCAACAGACCCCACGCCACCAAGTTGTGTCGAGGGTTTCCCCTCTGCTATCAATTTCGCCACTAAATCAGTGGAATCCGCGCTATCTTTCCAAGAATATAACTGTGGAGTGGCATCTTGACCGCGGGAAGAAAAGCCGAGTTTTGATATTTTTAGGCCAGAACTAATCGCAATGGGTCGCTTTTCTTAACAGTCGCATTAAATATATAATTGGCTGTCAAGTACAATAAAGGTTATCAATGGCAGAAAGTGCGAGAAAGAAGAATCAATCGAATCGACTCACTAAACAACGAATTCCCTGCCTGGTCACTTCCCCTTAACTCTAACTTTAAACCCTAACCCTAATTAAACCACGTCTGCTTCCATTAACTCCCCTTATTAAATTTAGCCGTTTTTGTTGTATAATAAGATTTTTACTCCAATCATAAAATTTGTCTCTGCATTTTTATTAAAATAGCTTAGCATTGCATGGCGATTGGGTTACAACTTTTTAATTTTCGCTTTATTCATGGTAGATCTCTGCATGACTGTCACGCGGATTAAAAAACGGAAAGTCTTTGACGTCAGGCCTTTAATTACGACCCATGCAAGTTTTGGCAACTTTTTCCTTTTCCTTACGTGTCTTAACAATTAGGGTCATACACGTGGGAAGAAATGTTTGGTTGGGAGGCTTTGGAGCCTACTTGCAGTAATAAAGATCCGTTATACAGATTGTAATAATCGAGTTCTATTTAAACGCTTAGAACATGGTCCCTACTCCCACGTCCAAAGCGTGGGTCTTGGGAGAGTACTCAAGGTATCCAACACATCCATATACAGGGATGGCGACAACATTGACCTATGTACCCTATGATTGCTTTGGATCTAATTGTATGGAGATTTTTAATGTCAATGTTTCTCCCTCAATTTATGATTATATTTAGTTAAACATTTGACTTATGATTATATTTAGTTAAACATTTGACTTGTAGATAATTGTGTTTAGGAGTATTTTGCATGTAATTGTGTAGAAATTTAGTATTAACATTCATGTGTAATTTATGATTGTTTGTATGTATATTTGACCTTTTCAATAATTGTACAATTTTTTAGTATCTTGTCGACAAGCATAACTATCGCATTTCAAATTTTTTAACACCATGAATAATCTATGTATATTTAACGAATGAAATGTAAGAACATTTTAGTGAGAGACGAATAATTGTGTTTTCAAATGTTTTCAACCGTTAAGATGTGATTTTTTTAACATAAGATATTTAAAAAGGTAATTATTGGCAATCTAATGATTGAGGAGGTTTGAATCATTTTTATGGCCTTTACATCGTTCGACAAAGCCAAGTTGTTTTTAATAATAAAATATTGGTTGTTTAAATGTATTATGTACTATCGAATGTTTTTTAAGTAATAAAATATTAGAGTTTTAAATAGTTTTTTTGTATTGGTAGAGGGTTGCTTAGTACATTTAATTAGTCAATAGGCTATATATAGTGTGAAATTTGTCGAAAATCAAGTTTCAACTATCGTTTACTAGTAAAAGCCTTCAAAATATCAGGTAAAAGCCTCAAAAATCTCACTTATCACATAAAAGTCAAATAAATGTTCATTTGACAACTTGATGGCAACATTCTATTTCCATTTGCAGTATTTTTTGTCAATTTTATGGTAACTTTCTTTTTTCATTAATATTGCTTTATGTATATGTATGCAAATATTTTATAATAAGATAATACTTAATTTCTTAAGAAAAAAATTAGATTTGTCAAACCTTATTTCATTCCATTATTTAGCACTTATTATTGTATACACTCAAATTTGGTTTGGACAATTAATTAAATACAAGTTATTTAATTAACAATCTTTAATTCTTCTACTTATAAATTGAAAATTTTATTTATATAGTTCATTTTCTCTAATTCTTCTTATCCTAGATCATTTTCTTCATGTCTTAATTAAATGAACAACTTTAATTAGTTTGTTTTATTTGATTAACTTCCTCTCATTAAATTTGAATTTAAGCACATTTCTACTAACTTCTTCCCACCTTCCACCTCATCATGTGTCTAATATTTAATTTGGCATTTATCCTCAACAAATTCTAACAAATGTGAGACACTTGGCCTTCATCTCTATTTGATTCCTCTTCACACTTGGCAGTTTGTTCTTTTAAAGGGAACACACTCCCCTTTTCTCTCTAACCTCTTCATCTTCAACCGTCCATTCTCCAGATAGAAATCAAACCCTTGATTTCTGCCACCTAGGCTCATGCCTTGGAAAATTTATAAGTAGACCCTCATTTACAGCAAAAAAAATATAGAGAGTTGAGCATAATTACACTCTGTAGAATTTTCACTAGCATTATCATTCTAGTATTTGCATTTTAGCATTAAGTAGTTTAATCATGGCATTTCCATTAGCAGCATCTTAATTACAATAGTTTAATCATATCATTTTCATATAACAACATTATAGCAGCATCATTATCTTTGCACATCATCTACAGCTAGTTTATCAATCATGTAGTGTATGAAAATATTTATTTCATTTCCAGCATCTCTCATTCTTCAGGTTGTCATTTGGAAAGTCATGTGCACAAACAATCTAAGAGAAAAATGACTTAAATAATCCTTGGAGATAGAGGACAATGAGACGCCATTGGGGAATTGTTTGTTTCAATTTGATTATTGTTTGAATTCCTTGATATAATGTTCCATTGGTGTGTTGTATAGATTTTAATTGCTTATACATGATACATTTTATATAGCACACATAAATTAGTGCCCACTGTGGGGCCTAGCCTCGTTTTTAACATTTTTTGGCAAGTTTTCATGAACAAGTTCATTCGTGAATTTCAATGTAGCACACTCGAAGCCTTTTTCAGCACATAGGTGGTGACTTTCGGCACATCCAAGCTCTGTTATAGTGCATCTACCTGCTCTTTTGGTGCATATATAGGATTTGGTGTTTTTTACGTTGTCAAAGACATATATCTAAGACTACTAATGGTGTTTGTAGAAGCTGGAGTTATTTTCCTTTTGATTAAATTAGGTAACTAGTTTAATTACAAGGTCAATGAACACCATGTATGTTGTGTTCGTAAAGTGATAGGCCTATGCTCTCCCCTTTATTGGGTGACTAGAATGCCAGACTCACTCTTTCATTTTAATGTAATAGCACCTTTAAAAGGCATGTCGTAGTGGGAAAAAGTACACACCCTACAGGAACGACCTAATTGGGAACAACTAAAGCCAAGTATTCCAACCCACTATAATCAAATGTGAATCATGATTAAAATCACATTCAACAGTAGTGTGCATTGATAACCATTGCCAAAGCCTTTGTTCTAAAGGTTGGTAGGTCTCCTGAGGGAGTTTATCATTTTGTCACACCGAACGAAAACCATTACTAAGAACTTTAAGTGTAGTAACCAGCTGAGTCAGTTCTCGAACATTATTATATTCACAGTGCAAGGGGAGGAAAGAATCTACCCCAAGATACTCACCATATAACTACCAAGGATTTCTAGCCAAAAGTGGAGGATTCAACTTTGGTTAAGACCTAAAAAAGGAAAAGACATGGATGCCCTCTAGGGGGTGACAAGGCTATGTGAGCTGACATAGTTCTAAGATGTGGGTTGTGATGTTATTAATGACCCCCGACATTAGAAGAATTTGACTGATATGTTTGCTATTGTTCAATACCAGTGGAAATCAAAGGGATCAGACTAGATTCTAGAACATACACTTGATGTTTAGATCATAGGATGAAACAATTGTTTTACTACTTGCTTTTGTGTTTGAAATCACTATTAAGAAAATCATCCATCCTAAAAACTCAATTCATTGATCCAAAAACAAGAAAACCAGACAAACTTTCAAAACGGTGACATTTCCAGTTTAGCACATAAACTTCTTGTTCCAGTGCATGGAGTTCATAGTTCGGTGCATATAGGTTCTCTTCTGGCACATTTCACCACATCTTTCAGCACATATAAGGTTTTTTTTAGCGCATTTGCCTCATCTTTCAGCACATCAACTTCCTATTTTAGCACATTTAACTTGCAGTCTAACATATCCAAGCTTTGTTCCAACGCAATTACCTCATCTTTTAGCGCATCATATTTCTGTTATGACAAATTCAAGTGACATTCTAGCACATCCAAGCTCTATTATGGTGCATTTATCCCATTTTTCAGTGCATATACTCCCTATTTTAGCACATTCACCTGATATTCAAATAGAGAGCTAAATTGACCTTTTGTCCAACCACTAGAATCACATTTAGGGATTCTTTTCAAAGCATAGATCATTCATCGTTAAAACATTGGTTTAAACTTGAAGAAACTGGCCTTTGCAAGTGTAGTCCCTTTAACTAAACTTGGATCAAACAACTTAAAGTGCCCAAATCATCAATCTTATCTCTGATTGTTACTTGAGTTAAACTATCAGGATCTATCATCCTTCATCATGAAACAAACGCTCTACATCAAATTTAACCATAGTCTCATCAATAGGATCCATCATCTTATTTGACTTAGGTATCTCATTGGCACTCCCAAAACAAAGATCAAAGTATAGCAAACCTTTAATACCTGCATTCCTATTTTAACAAGAGCCCAAAAATAAAAAAATCAAAGAAAAATAAATTCAAACCCAAACCATCATGGCAGAAGGAGAAGAAAATCCCTTTCACATATTTCATCAACCTTCAATAGATGAGATCAAATTATAGGAGACAAGAATAACTGGTGAGGACATTCAACAAGCTCAACAAGACCCTAAATTTCACAAGTTCATGGAGAAAATTCTAGAAAAGGATGGAGAGAAATACTTTTTGATGCTGGCAAATCAAGGTGTAAAACTACCCAATGACTTTGATGTAAACCAATTGAAGGGAGCTCCCAAGAAAACAGAATTTGATTCACAAAACACAAATCCAATGAATGCTTGAACTCAACAAATGCAAAATCTTCAACAACAAATCCAAGACATGCAAAGAGGAACAACAAAGATATATTTGTTGCAATACATTTGTCCTTATCCCTTTGACAGAAATTTGAATATGATACCTTTTCCACCAAACTGTGATCTTCCAAAATATGACAAATACAATGGAAAAATTGATCCTCAAGATCATGTAAGAGAATTTTGCACCATGAGTTTGGAATTTGCACATGAAGAGACCTATCTAATGAGATTATTTCCACAAAATTTGGGTAATCAATGCATGGAATGGTTTTCAAAACTCCCACCAAGTATTAGATCATTTGAAGAGATGGTAAATAAATTTATCACCCAATATTCATAAAATATTCAACATGAAATAACCATGAAGGATCTTTGTAATACAAAACAAAAAAATGGTGAATCATTTCTTACATTTTTACAAAGATGGAGATGATTATTTGATAGATATGCTTGTCCTATACCAGAGAAAGAAAAAATGAAAATCTTTATTGACAATCTCAACAGTGAGATGAGTTATAGACTCCAATTGCAGTGTCCACCCAGCTTTGAAAAGATGATTGAAAATGGACTTAAGATTGAGGAAGCCTTGGTTAAAAGAGGAGTTATAAAAATCTATAACGAAGGACTAAATGTTGCAAACTCTTCTAATCATCATAACAACAATGAAAAACCCCTTACACCTAGCAGCATCAATGACAAAGCAAGAAAAGCCAAATTTCACCAAATTCTTTGAAGAAAGACAAATCAATTTTGCTTGGTCCTATGCTAACATGCTAGGAATAGATCTAGATCTAATAATGCATCATTTATCCATAGCACCTGGAGTGAAGCCAGTAAAGCAGAAATTGAGAAAAATGCATCCACACATCACCCTACTAGTGAAAGCAAAATTAAAAAAATTATTAGATGTGGATTTCATCTAACCAATTGACTATGCAAAATGGATTTCAAACATTGTACCTGTCTCCAAACTAGACAACAACATCAGAATATGCATAAATTTTAGAGATCTTAACAAGGCTTGTCCAAAGGATGACTTTCCCTTGCCCAATATAAACATCATTGTGGATTTAATAGCAAGACATTCTATTTTATCACTCACGGATAGTTTTTCAGGCTATAATCAAATTAAAATTGCACCAGAAGATCAAGACAAAACAACTTTCACATGCCCATGGGGTACATTTTGTTGGAATGCCATGCCTTTTGGATTAAAGAATGTCGGAGCCACCTATCAGTGTGCAATGACAACAATATTTCATGACATGATGCACACATTCATGGAGGACTATGTGGATGACCTATCAACAAAATCATTCACCAAGGAAGGACATCTAGAAATCTTGGATACAATCTTTACTCGATTGGAAAATTTCAATGTGCATTTAAATCCAAAGAAATGTGTATTCAAAGTAACATCAACAAAACTCTTAGGATACATAGTCTCAGCTAAAGGAATCGAAGTAGATCTAGCAAAAGTTAAAGCAATCATGGAAATGCCACCTCCTAAGAACATTAGCCAACTAATATCTCTACAAGGAAGATTCTAATCCATGAGGAGATTCATTACACAACTAGTGGAAAAAAGTCATCCTTTTACTCATTTGTTACACAAGAATGTTTCTTTTAGATGGTATGGAAGATGTGAAGCTACCTTTAATCAATTGAAACAATATATGATGAATCCACCTATATTGGTACCACCAATAGAGTGAAAACCACTTCTACTCTACATAGCAACTACTGAGGTATCTTTGGGAGCTTTGCTAGCACAAGAAGACTATACAAGAAAAGAAAGGGCAATCTATTACATCAACAAAACACTGAGTGGCTATGAACTTAACTACACATTCATTGAAAAAACTTGTGTTGGTAGTGGTGTTTGCTAATCAACAATTGCGACACTATATGTTAACACATACCATCAAACTAATAGCCAAGATAGATCCATTAAAATATATACTCAACAAAGCCACTCTAACAGGAAGATTAGCAAAGTGGGTGATGATATTGAGTGAATTTGACATTCAATATGTGGATAGAAGAGAAATCAAGGGCCAAGTAATAGCAAATCAGTTAGTCGAAGCACCATTGCAAGATGACCACCCTATGCACATTAAATTCCCAGATGCGGATGTCCTCACAATGACAACACAACATTGGATATTATACTTTAATGGGTCTTACACTCAACATGGATCAGGTGCAGGAATCCTATTTGTTACTCCTCAAGGACACACTATCCCAAAATCTTACAGGTTGATGTTCCCTTGCACAAATAACATGGTAGAATATGAAGCACTAATCATTGGTATCAAGGTACCAGTGGAATGAAAAATCACTGAATTACAAGTTTATGGAGATTCTCAATTAGTAATCAATTAGGTTAATGATGACTATCAAACAAAAGATGACAAGTTGATGCCATATATATATATATATATGTTGTATATATAATGTTATATATTGAATAGGCATTGGATTATCATCTAAAACACATTATACACCTTGGAGTGCTTTACTAATGGAAAACTCAGAGAATGTATCATTCATTATATGAAAGCATGTACCCTCATTATCATTTGCATAATAACGCACGTGTATATACATTCACATACACACACACACATATATATTCATATATATTTATGTTCAATTGTTTAATATATATATATATATATATATATATATACTTATACATATATGCTTGCTCATGCAGTGTATGTTTCTGTCACACACTAAATGTGGCTTTGAAAGAGTAAATATGTTTACATTTATTGCTATATGAATGTGCTAAAGTTTATGATGCATGTGGATTTATTGTGAACGTCTAACTACCATTGCAAGTGTGTTGAGTTGCTTGCAGGGACAGGTTCATTCCTCCAAGCAGAGGGGAAGTATCACTCGGGAGAAGTGATTGATCGGATAACCCTAAATGAAACCTATTTGAGCTTATACATGCACATACTCATAGTAGATTGGTTGAGTCTAGTCACTGTGTTTGGAATTGGTAATTTCATCCTTAGCAAGAGTGTTAGCATTAGTAAGGGTCTTGATTATTGTTGAATGCATGCTTGGATGATGTTTATATATTTGGAGCTTATGATTTCTTCCTTAGGAATGGTTATCTTTACGTCAATTCATATGAACATTAATTGTAGCATGTAAATGGGTATATATATGTAAATGGACCCGTGTATAAGAGCATAAGCAAATGCACATGTATGTAAGTAGAATTACTAATGGATACACATACATGAGGAAACGACTATATATATATATATGTGTGTGTGTGTGTGTGTGTGTGTGTGTGCGTGTGTGTGTACATGTATGCACTTTATGTATAGGTATGTCATCGGGGAATATGAATATATGTGTTAAGCGTGTGACAGAAACATACATTGCATGAACAAGCATATATGTATAAGTATATATATTATACAATTGAACATAAATATATATGTATATATATGTGTATATGTCAATGTATATACATGTGCGTTATTATGCAAATGATAATGAGGATACATGCTTTCGTATAATGAATGATACATTCTTTGATTTTGTAAGTCAATATGTGTATATATATATATATATATATATATTGTATATATAAGGTTATATATTGAATAGGCGTTGGATTGTCATCTAAAGCACATTATACACCTTGGAGCACTTTGCTAATGGAAAACCATTTAAGTGTTGAGTGCTATATGCAATAAACAATGCTTAGACTAAGTCAACCAACCACGTACAAAGCCAATCTTGAGGTAGAGGAAACCGACATTAGTAGTAATCTGCGTATGGTTTAGTGGAGAGATTTTAGGGGCCGATTTGTTGACATAAACATAGGCTGAATGTTACTCATGTTGTCCACACATAATGAACAAGAAATTTGCAAAGCAACTCGCAACCATTAAATTGATAAGAGAAATGAGACTTGGTCAATGCCTTATGTGGAGATTTCTTTGAATCAGTAAACTTTTAAACCATCTTGTCATTGAGTAAATATCAACAACGAATAAATGCATGCAAGGTTATGAATAGTAGGTTGATGAATTGGTAAAACTAATTAATGAGATGTATCAACTCATGCCAGACTAAGTCGACATGACCTAAGTGTTGCAAATTTAATATTGACGAATTCAACAAGTGTAAAACCGTGCCAACTTTGTAGGAGGTTTATGATTGCTTTGGCACCACTTTATGAATCCTATTTGTTGTAGATGTTCATTGTGAAGGCAATACCAATTACACCTTTTTCATCATGTGCTAATTTGAAATGGTCTCGTGTTGTTGTCAACTAGTGAGGTTGACCTATAACTTTGTTTAGCTAAGTATGCTCTTATTTGTGCACCACCTTTTATCTAAGTTGAGTGAGTTGTGATGCATGGATTTTGTTGTCAATTCTAATGCCAATTCTATAGGAAGAGAAGTCTCTTTTTGTTGTATAAATAGAGGAGTTGAGCTCTCATTTGGGATGCATTATGGTCAACATTTTATACATTTTTTCTCTGCAATTCTCATCTACATTATTCTACTTTATTTTGAGAGAGAGAGTTGTGAGTATTTGTGAGAGTATTAGCATATTGAGTGAATTATACTATCAACTTGAGAGATAGAGGATTATTGTGGCATTGCTTGAGAGGACAAGGCCAAGCTAGTTGTTGTTTTGGGAAAGTTGAATTGCAACCAATTGATTGGATAAGCAAATACAGGCATGAGGATAATCTTTCATTATTGTCTTAGATTTTTAAATATTGTTTCATGATTGCTTTAATTAGTCTATTGTGAATACTTGCATTTAGGGGAAAAAAGTATTGCTTTGAAAAGGAATTAGAAGTTGTTATACTGTTTGTGAAGTGTTTGTAATTACTCCATGATAGGAGAATTTTTTTTTCATTAGTATTATTATTATAATAGCTATGATTAAACAAGGGTAGATTAATAGTTACTCATTGCCAAGTCAATTGATTATAGTATATAGCTAGTGGGTTACTCTAGGGATAAGTACTCGAATACTTGTTGATACTTATAGGTTGGGAATAACTTATTGGGTTGGGTTGTACATTCGATCTTGATTGGAATATATAAGGTTAGAGTAACCTATATAACCAGGCTAGTCATTGGTTGATGACTTTATCCTAATATTAGGGTATATTGAGGTTGATTAAGTAAATCACTTGAGCTTATGAGATACTACATGTATGGAGATGTAGGTGGAAATTACCTAGTGAGTTAGAGTTGGCACTTGATTAGTTGCATTACACTCTAAATACAAAACTATAGTATTTTCAAAAGTAGACTCTTCATATAAACCCTTTTAGTTAAAGGGATTACGCTCTCGAATGGAATCATCTATTGATATGCTTATTCTTTGATTGAGGTCATCCATTTATAAGGTTATACTCTTAATGAGTATCACTTATTATTGAGGTATATTACTAATTGGAGTCGGTTATTTTTGAATAACTAATCTATGAATAGAAGAAGCTTATATAGCTACGCTCTAGATTATAAAGTTATACTTGGAACTAGATTGTCTTTTGTACTGAACAACTTGTCTATGTAAAGTTAACTCATGGACTAGGAAAGTTGTTATACTATACTAAGGATGGGAATATCCATAATGTATCATAGTGTTTTTAGAAAGGGGAATAGGTTATTTCTAAGGTTAAGGATTACCTAAGGAAGGAAATTACCTAAGCATAGTATATGAACGATCGAGATCCAAACCGAGCTTTAGAAGTGTATGTGAATAGAATGACCTTCACTCGAAGTATTGAGTGAGAACACTTTGGCCAAAGTAGTGTAAGTAGCCACTGTTTACACTATAATTTCACCGTGATCCATTTATATCATGCTAGTCCTAGATTGTGGGTTTACAAGTTCTAGTCATGTAGGACACAACACTAAGCTCAGATAGGCTATTGATATGAGGTTTACCAACCAATCTCTTCGTTGAAGGGTAGGGCCATTTTGTCATATATGAAAGATGTACGGGAGACCGCATTTGAGTTTGTGGTTGGTGAAAAAGTGTTTGATTGATGCTTCTCCTCATCAATTGGTGGTCGAGGTTTATGAATGTTTGTGCTAGTATCAAGTACGACTAGTGTTTGCACCAGCGAGCAAGGACATTCAAAATGTAAGTGTCGATGCGATGACATCAGGACCAGTTTGTATATCTATTGCTAGATGAAGCTCAGAGGAGCTATGTATATATTATGTACCCATTTAAATGGAAGGATGTATTCATGAATAATATACTTGAGTTCGTTCATTATGACATCTATGTTATGGAAAGATTTTTAAGATTACATTGGAATGCAATGATAATTTGGAATTAATGTTACTCCAATTATGCATGTACTTGACATTATGGGAAGAAAAAAAATTATTGCTATGTTTTGGCATCATGGTTTATCACTTTCAGAATGTCCAATATTGTAGCCATTACGTCAGTTGCTTTATTTTAGACACTCGGTATTTGTTCAAATGTAATGTTATCAAAGTATAATAAAAAACTATCCACCATGTGCTTGTAGGGCATCAGTTTCTCCTCCTTGGTGTCATAATCATTATTAACTTGATTGATTACTAACTAAGAATCACCATAGACTTGAAGATCCTTGATTTTCCATTTTATTGTCATTCAGAGTCCTGTCAATAATGCTTCATACTCAACCATGTTATTAGTGCATGGAAATGCTATTCAAAATGACTTGGGAATGGAATCTCCTTGAGGTGTGATGAACAAAATACTAGCGCCTGAACCATGACTTGTATAAGATCCATTGAAGTATAGTTTCCATGTTGTCGGTGTTTCTATTGCAAAGACTGATTCATCTGGGGAATCAGATATTAGAGGATGGTCTACTTTTACTGTGCATCTGTAAGTTGGTCAACTATCACTTGTCCCTTTATTGCTTTTCGATCAACATAATAAATTTCATACTCACTTAGAATCATAACCCACTTAGCTAGTCTTCTTATCATAGCTGCTTTGTTGAGAAGATATTTCAGATGATCAATCTTGGAAATCAGTTTTGTCTTGTGATTTAGCATGTAATGTCTCAATTTTTGGGTTGCAAATACAACTACTAGGCATGCTCGTTCAATAAGGCTATAGTTCAATTCATATTTGACTAAGGTGTGACTGATATAATAAATTGCTTGTTCCTTGCCATCATTGTCATTTTGTGCTAATAATGCCCCCAGTGTGGATGTAGTTGTTGTCACATACAATATCAAATGTCTTCCATCAATTGGAGGCATAAGAATTGATGGAGTCAATAAATAATTCTTGATCTGATCAAATGCTTCTTGACATTTGTCTGTCTAATTAAAGGGAATTCCTTTCCTTAATAGATGTTGAAATGGATGGATCTTGTCTACTAACTAAGCAATGAACCTATGGATATCTTGTAATCTACCCTGTAATTTCCTTAATTGATTGATGTTGGTTGGTGGTGGCATGTCCAAGATAGCTTTTACTTTGGTGGGATCAACTTCTATTCCTTTGCAAGAGACAATATATCCTAGGAGTTTTCTGGATTGGACCCCGAAAACATATTTCCTTGGATTTAACTTGAGTTGGTACTTTTCAAGTCGTGTGAAATTTGTGTCCAAGACTGCTAGGTGACCGCTTCATTCTAGATATTTCAAGAGAAGGTCATCAACATAATCCTCTATAAGTGTGTGCATATAATCATGAAAAATAGTAGTCATGGCTCTCTGATATGTAGTTCCATCGTTTTTAAGCCCAAATGGCATGACATTCAAACAAAAAGTTCCCCAAGCACATGTGAAGGTTGTTTTCGGTTGATCTTCAAGAGAAATTCTTATCTGATTATAATCCAAGAATCAGTCCATAAGTGATGGAATTTCATATCCAGCAGTAAGGACTACTATGATGTCAATGTTTGGTAAAGGAAAATCATCTTTAGGACAAGCTTTGTTAAGATCTCTGAAATCAGTGCATACTTTGGTTTGTCCATTGGGTTCAAGGTGATAGAAACAAGGTTTGATATCCAATCTGCATAATCAATTGAGTGTATTAATCCAACGTCTAAGAGTTTCTTCAGTTCCACCTTGACCAAGAGTGCAATCTGTGGATGCATTTTCCTTAACTTTTATTTGTATGGTTTGGCATTTGGCAGCAATGGTAGGTGATGTAGAACAAGTTTGGAATCCAATCTAGGCATATCAACATATGACCATACAAAATTAACTTGTATTTCTAAAAAGAATGTTCTAAACTCAGGCTTTTCCTTGATGGTCAAAGACATTGTCAATTGTATGATTCTAGAATTATCTTGTGTACCAATGTTCACTTCTATTTCTTCTATTAGCAATGGCAATCTCTCTCGATCTATAGGGAGACAATCCAGTCCTCCATCCTTAGGTGCCTTAGAGAGGTTTTCACCTTTGGATATATCCTTTATTTTTTACTTTTTCATGGTCAGCAAGCACCTTTCAATTTTCACCTGAAGACCTATTATTTTTATTTTTGTCATTTTCACTTTTGTGACTAGAGGACATGACGACCTCACCAAAGTATGTTGCATAATTGAGTTCTATAGCAAATCCAACCTTATGATCCCCACTTGGTATTCCTTCATGAAGTCCTATGAACTCAACGATTGCCTCATCATTCTCGAAAGTGTCCAAACTTAGTGGCTCTTGTTGATCCTAATCTATAAGTTGCAAGTAGACAAGGGGTAAGCCATCATCGGTATTGTCAAGGGTCATGGTGTAGGAAGATAGGGTAAAGACAAAAGTGGAGTCATCAGGTTCCCAAGAGCCTGAATCAATGATTTCCTAGAAGTGTTTGATCCACTCCTCTCTTTTCAAAGGGTCTTTTGGACAGGGACTAGGTGAGGGACCAATTTTAAACATTTGGTTAAATCTTTCCTCAAAGGTAGGCTTACTAGGTTCTCTAAAAATTTCCTCAAGGTTAATGATTGCTAATGGATATATTGGATTCCAGATCTCATTCCCATTCATTAGAATCAAAGTTAGTATAGGAGTCCTCAAATGTCTCAATTTCATTTGAAGCATTGACAGTCTCACTCGAGGGTACCCTAATACCCTAGATAGTCACTTTTACTAGAACAAACACTAACCCTTGATTCTTTAGTAATTTAGGAGGTTGTAAGGGTTCTAGCATTCCTTTTTTATCTAGGTCAAGACCACTGTGTCCATCATATCCTTGTCATTTCATTATTTGTAACCCTTTTGGATACTGCTCAATCGGCAATTGCTTAGTTTTAGTGTCCTTGTCTTCTCTGTACAACCATGTGAGAATGTGGTCATCTAAAGATTCTTTAGCTAGTTCCCCCCATTTAGTGAAGTTGGTAGAGGGATTATGAATGATGACTTTAGGCTGTACGAGATGCAATTTTCCATAAGACTTCGGTGACTTGGGTAATTTCCCAATGAAAAAGAGACTCTTCATGTTGTATTCTTCTCATCCTTTGTCTTGAATCTGGATCTTTAGTGTGGAAGGTGTGGTGAATGAAGTGGATGATTTTACAAGGGTAGATGGATCATTGTAGTGAGATGGAGTGATGGATGAAGTGGAAGATGGGGCCTCTTGATTGATTGGCACTTGACATTCAATGGTTCCTTTTAGGTTTGCACAATACTGAAAAGGATCAGGGTCACCTGGAATAGTAATTCATTACCATTGTACGGGAATTTGAGGCATTAATGGTAGGTGGATGGGATAGCCCCCATGGCATGAAACCATGGGTGGCCAAGGAGAAGATTATAGTGCAAATCCAAATCCAAGGCATGAAATATTGTGTTCTATAAAACTGGGCCAACTCTTATAGGGAGTGAAATCACGCCTTCGGATGAACGCTCAACATCATCATAAGCTTTGATCATAATTTTCTTGGTTTGGTCTATATAATTCTCAAGATATCCCAATGCTTTAACCAATTTTAGTGAGCAAATGTTCAGACTTGCTCCACCATCTACTAGGACTCATCTAATCTTGTGTTTATTATTATATACTTTAAGGTGTAGGGGGTCGTTATGATTAGATTTTGGTACAAGAAAGTCTTGCTTGGAGAAGGTGACATGGTGGGACATAGCTAAATATCCAACCGTGGCCTGAAATTCATTAACATCTAGGTTAGAGGGTACATATGCTTCTTGCAATTCTTTATCAAGGATAGCTCTGTGTTGTGGTGAAATGCCAAGGAGTTCCAGGATGGAAATCTGTGTGAGGGCCTTCCCTAGTTGATCTAGGAGATTATATTGACTTTTTGGTTGTGAATTAGAAGGTCCTAGAATAGTTATCTTGGATCGGCAAGTGGTAATAGCACATTCATATCTTGGCTTATTTATAGTAATAGTGGCAATGCGATCATCAAAGGGTCGCACATTAAGGATGATAGTGTTGTAATCATGTGTAATGGCAACATAATTGGCATTATTGTTGTTCCTTCAACTAGAGGCTTTTCCTTTGTCATGGTCTTGCAAGGGAGTCTTGAATATGGTATGATCATCATTGGTTTTTCCTTGTGAATCTCCTATTGATATGGTCCCGTTTTCAATGAGGTCTTGAATGATATTCTTGAGTGTCCAACATCTAGTTGTTTTGTGTCCTTTTCCACAATGATATTCACAGTATTCATCTTCTTTCCACCAATCAGGTTTGATCAATGAGGGCCCATAATTTTTGGTGTCTGGTAGTGTGATGACATTAGACTACAAAATTTGTTTGAGGACTGATTCGATGGGTTCACCCAATTGAGTGTATGCTCTTTTAGGGTGGGGAGGACCTCTTCGTTGATTATTTTGGACTGCGTTTAGCATTTGGTTTAGACCTTGTGTCTAGGTGTTTGATATATTTGATGAGGAAGGACCTTTAAGATGAATGGTTGGACCTTTGGTTGTCAATTTGGCATCAACAAATCCATCATTTGTGACATTTTTATTTTGGGACCAATATTTGCTTTTTTCATTATTAGGTTTCAAATTTTCTTTGTTTACCTTGACTAGTCCTTTTGCAACAAGACCTTTTTCAATAAGGACACACTTCTCCAGAATTTTGTCAAAGGTTGTACATTGGATTTGTAGAGTAATCATCATTTTTTTGTCAAGGTTTTCAACAAACATGGTGACCAATTGCTTTTTAGGAATGTGACAAGGGAACTTGCTAACCAAACCTCACTATCTCTGGTAAAATGAGGTAAGTGATTCCCCTTCTTATTTGGTTGTGCTTAATGTTGCAAGGGTGACATCATTTTTAATGTTGAAGGAAAAATGGGTAATGAATCTGTTAGCCAATTCACCCCATGCTCTAATCCCTAGAGGAAGATGTGCAAACCAATCTAAGGTTGGCCCTATGAGGCTTCATGGGAATAGTCTTGTCAAATAGGTAGGATCATATGAGACTTCCTTACATAATGTGTTGAATTCTCGAATGTGTTCTATTGGATCGCATGCCCCCTTATACTTAGGAAAAGGTGGTGTTGTGAAATGAGGGGGAAAGGGTGACATGTACAATTTTTTGTCAAATGGAAAAGGGCATAATTCCTCCATGGAATAGGTCTTCTTGTTAGTTCCCAATTGTGTGTTTGTCATTTGTTGCATTAATGTATCAACAAGGGATGGTGTTGCATTGTTTTGATTTGGTGTCATGATGTTGGTATTAAGGTCATATGTCAGATTTGAATTGGGATTGATGCTTTGTGGCATGGGACCTTGGTTGCCATATTGATGTGTGTTGCTTTGATTTGGGATAAAATTGGCATTTAAGTTTTCCCCAAGGGTCATGTTTGCATTTGGTATAGTGTTCTATAATTGAGGTGTAGATCCTTGATTTGTTCCTTGGATTTGAAAATTTGGTCCTTGATTAGCATTTTGAAATGAGGGCGTAGGTCCTTGACTAGCATTTTGAAATGAAGGTGTAGGTCCTTGATTGATGTTTTGAAATGAAGGTGTAGGTCCTTGACTAGTGCTTTGAAATGAAGGTGTGGGTCCTTGACTAGTGTTTTGAAATGAAGGTGTGGGTCCTTGATTGATGTTTTGAAATGAAGGTGTGGGTCCTTGATTGATTTTTTGATTTGGGATCCTTCGTGAGGCAATGTGATCCTTTCTAGATTTATTTGGTTGATGTTGACTTGATGAAGGTGTACTTTGAAATTGGAATAAAGGACCTTGATTTGTGTTTTGAGGTGTGGGTATAAGACCTTGGTTTGAATTTTGGAGCAAAGTTGTGGGACCTTGTGACATAGAACCTTGATTTGTGTTTTAGAAAAGGGGATTTGTAAAGGTCTTACCTATGGAATTCAAGGAACTTCCAAATGTGAAACTTTTTCCTTGTGTAGTAGTATGGGTTACTTTGTTTCCAAATGTTGGGATGATTGGGATGTGTGTGGTAGTGGTATTCATATGTTTAGTTGTCCCAAGTGGTATGGTTGATATTTGTTGTGAGGAGGGCATGCCAAATGCAAATAGATTTTGGGTATCTTCTTCTACAATGGTTGAGACATCAAAGCCTTGAGGGAGTTTGGCACTCATTTTAGCTAGTGCATAGAAAAATTTGTTAGGGTTAGCACCAATTAGTTGATCAACCATGCTTAACACTCTTGGGTCCTAGTAAGCTCTTTCAATTTCTTGTTGAATTCTTCTAGGCTTAGGTTTTCCCATGTGTCGGTTTGGTATCTTTGTGGTGTCTCTCTTTGAGGTGTGGAATGATTTGAATTTCTTCCAAGGGTAGTGTCATGAAAATGGTCACTCTAAAAATCCATGTCCTTTCTTTTGGTTTGTGACCTTGTTTCAACCATACAAGACTTTTGCAAGTTGGAGGATAATGCAAGGTGGTGATGAAACTAAACTATGTTCTGGGTTTTCTTGAATATAAGGATGCAAGGATAATGAGACTAAGGGATGCAAAAGGAACGGTTGATTAATTTATTGTCGAGGAAAATGATATGGAGACTAAATGATGTTAAGGCTTAAATGAAAATGAACTATGTTTTTTATGTTTTTGGGATAAAGGTGCAAAGTGCAATTTAGGTTCAAGGTCAAAGATTGGAAAGATGATGAAAAAATCCTATGATCAAAAGGATGTAATATGAATCTAAATGAGATCAAGGAAATGCAAAGGAATCCTAAAATTTCAAATAAAGGATGGCAACCAAGCTAATGTAAGCCCAAGGTAACAAACCCAAGTGTCATTGACCTTTGTGATAATCAAGGGGATAATTTTGACAAGGTCGAGTCAAGGCTAGGACACAAGCTTGAGACTCAAATTTGACCAAGGTGATAATGACAAAGATTAATAAAATGAAGGATAAAGGTCAATGAAAAATAGGATATGCACCTGAGGATTGTCCAAAAACTTAATGGTCTTCCTATGTTTAAAATTTAAAGGTCTAAATGCAATCTAAGAGTCTAAGATTAATCTATGCAATGCAAAGGATGGGGGAAGGTAACCTATAATACAATGTATTCCTAAATGGCAATGCTAGAATGAACTAATAAGGATTTCAGGTCTCTGGTTTAGTAGTCAAGGTCACTAAAAAATGAGTTGATCAAATTTTGGACTAAGATTTTGAGAGTTTCTAGTTATCAGACAATTGCGGCATTGTCTTCTGCAAACGCATCATTTCAGGTTACGAGTTTCTAGAGTTCAATTGCGGTTCAAGATGAGAGTTTTGGCTCTATTTTCTACAAATGCAACTTAGTATAATAGTTACAGTTTTCCATTTATCAGATGTGGTTTAGAATATCAATTATGGGTTTGTTCTTATTAGTTGCGGTGCCTGAATGTTGATTTTGCAGTTTTGATGGTTTTGACCTAGTTTTTGAATGAATTTTGACTGGTTTTGATGAGATTTGATTGGAAAACATAGAATATAGTCACAATAAATTATTTTTTTGTTTGGTCTAAATGTGTAAGATGTTTAAATGTGTAAAAGACACTTGCAAACACACTTCACAACCTATGGATTCTCAAGAGATACCACTAGCTAGATCCCCACTTAGATTTCTCCAGCCACTTAAATAAGGTGAACAACTAGAGACTTGGTGGCACTGGCTCCCCTCCATGACACTCACTTTTTGGGCTCACCAAGTCTCAATTCCCCAAAGAGGAATTTCTTCCTCTACACATGCTTAGTGAAGACGTGAGGCAACTTTAGAATGACTATTCTTGCACTAGCAAGTGAAAAGGATTTTGGCCACTATAACAAAGGTTCTTAGCGAATACTCAGGGACACGACTCCCCGCAAGTGACCAAAAAGCCACTTAAGGCTTTAATCAATCTACTAGGGGCTCTTATATGTTTTATAGTAGGTAACTTGTTTCGAGTGACACTGTGTAACAAGGGCAAAGACCACCATGAGGACTTGTGATCTGGAGGATCTTCATAAAAAATTGAAGTTTCTCAATTCTCTCCAAAATCAGCATCATTAGGAAGTGGCCAAAATTTTGATTCCAACGCAACTCAAACCGGGTCAAACGGAGCTACAAAGCCCAAGATATGCTCAGTCAAACCTTGGTCAAACATGGGCCTGGGATAGAGAAAAAAGGGCCAAAAATTGATGCTATCAAAAGTGATCAAAGTCGGCATCATCGCAAAGAGCTCATCGAGAGTTTTTCGACGATGTTCGTTTCGCGCGAATAGGAGTCCATTTTCCCAAGTTACGGACAATCAAAGATTGTGCAAGGAAGGTTGACTTTGACCATATGGATGCTGACATCAGCATTTCATATGGTACAAATAGTGAAGTGGATCACTTAGATCTTGACACGTGGCATCCACATCAACACTGCACAAACCAATCACATAAGGACACGTGTCATCCGTACACACATCAGCATCCTAGTCATCGGCCACGTCAGCATCTGTGTCAGTGCACAGTCAACGACTGTCAGTAGACACGTCATCATCATCATCAAATGATTGTTTGACACATGGCACCCTCTTGGTGCGACACGTGGCTCAGTCGTCACTCCTCCAACATTGGTTGATACATTGGTTTGTTTGTTAAAAAAGTCCATTGGGGTGATTCGATCCCCCCACCTTCCAAATACCACGTCGGTCGACTACCAATTCGGCTATATATCCGGACCTAACTTTAAGTTAGCAGTGGTTTATTTTGTTATTTTAAAATTGTAGGATGGTGGTTAAAATACCAATCACCGAGAGTTGAACTCAGAACTGTTAGGATACTAAAATACGAGGACACCAACAAACCATTCGATGGGTTTGGTATATATTTGGCATCGGTTAATTTTGTTGAAGACTACAAAACCGAATACCCCCTTAGAAAAATAAATAAATCCCTTTAAAATATATAACAATCAAACTTCTAAGGATTGGATATAACCTCCCAAAGTTGTAAAAGCCCGAATAAGGAATAAGAGGGGCTAAAATAATATTTTTAAAAGATATTATGTAATTAAGGGAGGATTTTTCAAAATATTTACTATGTAAGGAGGATTGGGTTGAAATTCCCAAATCAATTGGTTTTTCACCAATTTGGGAATATTTGTGGTATAAAAAAGGGTAGAAGGGGTGTTTTAGCTAAGTGATTTTGGAAGGCAATTTTTGGTGAGCTAAGTTTTGTACTTGGGAGAATTGTGAGAAGATTTCCAAGTGAGAGTTAGGACTTTTGTTAGTGAATTTTATCCTTATGCATTTGAAGCTTAGTGAAGCTTGTTGCATGTGAGAAGGATTTTCTTATGTAATTCATCATCGTCTGAGGAGACGAAAATCTTGTATTAGGTGGAAACTATTGTAATCATTTTTTGGAGATTAATCGGATCAGTCACTCTTTGGAGAGGACCCAGAGACGTAGTCATTTTCAACGACAAACTCTGTTATCAACTCTGTTTGCAATTCTCTCTTCTCTCTCTTATTCTGATTTCATCACTTTACTATTTCCACTTAATTAACCATGTTAATGTGTTAATTTCATTTATGTAACTTGGATTTAAAGATTTGTAAACATTAAGCATTCAAATGCAATTAGTCTAGATCCTAAATCAAATCAACTTGACAGTTTAGTCTTATCCTTTTATATACCAGCCTAAGCAAAAAATCGATTGGAATCGTTCCCTCTTTTGAGGTAGGCCCCTCTAAAGGTAACAAAAGCAAGTCAAGGATGTTGTTTTTTATCACCCAAGATCGCATGAAGCACAAGGGGAGAGCATACACAACACCTTTGCCTCACACTCGCATGGAGTTCATTTCAAGCCCAAAATCCAAATGTGTGGTGTGATTGTACAAATGCCAAAGAAATGTTTTTGATCCTCAATATCTTTGAATGGCGCAAGAGGAGAGCATACACACTCTATGACAGTTTGCAAACCACCAAACACGAAAGACACTTGTAAATTTTAACTTGTGCTTATTATTTGAAGACACAAATTCTTTTTATACTAATGATGTTTGATGCAAGTTAATTTTAATGCCCATGAGTGAGAGAATACATTTTGTTGCTATTTTTAAATCCATATGAATGAGATATGTAAGTTATTTTTACCCTTATGATCCTGATGTAAGTCTTTAGAAACAAAAAAAAATGAGCTCTTAATTATTTTACATTTAAGCAATTTTATTTTGTTTGTTTTCCAACTACAAACAATTTTTGAGATCTCCTTGGATTCCAAAGCCACACACTAAAAAGAAATTGTTAGAACACAAAAATCCTAACCTACTTGAAAACCCAAAAGAAATAGATTGAAAGCAAACAAAAAAAACTTTTTTTTTTTAATACCAAGTAATTGCGTCGTTCAGGATTGTAGATGCGTCATTAAGTCGCGTCACACCAGAGCAGTTGCGTCGTGATTTTGAATTCAAAATTTCCCACCCACGAATGCGTCGTACTTTTAAATTTGATTACCTCCAAACAATTGTGTCATTTCTCTTAACAGTCGTGTTGTTTCCTATCACTTGCGTCACTACGCATCTTAGTTGCATTGTTTCGTACTAAAAAGCCTGTAAAAATAAACAAAAGGCTGTACGGATCCTGCAAAAACTTGTCTTCACATCGAGTTCACAAAACGGATGATCAAGATTGAAAAAAGACCAGAGGCGATCAACAACTGAGATTTGAAAATGAAGTAGTGGAGGGTTAATGGTCAAATTAAAAATTGGAAATCATTAATTCATGAGAAAGAAATCTCTGAGAAATCTCTGGACAAGTGGAGGCACAAATGGTTTTTTCAAATTATTTATTTTGAGAAAAAGGAAAGTGGGCATTTAATTAAAACAATTTATAAAATCATTTTAATTAAATAGGAGAAAATGGGAAAGAGCATTAAATAATTAATTTGAATTAATTATTTAATGAAAGAGAGGGCTGCGGGATAATTAAATAATTTTGACAATTATTTAACCATAGAAGAATTGAAGGATAAGTGAATAGTTAACTAATTAATTTTAATTATTTAACTATAGATGAATGATGATACTTGAAAATAATTAAATAAATAATATTTTATTTAATTATTGAAGGAGAGGGGGGAATTAGTGACACAATTAATTTATTTAATTGATCAAGATGGAATAGATCTAAGAAGTGAATTAATTAAATAATTAAAAAATTATTTAATTAATAGAAGAATGTGATCAAGAATAATAATTAAATAATTAAAGTTATTTAATTATGTGGAGACAACGACCAAGAAAAATGATGCTTGCAAACTAGGACATTTTTCAATGTCTACATCACCCATTTAGTTGCAGTGGGATGATTCAATGTGGAATGTCTATATGCACAAGATTGTTTCAATATTGATGCAAAATTTGTTAGTTGGCCTTATATATGGTCATTTGTGCATTGGTATGTTGCTTTGAGATGAGAGGATGGATGATTAGAGTACCCAATTAGTTATTTGTTGGGACTTGTAGCATGTGGTTTTATCATGATGTCATGATATCTTGGTTACATTTGATTGGATACATATTTAAAAATAGTGGGAGATTTTAACAATGATGATTTGGTAGTGTAGGATTGATTCTTGATGTTTTGATAGTGGTTGTATCTTATTGGCTTGGAGATATTGGTTCTACTTCTTCTTTGGACCTATAGGGATTGTAGTTGAGTATGTGTAGACCTGGATGATCTTCATTTAGGAGATAGTTGTCATGATGCCATGTGTAGCTTGGTATCATGGTCAATGGGAGTTGTTGGTAGTGATGTGGGTTCATCATTGGTGATGGATGTGAAATATAATAATGTGTGGAGGACCTTACATTTAATTTCAAAAACTTAAGGTATGTTCCAAAATATCTAGGATTTCATTGGGATACAAATCAACAAGGTGCATAGATTGAATTTCAACCTCCAAGGTGAGTCAATCAGACCTGGATTTGATCCTTTGACTTTCAACCTCCAAGGTGAGTCAATAAGACCTGTATTTGATCCTTTGAGTCTTAGGAATGAATTGGAAATGATTTGGAGTGATTACCCTAATTAGACTATATGACCTAATATGATAAATTGCAAAATATTGAAGACAAATAGATGGAAATAGTAATTTACAAGTGGATCTAGAAAGTGCAAACTAATGTGTACCTATCACCAAAAGTTGACCCTGAGTGTTGTAGCGGGACTGGGTTGCCCTTGGTAAAATGGGTCTTTGATGAGGGGTTCTAAGACTATTTTTGTAGTCCTTTGGTGTTGGATCTGAGTGTCTGATTCCCACTTGTAAACTTGTTAGAATGCCAATAAATTTTGTAGGTGAGTTTTCGTGTCTAGACAAGGTTGATGACAACAAGTGCAACAATGCAAAATGGATCTTCAAACTCTCTTCAATCCTCTTCAAACCTATAACTTGCACATTCACAAAGAGGGAAGATGTTCTATATAGGGTCTTACCTCAATCAAACCCCGTGTAACTATTCCGACTTCCACAATGGTAATGTCAATGATAAATTATAATTGAAAGGAATAAAATAATGAATGAACAAAGTACTGCAACTCACCACCCTTTAATGGCTTCCTGAAAGGATTGAAGACATACACATCTCTTCAAGGATTTGAATCTTGCTTTCTTGAATACTTGAATTCTTTGGAGACCTATAAAAAGATGTTAGCCTTCACAAAACAATGACAATATGAACACACATAAAATTTGACATGATGTTGGATCTTGAATTGCTGCAATAAGCTCTGATAATGTTGCTCTTGAATGTTATTAACAATTGTATTTATCAATTGTTTGTCTTAGATTGTTGCTTCCATTTTAAATGGTAAAATGAATAGGTATTTATAGGTGTTTATCCAATTTACCAAAAATTAGATCCCAAAATTTGACACTTCACATTTGAATTTTTGATGTTAAAATGTTGCCAACATATTTGAATTTAGGTCCTGGCTAAGGAGGGGGCCCATTTTCCCATGGGAGAATGGGTCCTAGCCCAAATTCTAGGACACTCAAAGTTAGGGGAAATTTAATGATTGGTTGCATTTATTCAATGGTTGTCCTCCAAAAAATGGTAAAAATTAGGATTTGAAATGCATAATTTTGGAAATTAGAAGATTAAATTAAGTCCAATAAATTAGGGGGACAAAACATAATGTGAAATTGTTAAGGTATACAATTTTCTACAGTAGAGGGTGATCTTCTTAGTGTTTGTGGATGTCTTGGAGGAGATCTTAGATCCTATTGCTACAAAAGGGTTGTTTCACATTTACAGGATTCACTACTAGGAGACGATTATATTCATACGATTAGAGATGTTGATTCTTGGTTTAAAGTGTGTTTCGTATTATATCTTATGTTACTCTAGATACTAGTTTGAGTATTGCCATGATACAGGTTCTCTTGAGACTAGGATGTATGCATTATTTCATGTGATGTTCTAGGAGGAAATGGTTAGATCATGATGCCATGTTGGGTTCTTGATTCTACAATTGAAGTTATGATATCAATCTTGTTGGTTCTCTTGGTATTGAGTATATTAGTCATTTTCTTAGGAGCTTCATGAGGATGTGTTACATTTGGAGCTTAGCATGGGTTAATCAATTTTAGGTGCTCATAGATATTTTGAGACTTAGGTGAGGCTAGAGTTCTCTTGTGATTAGAGACACATACTTGATATGGTTACCCCTTGGAGGTTTTAGCAGGAATATCGAGGAGCCTTTCACCTAGATATGGATGCTTGTTTATGATGGACCTATACATGATATTTTTCTTGGAGTGAGTCATGATAACTTGGTTATCTTAAAGGAGCATTCTTATTCCCTGCTTTTGGTCTACTCGGCGGTTTATCATCTGAGAGGTATTTTCCCATTCTTATTTTAGATGTGTTAGTTTTGTGCTTTATTTTGTCATGGGAATGAATCTTGAGGCATGATGATTGATTTTGGGAGACTCATTTGAGGATTATTTAGCATGAGTGTATATTGATTTATATTTTATAGATATGGATCTTGAGCTATGTATAGTTAGTTTTGGAGGATTCATTTTGAGGGATGTTTAACATGGTTATCTCCTTGTGAATTTGAGTTTATGCTATCATTCATTGATGATGGGTTTAGGAGATGTTTATTGGGATTATTTCTTGATTTGGGAATGGATAATTTGAGTTTAATCTTCTTGATTAGAGAGGCTTACATCCATGTTGATACTACATGATTCATATGTTGTACTTGATCTATGAGATTGAGTGGCTGGGTGTTGTTGAGGCTTTTTATTTGGGGTTGTAAGGAGATCATAATTAACACAACATTGCACTTTGAGGTATTGGTAGAAGGACATGTTATGGTTTATAGGTTTTCTCTCTTCATCCTATTGTTCCTTCTTGGAGGTTCCTGTTCATATATTTTGGGAGGATTATGATGACATGTTGTGAGTGATTATGCAGTTGTTGGTGTTGCATGTGTGGATCATTGTGATTATCCTTGGTAATTCATGTTTTGATCATTTATCACACCTTGGTATAGCTTTTATTGGTAGAATTAATATAATTTGACATTAACCATGCAATGGGAGTTCTTGGATATGTATGTTCTTCATTGCTAGTTTTGATACAAGGAGCTTGTGATTTTTGTTTATGGGTTACATATGTTGGCATGAGTTTACTGATGTTGTTGATACCTAGGAGGTATGGATGGTTGGATGCATTAGCATGTGTTGTAGATGTCATTTCTAATCATGTGGGTTTTTTTGTTTTGACAATAGTTTGGAGCCTTTGTTATTACTTAGATTTGATGCTTGCATCCTTGGATTGGTGAATCTTCACCTTGACATGTTCTTTTTTTTTATAGGTGGTACGTTGGAGGATGACAGGAGTTATTGCTTGAGATGGTGGCCACTTTAGTTTTATTACAAGTATCTTGATGGAGCATGAGAGAATATTGGAGATTCATGTGGTTTCATGTATGGCTATGATGATGTATTTCATTGATTGACCCTTATGCAATGTATACAACAAGTGGAAGAATGTTGAGATATAGTGTTGTACACCATTGCATTAAATTTTATATTTTAATGTTGTAATTAAATAATTATTTATTTGTGGTGCACCTAGGAGGTGTGTTTAGCTACACTAGGTAATTATTTAGGGACATGTAATGTTGTATTTTAACATTGGTTTATTATTTTATGTGAGGGAAACATAGGATAATAATTTAATATTGGGGAAATATTTAATAAAAGTGAAAACTTAGTACCCAATATTAAATGAGAGGTCAATGGTTTTATGTTCACATCGTTTTATCTTACCACTTGGTTGTATTTATGTGAGCTTGTATCTATAAAAGAAAACACATGTTTAGTTGTTAATGTTGGCTAGGTGAGTGGGTTATCATTATTGAGTCTTTATGGGATTTCATATGTGAAACATGGCATGGGATGTGTGGATTCATGCTTGGACACATGGAGGATGCATTAGAGAGACTTGATGCTTCATAAGTATTCATTGTAACTCTATAAGTGCATGCATTGTTTATTTTTTGTATAATAGATGGAATATGGATGCTTTTGGAGGCTAGATTTTCCCTCTTGAGGTTTTCCCAGGTTATATTTTATGTTATATTTTGGCTTGTCTATTTGATCTATGAATTATAGTTATTTTATAATCTTGTATGCATACTTTTCTCTCACGAGATTATGTAGGAAATGGATTAAAGACATGTGGGTATTATGCATTAGTTCCTAACAATTTCTACCTTAGACACTGGTGCAGGAGCACCTAGGCCAAACCCAAATTTAGGTTGCAAAATTTTGGCTTGTACCTAATCTTGGCCAAATCGGGATTTCTTTATATTTTGTTTTAGACCTTAGAAGGTCATGCATTGGTGTGTTAAGTTAGTCTCTAGGACTAAAAGTTCATTATATTATCAAGGTTGTTAAATTTTGGCTTTACTAAACTTTGGCAGCATATATTATATTTCAAAGCATTTAGTCTTTCAAAAGCCACATTATCATTGTTTGGAGATGCCATGGGTAGTTAAGGAGCTGTTGGTTTGGGCTTGAGGAGATTAAGGCCCTAGAATTAAGGTTAAAGGCAGAGTTGAAAGATTGCATGGCGAACTTGTTAAGTTGCATGCAATTCCATTAGTTTGGAATCCCTTGGAATCAGGGATATGGAGCGACCAATCTCCCTTGAAACGTGGAAAGAGCATCCCAAATGATGTGATGGCTCGTAAAAGAGTTAAGGAGTATGTTTTGTAAAGATAGTTTTTCGGTGAATGAAAGATAGTTGGTAATTTTTTGCATTTTCTATGTTTTACAGAAAACACAGTGTGTTTTCAGGACAGTGATATTTTATGTGTTAATGCATTGGTTTAGGCATTGAATATGAGTTACCTTAACATATCATAGTTCCTTTTCCTTGTAGATAGTTCATGGACTGTGAATATATGCGTTGAAGATTGTTAGGGCTGCAAACAATAGTTAAACTCTGTAATTTCTGTGTTAGCACGTGTCTTTTGAGAAACAACGACCTTAAAAGCGCTGTACAAATTGATGTAATACTGTGTTCACATTTAGTAGGTAGTATAGGGAAGTTTTTGTTTGTTATTTAAGTTTCTTAGTATATATTGACTGTCTTAAGTTCATTGTTTAGCGTTGTAGGGTGTTTTTCTGAATTTCCACTGTGTTTTGCAACAGTATTACCATAGGCGTTGAAAGCACAGATTTTGGCGCTGTATTTGTGTTATGAGAATAGAATTGTTTCACTTTTCATTGTTCATTCAGGTTCCATAGCGTAGAGTTAGGGATTTGTGTTCTTAGACAAGAATTTAGTGAGTTTCCATTGTAGGTTTGAGCAGTGACTTCTAAAATGGCTCCCCTATAAACTATGAAATCGGGTTTTTCCTAAGATTAGCAGGGTATGTAAGGGGAGCCACGTGTTTGTAGATATTTAGAGTCAGTAGTGTCAAAAATTCAAGCAATGATTGTAGATTCCAAACCCTAGGCGAGCCTAAGATACCCAGTTTGGAGTTTGGAAAGGTAAAATTGTGGACTTAGGCAGGGGGATGAGAGCACAGTACGGAATCTGTACGTTTCATGGCAGGGTTAGATAATATTTTTGACTGAAAAAAGGTTTGGAGCTTTAATCAAACTTTTGGTAGGAGCTTGGAAATAAAGAACAGTGAAACCCTAGTTAATAGGGCAATTAGGCCTCCTCTCCAAGACTATAGGAAGGTACTGTACGAAACAGTTAGTGGCCTGAAAACTTTTGGAAGATTTAAAAGTCTAAAAAGGGTGTCTGAAAGTGAATTTTATTTGATAGTTTGTGTGGCAAGTTTGAGAGAAAAAGGCCAAAAACAGACTGGTAAGGGCTAGTAGGATTTAGGCCTCACTTAGGCAGTTTCATGAAATCGGGTGATTTGAGGTTTAAAGACCAGGCAAGATGCATCCATTTGGAGGTGAAATGCAAGAAATCAATGTCTTAAGCTCCCCTACAAACAATTCTAGCATGATGAAGAAGTTGGTGCTTAGATCCTTCTAAGTACAAGGAAGAGCTATTGTTTACAAAAGGTGTTGAATCTTCAAGGGTAAAGTACAAGGTTGAAAGCTCTCTGAGAAGAGTGGAGCAGGACTAGAGAATTCTTTCAAGCTCAAAAAGGAATCCTTGGTAGCAGGTTCTAGGCAGGAGATAGTGGAAAGTTTCCTAGAAGGCAGTACAAGCAACCTTTGAAGTTCTCATACACCATATTGGTATCAAAGCAGGAGTTGGATTCCAGGCTTGTGATTAATGAGCCAATCCATTGAGTCAGTAGGAGAGAATACACCAGAGGAAGGAGCCATGGTGACGAATGCAGAGCTAGCAAAGAAGGTAGAAGAGCAAGAGGAAGATAACCGGTTGCTCAGAGAAAGGATATCTCAGATGGAGAGACTCCTAGATGAAGTCCAAGAATAGCAGATACTGTGAAGGACAAGATAAAGAAGAAAGAAGAGAAAGAAGCCAAGGAAAAAGAGGTGGAATTGGAGGAGGAAGCTCCAAAGCCTGATCTTGTTCTTGCAGAGGAACCATTCTTGAAGGAATTGCAGGCCTTGAGTGGTAAAGCATTGGATGGTGTGCCACTTTTCAGTGGACAAATGGATCCAGATTAAGTAGTAGATTGGATTGAGAGCATTGAGAATCACTTTGAATGCGATGGCATTACAGAGGCTCAAAAGGTAAAGGTGGCCAAGTCAAGGTTGAGAGGAGTAGCTCTCACATGGTGGAAATTTGTACAATCTGAAAGAGACAAAGAAGGCAAAGGTCCCATAGTTTCATGGAGAGGAATGGTGACCAAGATAAGGCAGACCTATCTCCCTGATGATTATGAAGTCCAATTGCATAGGAGAAGACATAATCTGAGGCAAAAGGACATGGATGTCCAAACATATACAGAGGAGTTTCAAAAATTGTGCCTTAGATCAAAAGTGATTGAAGATGAGAGTATCAGGTTAGCAAGGTACCTAAATGGACTCAAGTGGTCTATCCAGGAAGATATGAGCTTGGTAAACTTCAAAACAGTACGCCAATGCTATCAAATGGCCTTGAAGATAGAGGAGAAAGGCAAAAAGAAACAAGAACAAAACCCCAAAGGTAGAGGTAAAGGGAAAGACAATAGAGGACAAAGAGGAAGCTATAGTTGAAGAAGCTCAGAATCAAGAGCTCAAGGAGAAGTCAGATTTTATGATTAGCAAGAAAGAAGCTCCAGTAGAGGTGGTAGAGGAAGAGGTTTCAGCTCCAGAGGAAGGAGTGGTGGACAAGGAAGAGGCAGCTAATTCACCAACATGAAATGCTATCATTGCAACCAGTTGGGACACCCAGCCTATAGATGTCCTGAGAAAGGAAGCACTTCTCATGGAGGAGATAAGAGAACCAATCTGATGCAAGATGAGACAGTTGCAGCAAATAAACAATCAGAAGTACCCTTGAACTCAGAGGAAGGTGAGAATCTTATGATGAGAAGAACTTTGATCAAAGAACCGGTTAGAGAAGAGCCAAGCCAAAGAAGATCCATGTTTAGGATAAAATGCAAAATGATGGGGAAAGTGTGCAAGGTGATCATAGACTCAGGCTCTACTGATAATATTGTGTCAGAGGAGGCAGTCAGCAAACTGAAATTGACAAGGATATCTCACAAAAATCCTTACAAGGTTACATGGCTCAACAAGGGTCAGCATGTCTTGGTGAATGAACAAGCATGGGTGGAGTTTTCAATTGGCAAGTACAAAGACAAAGTATTATGTGATGTGCTACCTATGGATGCATGCCACTTGCTCCTAGGTAGGCCATGGCAATTTGACCGTCAAGCTGTGCATGATGGAGCTAAGAACTCATACACCTTCAAGAAGGACAATGTAACCTACAAGATTCAATCTTTGTTGGAAGACACTGAAGTGCAGACAGTAGGTTCTAAGCTGCTATTATTTGGTGAAAAAGAGTTCTTAAAGGCTTTAGAAGAAGGAGAAGGCGTTGGCTATGCAGTAATGATCAAGCCAAGAGAAGTAAGCAAAGAGAAGATAGTTGAAAAGCAAGAACTACCAAAGGAGATCCAAGATTTATTGCAGACCTATGAAACCATTGTAAGTAGTGGTCAACCAGCAACCTTACCTCCTAAAAGAGCCATAAGTCATAGGATAGACTTGATACCAGGAGCTACCCTTCCAAACAAAGCATCCTACAAGATGACACCTGAGCAAAATGAGGAAATAGCTAGGCAATTCAAGAACTACTTGACCAAGGTCTCATTAGGAAAAGCATTAGTCCTTGTGCAGTACCCACTGTCTTAGCACCTAAGAAAGGAGGAGAATGGAGGCTTTGTACCGATTCCAGAGCAATCAACAAGATAACCATCAGGTATAGGTTTCCCATCCCTAGAATTGAAGATCTCATGGATTGTCTAGGTGAAGCTAGGTACTATACCAAGATAGATTTAAAGAGTGGTTACCACCAAATTAGAATACATGAGGGTGATGAGTGGAAAACAACCTTCAAAACCAATGAGGGTCTCTATGAGTGGCTAGTTATGCCATTTGGATTATCTAATGCCCCCTCCACATTCATGAGACTTATGAATGAAATTCTCCAGGACTACATTGGCAAGTTTGTAGTAGTGTATCTTGATGATATACTAATATATAGTAGAACTAGAGAAGAGCACCTCCAACATATTGAGCTGATTTTCAAGAAGCTACAGGAGGAGAAGCTGAAGATTAATTTGGAAAAGTGTGATTTCATCAAAACAAAGCTGGTGTACCTTGGTTTTGTGCTATCACATGGCAACTTGAAGATGGACAGCAACAAGGTAGAAGCCATTCTCAATTGGCCTACTCCCAAGATAGCAACAGAGGTAAGAAGCTTCCATGGTCTTGCTCAGTATTATAGGAAATTCATCAAACAATTTAGTGCAATTTGTGCTCCAATGTTAGATACCATTAAAGGAGGCATGAAAACTAAGTTTGTGTGGAATGAGCAAGCTAACAAGAGTTTTGAGTTGCTGAAGGAAAATGTAGCTACCCAACCTATTTTAGTGTTGCCAAGCTTTGAGAAGCTATTCACCATTGAATGTGATGCAAGCAATGTAGCAATTGGAGTTGTTCTCAGCCAAGAGGGCAGACCGGTGGCTTTTCATTCAGAGAAGCTAAGTGAAGCAAAGAAGAAGTACTCTTCTTATGATCTTGAAATGTATGCATTGGTCAAGCACTAAGGAAATGGAGGCACTACTTGCTTCCCAAGGAATTCATTGTGTACTCAGACAATCAAGCACTCAGTTTTCTAAATTCACAAGAGGAGTTGAGTCACATGCACATGAAATGGGTGGAGTACTTGCAAGCCTACACCTTCAACATCAAGCACAAGAAGGGAGTTCTCAACAAAGTTGTTGATGCATTAAGCAGGAGAGTTCTTACCATCCAAGAAATCCAATTGAAGAGCATGGGAATAGATCACTTCAAGGATCTATATGCAGATGATGAAGACTTTGCAGAAATTTATAAGGTATGCCTTGAGTTTAAGAACCATTTCCATAGCAAGTATGCTGAATACACCTTGCAAAGTGATTTGTTGTTTAAAGGGAATCAACTTTGTGTTCCTAGAGGTTCTATTAGGGAGAACTTAATTCAAGAGAAACATAATGGTGCATTGAGTGGTCATTTTGGGATCACCAAAACTCAAGAGCTTGTCCAAAGGTTTTATTTTTGGCCTAAGATGAACTTAGATGTCAGAAAATATGTAGAGAGTTGTGTAGTGTGTCAAAAAGCAAAAGGCACTTCTTCAAATGCAGGCTTATACCAGCCACTGCCAATCCCTTCTAGGCCATGGGAATGCTTAAGCATGGACTTTGTAGTTGGTTTACCCAAGACAAGGCAAGGTATGGATAGTGTGTATGTTGTGGTTGATAGATTCAGCAAAATGGCTCACTTTATACCCTGCAAAACAACCAATGATGCCAGTCAAATAGCCTCTCTTTTCTTCAAAGAGATAGTTAGAATTCATGGCTTACCAATCAGCATTGTATCAGACAGGGATACTAAATTTATGAGTCACTTTTGGAAGACTCTTTGGCAGAGAATGGGCACCAATCTGTCCTTTGGATCTGCATACCATCCCCAAACTGATGGTCAGACCGAAGTTGTGAATAGGACACTTGGAAACCTTCTAAGATGCTTGACCAAGGAGTATGGTCAACAATGGGATCAGATTATTGGGCAGGCTGAATATGCATATAATGACACAGTCAATAGATCCACAGGGAAGAGCCCCTTTGAAATTGTGTATGGTTTACATCCCAGGGGTGTCTATGAGTTGAGAGAGTTGAAGGATGGAGTCAAGGGAAGTGGCTATGTAGATGATTTTGCTTATGCAATGCAGGAAATCCATGACACGGTCAGAAAAGCCTTGGCAGAAAATACCATAAAGCATAAGGTTAAAGTGGATGAGCATAGGAGAGAGGTTCAATTTAATATTGGTGACCTAGTAATGGTGCATTTGAACAAGGCTAGATTGCAGAAAGGAGTCCCTCACAAGCTGCAAATGAAGAGGATAGGTCCCTGTCCTATCTTGGAGAAGTATGGCAATAATGCAATCAAAGTGCAATTACCAGATGACAGTGGACTGTCCCCTATTTTTAATGTTGCAGACCTTATCCATTACAAAGGACCACCCCAAGATTTGGATCAGACACTCCATGAAGTCAATCAAGATGTTGAGGAACTCAAACTGCCCCCTGTTACAGTCAAACAAGCTGATCAAATCATGGACACAAGGATCTACAAGAAGACTAGGACCAAGGAGTACAAAGAACACCTGATCAAGAGGCATGGACAACTAGATTCAGATGCAGTATGGATCAAGGAGGTAGAGTTTAAGAAGTTGGGAATAGATCCTAACTTGCTCAATCCAAGGGTGGATTGAGTTTTCTGTTTTGGGGAGGATGGTGCAGGAGCACCTAGGCCAAACCCAAATTTAGGTTGCAAAATTTTGGCTTGTACTTGATCTTGGCCAAATCAGGATTTCTTTATATTTTGTTTTAGACCTTAGAAGGTCATGCATTGGTGTGTTAAGTTAGTCTCTACGACTAAAAGTTCATTAGATTATCAAGGTTGTTAAATTTTGGCTTTACTAAACTTTGGCAGCATATATTATATTTCAAAGCATTTAGTCTTTCAAAAGCCACATCATCGTTGTTTGGAGATGCCATGGGTAGTTAAGGAGCTGTTGGTTCGGGCTTGAGGAGATTAAGTCCCTAGAATTAAAGTTAAAGGCAGAGTTGAAAGATTGCATGGCAAACTTGTTAAGTTGCATGCAATTCCATTAGTTTGGAATCCCTTGGAATCAGGGATATGGAGCGACCAATCTCCCTTGAAACATGGAAAGAGTATCCCAAATGATGTGATGGCTCGTAAAAGAGTTAAGGAGTATGTTTTTTAAAGATAGTTTTTCGGTGAATGAAAGATAGTTGGTAATTTTCTGCATTTTATGTGTTTTACAGAAAACACAGTGTGTTTTCAGGACAGTGATATTTTATGTGTTAATGCATTGGTTTAGGCATTGAATATGAGTTACCTTAACATATCATAGTTACTTTTCCTTGTAGATAGTTCATGGACTGTGAATATATGCGTTGAAGATTGTTAGGGCTGCAAACAATAGTTAAACTCTGTAATTTATGTGTTAGCACGTGTCTTTTGAGAAACAACGACCTTAAAAGCACTGTACAAATTGATGTAATACTGTGTTCACATTTAGTAGGTAGTATAGGGCGGTTTTGGTTTGTTATTTAAGTTGCTTAGTATATATTGACTGTCTTAAGTTCATTGTTTAGTGTTGTAGGGTGTTTTTCTAAATTTCCACTGTGTTTTGCAACAGTATTACCATAGGCGTTGAAAGCACAGATTTTGGCGCTGTATTTGTGTTATGAGAATAGAATTGTTTCACTTTTCATTGTTCATTTAGGTTCCACAGTGTAGAGTTAGGGATTTGTGTTCTTAGACAAGAATTTAGTGAGTTTCCATTATATGTTTGAGCAGTGACTTCTAAAATGGCTCCCCTATAAACTATGAAATCAGGTTTTTCCTGAGATTAGCAGGGTATGGAAGGGGAGTCACGTGTTTGTAGATATTTAGAGTCAGTAGTTTCAAAGAGTCAAGCAATGATTGTAGATTCCAAACCCTAAGCGAGCCTAAGATACCCAGTTTGGAGTTTGGAAAGGTAAAATTGTGGACTTAGGCAGGGGGATGAGAGCACAGTATGGAATCTGTACATTTCATGGTAGGGTTAGATAATATTTTTGACTAAAAAAAGGTTTGGAGCTTTAATCAAACTTTTGGTAGGAGCTTGGAAATAAAGAACAGTGAAACCCTAGTTAATAGGGCAATTAGGCCTCCTCTCCAAGACTATAGGAAGGTACTGTATGGAATAGTTAGTGGCCTAAAAACTTTTGGAAGATTTTAAAAGTCTGAAAAGGGTGTCTGAAAGTGAATTTTATTTGATAGGTTTTGTGGAAAGTTTGAGAGAAAAAGGCCAAAAACAGACTGGTAAGGGCTAGTAGGATTTAGGCCTCACCTAGGCAGTTTCATGAAATCGGGTGATTTGAGGTTTAAAGACCAGGCAAGATGCATCCATTTGGAGGTGAAATGCAAGAAATCAATGTCTCAAGCTCCCCTGCAAATAGTTCTAGCATGATGAAGAAGTTGGTGCTTAGATCATTCTAAGTACAAGGAAGAGCTATTGTTTACAAAAGGTGTTGAATCTTCAAGGGTAAAGTACAAGGTTGAAAGCTCTCTGAGAAGAGTGGAGCAGGACTAGAGCAGTCTTTCAAGCTCAAAAAGGAATCCCTGGTAGCAGGTTCCAGGCAGGAGACAGTGGAAAATTTCCTAGAAGGCAGTACAAGCAACCTTTGAAGTTCTCATACACCAGACACATTGCAATCTCTAATCATTTCTACTATCAATCTATAGAATTCCCTCATTCTTACTTCATATTCATCTTCATAATTGTACCAGTGATCCTCAAGAGCAGGTTCATGCTTGTAGAATGAACCAATCACCTTACTAATTTTTCTAATTGAATCAAATTTAGCTATTGGATCATTGTATACGCCCATTATATACAAGCTCAACTTTTTATTGAAACTCTTTGCATTATGCATGTTAGCACATGAATATACACACATTTTAATAGGGAAATAGTATGTTGACTTGTGCTTCCCAAGAATCATTTTATGGACCTTTGTCACTTGCGTACATACTTTCATGCTAGAATTATACTATCAAAAGGGTATCTTGGAAGTTTCAGAGGAGCTTTATGAATTGCCACCCTAATATAAGAAAAGGTTTTAAATTGCATATACCAATTACCCTAGTTCTTCAACTCTTTCATTTCCTTTATTCAGATTCTCTTCATAATGTTTCCTTCTAATCCTCAGATAATAGTATAGAGAAAAGCATCATTCACTATGCAATAATTTATATTGCTCACATTCAACTCTAACTATGGGTAGTGTTCATACACTTTTGTTTCACTGTGTTGTATACATCCTATCCTTGTCAATCCTGGAAGTGTTTCCTGAAAGAAAAGAAGATACACCAAAAAAAAGGTCATGTAGAATTTCCTACTATTCAACACATGTTCCAGTTGTGCATGCATATAACTACTGATGATACTCGCCCAGCCGATTTTCATATTTGAAACTATTATAAAAATGTAGTAACACATCCATGGTTGGAAGTCTATGCCATGCAAATAACCATAGGCCCTACTTAACAATATGATATAGTCCTTAACGTCCTCTCGAAATTCACTTATATATGTTGTACCTTTTCCATTTTAAGTATCACCTTCCTAGGATTATGTAAAATTTGAGTGTTCATGAAATTAAGGCATTTCGCATTATTCTTTTCAAAATATTCTAATCACTTCTTCATGTCAATTACGTCATATTTTCCATATGAGGGGATTTTGAACACCCTTTTAATCATATTTGTATTGATATCTAATATTATTTCTCCAAACGGTCCCACTATTTTACTATTGTTATGATCATAAGATTGAGCGCATGTCAATATTAATTCAATAAATTACACTAAAAGTGGAATTACAACTAGCTCTACCAGTCTTGATTTCACAAAATTAGCCATCACTGACCTACCTGCTTCATTATCAAGTTCGCTACATAATTGGTTAATATTTACATCTCCCAAGTTTGCATCTCTAATATCCATGCACGACAACAACATCTTGGATGTAGGATAATAACCTTGGTAGTGATTCTTCATCTTTTCTTGCAACTTCTCCTTATATCCACATCTCCCAAGTTTGTATCTCTAATGTCCATGTACAACAACAAGATCTTGGATGTAGGATAATAACCTTTGTACTGATTCTTCATCTTTGCAGCTTCTCCTTTTGTTCTTTCTACACACTCAAAAAATTATCTATTACAAGATATATAAAATCAATTGAAAATTCACACAATATCCCACTACCCTCTTCAACCATCACTATTTTAATATTGTTGTCTCCTTCATCAGGTAGTAGGCATATTATCTATCACTTTCCAAACATCGACATTGACTTGAGCTACTAGTCGTCGAAACCTTGAAAGTCTACTACTTTTGTTACTCTTATCAAATCCTAACAATTAACCTAAACCTATAATCACTGATACCTGAAACCTCCAAACCTAAACCTATAATCAATGATACCTGAAACCTCTAAACCTAAACTATAACCAAAACCAACAAAATAAAATAGCATAACAAAGTCAAAGATTAAACCATAACTTGAAATGTATCTTGAGTTGCCAGCAACATAAAAATTAAAACAAAAACCACCACAATCAAAACAAAAATATTGCAACACTTCCAAAACAAACTAGAGATATCTTCACCAACTGCCCACAACTGTTTATTTGCAAAAAACCCTTCCAACCCAATTTGTATAGTACATAACAAACTATAATTTTGCAATGTTTGAATGATATTTAAAACTATGCAATTCATGCCACTAATTCTATTTAATTGGCACATTAAAATGTAATAAATACCTTAAAAACAACATGAGAAGACCTTGCCACTAGTGGCTATTGGGACTCATGCATGTGACAAAGAACATACCAACATACAGAACTCCGATGACTGAAACTTTGATCCCAAAAAAAAGAAACGTATTTCACACGCTTCAAGTTTAATGTAGTATTATAACAAACCTCATAATGTTGACAAAATATATTAATAATTAATATTTTTATATTTATTAGATATAATGTCATTATTTCAAATGCCACGTAGTGCAGACAAGTGGATATTTGTAGTTTTGGAACGCTTGTGCCATATACCTGTTGAGTTTCTCATCCAATAGTGGAAATTAAAATATGCAACACACTTGACCACATTCGGAAGTCGTTCTAATGAGATAAGTGGACATTTCAACAAATATCAAACAAAAGAAAAGTGTAGGTATGTGTCTATTTCTTTAGTTAGTTCTTACTGCAATAAAGCCAAATCCAAATATAATCAAAATGTATTATAAAATCATCATTAAAATATTAAGCTAAATAAAGTAAATTATGTTAATACAAAGCACGGTAACAGTTGCAAGGAACAATCCAAGATTACAAAACACTGTATATCTTCAAACAAAGGACAGGGTGAGAATGGGTTTGATCGTAATGAAAGCTGTGGTGACATATCTGCTAATGAAGGTTATATGGATGAATGAAAATATGTTTACTACTATGCTTCTAGTTTTGTTTTGTAAATAATGCTCATGGCATTGGTATAAGTACTCATCGTTCCAAACACTATTTTTTGGGGAGTAATAGTTGGCACAATTTTGTTTTCCAAATTTTGGCCAGTACTACAACTCAGGGTTTTGATGTAATTTATACCTATTTAAATATAATACATAAATATCGGCTACAGCCTTCTGCGTAAAAAAAATATTATTATGAAAAAAATATTAAATATATTATATAATACTAAATAGTGTTTCAAAATTTAAACTAATAACTATCAATAATATTGTTCAATAATTACGAAATAATAATAATAAATATAGTATATCATTATACTAATATATTAATATTTTGTTATAATTATAATAAGTATATAACTATATTCATAATCATATAGTTTGTGCTCCATCTTATGATATTGTATTAAAGTATCATAGCCCTTCTATAGTTTTTTAAAAGCTTTCACAATATAGCCAATTGCAGTTTTCATCCAATCATGCACAAAGTAAAAACTATGGCTTAACTGACCATGTTCTAAAACTATGTTGTGTCGACAAGTGGATATTTTAGCAAAAAATGCATAAAAGAAAACTATAGATACCTATCCATTTCTTTACCTAATTCTTATCCCAAAGAAGCCAAAGGCAAATAGAACCTTATTAACTAACAAAATTATTATAATGCAAAGATTGCAAACATATAAATATAATAAATAAGAACAATAATCCATAATATTAAATTACTATGCTATTATATACTTTTATAATAATATATTACACCTATTTGGTGTATCCTCATTTGCCACACAACTTCATCTAACCTCACAAGCTCCAATATATGCCACGAGGATGATCTTACAGTCTTACAAGCAAGTAAAGTTTATATACATTTAGATTAGAATACAATAAAAAAAAATATACTATTCAATATTTAAGTAATAATGATTTTTTTCATTAATAGTAATCTTTTTAAATAAAGCTTCCACAATACACACATGTGGGCTTTCTCATCCAATAGTAGAAAGTAAAACGTGTAGTAGACTTGCCCACACTCATTAATATCGAAACATACCATGAAATCATCAGTAATATACTAAACTAAGTACAATAAATTATAATAATATAAATGATAATATATTATATAATATTAAAAATAGGTTCAAAATATAAAATCAATTATTATCAAGGCATTAATAATTACTCCATTGCATTTAACTATAGTAACACTCAATACTAACACTTTACTATTGCTATATCGATAGCTATTAAGTCAATACTTGCCAATATGTGGCACTTATCTAAAATCATTGTGACTTGTTTTGAATAAATTAAAAACTTAAGAAAAGAGATCAATAATTCGTGAGTATATTTAGGAAAACAAAAACACACTATAATTAATTTAAGGGATACATAATTGGTTAATAGTGTGTACCTTGGAATTTTACCCTACTCTAATGTGCAAAATAACTTAAAAATGCAAGTGATAAAAGACTAAGGACACTTCAATATTAGCCTAAAAAGTGATAAAACAAGAAGGAAAATGGATAAAACAAGATGCAACTGATTTCACCTTCCTTGTTGTTGACGACTCCTTGATTGGCCCTTGCTTGGGATGATTTTGTGTGCTCCTTAGATGATTTCTTGAGTGACTAAATGCAAGATCAACTTATGCAAAATGATTAGAATGGATAGCTAGATGATAGTGGATGATTGAGAATGCAAATTGGCAGCATGTAATTATAAAATGGCTAAGTCTTCTAAATGCCCTTGAGGAGGGGGTATTTATAGGAGAATTTGAATTCTCTAGATAATTCAACGGTTGAGATTGATCCAACAAGGTCAAGATGAAGGGCTATGGTAGGTTGAGAACTCACAAGCCCTCACATCTTGACATGTGGATGGTGAAGTGGCTAAGAGGAGGTGAGGTGATATGGAAGAGAGGTACATGATGTGTAGGAAGTACAAGTACTTTGCAAGCACATTGGGAGATGGGAAGAATCTTGGGTGAATAAAAATGAATTAAAAATTCACAGTGAGTGGAAGAATCTAGTGGATAAGACAAGGTTCCCAAAAGGTGGAAATTTGTCACATGTGACTTGATGTGACAAGTCAAAGGTTTTAGAAGATGCATGGGAAAAGGGGATTCTAGGAGGAATAAAAGTGAATTAAAAATTCACATGGGAAGAGAGGAGCCTAGGGTGAATAAAAAGGAATTAAAAATTCCTTGGGGGATGGGGAGAGTTGACCAAGGTACTAATTAGGTTTGACTAATCAGTTAATTAGAGGATAATTAGGGGTTAATTAGGATTAGAAAAGCCAACTTGCAAAAGTTGGAGGATGTGACACATCCTAATCAAGGATTAGGCATGTGCACATCCTTAATGAATTAGGAAATGGATTAGGATTAGATGAAAATGACATGTGAGGAATTAAATAAATGTAATATTTATTTAATTCATTTGATGAAAAGGGGATTAAAGAGTAAGGTATTTAATTAATAAATACCTTAGGGATTTAGAATTAAGAATATTAATTAAATAATAGTAATATTACTTAATTAACTTGGATAAGAGGATGTTTAGATGAAAAGTGATAAATTTGGATAAATTAAGTGTCCAAATTTGGATGTCTACATTTTGCCCCTCTTTGAGATGGTGTTACGAAGTAGCATCATTTCAAAGAATATTAAAATATAGAACCCAGAAGGAGATGGTTAGATTGGAAAAGATGCCCCAGTCATCCAAAGGATGACTAGAAAGAAAGATGATGGGGGTGAAGATGAAGAGTAGGGATTGAGGATGCCCCCTCAAGAGGACATGTGGGTTCAAGAGAACATAGATGTGCTCTCGAAATGGATGTGATGAAGAAATGGGAAATGAGGAGGAGGATGTAAAGGGATGGATATGAAAGGATGAAAAGGCAACAGGAGGTTGGGAAGCACAAACGGATGCAAAGACGAAGATGATGTTGCCCCAGTCAAGGTACAAGCCAAAAGGGGTTGATGATGGATGGAGTGTTGTCAATGAATCATGAAGATAGGGGAGGATACATCCCACTAAGTGGTATTGTTGAGGGAAGGGTACATCCCAAAACACCACTAAAGGATAGGGAAGGATGCCTCCCGATGATGATGACAAAAGTGTTGTTGATGAGGGAAGGATACATCCCAAAACAACACCAAAGGGATATGGAAGGATAAAATGGGATGATGATGATGATGATGATGATGATGAGGATGATTGGATCCACACTTGTAACAAGACTGAGAACAAGACCAAGGATATGATTAGATGATTCAGGCTAAATGGAATGGATGGGGATTGGATAGAGATGTGAGATAAGGATGAAGGATGAATGGATGGGGGATACATGCAAGACGATAGAATGGAAAATGAAATGCAATTTGCCATCTTCGGAGCACTGAGTTTTGCTATAGCATAAGACACCAAGTGCCAGGGTATGAAGAACCAAGGCGAATTAGTGTCTAATGCATAAAACAAACACAACAGACAAGAAGGCTATCCCAACACCCCAAAGTCACAAAGACCTTGGTCGGGCTAGGTATTGAGATAACCACAATCACAAAAGGATGCCGTAGCATAACACAAGACCTCGGGGATCTTGGTAGGTACTACGTGGGACAACCAAGAAGAAAAAAATAAACATAAAAAGATCAAGATATGCCCTTATGTTGACCAGTCAAAACATGCCATAATATGATAGATCATGGCGGCCTTGACAAGTGATGATAGGGAGCTCAAATGATAAACAAAATACAAAAGTATCAAAATATCACAATCAAGTTCAAACGTCCTTTGCCATAGGATCAAAAGGGATGGATGGGGTTGATGAGGTATGTTAGGAAGGATGCATCCTGTTGAGACCAAAGATGATGGATACTAAACTAAAAGATCGTTATGACACGGGATGCAAAAAATTGATTGGATCTCCTGATATAAGTGGGTCATGTTTGTTAAGAACTAGCTAGATAAGGGCATAGCTTGACGACACAACACAAGGGAGACAAGACATGAGACTGACACAACCTAAAGACCTAGGGGCTTGGGGGACGATCAAAGATTAGCCTTGCCTACGTGAAAACGCAGAGCCCTCGTAGTTCGGTGAAAGGTGGATGACTGACCAAGATGGAGACCTTGATGGATGGTAAAGATAGGATGGAAAAAAGGAGAAAAACCGATGATAGACGATAGAAGAGCAAAGTAGACAATGAAGATCGATGATGGAACCCCGGGGGCAGATCAAATGATCAACCTTGCCTACGTGAAAGCGCAGGGGAAATGTAGTTCGACAAGACCAAAGGCAAACAGTGGATAAAGGATGATAAGATGATAGGATAAGGACAATCACATAAAGCTCAGGGATGGGATGGTTATCCAAAGCATTAAAATGACTTGGGAGGATGATATGATAGATAGATGAGTGATGAAAAGTGATAGGGGATTGGAAAGATGTGTAAGAGAAGCAGGAGTGATGATGATGAGATAAATGGCATTGGGTTGCATGGGGGGAGGCCTATAGCCAGATACCAATGACAAGGGATTGTGAGAAGGGATGAGGATAAAGATGAAAGAATGGATAGAGATATAGGGATGGGGGATGGGAGGGATTGTTTGGATGGATGGGAATATAAGGATTGGGAGATGAAAGGGATGCTAGGATAGATGGATACGAAGATAAGGATGGGGAGATGGAAGGGATGCTGTGATAGATGGATAGGGACAAAAGGATTGGGAGATGAAAGGGATGCTAGGATAGATGGATACAAAGATAAGGATGGCGAGATGAGAGGGATGTTGTGATAGATGGATAGGGATAGAAGGATTGGGAGATGAAAGGGATGCTAGGATAGATGGATACGAAGATACAGATGGGGAGATGGAAGGGATGCTATGATAGATGGATAGGGAGATGAAGGGATGTTATGATAGATGATGTCTCCAACGAGTATGTCACAAAGGAAGTAGATGCCCCCACTCTAGATATGTCACATATGAGGAGGCATGAGGGATAGAAGACAAGTGGATGGGAAAATAAAGGAGATAACTAGATGAGGATAGGATGGGTGACTAAGGAATGTGATAGAGCATGGATGAAGGGAATGCATACCAATAGGTGTCCAAAGCATGCATAGGTAGGTGCCCCTATTTTGATCAAGATCACAAGAAGGATGGAGGAAATGGGAGATAAATGGGATATGATGGTAGGATGCGGAAGATGGGTGGGATGGGGGGATTTATGAAGAGGACAAATAATAGGAAGATGGGAGCATAGTTGGAAGCATAGCGGATGGAGGGAATGCATATCAGGAAGTTGCCCCCAAGTGCAGATGGGGATTTACGCATGATGCCTGTTTGCCAGGTTTTCATCATGGTACTTATCCAAGGTGCTTGTTTGCCAAGTTTTCACCATTGGACAAATTATTTCTCTTTACTATTTTATTTTTTGATTTTGATTTTTTTTCTTTTGGATGTCATGCAGAAGGAGATGGGTAAGGATAAGGAAGTGGATAAGCAGATTTAGAAGACATGTAATAAGGATCAAGGTGTTAAGAGCCCATGTTTGAAGTGACTGTTGGATGTTGGTACAACCTTATTAGGATCATGTAAGAGGATGAATTAGAGGGATTTGATGGGGAAGATATATGGGATAATAGATGGGATGCTGCAAAGGGTATGAATAGAATGATGGGGTGGATATGTGATGGGGAGATGTGTTCAAGACCAACATTGGCACATGTGGTGGTGGATGTGAAAAGATAAGAGGATTAAGGGATGTAGAATGTGTGGATAATGGAGGAGATGGGGTGGTGAAATTTGGGACATAAGGACCCAAAAAAAACTTAGGAGATGAAAGAGGTGTATGATTAGCTTTTGGATTAGAAACTTTGGATGTTCTTACAGATTTTTCATGTGATGGCATTGCATCTTTTTTCTTTGGGATCCACATGGTTTTGATCTTTTCTTTGGTGGGTCTTTGTGGTCTATGGATTTGATGTATATTTAGATTTTTCTTTTCTTCACCATGTCTTTTGGAGGGGACATGGGGAGCCATAGATTCATGTGGATGCTTGGATTTATGAATTTTTTCTTTAATAGCCAAAGTGCTTTTAGTAGCAATGGGATGGGTGTGAGGAGATGGATGATATGGAGTGATGGGGATAGGAGGATGGGGATTATGTGTAGATGGAGGATGTTTAGGTATGTGCCTTTATTGATCTTGACTAGGATGTTTATGATGGATGGCATGGATAGGTGTTGGATGGATGAAAGGATGAGATGGAGGAGGTGATCTTGGGGTATATGGACCGAAAGCAGACATAGTAGGTGGAGGGACATAAGAACCCAAGATGGATGGAGTAGATGAAGGATGGGAGATGGTGGATGGAGGGATGTAAGGACCCAAAATGGATGAAGTAGATGAGGGAGGAATATGGACAGTTGTTTTGAGGCAATACAATAGAGGAGGAGGGATGGCAGCATAGGATCTAGTGGGGCGATGGGAAGAGTTGACATTTCTTTTGGAAAAGGCTTGTTGAGGACGTCCATAGGTTGTACCAACATCTTTAGATTGTGGGTCTTGGGAAATAGGTCCAAGACCTTGCATGCAGATTTTTTCTTTAACTTGGATGGGCTCTAAAATACCTTGCTCATGGAGGCCTAGACCTTTTCCTTGATAGTTCATTTTCTTGAGCATTTGATCTAGGACAGGATTTGTGTTATTCTGAAAACATGATGCGAGTCCATTATTAGGTGGAGGATGATGGGTGGTAAATACACTATGCTTTTCTTCTGCGAGGAGGCCACCATGGAAGAATGTGAGAGTACCAAGGGGATATGCAAGCAGTGTGGGGATAGCATTTTTAGGCGATGATGGGGGATCCTGAGAAGGAGATGATGGAATAGTAGCATTTGGATGGGTGGTATTTGGAGAGGGAGTAGGGGATATGATAGGATCTGATTTTGTGGTAGCAGGCTTATGCAATGGAGACAAAGGTGGAGTAGTAGAATCTTGAATCTCAAGAGGATCACAGGATGGAATGGATGGGGGATTGTGATCTTGCGGTAGACTAGATGGGATGGTAGGATCTTGATCTGGAGGAGGGGATATGTTGGCATGCTTTGCGTCAAGCTCTTGGCATGGTTCATCGTGTGTGGGGGGCATGATAATGGAGTCATGGGGGGACTCTTCAAGTGGGGAAGATGGAAGGATGGAGGATTCAAAATATTCCTGGGAATGGATACTAGGAGTGGAAGAAGTGGATTGGATTTGGGTGTTGTCGATAGGTTCGATGGCTCTCAGAGTAGGGGGTGGGAGTTCAATGGATTTGGTAGATGTGATGGTAGGAGATGGGGACTCAGTAGATTCAGAGGATGTGATGGTAGGAGATGGGGACTCAATGGATTCAGAGGATGTGATGGTAGGGGATGGGGGTTCAACAGATTCAGAGGATGTGATGGTATCATCAATGATAGGTGTTGGATGGAGAAGGGTCTCGTCACTAACGACCATGGATGATGGGTTGGGATGGCATGGTTCCATGACTACAATGTGTGGAGTGGGAGATGTCTTCTTTGTTATAAGTCCTTGGAGAACTTCTGAAATGAGAGACTTGCATACACTAGGATGAGATGGTGTGGTAGGAGTGGATGAAGGTTTATGGATTAGTAGGGGATTAGGACTAGGGATTGGTGGGCTAGGATTAGATAGGGGAATGCGATTGGATGCAGGACTGGGAATAGATGGGGGATTAGGTGAAGGGTTAAGATAGGGGTATTGGCATGGTGAATTAGGACACAAGGATGTGGGTGGTGGATGGAGATATTGAACTGCGGATGTGGGATTAGGATAAGTTGATGTGGATGTTGGATTAGGATACAAAGCTATGAATGTAGGATTAGAGTGAGCAGATTGGCATGGAAGATTAGGGTAGTGGGTATATGCGGATGAAGGATTTAGATAGGAGGATGTGGATGGGGGATTAGGATAGGGGTATTGAGATGGTAGACTAGGATAAGACAATGTGGGTGTTGGATAAGAGGATGATGTAGATGAAGGGTATGATGGATATGACAGATATCCCTTGTCAAAGGTAGCATAAGCAACATGATTAGGCATGGATGAAGACATAATGGGATAACTCAAAAGGGTGATTGGATTTTGGAAAGTGGGTGGAGAAAGCTTACTAGCAATGATAGTGTCAAGGGAATCTATGTCATATTCCTCTTGATCGACAAGACTTTCGTTATCGTTGTCAATGTAATTAGGGTTTCCCTTGACCACTATTGATGGAGGATAAGGATTCATGATGGTGAAAGGATAAAGAGGATGGGTCAACGATTTGGGATGGAAGTGGACTAAAGCTCAAATTGGGATTTAGGTTAAGCTCAGACTTGGATTGGAGTGAAGCTTAGATTAGGATGATTGGATATGTGATGGGATTGATTTGGACGATCGACATCGAATCTACTTCGAGATGGAAGTAGATTGATTAGGTCGAAGGTGATGTGATTGGATTGGATCGATCGATGATTGATAAGATCGACTGATGGATAGGATAAGATGACGAAAGAGGCTGCAAATCCTGTTCAGAGATTATCTTACATGACTTAGGATACTGATTGATCGGATAAAAGGATAAATGGATGATTGTAGCACCGAATCCACCTTGAGATTGAAGGTGAATTGATTGGGCCAACGATGATGATTAACTTAGGACGGATGACAATCCTAAGAAAATGTTGATGAGGATGATCAAATCAGACACTTAGGTCAATTTGGATAATAACCCAAGATGAAGTTCAAGGGATTTGGATGGGGGAAATGATGATTTGATTGGAGAAATGGATGAAGAAATACCCAAAATGAGCAAATGATTGGTCGGGATAGATGAACGACTAATCAGAACAAGTAAATAACTGCTCATAATAGATGAATGATTCTTAGAATGAGAAGATGAAGGCTCAGAATGAATGATAGATTACTTGAAGCGAGTAGAAGATTGATCGGGATTGTGGAATGAGAGTTCAAAATGATTGAAGGTGGTGTGAAATGGATGAATGTTTACTCAAAACGAGAAAAATGGATGATCGAAATGATAGAACGAGAGTTCAGAATGATGAAAAGATGTGTGAAATGGATGAACGTTTACTCAGAATGAGTAAAAGGATGATTAGAACGAGAGTTCAGAATGATGAAAGGATGTGTGAAATGGATGAACATTTACTCAGAATGAGTAAACGGATGATCGAAAGGATAGAACGAAAGTTTGGAATGATGAAAGGATGTGTGAAATGGATGAACGTTTACTCGAAACAAGTAAACGGATGATTAGAATGATAGAACGAGAGTTCAGAATGATGAAAGGATGTGTGAAATGGATGAATGTTTACTCAGAATGAGTAAACAGATGATTGAAAGGATAGAACAAGAGTTCAGAATGATGAAAGGATGTGTGAAACGGATGAATGTTTATTCAGAATGAGTAAACGGATGATCAGAATGATAGAACGAGAGTTCAGAATGATGAAAAGATGTGTGAAATGGATGAAAATTTACTCGGAATGAGTAAACGGATGATCAAAATGATAGAACGAGAGTTCAGAATGATGAAAGGATGTGTGAAATGGATGGACGTTTACTCGAAATGAGTAAATAGATAATCAGAATGATAGAACGAGAGTTTAGAATGATGAAAGGATGTGTGAAATGGATGAATGTTTACTCAGAATGAGTAAACGAATGATTGGAATGATAGAACAAGAGTTTGAAATGATGAAATGCGGTGTAAAATAGATGAATGTTTATTCAGAACGAGTAAACGAATGATCGAAACGACTAAACCAGAGTTTTAGATGATAGATGAAGGTTTGAAATATATGAGTGTTTACTTGGAATGGGGAAACAGATGATTGAAAAGGGAGAATAACTATTCAGAATGGATGAATGAAAGGTTGAAATGACTAAACCTCAGATTAGGGTTTTGGTTAAGCTCAGTTTGGGATTAGATTAAAGCTCAGATTAGGATTGGGTTGAAGCTTAGAATGATTGAAAGATATGATGGGATTGGTGTCACTAGATATGCTTTTTTTTTTTTCAAAATTTTCACAGAGGGGCGTATGTGCCCTCCTAGGGCATCTCTACCCTTCTAGGGCATCTCTACCCTCTTCTGGGGCATCTCTTCCCTCTTGGGGCATCTCTGCCCCCTTCTGGGGTATCTCTGCCCTCTTGGGGCATCTCTACCCCCTTCTGGGGCGTCTCTACCCTCCTGGGGCATGTCTACCCCCTTTTGGGGCGTCTGTGCCCCCTTCTGAGGCATCTGTGCCCTTCTGGAGGGGTAGATTCACCCCATAATGGGGTGGAATCTTTAAGTGGGTAAATGGGCTATTAAAATGAAGAGATGGGTGATTGGAATGGGGTGTTGGATAATCAGATTGAGGAAATAGATGATCAGATTTGGGAAAATGATTGGAATGGATGAATGATCAAGCACTCGAAACTAATGATTGCTTAGAATGGATGAATGATTGAAAGCTCAAAATGAGTAAACGATTGATTGGAAAGGATGAACAACTTTTAGAATGAGGAGATGAATGCTTGGAATGGACGAAAGATTACTCGAAATGAGTGGGCAAAAGATTTGAAAAGGATGAAAGACTACATGGTCAAACGGATGTTGGAATGGCCAAATGAAGGTTTGGAATGATAAAATGGAGCTTTGGAATGATGAGATAATGGTTGGGAATGGTTAAATGATGGTTTAGAGGCTAAACGAACCCAAATGGGGTGATCTCGGATGTTTAGGAGGGCAAATTCGCCCCTCTACAGCAAACCAGGGGCGTAATCGCCTCACTACGATAAAAACAAGGGCGTAATCACCCCACTGCAGTAAAAATAGCGGCATACTCGCCCCACTACGGTAAAAATAGGGGCGTAGTCGCCCCACTGCGGTAAAAACAGGGGCGTAATCGCCTCACTGCGGTAAAAATAGAGACTTGGTTTGATGCAAATGACTATAGCAAGGACTTTAAAATGACAATGATAAGGCCAAATTGTCAAAATTTCACTGGTTTCTCACAAGAAAACACTCTCAAGCAAATACAACCCTATGATTAGTGTTAAGGGTATGGCCAAAGAGGTCTTAATCTAGGATGCACAAGGTGTCTAGGGAGTCCTCGATATACTCTCGGTACATGAGGCACAACTGTGAACACCAGCCCGTCATAAGCGTGAGTCGGGAACCCTAGCAAGATACTAAAGGGCTCAGACCAACTCTTCATGTCTATCTAGGTATCACCCTAGCTTCGAAGCTCTGCCAATTACGACATGACTGGATTGGGGTATAGCTTTTGCTCTCCCCCCTTTATATACCCCATCGGTACGCGTGGTTGGAATCATCCCTTAGGGTGATGAAATTTCCAAGCAGGTCCCACTATAAAGAAAACACTAACCATCTCCAACTACTCCCCAGGCTCACACGAAGTGCAAGGGGATAGTGAAAACAAGATAATACCCCCTTTGGGTAACACAAAAAGCAATGAATATTACTCCCTCTAATTAAACTATGTTCTTAGATTAATGCAAACAATAAGGACAGTTTAAAAAGTTTGAGCAAATGGATAGCCCTGCAAACAAATGTTAGATGTTTTATCCCGCTTTCTCCATCAACTTCACAAGAATATGCTATAAAAGGTTAGCAAAAAACACATGTATCCTTGCAAGAACAATGTTAGGGAGAAAATAGCAAATAAAACTGAAGCAAAGATAATAATTTTACCTTCCAAGGGGCACAGTCGCCCTTCTGCAGCAAAACAGGGGCGTAATCGCCCCACTGCGGTACAAATAGGGGCGTAGTCGCCCCACTGCGAAAAAGTGAGCACAAATTTCAGCCCAGGGGGCATAACCGCCTCACTATAGTAAAGTGTTAGCACAAAAATAATTTTCAGCCAAATAGGGCACAAATGCCCCACTGCAGTAAAGTATTAGCACAAAAATAAATTTCAGCCCAAGGAGGGCGTAGACGCCCCACTGCAGTAAAGTATTAGCACAAAAACAATTTTCAGCCCAAGAGGGCACAAACGCCCCACTGCAGTAAAGTATTAGCACAAAAATAATTTTCAGCCAAAGAGGGCGCAGACACCCCATTGCAATAAAGTATTAGCACAAAAACAAATTTCAGCCCAAGAGGGCGCAAATGCCCCACTGCAGTAATGTGTTAGCACAAAAATAATTTTCAACCAAAGAGGGCGTAGACGCCCCACTGTAGTAAAGTATTAGCAGAAAAACAATTTTCAGCCCAAGAGGGCGCAAACGCCCCACTGCAGTAAAGTATTAGCACAAAAATAATTTTTAGCCAAAGAGGGCGTAAACGCCCCACTGCAGTAAAAATAGGGGCGTAATCACCTCATTGCGGTAAAAACAGGGGCATAATCGCCCCACTGCGGTGAAACAGGGGCGTAATTGCCCAACTGCGGTAAAAATAGGGGCACAATCGCCCCACTGCGATGTGTTCCTGCAAAAATCTCAACAACAACAAACGTGAAGTATAGGAACTCGTTTGTGGGTCCCACCAGGCGTGCCAAAAATGTGTACCTTGGAATTTTACCCTACTCTAATGTGCAAAATAACTTAAAAATGCAAGTGATAAAAGACTAAGGACACTTCAATATTATCCTAAAAAGTGATAAAACAAGAAAGAAAATGGATAAAACAAGATGCAACTGATTTCACCTTCCTTGTTGTTGACAACTCCTTGATTGGCCCTTGCTTGGGATGATTTTGTGTGCTCCGTAGATGATTTCTTGAGTGACTAAATGCAAGATCAACTTATGCAAAATGATTAGAATGGATAGCTAGATGATAGTGGATGATTGAGAATGCAAATTAGCAGCATGTAGTTATAAAATGACTAAGTATTCTAAATGCCCTTGAGGAGGGGGTATTTATAGGAGAATTTGAATTCTCTAGATAATTCAACGGTTGAGATTGATCCAACAAGGTCAAGATGAAGGGCTATGGTAGGTTGAAAACTCACAAGCCCTTACATCTTGACATGTGGATGGTGAAGTGGCTAAGAGGAGGTGAGGTGATATGGAAGAGAGGTACATGATGTGGAGGAAGTACAAGTACTTTGCAAGTACATTGGGAGATGGGAAGAATCTTGGGTGAATAAAAATGAATTAAAAATTCACAATGATTGGAAGAATCTGGTGGATAAGACAAGGTTCCCAAAAGGTGGGAATTTGTCACATGTGACTTGATGTGACAAGTTAAAGGTTCTAGAAGATGGGTGGGAAAAGGGGATTCTAGGAGGAATAAAAGTGAATTAAAAATTCACATGGGGAAGAGAGGAGCCTAGGGTGAATAAAAAGGAATTAAAAATTCCTTGGGGGATGGGGAGAGTTGACCAAGGTACTAATTAGGTTTGACTAATCAGTAATTAGAGGATAATTAGGGGTTAATTAGGATTAAAAGCCAACTTGCAAAAGTTGGAGGATGTGACACATCCTAATCAAGGATTAGGCATGTGCACATCCTTAATGAAGAGATTAGGAAATGGATTAGGATTAGATGAAAATGGCATGTGAGGAATTAACTAACTGTAATATTTATTTAATTCATTTGATGAAAAGGGGATTAAAGAGGGTAAGGTATTTAATTAATAAATACCTTAGGGATTTGGCATAATTAAAAATATTAATTAAATAATAGTAATATTACTTAATTAACTCGGATAAGAGGATGTTTAGATGAAAAGTGATAAATTTGGATAAATTAAGTGTCCAAATTTGGATGTCTACAAATAGAATCAAGTATAATGAGATTTGAATTAATTAACGGTTGAGATTGATAAATGTGAATGATTAATTAAGAGGTTAGTAGGTCAAAGAAATATATTTTGAGGTACATTATGTGTAACAATTAAGGTTGGGATTTTGATATTGAATTTGTATTGTAGACCTATGTTGATCTATTTTAGAATAGGGTTGTGATTATGGTTCAAACCTTGAATACCTTATTTCCATGCAAATATGTTATCTACAAATTTGATCTTTGACACATGCTTATGTTTAATTGTATCTATGTATGAATTCAAGATGTTGTTGAATTGCACCTAGGGATCTATTATGTTCAAAATGAAGATTTAGAACTTCCTTGTTAATGAATCAAACCCCTTTTACTAATAAACAATGATTGAAGACACACATGCAAATGATGCAAGTGTATTTGATGTTGATGCAATGATGCATTTTATTGATGTAACTTAATGAAGGTTCTCTACAGTGCTTTATGATTCTTTGATGTGAGATTTAAATAATGTCTTTCATTGATCAACTAATGATCTATGAGTCTTTACAAATACAAGATCCTTGATGGTCAACTTGTGGTCTTTTAGAATGCAAGTTAATAGCAACAATAAAATTTTAAAAGGGTTGGATTCAAGAGTAGGATAGTTTGGAATATGAAATAAGGGAGTAGGGTCATGATGTAGATCAATCCAAGGGACAAATTTGTATATGTGATCTATTCTACATTAAATGAAATTTAATAGGGGGGATTAGTTTGAATTATTGAGAGCTAAGAATAGTTGGTTTATTGATAGGTGTTAGCAAGAAAAGTGGAGTCACTGACTAGAGCTTTGATACATAAGATTTATTTCTCATTAATTCCTTTATTTATTTCTTATTTACACACATCTTCATCTTGTGATATCCTATTATATATACATATACATAAGATTGGGAACATGTCCCTTATAAAATATACCTATTCCTATTAGGCCTACTTGGCCTTGTGCTCTACACTTCGCCTATGACCACTTGTAGTAGGTTCTAATCATTTTTACAACTTTGTTTAAATCTCTACCAACATCACCCCCCTTTAAAAAAATTCTTGTCCTTAAGACATGCAAAATAGGTTAATTAGCAAATGAGCTATTCTTGTGTGTCTCCTTCAACCGAAGGTTCATGTGTTGTCTCATTGAGTTTTTTCTTGTTGAAGTACTTGTACTTATGTATTTACTTGTGTAAGGATATGCTTTGTTTTTGGTACAATGGATAGGATTTGTATTTATTGGGCTACACTCTTTATGTACATCATGGAGCAAACCAGTGACATGGGATAGTCAAGGTTCACTACCTCCCTTAGTTGTTTGATCTATGCTTTAATAGCCTCTCTTTGGTCCTTTGGTTGTTGTAATTGAGTGTGTAAGGCCTCCAATTTTGATTTGTGTTAGTATGTGTAGCCTGATCATGCTCTAGGTTAATATTTTGGCCACTTTTCCCAATGTGATTTTCCCCCAAATTAATTAATGGGGGAGTACAAGAGGGCAAAGCCCTTCTTGCAATGTATGAGGGAACCACCCACCAATAGGGGCCCAAGGGTGGAATTCTAAGGGATTGAGGGCAACATCCCCGAAGCAAAAATCTAATATATTTTAATAAAGAAATTGTAAACTATTCCTATTGAAGTTTAGTTTAAATTCGATTTAAAAACTGACCAAATGAATAAAAATTTCTTGCTACGTGAAAATGGAAAAGTCACAGTGTGAAGGTGAATAGTTGTGTGGGGTATTGGAGTTACACATAACAAGTCATGCATGATGTAATAGAGAATAGTTGAACTTTTGCATTGAGTGCATAGAGCAGAGCATGTGTGAATGAGCAGAGAAAAACGCAAAAAATTGAAGTTGCACACAACAATGAATTGTTGCTAGTTATTTGTAATTTGTAGTTGGCTAGAAATTAAATAGAATAGACTGTTGTTTTGTGGATGTGGCCCAAAGGGTGAACCATGTTGAAATTCTATTTGTGTATGTGTAATTTTCATTCTCTATTCTATCATTTATTTCAACATTATAATTGTTTAAATTCGTTTGATATATTGCTCCAATGCGACTTGAGATCCCAATATTTTGGTTCTCCCATCCATATCTTATATTACATCATAGGTAGTGACCACTTGCAAAAAAATTTCTCAATGTGATCCATCTAAATTTTGAGGGTTTTAATCAAAGTAGGCCATTGCAACCAGAGTTGGTACAAGGTATTAAGGTCACATGCAATGGTTTGGAAGGTATTAATATTGGACTCTAATTGAGCTACACATTTCTTCCTCTCCTCATCTATCCTTTCCTTTGCCATTTATTCTATAATGTTGTTGCTGAGTTGAAGCTTGATTATTCATTTACTTCATTAGCCCTTCTACCAGTTGATTCAGTTGTCACCCTAATGGTTGTGTGTATCTCTTTGTAGTTGGGGAGTTTTATTTTGAATACCACTTATCAATCCTTTCAATTGATCTATATTCTCCACATGTTGTTTTAATCCTCCATTGTTTGGTGGAAAATGTCACCAAACTGAAATTTCTCTAGTGGTGAGATCCTTCAAAAATTCATGTGTTCCAACCAATGACAACTGAAGTAATTATGGAGTCACAATCAATTGGATTTGGTTTTTTTGCTAAAATAAATCTTTGATTGATTGCATTGGTGGTATGGTGGTAGAAGACAAAGGCATGTCTAGAGATGGTTGTGTTGTTTGTGTCTTGTTGGGTGCTTCTAGAGGATGTATGTTGTGCTTGTTGAGTTTTCTTTTCTTCCTCCATTATTGCTGCATATGCCTTTTAATTTTTCGCAAGTGTCTCTTCTTGTATTTTTTGAGTGGCTTAGGGATTTTGGAGCATAAGTTTGTCCACCATTTGTTTAGAGTGGAGCTCCTTTTCTTACATTTTCTCTATTTTTTTGTTGATATGTAGGAAGGGGTGGAATGATATTTGTTAAGGCTTTCTTCTTTAACTCCTCTAATAGGATAGCTTTTTCTCTCTTTTGCTTTAGGGAAGTTGCTAACTCCTTCAAAAAAAATATATCGTGCTTTCTAGTGTTATCACCATGGCCACCATATATTTTGTCATTGCTTCTTCAATAACACCTTTTTTTGCCATTTTTGTGTATATTTTTGTTGTTTTGTGCAAAATCCCCTTTCCATATAGGGCACTATATAGCAAATCCACGTCCATGATTCCTTCCAGATGTTTTTATTGTTGTATTTTTTGTTTCTTTTTATCTATTTTCTCTTCCACTTCAAGATCTCCTCTTCTTTTGTTTATGTACCAAAGACTTGAGCCTCTTTTCTTTTGACCCTTTATTTTTTCCTTGTAATTGTATAAATATTTTTAATTTCAACAATCTCCCCACAATTTATGATTATATTTATTAAACATTTGAAGTTTGTAAATAATTATGTTTAGAAGTATTTTGGATTTAATTATGTAAAAAAAATAGAATCAATACTAACTCATGTAATTGGTGATTGTATTTAGTTAAACATTTAAATTGTAAATAGTTTTAAATGATGTAAATATTTTTTAAGATCATTGAAACTTGTTTATGTAGACATCTAAAATTGACACATTGTCATTACCCAACTATTTTCTCTGTAATTGATTCAGTAACAACCCTTATTATTCAATTTCTATCCCATTATTAATTAATTAATATTTTATTATTTAATTAAAAAATCACTATTCACCCATATCCGTAAATTAAATCATTTAATCATCTTCCTCCTATAGCTCATATTAGGTAAATAAATTCAATTATTTACTTACCCAAGTCACCCATCCTTTTGCCAATTTTTTTTTTTTTTTAAATTTAAAATCCATATTTTCCTCCACATTCCATTACGTGGGCTAATCGAATTAACCCATTAATCCCCTACTTGTACAATCTAATCTTAGTCAACCCCTCATAAAATCCTTCACATACTCCAATATCTACAAAGGCATGGGCCTTTGCACATATGACATGGCCTTGGTATCATGTCACATGGGTCAAAGTACTTACCCATACCCCACTTCCTCCTCTTTTTCATAAGTAGGAATTTTAAATTCTCATGTGTCCTCTCAAGTACCCCTTCATCTTCTCATGCCATCTCCTTATGCCACTTGGCACGATCTCTTTACTTGAGACAACTCAAGCCTTCTCCATGATTGATCCTTTAATCATATCTTCATCTTGGCCCTCCATCTCATTCCTCAAAATCTATAAAACCCTCCAAAACTTAGTCATTTTCAAGAAATCACTCATAATTTCATGAAAGTGATGTTATACTGCCAAAATTTTGAGCACACATATCAACTTGTCAATTAAGCAAATCTAATGCAACAAGGAGTCTAATATAAGGTTTATTGTTAAATTTTATGCTTGTTTGGATTTCCTTAGCCTAATTTTAGTGTTTGTTTGATTTTATGATGTTTGGTTTCAATTATTTTTAATCATTCATATTGGAACATATTCATGTACACATTTTTGACACACTTGGTAGGACCCATGTCATGGGTTGACTAATAAAAATATATTATTTTAATGTTTCACCTATTATAGGTGCAGACCAGTGAAGACATCTTAGGATTGACAATAACACTCTATGGAACGATGAACATTCTCACACTTCAGTGGATGTGTTTTATCAAGACTGGGCAACACATGTAAGTGAATCTATCATGAATAAGTGGAAACACTTTGCAAATCAGTAGTTACATAAATTTGGGACTTATGCAAATACATCGTAGATCAATGGGATTGATCTATGGATAGGTGGATCCATCAATAATGCTTTTTTGTTGGTTTTTCTACTTTCCATTCAAATTTCTTATTATTTTGAGGACTGACCAGCTAACTCATCTTTTGTGTGATCAATCTAATATTATTTTAAAACCAAATGTGTTAGTCAAAGACCAAGAAAATAAAACTACTAACATCATCTTTTGTAGCCTCACAATCAAAGACTTTGTTTTCTCACTAAATTAGGTACACTAAAGTAGCTTAAAAGGTCGATTAATTGTTTGTCATGTTTAGGACCCCTTATAATTGTATGCTCTCTCCTTGCATTTTTTGGTGAGCTTGGAGATCATAAACCTAGTTTTCCTCATTTTTTATGGCATTCACTTGTAAATCATTTGTTTAGAAATGATGTAATGAGTCTTCCTTGGGAATTTGCTATGTAAAATCATGTTTTTTTATCAAAATTGTAAGTCTTAATCTTTCATCACTGGCAGTTTGAGTCATGTCATTTTCAAATTAATTCAAGTTTATTTATATAAAAATTAAATTTATCATGCCAAGTTCAATGAAGCAGTTCATTTGTTCAAATTCAAACTTAGGTGCAATCATAAAAAATGGTGAAATTAAAAAAAAAACAATTAAATTTGAAAATCGATATGAGATGGTGCAAATTCCTTTAATAGGAATGTTTCCAAAGGTATTTCAACCAATTTGGTCAATTTTTGAGTCATGGAGCCATATAGATTGTAAGACATTAATGCTCCTATTTTCCATGCACAAAGTTATAGAAACAATTAAAGTTGCATTTTTAGAAGAGATGGGAAAATATCGCTCAATGGGTTTCATCCTATTATAGTTTTAAATAATATGGAAAAAAATAGTCAAAAATATGAAGCCAATTTGAAGTTATTGCAAGTTCTTCATCGATGGGATCACAAAGCATTTGATAATTTGTTGATGGTTTTCGGTATCTTTGTAAAAGAATTAAAATATTTCAAAACATAAAATGTTGCTTGGTCAATTTATAATCATGAAGTAGTAAAATATCACAACTTATGATTTTGATTTTGATTTTGAGCTGTAAGTTTTCACAACTTATATGTGAGATTTCACAAGCTGTGTGTGGAGTTTTTTGTTCACCATCTCATTAGTTGTGTTAGTTATGCTTTAATAAAAGCTTCTTGAGTTATCTCTCAGTTAGAACTCTAGCTCATTAAATGTGCAAAATGTGGGAGCATGCATTAGATAATAAAGATGCAAATAAAGAAGTGGGAAGACTTTGCAATAATAGTTATAAATTTCTAGAACTAGTGGATACTTGCATAGAAGAAACTCATGCTTCTTTCTCTTTTTTTCACATGTGTAGTGTCTCCGTTGAAAAGGTTGGTGCAAGCATGGCATGGGAAACAAAGCGACTCAAAGGAATGATGATATTGATGCAAAAACAAGGCACAACAACTGTTTGAAAGAATACACCAAAATGATGTCTTCTCATGGTGTGCAAGGATTACCATAGATGCAGATAATGGATTTGTTGAAAGGGTTTGAAGCTTTCAAGAAAATGCTAGTGGCTGGAGTAAACACAAATTCCACAATATTAACCAACATCCTCCTTGTTTGCACCAAGGCATGCTTTCATAATAGCGGCATAAACTACACACATAATAGGCATGATAGAGCGAAGTCTTAGCCAAATTTTGTAGTTGCAAATACCTTGGTAGGAATGCACGTGATTTGTGGAAGCATAGACAACAATCATGAACTGTATGACAACTACTTGAAAGTGAATACCATCTCATCCATTAAAGAGTAGGTGGAAGTTGCAGTTGTGAATGCTCGAATACACATGTATGCAAGGAAAGATATACAAAAATGGCTTTGTTGAAGATGTTGTGGAAGCTTATTTGCAACCAAAAACCTCAAATCCCATGAATTATTATTGATATTTTTGGAGTCTACACCAAAGCGGAAGCATTGGAATAAGATATAAAGGTTCTTTGTAGACAAATTGATCAGGCGATATCATCCTTATTCACAATCATGAAGTACAAATATCAAGGGTATGAGTTCATGTCAATGTTAGAAAGTTACACTTCTTGATATCATAGATATGAAGTTGGGTCACATCAACCTACATAATTTATGGAAAACCATGAAATAGGGGAAGATATCACCACTATCTTAGAGGACATTCAAGAGTGGATTGGCTTACGGTGTTGACTTTCCAATATTAGTTTAATGCTCAGATTTAGTTTTGGAATATATAAAAGGTTATAATACAAAAACTAGGGAGGTCAAGACTATTGACGATAAGCTAGTGGCTAAGTTGATAGTGTTTCAATTGGGATTGTTCTTATATTACCTCTTAGAGACTAGTTTGCAAGTATAGACAAAGGAATTGCAGAAACACACTTCACTAAGAAGAAGGATGAATGTCTCAATACCATAGCGAGGAATTGGTTATAGGTATCGAAGGGAGGAAAATATAAGTTTCCAAAGGTTCTACAAAAGTCAATATTCATCAAAGAAGTCTCAAATATGACTATTTTTCTTCACATGTTGATGGGGAATGAGAATTCAAAAGAGTTCAAAAAATGGATGTTGATGTTCATAATTATCATATGTGTAGGAAACAAGTTCATTGATTGAGGAGGTATTATCAATGACAATTTACATAATTAGTGAACTTACTTTGAATTGAATCAATATTTCTACATGACATCTTATCTCTTCTATGCAATTGCAAATATGAAGATATGACTACGTCTTCACACTAAAGGTACATTTGACAAAACCACTCAGATTTATAACTATTATACGCAGCTCCAATTGGATCAAATTTATAAAAAATTTAGGAGAGTGAATGATGCATTTACCATGTTGATAATAAGGACACTATTTTTCCTTGTACACACACCTTGTCCAAACTGGAAACCCCTTTTCCCTATTTGCTTTGTAGTTCCCTATTTTTTCTCTTTAGGAGATAGGTTCTTGAAATTTTTATTTTTCAAGTTCATATCAAATAAGGAAGATTGAGATGTTTGCAACCAAGAAAGACCAAGTAAGAAGTCATTGAAAATAATTAATTATTGGTCAATGGGGCCTAAAGTTCAAGTTCTCTTATTTTGTGAAGATTTTAGGTTTTTTGGGGATTTCTTCATCCCTTGAATCCCTAATAGTCCAAAGAAGTGTCAAATCTCTAAAATTCCTTGATCTCCTTGAATCCTCAAAAATCCTTAATGAGGTCGTATTCCTGAAAAGTCCATGATCTCCATAGTAAAGTGTTTTCCAACTGTTTGTCAGTGCATTTATGACTTAGTACTCTGGAGGTATAAAAGGCTAGTTTACCAATTTTTTTCACATATTTCCTTCATTTGTAAAAATTGTGAGTGCTAAGAGAAAAGACCAAGCAACCATAGACACAATTGTAGAGCTACATTCATGTCCCATAATCGATTCAAAGTGGCATTTCCTTGCAATTTTAACTCAAAAGGTTAGTGTCAAGACTAACCCTACATGTTACATTGTTGATTTTCTCTGAAATTAAGCTAAATTCGATAGAGTTGATGTAGGTTTTCTTTAGAAATAAGTTCATTGAGGTTCAAATTTAAAATGCTAGTCATTCTACCCTTTCTCGTATGGATTAGGGTGCATTTTAGTTCAGTTTTAAAAAACTAGGGTTTTCTCTGAACAATCCAAAATTTAGAGCATTCAAAACCCTCAAGATTGTCAAGAAAAACCATCTTTCCTAGGGTTTTTTGAGTAGCAATTCATTGCCCAATTGCTAGAGTTTCAAATCCTATAAACTCGAGAAAATCATTTCAAAATTCAAAAAAATCACACTTAGAGTTTTTTGGGAAAATTCATATTTGAAAATCAACGATCAAAATGCCCTAATTTCACCACTATGAAAATACTTTAGATTTTTTGCAAAAAACCAAGTTTAAATGAAATCTAAAAAATCCAGTATTTCCTAGAAGAATTGAAAACTACCTAAAATCCCCAAGCCATTCAAAACCACAATTTTTTCAATAAAATAGTTAAGTTGCCCATTTTTAGAGATTTTTCAATCTTTGGAAATCCCCAAATAACATGCAAAGAATCCATCTTCGAAGATTTCTTGTATACATGGATTCTTCGAAAACCGCCATCATAAGCCAAAAAGAGTAAGAGTTGGAAAATCACCATTTTTCGAAAAATCCAAAATCCTTTCAAAACCTCAAAATTCCATGAAAGAGCTGAAATTACGAAAAGGTCTATTCAAGCTTAATTTTGATGTTTTAAGGATTTGGATTTTAGCATGTGAGCAAATAATGATGTTATTTATTAGATGTGAGAAAATTTAAGTTCTTTCCATAGAATTTGAGGTGAATTTGATATTGTAATGTTGAAAAACTGCAAGAGCTAAATGATTAAATCTATAAACCCAAATCAACCTTTCAACATGACATCAATGAAGTTTCTCTAAAATGAAAACATATGCACAATAACAAAACTGAACTATGAAAAACCCATATGTATTCACAAGAAATTCGCTCCATTGTTATCCTCTTCCACAATATCTTGCATTTGCTCTCAGATTTTAAAGCAAAAGCACAAGAAGCTCTGCAGAATTGGATGAGATCAAAATAAGATTGCAATTCTTGTCTTGAAATGTGTGAAGGAAGCTTTATTTTATAGCCAAATTTATGAGGTGAGTCCACATTTTGGGAAGAATGTGGGATAAAGGATTAGGTGGGATTTTTATGACTTTTATAAATGCATGGAAAATATGAAATTTTTAATGATTATGTGAATAGAATTAGTGAAAATGACTATGCAAATGGTGCTTATAAATGATTATTTAAATAATTTAGTAAACACCTATTAAATGGTTGAATGCTTATGTGAATGTGTTTATGAAAGGCATATTTAGTGACTATTTAAATATATTTAAATGAAATGGATCGATGAGATATGCAAATGGTTTTATGAGTATGGCGATATGCAAATAATTACATGAATCATGCAATGAGAGATATAATTATGCAGATAATGGAATAAGTCATGCAATAGATGAAAATGATTATGAAGGCATTTTTATGTATCTACATTTTTCCCCTCTTTGAGACAATACAACTTGTCGCATTGTTTCAAAGAAAAAGATATGCCCCAGTGAAAGGAAGAATGAGGAAGGATGACGAGGAGGTAGTGATATTCCCCTTCGAGAGGGCATGTGGGTTCCAAGAACACGAGCGTGCTCTCGAAATGAGAGGACTTAGAAGATGAAGGAGAAAAATGACAGGGAAATTGATAAGGATGATGAAGAAAATATGCAATGACAAAGGGAATGGATAATGATAGATGAAAAAGACATGAAAGAAGATGAAGGTGATGAAGCTTCTGGTGCTTTATCATCATCGAGCGGTAAAATATGATAAATGGAAAACAAACACCATGGAATGACATAGACTAAGGTGTGCAAGGTCATTCATCTATAAAATAAACAGTCATAGACAAGGAATGTCCTAACTCATACTTAGGGAGAAGTTGCCCCAGTCCTTTTGTCAAGACAAACCAAAGACAACAATCAAATAAAAGATGAGTCATGAGACATCATCGCTCCTCTAAATCATTTGTGGGACATCCTTAAGGTGGCTAGTAACATGACCGAAGATAATTTAAAAGATAAGACAAAATAGACTAACAAGGTCAACAGTCATTCAAATTGTTTTCCAATAGGTCTTTTCTAGTGTGTTAAGTGATGAAGTGAGTGACGGATGGACTGTTTTGACAAGGCCTAATTTCAGGAAAAGAAACATGTCATATAAGACATCAAGTCTAGTTTTGATCATGCAACTACCTGTATAAGGAAAATGACGAAGTGTGATAGTGACAAGGTTTGGTTTCATGAAGGACACATCCTGTATAAGACCATTGGTTGTGATCAATTTGACTGGTTTGATTGATTTGAAAAAATGATTGATTTGACTTGGAGACTTGTTGGTTTGCTTGTCTTGTTAATTCAAGATTTGTGTTAAAGTTTAGATGATTATGTCATGTTTGAGTGGACAATGTCTGATTTATTTTGACTGATTCGATGAACCCTAAAAGGACTGACCTAGGGGGCCTCGGGGACTCATTGACAGATGGCCTTGCCTATGTAGCTATGCGCAAAGACCTCGTAGTTCGATGTGACCCTTGAATTTGTTTCAATGACAAAGGACTGACTCATGATTTTATTTGACAACACCTAAAGATTGACCTAATGCCTCAAGGGCACATCGATAGATGGCCTTGCCTACATCTAATCATAGAGGCAATGTAGTTCGACAATGATAAAGACTACTATGATTGACTTTGACTTTTTTTTTGTATTTTTGGAAGTTATCTGAATGTTTTTGGGTTTTGACATGTTTTGATTTTTTTAGGATTTTAAAGTTTAATGATTTTTTTTTGGATTTTTTTTCATGACATTTTATGATTTTTATGGCTTTTTTTAAGGACATTTTATGATTTTTAGGGTTTTTTTTAGGACATTTTATGATTTTTAGGGATTTTTGAGCATAGTGACTTCCAATGATGAGTGCAGAATCTAGTGTAGGTCAAGGATATTTCCCCAGTTGGGTATAAGATGAACCAATAGGGAGGGGATGGGACAAGGTTTATCATGAATGGGTGATGTAGGAGAAAGATGCAAGATATCAACCATTTGGAAGTCATGATAAAGATGACAAGGCCTGATAATGGATGTAGAACCAAGATCCTAGTACCTACAAGAGACAATAAACAATCACATTAGAAGATTCAAATGCAAGTTAAGATCAAAGTTCCCCATAAAATCCATTAACAATGTTCAAAATAGGAATGAAAGCAAGAATACAATGAAAAAGCAATGAAATAGATTAAATCCTATTAAGAACATGCAAACTCTTGATCTTATGGGGGAGTTGGTGCCAATTTGATGTGGAAATTGGCCTTTTCCCAACTCCTATGCAAGCTCTTGATGATTTGATGATGATTGATCCACCTTGTTGAAGATTCAAGTGTGCTCCAAGATGAAAAACCTACATAATCTAGCTAAGACTTGGTGAAAATGGATGAGAATTGCGATGCTTGAGTGTGGATTTGAGTATAGTAAGTTTGCTCAAATTTTGGATGATGAAATGAGGAGAGAAACCTCTTATTTATAGAAAGACAATTTGGAGAAATGCCCAAAATGAACCAATGTGGAACTAACTTTCAACCAATGGCCAAGTACCACTTGTCAAGATGAGAATGGATGAGGGATGTGCAGATTTTCATGAATGTTCCCATAAATGCAATTAGGTGGAATTTGAAAATAATGAAATGACATGTAAGTGGGAAAAAGGAATGTCTTAAATGCCACTTGGCTCAATGCAAAGATGGAATAAGTGTCTTGTTGGAAGGACAGAGTCCACTTGGAAAGATTTCAAATTTGGGAGAATATTCCCCTATTATGCCATGTTGAGAGAAAATAGGGATTTAATAAATGAATTAAATCTATTTTCATGTGCAAGTGGAAAAAGCTAGATGATGGGACATGAATCAATATTAAATTAATCAAGGGTTATTAATTTAAAGAGGGATTAGATGATGTGACAAATTTGACTTAGATTTATAGATTGATTTAAATCAAAAGATGAGAAGAAATGATTTAGACCTAGTTAAATAAATATTTGTTTTATTTAACTAAAGGGGATGGTTGGTTAGATTAAATTAAACAAGGTTTTAATTTATTTAATTTAATAGATAAACTTTAAATATTTAATTAAATAAAGTGAATTATTTAATTAAATAGAGTCATAGGGTTAATTATATCAGATTGATTGATTTAATTAACAAGAGAGAATGACTTAATCAAATAAAATGATTTATTTAATTAAGAGAGGAAAATTGATGAATTTAATCAAATAAGGGTATTCGATTAAATGGTTAGATTGAGGGATGATTTAGGATGAAATGGTGTTAGTAATCGAGATCAAGTATGTTAGTATATTTTCCATGTCCACATTTTCCCCCTCTTTGAAGCAAAGTACCTGCTGTGTTGGTTCAAAGAATAAACTATCTTGATCAAAAGCCAAAAAATTCTAATTTTGAAACTTTCCCCACTGCTGCCCCAGTGAGAGAAATATGTCAATATACTACCCCCTTGAGAGATCAAACAAAATTTTTGATTTTTGGGTGATCTCGTGAAAAAAGAGGACAAGGTGCCTGATGGGTCCAAAAAGGCTCTAGGATGCCAAAAATGAGATAAAATGCCAAAAAATAATATAAACAACTCTTTGATAGACAAAAGCAGGATTGGGGGTCCAAAATCCTGACAAGATAGCAAAATGGGGTAAAAAAACCCTAATTTTTAGGCTTAAATAGGCCTTGAGGGGCCACTTCTAGTTCATTTTCACATTCAGCCTTAAGAGATTTTGCAAATTTGAGCTCTGACCCTTTGGAGAAATGGCACAATGATAGCTTCCCATGCACATTTTTGATAGAGTATGAACATACCAGAGGCTTCCTGGCACTGGACCACCAATGAGTCAACTTGACCCAACTTACTTTTTCATTTTTTGTGCACATTTAATGCCTTAGGAAACTAGGTCTCTCAGAGCGGTCCTATATCACACCGCTAGAAATTTCAAATGGTGCCACTCGACATCAAACTACGCCACTGTCGTGAGTAGCAACACCACGATGTAGTTTGGATTTTGGGTTCAAATTTCAAACTGGGGCACCTTCACAAAGTGCACTGCCACGGTGCGCTTTAAACTTTAGGGTTTGGGGCAAATTGTGACACCTTCTCAAACTCCAATGTCGTGCTGGGGTTTAAGATTCAAACATGTTCAATGACATAATTTAAAGTTTGCAAACAACATCGCACCCACAGATAGCAACGCTAAGGTTGTTTCAGGATGCCGAGACAAACCAGGATCAATATTTTTTTTCAATGAATTTTAACACGGTGACTTTCCTGATGTAGGAGGAGGTGAGATAGATTTATTCACATGAGCACAGGTCCCGAGAGATTTTTGGCAATTTGGATGATCTGTTCGATTGACAGCAGGAGCACCTAGGACAAATGGGACTTTGGTATATCGCCTATGCACCACTTGTGCGGACACACTTGGGCATGATGACAACACTCGCTGAGAGATGGCACAATGAGACATCCTCCTTCCATCTCTTGACCAGTGAGGCTACAGTCACTAGAGGATTTATGGCAGATTTTGAGATTGCCTATCCATGAAGATCAGGTGATATACGATACAAATGTCGGGAGGGAGGTCTGCTACACCGTCGTGAGCCTTGATTAGCTTGTTTTCTACGAGGGCCATATCGAGTTAGAGAGTTATAGGCTCGATGTGTCACCCTACTGCCTAATCATTGCAACCATCATATCGGGTCTTGTCACACCAGATTAGAGGGGTTGATACTTCAGTCCTAGATGGGGGCTTTCCTGCGAGCAGATAGTCCGGCGACAAAATTTGTTTGCATGGGGGCTAGTTCTTCTAGCCTCATTGTATAGGGACCTTCATGAGTTTTCCTACTTGGATGACAAAGCACTTGGGGTAGGTGTTACACTTTTGCACATCTGGGCTTGGGAGCACATCTCTATGCTTCATCTAAGAGTTGTTGTAGTTTCGATAGAGCCAAATGATCCAGTTGTGTGGTAGTATAAAGGCGATGTCTTATTTACCCACACAGGACAACATGGGATTCCCCACTGGCGGAGAGTCTTAGATGATATGCGTGCCTTCACATGGTGGTTGTACCTTGGACAACCCACATGGTTTGATGATGCACAACAAATTTTCTTCACTCGACATGATAGGCTGATGTAGGGGCGAGAGAATACGATGATTGAGATGTATCTGCCAGGCAGGGTTCAGAGACAGTTCAGGGAGGCACAAGATCGACTAGACGATTAGTACATGGCTATCTTTGCGAGGACTATGAACCAGAGCTCCTGGGAAGTATATACCTATCCACGAGGTAGTTCAAAGTTTCATGCAGCTGGTGGCTAGGCCATGGCCATATGACTAGGGACAAGCAGATCTAGGGACTACGCAGGCTTACAAAGACTGGTTTCAACCACCGTTGAGGCTCATAGCTCTAGGGACACCCTCAACTTGACGAAGAGTCAGAGGTAGGGGAGCAAGACGAGGTCGAGGGGATGAAGAGTAGGATCAGGGAGGTGGTGGGCCACCACTGGTTCATCAGGTTCAAGATCATGAAGCTCAGGATCAACCACACTGAGATCCACAGTTGGGAGAGCAAAGACAGGACGCCCCCTGGTAGGACTAGGATCAACCACATCAAGATAGAGTCCCAACACCACCTAGGGACAAGGATCAGGACCAGCCAGCCATGCAGCCACCTTCCCAGCCAGACCCTAGAGATGGTCAGATTTTGCAATTACAAGCACAGGTATAGGCATTAATAGCTGAGAGAGATCAACTATGTGTAGAATGGGATCAGGTGGTCCAGCAGAGGCAAGCTACAAAGTTATAGACAGCATCCGAGATGGGTTGACGACAACAGTTAGAGAGAATGGCCACATCTTCCTCCCGGAGCACAGTATTGCTTCAATCATACAGGGAGGCCATCCAGGAGGCTGATTACTATAGATTGTACTATTACCAGGCCATGCCACGAGCAGCCTGAGTGCTCGATTTTCACAAAGGACCACCCATAGGCCAGCAGAGGAGCAGAGAGAGAGAGCAAGCGGCGAGGGTAGTAGCCAACAGGGTTAGGCCTATTTTTTATTAGAGACATGATATTTTTTGTGCTCCATGGGCTCATTTTTGATAGCCCCATGGGCCATTGTACTTATTGACATATACATGTACATTGATCTGATTTTTTTGTACCATGACAATGTAGTTATTTTGATGATATATGAGATGATGATTTTGATTTGATATGATATGATATGTGATGCATTATGGATGCTTTTACTTTCTACATGCTTATGTAATGATTCTATATGATAATATGATGGTTTATGTAATGAATATGCTATATCATGATGCATTTCTTTTTTAGTACCTTTTCTAATGCATTTTTCAGGATGTATGCAAAATGTGATGATATGCAATATGCTTAGACTAACAAATCTATATTATTATGTAATGTGCATAATGTTATTATGTATGATATGAATGTTATGATATTATGGCGATGACATGATATGATGATGTTTTATGAAATGGTATATGTATACGTTATGATATGATGGTTATGATATGCAAATGGATATTTTTGATATATGATGTATATGTGATGGCGTAATGGATGATTATATGTTTTATGCAATGTTATGATATGATGGATGATATGTAGATGTTTATGATGCAATGGGATGATTATGCATTGTTATAACATGGTGAATGCAAATATATGTGAGTGCAAGTGTATGATTTATGAGATGCTTGGAATAACCAATCTATATTATATATGGATGGAAATGCAATGCATGTGTAATGGTTAATGTTTCTATATGATATGATATGAAATATGCAATATGCTGATAGTTTATGGATGTAGGATGGATGTAATGATAATGATTTGTGATTAACTATCATGGTACCATGTTAGCACGAAAATCAAGAGATAGAAGAAAGCAAGAGATTCCAACAAGACATGAGATGATGATAATGATGATGATTGCTTGCTGAGGAGTTAGGATTTTCAAAGGGTCTATTACCTTATGTTTGATAACACACATAGGTATGATGCATCAAGGTATAAAGAACTAGGATGGCATTGTACCTAGTGTGGTGGAATTTGACTCGACAATTAGATAGGAGTATTCTTGTTCACACCTGACATACAAAACTTTATTCAAAATGTAGTTTAGATATTCCAAACATCTCAGACCAAAACATAGAAAGGCAAGCCTTTCTATGTGGTCAACAAGATATTTAAAACATCCTCCCTACACTTAAACAAAGCATGCATGACCAAGTTATATTACAAGAATATCCGACAAGCACAACAAATAAAAGATAATGATTGTTGCCCCATTCCTATCTCTCTAAATCGTTTTGTTTGGACATCATCGAGAGTCCTTGGAATGAGCACAAAAAAGATAAATCAAAAGACAAAAATAAAGTAAATAAACAAGTTAATGTTCTTCAATACCGCTAGCCAAGACTAAACTATGATGATGCCTAATGTTGATGTCCATTGTACGAATGATGCATCCTAGGACATGATGATACCTGAAGATTTGATATGGGACTGATTGGATGATAGGCTATCGACACAAAGAGTTGACTACCTTGTTTACGTACTGACCTAGACTTGAGAGCTTGACGTTTTGAGTTTCCACTTTTAACCTACTAGACTTTTTTTTGACTGTTTCACCAAAGATTGGGGATGATGTTTGATTTATTATGAGTGATGTTTATTCTGGGTGAAAGCGAGATGAGATGGATAGATTTTTTCAAATATTTGGATGTTTTTTTTCAAGTTTTCAAATGTTTTGAGGTTGTTTTTGGTATTTTCAAGGTTTTTTGCAAATGTTTTGATTTTCAAATTTTCCAATGTTTTGGGGTTTTCTGAGATTTTGACCAAGATACTAACCTAAATACTTATCCTAGGGGCCTTGGGGGCTGATCGACATATTAGCCTTGCCTACGTTATACATGCAGAGACCACGTAGTTCGACTAACATAAACTCGATTATTGATTAAATATGAACAAATGGATTGTCAGTTTATTATGACAGACTCTTAAAGAACTAACCTAAGTGTCTCGGGGGATGATCAAAGATCAACCTTGCCTACGTTCAAGGCCCAAAGACTCGTAGTTCAACAAGACAACTCTATTTTTGACTTCTTTTTTACCAAATTTTTGACCTGTTTTGGGATTTTTGATATGTTTGGGATGTTTTTGGATTTTGTGAATGCTTTGATGTTTTTGGATTTTGTGAATGTTTTGATGTTTTTTGATTTTCTGATTTTATGAATGTTTTTGGATTTTCTAATTTTTTGATGTTTTTGGATATTTTTATTTTTTGATTTTAGGGACTTCAAGAATATACATGAATCTGATATGATGAGAACATGCCCCCAGTGTGATGTAATACACTACTCTGATAAAGACATGACAAACTGACCTTGAGGATGGGCCGAGTAGTACTAGGAGGGATCATGACACGAAAATAGGACCAAGTTATGATGCATATGTCAAATGGATAATGGGTGGGGATATGGAATGTGATGGATGATGGAAGCATGCAAAACAAGTTGCGAAGATCATGGTGGATGGAAAGTTCTTATTTACACAAGGCGCTTGTTTGCCAGGTTTTCACCAAGGTACTTGCCCAAAGTGCCACCAAATTGGTTTTCACTAGAGGACGATTTTCCTCTTTACTTTTTTTGATCATTTTTTTCTTTTTTTGATTTTATTGTTGTCACCAAGATGCTTGTTTGCCAAGTTTTCATCAGGGTGACCATTTTTTTAGGTCATTTTTAATTTTTTTAGTTTTTTGGTTCTATACCTTGAAAGATTTTAGGCATAAAACTTTTTGAGATGGGAGTTGTTCATGGGATCCTACAGAGGCTCACCTTTCGGTGTTGACAACTAATACGCCCCTGACTTGTAGCTTGTTGTGATGAAAAATGGTCCTAGCCAATTAGGTTCAAACTTTCCTTTGTCGTTTGGGTTTGGGACGTTCTTTTGGTTCTCCTTTAGCATAAGTTCTCTGACCTGGAAGGTCCTGTTCCTGATCTTCTTGTCATAGCTCCTCTTGAGTCGGTTCCGATAGACTTTCAAATGATTTAAGGCATCCATATGCCGCTCATCTAGCAACTCCAACTCATTTAGTCTTCATACTCGATATTCTTCATCCATGATGAGGTTTTGCAGTGATATTCTTAGTGACGGGAGTTTGATCTCGATGGGTAATACGAATTCTGATCTATAGACCAGGGAGAATGGGGTGGTGCTGCTGGGTGTGCAAATGATGGTTCAATAGGCCTAGAGGGTGGGATTTAGTTGCAGATGCCAGTCACAACCTGTGTCATTGACTGTCTTTTTGAGGATTTTTAGTATGGTTTTATTAGTGGCTTTTGCTTGGCCATTGCCTTGGGGATAATACGAAGTGGAAAAGCGATGTTGGATTTTGAAATTTTCTCATAGATCATGAACATCCTGATTCCTGAAAGGTATCCCATTATCTGAGATAATATCTTGGGGAACATCGTATCGGCATATTAAGTAGTTCAAGATGAACCTTGATATTTTCTTTCCAGTTATGTATGTCATGGGGATGGCTTCCACCCACTTGGTAAAGTACTTAGTGGTGGTTATGATGAACTTGTGGCCATTAGATGAGATGATGGTTATCTTTCCAATGAGATCAAGTCCCCACTGTGAAAAGGGCCATGGTGTGATGATGGGATGGAGTTATTGAGCTAGAGCATGGATGAGGTCCCCATGGTGTTGACATTGTAGGAACCTTCTGACGTAGTCATGTATTTCTCTTTCCATTGTAGGCCAATAATACCCCATCCTCAACAATTTCTTGGCCAGGGTCATTCCACTCAAGTGTGAACCACAAATACCATTTTGCACTTCAGTTAAAGCAATCAATGCCTCCTCAGCATTTAAACAGCGTAGTAGGGTTCCTTCTATGCTCCTACAATAAAGGGTATTTCCTAGGATGACAAATCGGGATGCTTTCTTGATAAAAGTTATTTTTTAGGCTTGAGGGTAAGTCATCAAGTAGGACACCTATTCATAGGTAGGTATAAGTGTCATGGTACCAGGGATCACCGAGACCAATAATTTTGCACACAAATTCTCACTCTAGTACCTCGAATGTGGGCACGAGAAGCTGCTCTACCAAGAATTCATGTTTCAAGATGTTGTGAGGGATGTCTAGTAGGGATCCAATCATTACCATGGTGTCTACTACTCTATCATTTTCTCTGGAAATCTACTCAAATGTGATATCAATGAACGATTCTTTGAGGCTCTCTACCAACTTTTTGTATGGAGTTAGATTATCATCCTTAGTCTGGTATTCTCCATTCACTTGATTTATTATCAGCTAGGAATCTTCATATACTCTGAGGGCCATGATGTTCCATTGCACTGCTATTTTGAGACCTATGGTTAAAGCCTCATACTTTGCAATGTTGTTAGTGTAGGGGAATGCCAATTTGTAGGATCTAGGTATATAGCCCCCCTGTGGGGTGATGAAGAAGACACCAAATCCTGATCCATGTTGCTTGTAGGAACCATCAAAGTAGAGTTTCTAGTGGTCAGCTATGCTGAGATAGATGGATTCATCTAGAAATTCTGATATGAGTGGATTCTCTGAATACATGGGTGCTTCTGCAAGTTGATCTACGATCACTTGGCCTTTGATTGATTTTCATTCCATGTACTCGATGTTGTATTCAGATAGAATCATGACCTACTTGGCCATCCTTCCTATGAGCATCGCCTTTGATAATAGGTACTTGAGGGGGTCAATTTTGGCAATGAGTTTGATTTTGTGTGCCAACATGTAGTGTCTAAATTTTTGTGAAGAAAACACTATTGCTAGACATGCTTTTTCAATGAATGAGTAGTTTAACTCATGCCCAACCATTGTGTGGCTGATGTAATAGATGGCCCTCTCTGTCCCATTTTCATTGTGCTGAGCTAGGAGAGCACCAAGGGCTGTTGTTCTTGCTGACACATAGAGGATTAGTGGATTTCTTGGGATTGGTGGCATGAGGACCAATGGTGTGAGCAAATATTCTTTGATTTTGTTGAAGGATTTTTCACACTTTTCATCCCACTTGTAGGCTACTCCCTTGTGAAGTAGGTGAAAATATGGGTTTTGTTTATCTCCTAGTTATGCTATGAATCTGCGGATGGATTGAAGCCTGCCTTGGAGGCCTCTCAACTGTTTCAATGTTTTGGGTGCCTCCATCTCAAGGATTGATTTTTCCTTGGCAAGATCTATTTCAATACCCCTCATTGACACTATGTATCCCATTAGCCTTCCTGATTGTATGCCGAAGACACACTTCTTTGGATTTAAGTGGACCTAGTATTTCTCCAACCTGTCGAAAATAGCACTCAAGGTTGCTATATGATCTCTCCTCTTTCTAGATTTTTCTAAAATGTCATCAACGTAATCTTCAACAATTTTGTGGATCTTGTTATGAAAGATTAATGTCATGGATCTTTGGTAGGTGGCCCCAACATTCTTTAGGCCGAATGGAATCATGTTCTAGCAGTAGGTCCCCCATGGACAAGTGAAGGAAGTTTTGTGTTGGTATTCTTTTGCAATCATTATTTGGTTGTATCCAGAGAAACTATCCATTAGAGAAAGCATTTGATGTCCTACCGTCATGTCTACAATCATGTCAATATTGGGCAATAGGAAATCATCTTTCAAACATGCTTTGTTTAAGTCCCTAAAATCTGTACAGATTCAGATGCCCCCATCTGGTTTTGAAATAGGAACCATATTGGATACCCACTCTGGGTAGTCGATTGATCTTATGAACCTTGCATCAAGTAGCTTCTTCAATCCCATCTTGACTAATAAAGCAATTTGAGGATGCATTTTCCTTAGTTTTTGTCTAACGAGCTTTGCTTTAGAGTAGATTGCTAGGTGATGGACCACAATCTTTGGATTGAGCCCAGGCATGTCCGCATAGCTCCATGCAAAATTAACCTTTCTCTCTCTTAGGAAGGCTGCTAGGATCTCTTATTCCTCTTATAGTAATGACTCTGGATAAGATGTGATGTGTGGGGTTTACTCCGTTCCCAAGTTGACTGGGTTGCATTTTTCAGCTAGGACCGCTGATTTTTCCTGATGTAGAGCTTTAAGAGGAAGATTGAATCCCCCATCCTTGGGTGCCTTAGAGAGGTTTTCACCATCGGATGTGTCCTTTATTTTTACTATTTTCAGGTCGAAGAGTGCCATAGTGTGGTTTTCACTCAAGGACCTAGAGATTATTCTTAATATTTTGCTTTTGCGACTGAGGGATTCAATCATTTCCCCATAGCATGCATGTGTGTATAGCTCAATGATAAATCTTGCTTTATGATCCCCATATGGAATATTATCTTGTAGTCCAATGAATTCTGAGAGCGCCTCATTATTTTCAAATGTGTCAAGAATTAGCTATCCTTGTTGGTCGTAGTCGATGAGTTGGGGGTAAACTAGGTGAATTTCATGGTCTTGACTGGTTGACTCAAATGATATAATACTAATCATGAGGAGGGAGGTATCTTTGAAAAGCATGGGTAAAGTGGTTATGGGGTCTTCCTCACTAGCTATTTCTATGACCTGATATGTGGATATGGGTGTTTGATGAGTGGGTGCTGATTGCCAAGGAGAATTTTTGACATTCCTAACCGAGGCGCCTCTACCAAGTATGGTCACTCTCGGAGGGGTATATCTGAGGCCAAGATTTCTCATACGCGTCTCCGAAATGAGAGGTATTAAAAGACCGTTGTCATTTTTCTCAACTTTTTTGTTCCTATCATAACCCATGGCAAGCATCATTTGTAAGCCTTTGCTACTATCATCCATAGGTAGGTTGACTACTGGTCTATTGTCCTGGTACATAAGATGCAATGGGTCTTCTTCTATCACTTCCCATCCTAGGTCCCCCCAACTTCTAAAGTTGGATGAACCTATTGCGAAGGTTTGGGATGATGTTCTTGCTAATTGAGGTTGTCCATGAGATCTAGGAGATTGTGGTAACTCTCCTACCATGAAGGTGATTTTCTTCATTTTATAATTTCCACATCCATCATCTTGGATAATGACTTTGATTTTAGATGTATCAGGGATGGAGGGTGTCTTTGTCTAAGAATTGGAAGCTAATGTAGCTGGGTCTACATACGGAGTGGTGGGGCCTTCATCATTTTTTAGAACTTGGGGAATCTTGTAATATTTGGCCTCCAGGCTTTTGCAATAGGAAAAGGGTATAGGATCATCGTGGATGGTAACCTCTTGATTTTGATATGAGAATTTGACGCATTGGTGAAAGATCGATGCCACCACTTGCATCCCATGGATCCACAGATGCCCTAGGAGAATGTTATAAGGTAGATCAAGGTCTAAGACCTAGCATGTAGTGTCCATAATGGTGGGTCCTACTTGAACAAGAATTTGGATAGTGCCTAAAGAAACTCTTTCCTGATCATCATAAGCTCTGATGGTGATGCCCTTACCTTTTTTGATGACATCCTCTGAGAATCCTAGATTCTTTATCAACTTTAGAGAACATATGTTAAGACCTGCACCCCCATCCACCAAGACCCTTTTGACTTTATTTTTGTGAACCAAGACTGGGTGGAGGTGTTATCCGCAGGAATCTAGCAGTGCTCGTTCCACGGATAACCCCCTACAAAACTTGTCTGTTTCCTAGGATTCGTGAAGTTCAAGCACGCATAATGAAGTGATTTTTGAGTCACCTCAAAATGTGTTCTAAAGTCTTGAATAGTCAATTCGAGCATTCCCCATGTTTTCCTCACGAAGACCTTGACTTGAGATCTTTCATGAAGTTTCCACTTTGATGCGTGCCAGTGGTCTGAGAAAGCGGGTGCCTGAGAAAGAACTGTGCACCCTTACGACAAAATTAGCTAAGTCTGGAAAATGCTGGTAGCTAAAATTTAAGCGCCCGCATCGATGAAATTTCAAAAAAAGTCTAATGGCAGCTAAATTTTAGCACCATTACACTTTTCTTCGCCACTTAACTCTTTTTCATGTCTTTGGCACGTTTCTTCATATTTCGCATTTTTCGTCAATCGTGCCACTTTTCGTGCCTAGATTTATTGCTCAACTTGAGTTAGGTTTTTAATTTTCCTTTTCACTTAAAAGTATGATTCACCATTTTCATTGTTTACATTTCATGTTCTTTTCTTCCTCTTGCTGTGCGAGTTTGCTTCTCAACTGTAAATCATGTTTTTGAGGATTTCGCTTTCTCTTTCAACATTCTTCGCACTTTAGTTCGGGTAAGTATTTTGCATTGTCTTCTTCTTTCTTTTTGTATATGATCTAATGTTCTTTATTCACATTTTTAGCTTTATATTTATCGAACCCTATGCATTCTTTTCTTTTCTCCCTACGAATTTTGTTCTTTTCCATTCGCTTTTTTACTTCTACGTGTTTCATTCTTCCCACTCGTGTTTTCTCTTCATTTGCCTTTGTCTTTTCTCCCTATGCGTGTTCTTCTCCTTTCACGCCTTTCATCTTATTCTCACACAATGCAAATTCTTGTGTTTCATTTTAATTCCATTCTCCTCACAAACTTGTATCTTTCCAACATTTTTGTGCTTGTTAAGCACGTTATTCATGTTGCTCTCTTCATACGTTTTGGAGCGAACTTTGAAATCTCAAAAAAGAAAGATTTCTTGATGAAACTCTTGAATGCGTATACATTGATATTGAGACAAGTTTCAAAGCTTTCCATGAAAACAAAAAATCACCAAGCACGAGCGCCCTCGCCATTCATTCCTACATCTACATTTTAAATTGTCAAAAAATGCAGAAGCGCTGAATTTTAGCGCTATGACATTTTGAAAATGTAAAAATTTTCCTAACACTGAAAGATGTAAGGGCGCTAAAATTTAGCGCCCTTGCATCAAAAGTGATTTTTTAGAGATGTAAGGGTGCTAAATTTTAGCGCCCTTACACTTTTTCCAAGCTTTTTCCAATCCTTCCCAGATAAGCTTCATTTTCGACCAGTGCACTCCTGAGCCTCGTTTCTCTGCCTTTGTGCATCATTTTGCATGCCTCATCATCTGCTTCATGCTTTCCCATCCTCGTGCTCATTTTGCGCTTTCCCATGTTTCCTAACAATTGATGTTTGTTCTGGCTAAACGGATTGCAGTCTATCTTCAAAGATCGTCAAGTCAAGATTGATTAGAGTTTCAATTCTTTTTGATGACTGCTACTAAGCCTCCTTCTTCTTCGAAAGCAAAAGGCAAGATGAAGTACAAATATCAAGGTGTCTATTCATCGACTGTAGTTTTTTCCAAAGTCGAAGAGATAAAAGACACAGAGGTTGGTCATCAACATTTGGTTGACTTCACAAATCTAACCGAGATGAAGCCTCTTCCTGATTCAATGAGAGTGATCGTACACAACAACCTCCATTTGGTGGCGATGTTCCCTACAGCTGCGCACAATACTGAGTTTGTTCTCCAAGTTGCGTCTCATTACATCAAAGAAAGCAGAAGCGTGATCGACTCTTCTGGGCACAAGATTATGAGACTCGACCCTGACTTCTTTGATATTGTCTTCAAGGTCCCTCATATGGAGAAATACATTGACATCTCTATATCAAAAGCACAGGAGATATTTGATGTTGATCCTAATAAAGCTAAACAATTGATAAACACTCAATGGTTAAAGAAATCTAGATCATCTGTTTCTAGCTGGCCGAAAGGACTCCTGAGAAGTGACTTCAAAGATGACGTCAAGGATATGATCACGTTTCTAAGCATGGTGAAAGGCTTGCCGGAATCATCCACTTTTCACGATTGGATGTATGAATACATCAGGATCATAAGAAGGCAGAAGGTGCATATTGACTAGGGCAAACAAATCAACGATGAGATACACGAGCAGTTGATCAATGCTCCTTCTACATTGAAGTTCTACATGACTTCTTACCTAGTGTACGCAGCAGCTGTGATGAGACAATTCCTAGGTCTATCTACAAAAGGGAATTGGATGATGGTGCTTGTGTACAAATATTTCTATCAATTGGAGTTGAAGGAAATCTTTCATCATTTTAGACGGGTCACTGATGCTTTCTTTGCGCCTTTACTCTTCAATTTTGATCCAGCTTTAGAAAGAAGAAGAGTATTTGATGAGGCTTATAAGGTGGTAGGTAAAGTTGGATGCATTTTTCTCCAATTCCCAACGTTTACTTACTTGAGAGTAGGCTGCTACACTGGTTGTCCCTACATGCTACCATGTTATCCTTCGGATAAGTGGATTCTCATGGAAACATGCAGACAGTTGATGTCAGTGCAAAAAGAACAAAGAAGCAACCACAAGTGTGGGTTCAAGTTCCCACTGACCATCGACCAATATACTATCCAAACTGCATAAAAAGCTAAGTCTGTCTATGCTAAAATGCAGATCATGACCATCAAAACCTACAGGTATAGGTTTGATTTCGACTACCGAGATGTCAGAAAAAAGTTGCAAAAGGGTCACCAACACAGGTACCATTTTGAAGACATCTGGTCAGATTGCAGAGATGAAGAAGCCATTCATAAAATGGACTATTGCAAGTTGATTGATCAACAAATAAGAGATCTTGGTATTGCTGCCCTACCAGAGGATTTTGAAGATCCAGGTGATATCATGAATGATGTCTATGATGAGCAAGGCATTGCTAAAAGGCCATTGCCTTCAATACAATGGTCTAGGAAAGAGGTTATCAGCATGAGAGAAAGGTCGAGACCAATCCTAGCCAACATAGAAGAATGGTTACATAAACATGGTTATGCAATGAAAAGTTTTAGAACAGACTCAGAAGGAGAGGAATCCGAAGCAGAAGCTCGCCAACAACAGGAACTCCGCGATAGAAACAAATCAGTGGCTATTCCCACTTCTTCGCGAAGAGGTCCTAGGATCAAGTTCATTGTTGGTAAGAAAGATACCCAGGCTATCCAAGAGACAGAAATCATAGAATCTAATCCATCTCGCTCTAAGGGTAAAAAGCCTATTCTGGAGGAGATAGATTCTGATGAAGAAGAAACTTCAAGTGACCAATCAGCTCAAGATGAAGATTCAGCAGAAGAAGACTCCGATGTCGAAGAGGTTTCTGAAAGCGGGCAAGATTCTGATGAAGATTCTAAAGAAGGATTTGAAGGTGACTTTGAAGGCGAACCAAAATTGGAGAGACAAGAGGGTGATCAACAGGAACCTGGGCATGATCAAGAAATAATTACTTCTCCTGAGAATGTAATTGAGGAAATTCCCAGAACATCATCGCCCGTGACTTCAAATGTTCCTTATACCCCTCCAAATTCAAGAACTCCTCAACCTCATGTTCGCTCATCACCTATTCCTACCACATGCATTCCTGCAGTCGAGATATCCCCTATCCTTGCAGTATCAACCCAGCTTGATACTCCTTCAGTGACAAGCATCCATATGGTTGATATATTGTCAAGCCCCCCATCGTCCATTCCTAGCTTGTCTTCGGCAACGTATGATATCACTTCTGAAAATGAATTTAGTCATTTCATGAATGAGTCAATGCATGATCTGCTCAATGTGTCAACTACAGGAGCAATGATGACAAATACTTCTCCAATTGTCACGATACCTATGGTGAGTTCACATGTGACAATAACTTCAGAAGTAGCAATGGAGACTGAATTGACAGTAAATCCAGAAGTTCACACTTCTTTTCTTCCTCCTTGGCTAATATCTCAAGTGTCGAAGCGTAAAAAGCAAATGATTTCTCTGGAGGAGCTCGACCTCAAAGAGATAATTCTTCCAAAAGCCAAATGGAAGAAAAAGGCAAAGTTATACTCAAGGTTGAACGTTGATAAGTTTGGCCACAAGTATGCTGAAATTGGCATACCACCAAATGAAGAAGGTGATGTCAATATGGAGGACTACACAATAACAAAGGTCCAGCTTGGCGAGGTTACCAACGAAAGTGCAAAAGCCAATGCGCAAGTCACTTTGGATATCTTGGCGGGAAGGCTGGATAAAGTAGAGCAAGCTCATAACATGTACAAATAGAGGGCAGAGCTTTATGCCACTGTTATAAAGAGACTTGCAAGTTCTCCAAGTAATGCACAATCGCTGACAGTGGTAAATATTGAAGACCCAGCTGTCAAGAAAGCTGAGAAATTTGCCTCCAAAGGCAGGGTGTTATATGATTTCGTTGAGAAGATCATTGAACACGGATCTTAGATAATTTTGGTTGCAGATTAGAAAACTACCATGTTGGCCAAGCTCACCACAGAGCTTGATAAAGAAAAGAGTGTACTTTCCTAGGAGCGCAGAGACATGGAAAAATGCCTGTTGTCTTGGTTGGAAATGAAACAGGTAAAGCTCAACAAATTGGTGGAGGTTTGGGTAATTCCTGACAAAGAAAAATTCATAGAGGTAAGAGAATCACTGAATCATAGAATTCAAGTGGTTCAATCTCTCACAAAAGATCTTCACCAAATACAGGAAGATGTCGATGGGCATCGTACTATTCTTGAAAAAGGTATCGAAGAGTTGCTTGGTCAACTTCTTGAGGAAAATCGTATCTTCCTGCCGGCCACAAAAATATCCTAGATCTTCAAGGAAGCCATCATGAATTTGATTGACAGTTCAGACTTCTCAGAAGCTTCGCTGAACATCATTTGTGATACAAGGCTCACATTGGACAACCTGAAGACGCATCTTGACAGGTGCAAGAAGGTTCATTCATCTACCATGAGATCGATCACGAGAATTCACACCATTGTGGATTACACCGTTGGTCCAGATGAGAAGTTTGTGCAGGAGACTAGGAGGAAATTTGAAGACTTCCACGCCTAATGCAAAGAAACGTGAAGCAACCCCCTATTCTCCAGTGTTAGACATTTCCCGTGCATCCCATTATGCATCTTGTAAATATTTTTCGAATTTTTCGAATGTCCTTTTGTAAATTGTAATTACACCAAGTCCAAAGATGTAATATTTTGAAAATAAATTACACTTTGACTTTTGTCAAAGTTAGGTGAGATCTCCTAAAATCGCTCACCTAACTTTCCCTGATTTTCTCAATCTCTTTCCTAATTTTTCTCATCCCTCTTTCTATATAATGTGAGGGGTTTTCATTGTAATGGATGATCTTTTAGTGTTTTGCAACGAAGTGCTGGCCTTTTTGAAGAAAATTTGTGAAACTTTGCATTCATGCTTTGTGAATGAAATTCGATTAATAAAGAAAAGGATTGCAAGCCAAACTTTGCGTTGGATTCGATACTTTTGTGAGTTGATCTTATTTGGTAGTGATTAGCTTGAAGAATCTGAAGGACTCTAAGTAGTTTATGTAAACTTTGTGTTACATTTATTGTTTAGATTGCATTTGTATTCCTATTTATCATTTTGTTGAATGATCTACAAGACTTTGTGCTTGTAATCATTCATGCTCTTGCATGTTCTGGTTGAGTGATCTACAAGACTTTGTGCTTGTAGTTATTCATACTCTTGGATACTTTTGTCGAAGGATCTACAAGACTTTGTGCTTGTAATCGTTCATGCTCTTTGATACTTCTATTGGATGATCTACAAGACTTTGTGCTTGTAATGGTTCATGCTGTTCAAGGAATTGTTGCGTCTAAGAAGACTTTGTGCTTCTAACATGACAAACGGTACATCTGCACATATCCAACACTGATAAAGCTACGGAACGACTTTGTGCCTTCGTGAGATTTCCCTTTTTTACTTTATTTTTTTTTTATTAATCACTTCTGGTATCTCTACGCTTCGGTTTGACAAGATAGAGATATTGGTATTACTGCTAGTTGTTAGTTTAAGGTTATCAAGAATTGTGAACTTTCAATGGTGAAGCATTGTAAACATCTTCTCTGAAAAAAGAGAGAAGGATGAATGTAACACACCCCCCCACTCCGTGAGTTTCGTGTACATTTTATAATTATTTTGTTTTATTTACTATTGCTTCTGTTAGCAGTAAGAAGGGCGCCTCCCCTTTTCAAGAGGAGAGATTCACATCTCACATAGCTGTGGCTGAAGTCCAAGTTGTGTAATCTATCGAAAAGCTGATTACATAATTTTCACCCAACATTTGCATATCGACTTAGCCCATTTCTTGTGTGTCCCCCAAAGATAGGAAAATTTGCATATGAACTTAGCTTATTTCTGTATAATAGGCAAATTTGCATATCGACTTAGCCTGTTTCCCTAGAGATAGGCAAATTTGCATATCAACTTAGCCCGTTTCCCTAGAGATAGGTGAATTTGCATATCAACTTATCTCATTTCCCTAGAGATAGGAAAATTTGCATATCGACTTAGCCCATTTCCCTAGAAATAGGTGAATTTTCATATCGACTTAGCCTGTTTCCCCAAAAATAGGAAAATTTACATATCGACTTAGCTTGTTTCCCTAGAATAGGCGAATTTGCATATTGACTTAGCCCATTTCTTGTGTGTCCCGCGGACATGAGAAAATTTGAGTCCCCGAAATAGGTGAGTTTGCTTAATGTAGAGGCAAATTTTTTGTCCTTGAATAGGCGAAGTCATGACTTGAATAGGCAAATTTGATCTACATAGAGGCATATCCACTACACGTATAAATTCTAGAGAGTGAATGCTTTTGGCCACTGAAAGCATGTCATTTTCCAAGTTCTTTATCATGATCAAATTTTTTTTATCATCATCCATCTACCTATAATTATCATTTTAGTATGTCTACATTTTCTAAAAGTCATCGAACCCTTAGTCAAATCATATAGGTTCTTCGTAGGACATCCCTAGATTGCATATCCATAATCGGTTCATCAATCCCAATCTATTAGGCTTTGTTTTAGGGGTTGTTATCCAAGTTGACTTAGGTGTCTGATCCTGATCGTTATCAATCACACTTCCTTAGGATTATTATCTATCCTGAGTCAGTAATCATCCACGACCCAATCAATCTACTTCCATATTGAGGTAGATTCAGTGTCGTAATCATCCTTTTCGTAATCCAATCTGGTCATCAACATCATACGTTGTCTAGTTAAACCCATGAGCTTGGTTTAGAGTTTATCACATCACATCCTTCAACCATCCTAATTTGAGCTTCAATCCAATCCTAATCTGAGCTTAAATCAAATCCCAAGTTGAGCTTAATATGCATTCCAATCTAAGCTTTAGCCCATCAACATCCAAGATCTTCTGATATTAAAACAAATCTTATGACCCTTTCTTCCATGTTCCTCTTAGAATCCATTCTATTTATCTTTTCATCATCTCCTCTCATTTTCTAATCATCTATTCCCATCTTTTCAATGCATATCCATTTGATTCAACGTCATGAATCCTTATCCTTCACCAATGCAACCAAAAATAGTATTCAATGGGAACCCCAATTACATTGATGATGATAATGAAAGTCTTGTTGATCAAGATGAGTATGATATGGATCCCTTTGATGCTATTATTTCTAGTAATCTTTCTTCAATTGCCATCCAAAATCCAATCAACCATCCAAGCTATCCCATCATGCCTTCTTCCACACCTACTAGCAATCCTTATGCTACCTTTAACAAGGGATATTCGTTATCTTCCTAATCCACATCTTCATCATATCCTTCATCTACATCTTTCTCTTATCCAACATCCATATCTTCTTATTCCAACCATCTATCCCAATACTCCTACCTCAATCCACCATCCCAATATTCCCATCCTAATCTAACATCCATGTCTTCTTATCCCAATCCTCTATCCTAATACTCCTACTTCAATCTACCATCCTAATCCAACATCCACGTCTTCTTATCCCAATCCTCTATGCCAATACACCTACCACAATCCACCATCCTAATCCAACATCCACATCTTCGTATCTTAATCCATTTTCCCAATATTCCTACCTTAATCCATCATCCCAATCTTCCCATTCTAATCCTACATCCCCATCCTCCTATCCTAATCCAACATCCACGTCTTCCCACTTTAATCCACCATCTCAATATTCCTATCTTAATTCCTCATCCACTTTCTCCAACATCAATCCACCATCCATGTCCTCCTATCCTAATCCACCATCCCAATATTCCTAACTTAATCCACCATCTACTCTTGATCCCCCCACCAATCCTAATCCTCTACCTACCCTTATTCCTCCATCCAATCCCATTCCTCCATCTAATCCTAATCCACCAATCCATAATCCTAGTCCTCCACCCATTCATAATCATTCATCTATTCCCACCACACCATCTAAGCCTACAATATGAAAGTATCTCACCCCAGATGTCATTCAAGGACTCATGACAAGGAATACATCCTCAAATCCACATCTTGATGTCGTGGAGCCATGCCATCCCAATCCATCATCCACGGTCATTAGTGATGAGATCCTTCTCCATCCCACACCTATCATTACTATTACCACCCTAGCACCACCCAAACTGTTGAGACCATCAAACCCACTAAATCCATTGAATCCCCATCTTCTACTCCTAGATCCACCCAATCCATTAAAGACACCCAAATCCAATCCACTCCTTCCACTACTAGTATCACTGAAATTCATTCCCGTGAACTTCATGAATCCTCCATCTTTCCATCTCCCCCACTTTAGGAGTCCCTCCAACACTCCATCATCATGCCTCCCACACATGACGAGTCTTTCCAAAGCATACCAACATATCCCCTCTTCCACATCAAGATCCTCCCATCCCATCCACTCCATCTCAAGATCGTACTAGCTCGTCCACTCCATCCCATGATCCCCTTATAAATAAAGATCTTACCATTACACCTAATCCCCCTCATGATTCCTTATCACCTCCTACTCTAAATAAAGATCCTACCATCCCATCATCTCCATATCATGATACTTCATCGCCACCTAACCATACCATCCCAACACCATGTTTATATCCCCTTGGCACTCTTACATTTGTCCATGGTGGTTTTCTTGCGAAAGAGGAACCAAGCATATACACCACCCATCCTCCTTCACCTAATAATGGACTCACATCATGCTTCCAAAGTAACAAGAATCCTACCATAGATTGAATGCTCAAGAGCATGAACTATCAAGGAAAAGGTTTAGGCCTTCATGAGCAAGGTATTTTAGAGTCCATCCATGTCAAAGAAAATCCACGTGCACAAGGTCTTGGCTATGTATCTCAAGACTCACAATCCAAATATGTCGATACAACCTCCATACATCTTAAATGACCCTCTTCTAAAAGAATAAGAGGCTCTTCCCATCACTCCACTAAATCATTTGTCACCATCCCCCCTCCATCATATCATCTCAAAACAACCATCCATATTCCTCCTTCATCCTCCAAATCCATTTTGGGTCCTTATGTCCCTCCATCCATAGTCGCACATCCCCCATATACTAAGTCCATTTTAGAACCTTATATCCCAAAATCACCTCCTCCATTCCATCTTACTCAACCTGTCATCCACCAATCACCTATTCCTATCACCCATCATAAAAATTCCCCTTTCATAATCCCTAATCAGGATCAACAAATGCACATAAATATACCTCCTCCATCCACACACACTCTCCAAAATCCTACCTCCATCACTCCATCCATATTCTCTCCACATCATCCATCTCCTCACATCCATCCCATTGCCATTGGAAGCACTTTGTATGTCAAAGTAAAAATTCATAAATACAAACATCCACATGAATCTAAAGATCCCCATGTCCCCTCTAAAGGATGTGATGAAGAAAATAAAAATCCCATCAAAACGTGTAATCAATCAAGAAGACTACACAAGCTTGTTACAACAAAAATAAAAACCATGTGGATCCCAAAGAAAAAGGATGCAATGCCTTCAAATGAAACATCCATAACAACATTCAAAGTTGCTAATCCAACAACTAATCATTCACATTCTATATCTCCTAAATCTATTTTGGGTCCCTATGTCCCAAAATTCACTATCCCAACTCTTCCATTATCCCCACATCATCCATCTGCTAATCCTCCTATCCTTTCACATCCACCACCATATGTGCCAATGTTGGTCCTAAAAAATATTCCCCCATCACACATCCACCCTATCATTCTATTTATACACTTTCCAATATCCCATCCATTATCCCACATATCTCCTCCATCAAATCCCTTTAATTCACTCCCTTTCATAATCCATCCATCTTAATAAGGTTGTACCAACATCTAATAGTCACTTCCCACATGGGATCTTATTACCTCATATGGAACTTGATGCTTGAGTCCATCTATCCCATTATCACATGTCTTCCAAATCCACTTATCCACATCCCTATCCTTATCCATCTCCATCTGCATACTATCCAAAAATCCAAAAGCCAAAAGCCAAAAAAAAGTAAAAAAACCAAACAAAAAAATAGTAAAGAGAAATAATTCGTCCAATGGTGACAACTTAGAAAACAAGCACCTTGGATAAGTACCGTGATGAAAACCTATAAATAATGCATCATGTGTAAATTCCCCATCTATTTTACTTCCACACTTGGGGGAAACTTCATTCTCAGCGCACCATCCTCCATTTCCTCCATCTAGCCTACAATGCTCATTGTGCCTATCGTATCTCGTTTATCCCGATCCCTCCATCCTCCTATTAATACTGATAAAGATAGGGGAAAACATATAGGTACATTTTTTTGACACCTCTTGGCATACATTCCCTTCATCCATACGCTATCATATTCCTTGTCCACCCATCATGCTACCATCCATCTACCCTCCTTATCCATGCATCCTATCTACATCCATCTCCCCCCCTTATCCACCCATCATATCCTCCTCCATTTATCTCCTTTATCTTCCCATCCACTCATCTTTTGTTCCTCCTACCTCATCACATATGAAATATATAGAGCGGGGGAATCTACTTCCTTTGTGACATAGTCCTTGGAGACATCATTCATCCATTGTGTCATTCCCTTCATCTCCCTATCATTATCTCCACATCCTCCTTCCATTAATCCCTCCAAAACCTTTATCCCTTCATGCCATGATCCTTTCATATCCCCATCCTTGTTTTTTCTCCTAGCATATGCTCATCCTTCCATATTTCTCATCCTTATCTTCCCATTTTTCTATCCAAACAATCCCCTCTATCTCCCAATCCTTATCTTCCCATCCATTCATCCAAAAAAAATCCCTCCCATCTTCCAAATCCTTACCTTCCCATCTATCCATCTAGTAACCTTTTTCACATCCAAATCCTTATCCCTCTATCCATCCATCCTATCATCTTTCCATCTCCTTATATTTATCTATCCATCCATTTATCTCTATTTTCATTCCATCTCATAATCCCTTGTCATTGGTATTTGGCTATAGGCTTCCCCCCATGCAAACTGATGCCATCCCTCTCACTGTCATCACTCTCGCCTCTTTCACACATCTTTCCAATCTCCTATCATTTTTCATCACTCATCTATCCACCATATCATCCTCCCACTTCATCTTTTGATTGATTTGGATAATCATCCCATCCCTGAGCTTCATGCAATCACCATCATCCTATCCACAAGGTCAGTCTTGTGTCATCATGTAGGTTCCACCTTTGTATCCACTTATCATGGTCATCTCATCATCCCTTATCCATTTTCTAACATTGGCATTTTTGTCGAACTACATTGCCTTTGTGCTTTCATGTAGGCAAGGCTAATTATTTGATCAACCCCCATGGCATTTGTCCATTCTGTCTTTGTCATCCATCATGGTCTCCATTGTCCTCTTTTCACTTTTATCCATGGTTAGTCGTCAGCCTTTTATCAAACTATGAGGGCTTTGTGCTTTCACGTAGCCAAGGCTAGTCTCTGATCAACCCCCGAGCCCCTAGGTCTTTAGGGTGTGTCTTGTTGTCGTGTTGTGTCATCAAGTATGTCCTTAGCTAGCTGATTCTTAACAAACAAAATCCATTGGTATCTTGAGGTCCAATTAGTTTTGAGTATCCTATGTCATGTCAATTATTTATTCTATCCTCCATATTTGGTCTTAATAGGATGCATCCTTCCTAATCAAACTGCATCAATCCCATCCACCCTTTGATCCTATGGCAAAGGACATTTGAGATACATTATGATATTTTGATGCTTTTGGATTTTTTTTATCATTTGAGCTTCCTATTATACCTCGTCAAGGTCGCCACGATCCATCATATCATGGTGCAATTTGATTGGTAAACATAGGGGCATATCTTGATCTTTTGTTTATTCTTGTCTTCTTGGTTGTCCTGCGTAGTACCCACCAAGATCCTTGTGGTCTTGTGTTACATTAGGGTACCCTTTATGTTTGTGTTTTTCCAACATTGGCCCTATCAAAGCCCCTGTGACTTTGGGATGTTGGACTAACCTTTATTTTGTTGTGTCAGTCCCATGCATGTGATAGAAATTCACCTTAGTTCCTCATACCTTGGTGCATAGTATTTCATGCTATATCAAATTTAGTGCTTATTACATGGCAGCATAATGCATAACAATTAAACTGCTTGATTTGATCACTCTCCTTTCATATCCCCCATCTCCCATCCTCTCATCTATCATTTTCCTCTATCATGAGGATACATCCCCCCATCCCCTCACCCTCCATCTTTCTAATCCATTCATCCTTCATCACTCTCCTCCTCTCTTTATCCTATCCATTTTCATCCCCCCACTTTCTTCATCCTCATCATTTCATCATCTTTTCACTCTTCTTAGGATAATATAGATTTGTTATTCTAAGCATCTTTTCCTCCATTGTCTTCATTCATTTCAACAATCTCACATCTCAATCGAACCCTCATCCATTCAATCTAGCACAAATCATCTAATCACATCCTTGGTCTTGTTCCCAGTTGTGCTACAAGCCTTGATCCAATCATCATCAGGATGTATCCTTCCCTATCCTTTGGTGTGATGCATCCTTCCCTATCCTTTTGTGTTGTTTGGGATGTGTCCTTCCCTCATCATCATCATCATCGGGATGCATCCTTCCCTATCCTTTTGTGTTGTTTTGGGATGTATCCTTCCCTCATCAACAACACTTTCATCATTGTTACCCATATTTTCACCCATGGCTCAATTAGGTAGATCCCATTGATAAAGAAGAAATAATATGGTACATTTTCTATTCCCCTTACATTGCATTCATATACAAAAATGAAATAACTTGAAAGATTACAAAAACATAAATCATCGTATTTATATAAATGCATGAAACATAAGAAGATTTTGCAAATTTCTTCTGAAAAGTTATTTTATTGAATGAAATATTCATTTTCACTCACACAAGTCATGAGCTTAACTCTTGTCTTATTCAATACAAATCAAGGTTAACATATACATGAATAAGAAAATGAATAAAAATGCATGTAGGGAGGGTAACTAGTCATTGCTTGAGAATGACTGGTTTTGTCGTGTCTTCTTGTCTAGCTATTGTTTGAGTGGTCTTGATTCTCCTAGCTCCTTGATGCTCCAATTTCCTGCATAAATCAAAACAATATGTTAGAGCAGTGCTCTAAGCAATGAAAGATTGCACACCATAGATGATCATTTACCCATTCATGTATATATTAACCTTAATCTTCATCAAATGAACATCCGTATATTGAATATATTAGAGAAGAAGCCATCAATATATCACATCAAAGTATGCATATTTTTCTAACTTGTTTGCTTCATGTGCAACTACAGGTGCAATCATCTATTAGGTTTAATATGAGTGGGAATAAATGTGGCTCCCATAAAGGTTGAGCCCAACTCATGGTAATGATTACATTATTTCAATCTATGCACAATATTTTATGAATATTCTAAGTGCATATAAAATTACATTGCAAGATAGTTGATTTCAATTATGATCACTTCACAATCATAATGTAGAAGAGTATACAATACTCTTTAACAACAAAAGCTTTTAAGAGTATAACTAGAAATTCGTATATTTCAAAATTTTGTATGTATAAATAGAGCAAGATGTGTAATTTAAAATAGTGATTATCTCACAAGAAGAGGAAGCATGATGTCCTCTAAAACAATGCCAATAATCACATGATAATGTTGTGGCAAGGACTAGCAACAAAGCAAGTCATTATACATATAGGAACTTAGAGTTCTGAAATAAAGTAAAACATGCCATTTCTTTTCCTTCAAAAGGAAAATATGTAGCAAATACTATAATGTGGCTAAAAAAGTTCTTACAGATAAATAATAAAATCTTAACATGCTCAAAAAGGGTTTTCAAGGAAAAATAAGGAATCATGTTGGACTGAACAATTCCTTCAAAATGAATAGACACGTCTAGAGTTTTAAAAGGAAACTATCATGGCATTTTAGCAAACCTGTGAGAAGAACAACAAGATATTAGGAGGCACGCTTTAGTGCTTTGTGTCAATAAGTCAAATGAAGATTTCAATACAAAGATATCATGGACAGTAAAAGTCATTAAAAGGAAAGTATATTCTCAGGAAGGGTTTTCAAGCAAAAGAGCCAGACATTATAGCCATTATAGCCGTAGCATATTATTGAAAGAATATGTATAAAATAACACAAAAAAAATCATTTTCTTTCAGCCATTCAAGAAAAATCATATGGCCGAGTCAAAGGTCCCTGAAGGAATCTCTTGGGTTTTATGTGAAATAGGTTTTGTGTCTCATAAAGCTTATATTGGATTTCTAGAAAATGAAGCTTGACAGTTTAAATAACTCAGCTACAACCATAATAAAAGATGCATAAATGACTTACAGTCACAACATAAGGTTATAACATCTGCTCATAAGAAAAGAAGAGGAACCCTTTTTAGTACTAGGGTTTTGTGAGAAAAAATGAGACATGACCTACTCACAATATATACAAAGAACATGAAAGGCAACATTTTACTATGGAGCATATAACTGAAAAACAAAATAATTTCTTGCAAGCATTAGGCCACGGGCTTTAACAAGCCAGTCCTCTGTTTTGCAACAAGAAAAGAATAAATGTATGCATGGTCATGGCCTGTCCATGGAGATTCATGTATGAAATCAAAGAATGATTATTCTTTTGTTCATTTCCAAGTTCAAATTAAATTTCTTGTGCAAATGAAGTAAAAGGAATCGATTTAGAAACTTGCCTAAGTTTCTATGTGGGGAGAAACTCAACAAAATATTGCTGATTTCTTTCTAGATTTTCTCCAAAATATCAGGCCGGAGTTTATTCATGGTGGCTATAAGTAAAATCGCTAGCAGAAAAGAAGTTGACAATTGAACAAATGAAGAAAATTTATCAGAATTTGCTCACATGACCATGACCTAGAAAGTAAGAAATTGGGTGACTGGAGGAGAATAGAGTGATTTGAAATTTGTCCAATGTTGGAGACAGCTATTTTTTATTTATTTTTTTAAATGAAGAACATAGATGGAAAAAGTGCATGTTGCGGCCATTTTCTTCCATATTTTTACAGAAGGTACATATATATCTAGAGGTTGGCCAACACATGCCACAAATGAGGGGAAGTTATTTTTAGTTTGAGAACACTTGGAGGACATTTAGGGAGGTTATTATTTTAGTTCAATAGCATGGGGAGAGAATACAGAAGCCTCTATCTTAGTTTGGAGCATTTTTGAAGTGCTTTCATGGTTTGACATAGTCAAACTTGACTATTTCAACCTTTTTTAGCTCATTTGGAGTATATCTAGTGGCTAGATTTATGGATATATTGTTGCATCTGACTCAAGGCTTTCTAGAACCTTGTTTTGTGGATCAACTTGGAGATTGGTTACTTAGAAACATTTTGTAACTCATTTTTGAGTTAGTTCTGATTTATGCAATTTTTGAAGACAGTGACTCTTGCAGTCCTTTTTATAGATTTTGTCCATACTTTTGTAACTCATTTTGGAGATGAATTTAGAAAAGATCTTGGACATTATTACTTGAAGTATTATGCCTCCTTTTTCTTGCAGTGCAGTGTGTTATTATGTGGTTGATCAAATTACATGTGAGGAATTTTCACTTCCTTGTAGTTTTGTCTCACAATTATTGTGCTTTTTCTGCAAAACTAAGTCTATGTAGGTTGAAAATTGTGTTTTAATTTGTAGATAGCTTTTAAATTGTGAAATTTCCCTTTCCTTTTGAAATTTAAATGCATTCAATCCTTTCTTCAAATTATTTATGCATGGTTTTATAGAAATAAGTTGTGCAAGTTCTATTTTTCAATCATTGAAAATAAGTGTCTATTCTCTAAATTTTTAGATCCTTACAGTTTGGTGTATCACCATAGGAATAGTATTTTTTCCAATTTTCACTTTAAAGCTTTTTCTCTTCCCTTTTCCTTCAAAGTAAGTATTTTAGATGATATACCAACATAGGAATCCGGTCTCCTCTGGAGGTTCTTTTCCATTTTTAGGTGACTCACAACCTCTAGAAAAGTTCCCATGTTTCTCTAGCTTACTGAGTTTCATAACTCAGTTAGGGTGCAAATTTTAACAGTTAACAATCATCATCATCGAGTTGTATCCTTCCCTATCCATTTTGTCTTGTAGCTTGACTGGGGAAACATTGCATTTGTCTTTGAACCCATTTGTGCTTGCTTACTTCTCATCTTCTCCTTTCATTATCTCTTCCTCCTCCCATTCCATATCTTATCCATCATTTTGCATCAGCTCATCCATTTTGAGCACACACCCATGTTCTCTTGAACCCGCATGTCCTTTCGAGGGGGCATCCTTAATCCCTAATCTTCATTTTCAAACCCATCATCTTTCTTCCTAGTCACTTTTTTGAATGAATGGGGTATATCTCACAATATAACCATCTTCTTTTGGGTGCTATGTTTTAATCTTCTTTGAAATGATGCTACTTTGTAACACCATCTCAAAGAGGGGAAAAATGTAGACACTAAAAATTGACCACTTTTGTTTGATCAATTTATCCTCAATTCGACTAATGTCATATTCTCCATATTAATTAAATAATACCCTATTATTTAATTAATATTCATTGTCCCTTATCCTTTCATCCTAATTTATTTCTTCTATCATCTTTAAATCCTAGCCTAAAGTAAATAATTACCTTTAATTATTTACTCTCATCCCTTATCCCTTTTTCTCTAAATAATTAAATAAATAATCTATTTATTTAATTCCCCTCATGTCACATTCCCCATAACCTTTTTCTAATCTTGATTAATTTTCATAATCCTAGATTAAGGATGTGCACATTCCTAATCCTTGATTAGGGAGTTGTCACATCGTCCATAATATGCAAGTGGATCATTAATCCTTATTACCCACCTAATCATTTGCATAATCCCTCACTTACACAACCTAATCATTGATTAGCTATCCCAACCTACCCTTTGGTCAACTCTCCCCATCCCCCAAGGAATTTTTAATTCCTTTTTTTCTTCCCAAGGTCCTTTTGAGGAAATTTTAATTCCTTTCTCATCCCCAAATTCCATTTTATATCCCCAAGGTACTTGGACGAATTTTTAATTCCTCTCCCATCTCCCAAGGAATATTAAATTCCTTTTCTCTTTCCCAAGGAATATTAAATTCCTTTTATCCTTTCCATGCACATTAAAAAGGAATTTTTAAATCCTTTGGTCAAATCTTGATCTCAACCTTTGATCTACCTCCCCCTTTCAATCTCCACCGTCCATTCCTATCTCCCTTGCTAAATGGCTAAAACTTAGCCATTTTTGCACTCTCAACCATTCTTAACCATTCCAACCACAATCTATCACATTCATCCCAATCTTTCAATCTCCATAGCCAAATCCTTGCAACCATAGCCATCTTGCATCCAAATCAAGCAAAAATTAAGTCGTTAAGCTACCAAAATTGATCTAGGAGCACACATATCAAGCCATCAATGAGGGAAAACAACTCCATCGAGCTCAAACAAGGTAAAATTGATTTTATTTTCATTTTTAAGTTTGAGTTTCATCTTCAGCTCAATCTTGAGTGTTGTCTTTGGTTTTTTATCCCTTTTCTTGAGTTTATTTCTTGCATTTTAGATGGAGTAAAAACATTGCACACAGTAGGGTTTGAAATGCAACAATGGAAAATGGATCTTCAAGCTTCCTTCAATCTCATTCAAACTTGAAACCTGTACATTCAAAGAGAGAGAAAGGGTTGTGTCATTTATGGGCTTTCCTTAGTCAAACCCCATGTTACTATTTCCACTTCCACAATGGCAATGTCAATGATAAAATGATAAATGATAGGAAGGAATGATGAATCCATAAAGTGTTGCAATTCACCACCCTTTAATGGCTTCCTTGAAGGACTGAAGTCATGTACATCACCTCAAGGTCTTGGATCTTTTTTGCTTGATTTTTTTGGATTGTTTGGAGACCTACAAAAGGGTTAGCCTTCACAAACATGAAAACATAAACTCACATACACTTTAACATGATGCTTGGATCTTGAATTGTTGCAATAAATCACTGAAATACTGCTCTTGACTTGCTCTTAATAATAATTTTCACCTCCTTCTTGTTAATGCTTGATATATTTCAAATGATGCAATAATTAGGTATTTATAGGCATTTATTCAATTTCTCACAAATTAGATCCTGATAACCGACATTTACAAATTGAACTTCAAATGTTAAAATGTTGGCATCGACATATTCAAGTTTGGATCCTAATAAAATAGGGGGACTTAGATTTCCAAGGGCATCCCAATCCTAGCCCTATTTTCTAGGAAATAAGGTGTCGAGGAAAAAACATAAATAAATGTATTTGTTTAATGCTTGCAATTTCTCAAAAAATAGGAAAAAAGGCCATAGAATGCATAATTTGGGAAATTAAGTGCTTAATCATGTCCAATAAATTAAGGGGAGAAAAAAATTAGTATGAAATTTTCAAGGGTGATAATTTACAATGCTACATTTAGCTCCCACTTTAGTGAGAGTACGAACTTACGCTTAGACTCACACTAAAGTAGAAAATATATGTCAAGAGGGGTTTGATTGTCTAAATGTTGAAGAGATAGGATAAAAAAGGATCAAGGGAGAGTGCACAAGCCCCTAGGATCCAAGATCCCATGAAAAACCAACATAAGCACAAAGGAACACACACATGTATGAAATGCAACAAGACAACATACACAAATATACATGTCAAAAAACATGAAGCATACACGATGAAAATACATGACATAACATAACATATAGATGATAACAAAAAAAATGAAAGCATGATGTAAACATAATTCAAACATGAAGAAGACACACAAAGAGACACACAACAAAACACAAGGTTAGTACTAAAGGATTCAAGTTGGTAAGGCAAAGAAACCTCGGTCTTAAATTTTCTCAAATACCAAATGTCATCCATTGAATAAAGGAATTCTATCATTATGACTAGAAATTTGTGTTATTCCACATCACTCATGATCCACATGGGTCCACTAGCTAGCAAGTTGTGTTATTCTAGGTTTCCATGCAATATGATGGGTTCCAAAAGGCTAGCAAGTTGCATTATGCTAAACAATTATGAAAAACAAAGCTCTATTGGAAAGAAAGTTGTGTTATGCTCAACGACCATGTTAAGGCATTCATGAAACACAATAGAAAAGTATAATATTTTCTAGATGAATCACAAATAGAAGGCACCACGGGCTAGTGAAGTTTGATATTCACTAGATAAGCCCCCAAGATAAAGTAGCAAAATGAGAAACACACTAGGTCTAGTGAAGTTTGTTATTCACTAGGTGTGCACCCATTAACAACCATACCAAGAGTTATAACTCCCTGATAACCTTGATAGTGTGCCAAAAAATTATCAAGATTTTATTCCAATGCAACACTAAGTTCAATGTGCATGAACAAAGTGTATAAAAATTCCAAACTCGCCTAAGGAGGTGCACAAACTTTCCTTAGGAGGCACATAAACTTTCCTAAGGAGGCGCATAAATTCGCATAAGGAGGCACATAAATTAGAAAAATATAAGGCTAAAACCTCAAGGGATGCTATAAAAATACCACCACAAAAGGTGATTTACAAAACAACAAAGGGGATTTTCTCAATACATGAAAGGTCACACCTTAGGGAATATCACACATGAAATCACTACTAAGAGAGGACTAGTTGTGGAACAAAAGACTCGCACCTTAAGGAATACTAGTCATAGAATTACCACCAAGGGGAATGTCATATGCCAAGAAAGGTCACACACTTAGAGGACATCAAACCCAATATCACCACAAAGGAGACACTCACATATATCAAGAATGCCACACTTTGATTGACAAGGTCACACTACCTTGAATATGCATGTTATCATCACTAAGAAGGGATTGTTTCTTATGCAAACAATGAGAGGGGGACTATATCCCCCCCTTAAAATATTATTGTACTTGCTACATTAACATTTAAGGAGATATAAATGGATCCCTTGCTAGAAGGAATGCACCCTAACACAAGGCTACCTAACCCCTTTCCCCCCGAGTGTAGGGACAAAGATGAGCCCAAAATAGATGATGATATGTTGCACCTTGAGAAATAAAATATTATTGCATAAAGCCTAATGTATACCCCCATGCATGGTAGTGAGTATGTTATGATACTACAACTACCACATGACAAGGAGCAACCACTACTACTATTTGTCTCTTGTATGATTAAGTGAAGGTCTTTTTGATGTTTTCATTATTTTTGAAGGGAAATAACCAAGACCTATTATTTCTTCTTGCATGTTGAGCCCTACGGCGACACAAATGCCTTGTTATTTTACACCACATCCTTTTCCATTATAGCCAAATTGTTTCAAAAGTTGATAACCGCTTCCATAAATGGCTTCCATTTTTTTCAAGGAAGGTGGTTTTTCTTAATCACTTTCATCATATGTAGATGTGTAATTTTTGTTTTCCTTTTTACTAGAATTTGTAGATACTTTTGATGATTCAATGATAGATTGTATTGGTATCATTGTTGCTTCTCTCTCTTTTTATGATTTTGATTGTGCAATCTTGTATTCCCCCTTGAATGTAGGTGTGAAATATAATGATTCCAAATCATTATCCAATAACTATGTCACCAATGAAAGACAATTAGGATCATCATCGATTTGTAAAGGTTCCACTTTTGAAGTTGGTATCAATGTGCTGAGAGGATTCGTCATTTCCTATTTCAATTTGTAAACAATTTTCAGATTTAGGATCAAATTTTATCATGTAAACCTTGTTTTTGTGAGTGTATTTTATTAAATGATGAAGTGTTGAAGGCACACCTTTCATCTCATGAATTAATGGTCTATCCAAGAGAATATTATATGAAAGATCATGGGGCATGACATTGATAGGAGTTTGCAATATAACCTTACCAGCTTTAAGAGGTAATGTTATTACACCAAGTGGTTGTTTTCACACATTATCAAAACCTCAAATAGGCAAATCAACTGGTTGATTTTTAGCCTTATATGATCCAATTATATCTAAAAGGTTCACACTACAAACATTAAGCCACAAACCATTGCTAATAAGTGTGCATTCCTAATCCCAACCTTGCTAATAACAACCATTACCATCAAAGCCTCATTTTGTTTTTTTGTTTCCGAGGGGGGTAATTCAATTTGATGAAAGAAAATATCCACACTAGGTTGAATTCATACCCTCAATTAAGGTTGCTACATTGTTTGGTTGCACAATAGGAGGGACCACAAATTTTTTTAAAGCATTTTGAAGTGTATCATGGTAAATAGGAGATGTTTAAATTAATCCCACAAAAATATATTAGCAAGAGTGTTATGAAGTAGCTCAACAAGATCAAATTCTTTACCACTACGCTACAAAATGTTAGGTCTAGATGAGAGGTATGGTTGAGGTAATGGAATGTATGTTGGTGTTTGTTTTGGTTTCTTATTGTTTCTAGTGTTCTATGTGAGCAACAATATGATAACTTGGTTGCAACACATGATTACTAGTAAATTGTTTTGTAAAGTTAAGGATATAGCCATGAGGTTTAGGAGGTCCTATAATTAGAGGTGACTTAAGAGATCCAATAATTAAAGGAATTTAGGAGGTCCAAAAGGTGTTGTAGGAGGTCCAATAATCAAAGGAGATTTAATAGCCAATTGTGCATTCATAACCTCAATGGATTTAACTTCTTGTTGATGATCTTCTATTGAGGGGGAATCTAATGCCATCTTAGCATCTTCATCTATGCAATCCATAAATGTATCAACATTTTATCCTATTGTGCCACAATATCTTCCCAAGTAGAAGAGGTATTGGGAGAGAAATAAACAAGACCCTCATGATGCTCAATTATTATATCCTCTAACACCAAGATACCTTCTTCACAAGTAAGTGAGGTATTAGGAGAATAACAATTATGATTGTCATGATTGTCAATGATTACATCCTCTTGTACCAAAACATTCTCATAAGTAGGGGAGATTTTTGGAGATGAACGAAGATTAGGCAAAGTGATATTAAGAAATGTGTCAATAATTTCATTCTCTTGTACCAAGATACTCCCACAATTAGGAGAGCTAATGGGAGAGGGATCAATGAAAAATAACAAAAGAGGAGAAATAAACCCATTTTCACATGCTTGTGTTAAAAATTTCTTGAAATTATTAACAATATCTGACAATAAAACATGCATTATGAAAACAAAATATTTGTGCAATAAGAATGTGATGTACCCTATAAATCAAGCTACCAATGTTTTTAGCAAAACAAACAGTTAGAGGTTAGATATTCAAAAATTGATTTTAGAGTTGGGTAGAGACCAGACAAGATTTTGCATAGTGAATTTGAGCTCAAAAGGGTAGGACTAAGTTGCCATAAGTGGACTAAGTCACCCTATGGCACCTATGTTCTGCATAGCTTTTTGCAAGTTTCAAAATTTGGTTGTATATTATACCGCTTAAGGATCTCAGGTTTGCTTGTAGATAGGTCTAACAGTGATTTTTTTCCCAAAATTTACTTAGTTTATGCCAATGCGATTCAAAATGCAAGTGTTCCACTATGTTGAAGAAGGTTTTAGCAATAAATGACAAATTTGAATGCAATTTTTTAGATCTAAGATGTCACAATTGATTGATTTTAAGATGCAAAAGTTTGAAAATTAAGATTTTGATGCAATTTTGAAACTAAAAAATGCACTTTTTCACTTTTTGATCTATATGAAAGATGCCTAAATAAATACAATTAAGAATTCCAAATGAGAGATTTGTAAGAAGAAATAGACTAAAGACATAGAGATAGATAATTGTGCAAAATTTTCTTGCTCCAAGTGTAGCAAGATAAGGGCACCTAAGGGCGTCTATGTCCTTGATAGGGTGTCTGAAAACTAAAAAATTAAATGTTTATTAGATCGTTGAAGTGCTTTGTTTCTATGTGGAAATAGTTTTGAAAGTCAATATTTCTCCAAAATTTGCTCAATTTAAGACAATGTGACTCAAATGCAAATGTGTAACAATTCTTAAACAACAAATGATAATTATGAATACAATTTTCAATGTAGATCTTACCTAAATGATTTAAATATGCCTTAATGCAACCTATGATGTAATATTATATACAATTTTTTGAATTTTTATGTCTTTCATGATGCAAAAATGAAAACCCTAAATAAGAAATGCACAACAATGCAATGTGTAAGGGTTGAATTACTTCAAATTTTAGAAGGTTTATGATGTTAGAATGTTTAGTTCACCAAAATGTAACAAAGAAAAAGGGAACCCTAAGTTTAGTGTATAAAACCTAGGGTTAATTTTCTCCTTTTCAAAGTACATTAGGATACAAATCAAGAAGGTGTTTAGATTGACTTTTAACCATGAAGGTGAGTCAGATCTAGATCTGATCCTTTTGAGCCTTGGAAATGGATTGGAATTGATTTTCCTTGATTAACCTAATTAGAATATGTGACCTAATATAAAAAATGTAAGCTTTCGTCAATTGACAAACTGTAATAGGGATTTGCAAGCATATCTGGGAAGGAAAGAGTGTTGGGTACTTGTCCTAAAAATTTGGATTCACTCACTGTAAGAGGACATATTCACTCAAGGGTGTCTCTAACTTTGTAGGGGTGTTATAGATATGTTTTTGTAGTCCTTTGATGTTGGATTTGAGCTCATGATTTTTGCCTACAATTTTGTTGGATCATTGTTAGATAATTCTATAAGTGATTTTTTGTAGCTTGACAAGATGTAGGGTTTTGAATGCAACAATAGAAAATGGATCTTCAAGATTCTTTCAATCTCCTTCAAACCTAAAACCTATATATTCAAAGAGAGAGGAAGGGTTGTGCCATTTAAGGGCTTACCTTAGTCAAACCCCATGTTAGTGTTTCTACTTCCACAATGGCAATGTCAATGATAAAATGATAAATGGTAGGAAGGAATGATGAATCCACAAAGTGCTACAACTCACCACCCTTCAATGGCTTCCTTGAAGGATTGAAGTCACACACATCACCTCAAGGTCTTGGATCTTTCTTTCTTGAATTTTTTGGATTGCCTTTTAGGCTACCTAGGTGTGTAAAAAATATAACACTTTCCCTAGAAATGTATCGACAATTGTCAATCATAGATGAAGCCTATGACACTAGAAAAAAAAAAGATGGCATTTTATTATGTCCCTCTCACCTTTGGTAAATGAAAATTGGTGCTCATGAAGAGAGAGGTAGGAAAAAATTTAACCAAAAAGATGGCCTATCTTGGCCTTGGTCTCATCTATGATACATGGAAATATAATCCAAGTGGGTACCTACCCATGAAGTATGAGTTGCGGTCACATTGGGACGCAAAGAGAAATTTAGAGAAAGATACAAAAGATGTGCATATCAACTTGTCCCTCCTACCATATGTGTGAATCCCATTGCTCTCTTTTTATCAAATAGTGAAAGGGTTTAAGCTAGAAATCCTGATGGACAAGTTTGTGAAGCAACAATTGAAGAAAAAGGGATGGTTTGAAATATAAATAACTGATTTCAAGAGATATTGACAATAAATCAAATAGATAAGTTCCTTGCATGAGACAATCCCCATCGATGAAACTTTTAAGGAGATTTACAAATGGGGAGGTTGGGTCCAATTCTGAAATAAATTCTGACTCACCACCACCACAACCTGAGATATAAAGGAAAAAAGAAAAATAAGCACTGTGGACTCATGAGTAGTGACCATCCTCATCTATCAGTATTTTAGCAAGAGTGACATGGACTCGACGATCTATAAGAAAGGCTTCGACAATTCAGAGAGCTCAAGGTTCATCGAACTTAGTGGTCGAGGGGTCTTTTTCAACAAACGAGCCTCCCACAAAGAAGAGACAAACCCAAGGATCAAGCAAGCAGGGACCTTCAAAGAAGGATAATGATGAGGAGGTGACTTATGTCTTGCAAGCACCCACAACTCCCATAATGTAGGTAAGTTAAATTCACTTTCCATTCTTTCTCCTTCTGCTTCTTTGGTTTCTTTTTCCTTTCCATCCCAAACCTTGATCGTTGTCAAACCGCCCATATTTTCCATGACTCCTCCCATAATTACTATTGAATCTCCTTTAGAAGTCTCACACGCAGAGTGTGCATCTTCAACCACATCCACAATTTACATTTTAGTTGCTATACTGAAAGCCTAGGTTTTGGCACCAGAGTAACCCACATTGTAGGTATCATCACCTTTTCCCCCTTCTAGACATATGTCCCTTTTCCCAACCACTACTCCCTTCACTCTGATGAGCACTCTGCACACCTCATAATATAGGCATGGCATTTTTCCTTTTTCACCAATATCTTTAAGCTTCCTAACAACTTCTCTCAGGGTCAACCATATAAGAATACCCTTTGCTCCATCCCTTATGGCCTCCCTATCAGTGTCCCTATTGCTGCACAAAGTATTGAGCCCCCTCAAGATTTCCAGACTCAAATAGAGTTATGTAAATTGGCTCGCAAGGAAAGGAAGCAAAAATAGTTAGCAAAGGCCACAGTAGCTCTAGTTGCCTCAAAGTTAGAAGCATGTTTTGATGAAAAGGAGTCTTTAATGATTTCGGCCATGAAGCCTCTGACCTCCAAACTAGAAGGGGAAATACAATATGAGGATTATGAGTTTCAAACTATAGGCCTGAATCTAAGTGAAGCACTCCCTCACAACAAGATACATCTCATGGAGGCTACATAGAAGATAGTATCCACCAACTACCTAAGGTTGGAGATAAAATTGAAAAAGTGAGAGGTGGAGTTAGTGAATGTGAAGGCCATGGTTGAGTGACACTAGGTGGAGATAAGAGAAAAAGATTTAGAGATCGCTCGTTTGAGGTAGGCACAAAAACAAAAAAATGCAGTAGCTATGTAATTTCAAACTATACAAATGGATAAAGATCAGCTTCTAGCCGAAATGGAAAATATGTCACTCAAGATCTAGACTGAGCACAAGGATGGAGAGAGTTTAAAATAAAATCTACAAGAAGAAATGAAATAATTGCAACAAAGACAAAAGGAGCTCTCTAACATATCAGAACAATAGGATCATGAGTGTGAAGATATATAAAAGAAGATGCAAGAAATGCAAGGAAAATGGTCTGAAGCTTCAAAACAAACAAATAATTTGTGTGAGAATTTTGATAAAGATAAGAATGGGATACAAAAATAATTGGACAATTCCCAATCCCAAGTAGAAGATGAAAAGAGAGCTAGAGAATTGTCAAAGAAACAATTCTAAGGAAGGATAAAAGAGTTGCAAAAGGTACAACGTAAGTTATTTGTTGTTTCAAGTCTTGAAGAGCAAGGCCAATAGGATCTTCAACATCAATAAAGTCAATTCCAAGAAGAACTCTAAAAATACTAGGTGGCAATTGATACAAAGAAATGGGAGGAGCAAACTCTTGAATCTAGTCTGCAAGCCCATAGTGAAGAACTAGAACAATTACGCCTTGAAATTTTAGGAACTTTGGAAACAATTAATCAGTTGCGGAAGGATATAAAGAAAAAGTAGTCCCAAGCTCAACAAGAGTAATATATGGCACGAAGGGCCAAATTTCTCCCTATATTACAAAATTTACATTTCTCCTATTGGGAAAAGATCAAGGTTGCAATGGCATCCCTAAGTCTTGCTATGAGGTTTATGGTAGATGTGCAAGATCTTAGTACAAAATTTGGTTTGACAGTTGACCAAATATTACATTTAGTCACTCCCCAATTTGTGGAATCAAATAACTTGATTATCAAGCTCTATAAAGTTGTCGAAAAGACTCTAGCGAACGCTAGATACCAAACAAAAGAGTAGCCGCGAAGAAAGAAAATGAGTTTATAGTTTGTAGCCAGGATACACAAAGGGGAAAAAATTAATAGATTGCATTGATGAACAAGGTCAACAGGATGTAGGAATATTTCAAAGGTCTAATACAAATGGGACTTCCTTCTCCATTCTTTTCTGATAGGGTAGTGTTAACTAAAAACCAGATCAAGGAGGCATTAGAAAGAAAGCAATGGGATCAACTAACCCTCCAAGCCTTCAGCCCATTGCCAAGCACTAAAGAGATCGAAGAAATACTCCTTCCATTAGATAGAATTTACTTTCACATCGGAGTTGTGCAAGCAAGATTGGGTGAGGTCTCTTTTAAAGAGATACTTGATTTGGATTAGGCTTCCAAAATGTTGCACGCATTGGTTCTTCCTTCTGATATGGATTGGGAGTTCCTGGATTCTACATTCCTTAGGATTTTAGGATTGCATGTCTCTTTTTAAATCCTTTTTGTTTACTCTTTTGTTGGGTTCATGCCTCTATAGGCATGGACCCCTTGTGAGTTGCCAAAGATCATAGAGTTTTCCTTTTCTCTAAGTATTTTAATATGTTTTCTTCAACTTTTGGCCCCATAGGTTTTCCTATTTTACTATCTTCAAGTTCTTCGCGCTTTCGTCCCTCACTACATGTTGTATTGGCACACTTTCCTAAAGGTCATAAATTACTTTTTTTCCAAAAGCATGCAAACACACCACATAGTGGTTGCGCGAATTTTAAATTTTGATTAATTTCGGGCATAGGGTGAGACATGTGTTTGCTCCATGAGGTTTTCACCAAGAAGCTCAAGGAAGTTTTGAGGAAAATCCCACTGTTGTGCCATGTAGCCCAAATTTTCCAATCAAGATCCTACGGTGTCAGGAATGAGATATTCATAGTGTGCTACTAGGTGTAAGCATTTTTGGGTCCTCTCCAAGAATCACAAATGCTAGTGTCATCTTTTTATTGCCTGCTAATGCTTGTAGATGGTTAGATCAGATTTTGCTAGTCAGAATATTCACGATGCCACATTCTTCCTTTGACAAGGAAGATTTTTCATAGTTCCTAGGCTTCTAGCTCAGCAAGTTGTTGCATAGTTATCTGAATGAAGCAACTCAACTTTTATTGCTTAGGATCTTCAAGATAAAATCTAATTTTTGTCAAGATATTAGGGCAACATTTTACTTCCACCTATTCGAGTTTTTTTTAAGGTGATGGAAGTGCTTTATTCTTGTGCGCTTCCCTTATCTTATAAAAGGGAATTTTTGACCCTCTCCTTAGGTAGAAGATTTCTTACAGAAACTCTGTTGTCCTTCATTAATTGTAATCAATTTTTAAGATATATATCTGATCTGGTTATTCCAACTTAGTATTTTTGTATTATTTCTCAAATCAAAGTAATAGAAAGAAAGAATGCATTAGATTGTGCCCACATGGCCTTTATCTTACATTTTACTCTTTGTTCACATATACTCATGCTCTGTGTCACTTTCTCAGCTTTTCAGATAAATTTTTGATGGTTGATTCTTGTTAATTCTAAATTTTATGTTTTCTAACTCAAATATACAGTGGATTGGACCATGTTCTTATACTCTTTCATTCCTTGTTAAAAAATCATGTTAGATCTTGCACTATGTTGTTGGGGTAAAATATTTTTGGAAGGGTTTGAAGCATTATACCCAACTTCGAGTATACCATTTTCTATTGAACCTTGATGGGTGCTTCCCATGAAAGGATGTAAATGATTTATTTATGCTTGTATAAGCCTTAGGTATTTGTTCTCCTTTCAACAATGAAAGGTTTATGGCATTAAGTGCTCATTCGGTTAGAATTGAAAATCCATTGGGGTTTTGAAATGTTGGAAAACCTTTCAACGCATCACCACAGTTAGTTTTATTTTCTACATTTCCTCCTCCCTTTTTCCAAATAGAAAGGAAGAGTTGGCTTCTTTAAAAATCCCAAAGGTCATTAAGTAGAGCACAATTGGTCCCCTATTTGTTGAATTTCCCATAAGGTTGTTCAGAGAGGCACAATATTTTGTGATCAACACCACCTATGCACCCCTTACATTTGAGGCCAAATCCTTAACCAAATTTAGCTCTATCTTCCTACTCTAAAATTAGAGTGTGAGAAGCTTCTTAGGCCTAACCAATATCTAATACACCATAAGAAAAAAGGTCAATTATCTTAGTCTAGACTATATGAGCTTCTAAGGGAATCCTCCATATACCACAAGGGCACATGAGGCTTAATCTATAAAAATGAAAGTGAAAAAATGTCAGATAGCCTAGAGAAGAGGTAACTCAATTTTATCCTTCACTTCCCCAAGGCATGAAGTTTTTGGGGGCTTAGCGTGAATGATAAAATTTTAATTTCTAAAAGGTATATCTTTTGATTCACCCCCTACTCTTTATATTCCATCATAATGCTAGAGTTGAGGTCATTCCCTTGGTAATGAAATCCAAGGCAAGACCCCTAAAAATAAAATTGGGAAGAATTGTGTGTTTCTAATTATTAAGATCACATAAGTATGAGAGAATAGCATACACAACCCACTTCTTTGGGATTAAAATACACCACTTATTTTTTATCCCAAACCCAAGTGTAAAAGTTAATTTTAATTCTAATTTTTAATATGAGAAAACACACAAAGAAGACAAAGAATAAAAAATTGGAAAAGGTATATAATAAGTGTCTTATACAAATTTTATACACTAAATATCTTATAATTTTGATAAAATGTTCTTGGACCAATGTTCCATAATATAAACATTAGAAGTTTTCAAGTTTTCAAAAATGATTCTTAGACCAACATTTTGTAATAAACAAATCAATAGTCTTCAAAGGTCAAAGTCTTACGCACACAATTTTCGACAAGGACAATGTTTTAGAAATAAAATTAAATTCCTTACAAAAATAAATAATGCTTAGAAAAATAAATTTCACCACAACGTTCTTCATGATTTTTTATGCAATTTCAAAAACAATCGTCAAATTTCATTTTCACTTGCAAAAGTTATGAGTATTTAAAGATTAAAAAATAAAGGTCAACTTTGAAGAATTATACCTAAATATCTAGATAAAATATACAAAACCTACCTTATTCACAACAAAGTTATTTGAGTCATTGTAATGTTCCTAACATATAATTTAAATATAAGGTTGATTTGCATGTTGCATTGAATACACATCAATATATGAGCACAAAGATAATACTCCAAAACATTGATAAACTTGATATATCAATTATAACTCACACACAATCTAGAATAATATACAAGATTACCACAAATCAAAAATCATAATATTAACTTTCTTATAGAATCCTTGAACATCAGATGCAATCCCAAAATTATAATTCCCTCAAGAACCAAAGGGGTTTCATCCTTTGATCCTAGTTATCATTGGGTTTTCATCCAATGACCACAAACTCTTATGGGTTTTCGTCCACATGAGGGTTTAAAACATAAGTGCTCCAAAATATTTTAAAAAAACATAATAATTAGATACCTATTACATGAATTGACTCCCTACATTTATATGCTAAAAATTTCCCTTAAGGAATAGGTCAACCTTGAACCGAAATGGCATCAAAGCCCATTATTTGAATTTCACACACTACACTAGGTTGTGTTGGAAATGAAGGTGAAACTTGCAACACTATGAACTTAATAAAGTGGTTGCAAATCTTAAATTTATGTATCTAAGATTACCATAATAGATTATGTGATTAACAATTTCAATAATGAAAGAAAAATCAACAATACCACAAGTTTCCAAACACAAGTGACACAAGTTATACGTAGAGAAACCCTTTTGGGAAAAAACTCCACATCCAAAGAGATCTAATGTTTGTATTAATCTTCAAAAGAGATACACCAATACAACACTCCTCTCTTAATTTTGGCAACACTTCATCGCTCTGACAACCTGCAAACAAACACTTACAAAACACCATCTCAAGGCTCCAATATATAGAAGTTTGTGGGAGAGAATACCACAAATGATATCCCAAAACTACAAGCAAAACCACCAAGAAAAACCCACACCCCCTTAGTGGACAACCCATAAACATGGCATAAAATAATGAATAATCACATGGCCTTTACATGGGTGCCTAACCCACAGCCAATCAAAATTGATCAATCTCGAGTGCTCCATAACTCTCTAATATGAAAAATTGGGTGCCCAAATATACAAGAGCATGCAAAACATGAAAATAAAATTCAAGGACATAAACGCCAAAGTGGTCCCCACTCACTAAGTTGGATGCCCAAAAGGAATTTCCTCCCAAAATGCTCTTTAACCATCACCGTAATGTGTCAACCTTCTCAATCAAGGTCTTACAATTCTCAACCATTTCTTGCACAAAGTGATATTGAAAATCAACATGATTAGTAAAAGCATGATACGTAGGATTTTTGTGTAACAACCCCGGTGTTCTTCACAATAAAATTTCCAATGTTTTCACTTTAAGTGAATAAAACATGATGCCAAGACATAACAATAAATTTTTTTCTTCCAATAATGTAAATTACATGCATAATTGAAATAACAAAAAATCCAATTTGTTATTGCAATCCAAAGTAATTATACAAGTCTTCCCAAAACATAGATATCATATTGAACAAAGATGTCATAAAATATTCAATAGAGATTCTATTCTTATATAATAATTTCACAAATTACAATATTCCAAGAGTGTACACAATTACAAACATAGCTCCACCGAGCTTCTTAGCATAAGATATAAATGGTCCAGGAATCCACCTTTAAAAACCTTGGTATTTTTTCACCTGCTGAGGAGGAGAAGCATCACTCAAGTGCTTTTTTTCCAACCACGGACTCATATGTGGTCCCCCGTACATCTATCAATGATAGATGGCCCTACCCTTCAACAAAGGTATTGTGTGGGTAACCCTGTAAGAAATGCCACTCTAAGCTTAGTGTTGTGCCCTACATGACTAGGATTTATAACCCACGCTAGGTAACCCTCATGTAATTAAATGAACATGGTGAACTGATAGTGGAGTCCCAAGCAATCACACTACTTTGGCCAAAGTATTCTCACTTAGTACTTCGAGTGATGATCTACCATTCACTTACACTATAGCAAGCTCATTTTGACTTAAGGCCATTATGTCTATGTTTATCCAATCCCTCTCCATGGACAAGCTACTCCCCAGGATAACCTATCTCTTTAACACAACCTAAGGTAACACAACTCATTAAGCAAAGTACTAGTCCCCTCCCTTCATTGGATAATAATCCCAAGAGTAACCTACCTAGCATAATTAATTATCTAGCTATGAGTGTTCCTTAAGCTTGTCCATGTTTGATCATATCTAGTATAATAACAATACTTATGACAAAAATATCTCTTGTCAATGTCTAATCATGTCTAGTATAATAATAATAGTTATGACAACCAATCTCTCCTATCATGGAGTAATTACAAACATTACACAAATAGAGTAAATAGTTTCCACTTTCCTTTCAATGCAGAGATTACTTTTCCCTATGTGCAAGTAACTATAAAATAATAGTTTAAATAGTCATGAAGCAAATCATTCAACATGAAAAAAAATCAAGGGAAGAATATCCTCATGCCTATGATAAGCTTTCCCCAATCAAATGGCTGCAAAAAATTGTATTTCTAAAATTGCAACTAGCCTAGTGTTGACCCTTCAACAAAGTCTCAATAACCACTATCTCACAAGTTGGAAAATACTTCTCTCAATAAAAATAATGAAATCTCTCTAATGCTAAAATATCTCACTTGTTGTAATAGTTAGAATAATGCAGAAAGGTATGTAAACAAAGTGCAAAAACTTGCTTAAGAAATAATGCGTCCCAAACAAGTGCACTAGCTCCACTATTTATACATCAATCTGGTAACTACTCATCCTACAGTTTAGGCATGGTTTCTGATAGTAGCAAGAATGCACAACAACACATATATGATAGCTTAAAAGATGGAAAATATGTAAGTACATACTCAGCTTAAAAAGCTATAGATTGACCCTATTGATCAACAACAATTAGAGACTAATTCAAATCTCCATATGATAGAATTCAATTTGCAATTCAAAACGGACATCTACAAGTATAATGATTCAAAGGTGGTGCCAAAACTTCATATTCACATATAGAGTTGGCGCGATTTCCTTTACATCTAAAACAGTCAACATCAAATTTGTAACACCAAGCCTAAATTGACTAAGCCATAGTATGAGTCAATTCACTTAACAAATCAATTTGGCAAAGTCGTTGATATGTATGCATGCCTTTATAGATGTTGGTTAATGAAAAATAACATGGCACTTACAATTTACAAATTCCACAGGTTTCCCATAAAAGGTGTCAACTTATTCTCTCATTAAACATCAACTTAATGGTTGCTCTTGCTTGCAAATTACAAACTCTTCTTTCGCAAAAAGCAAGAGTAAAATACGACTAAAGAATATAGTTACATATTTATCATACTTCGGCCTTGATTGAGTATAAAAAATCAGCCTCCAAGTTATCTATGATAATTGACTTCAAACATATATATAGTATTCTAAATATAACACGTCCTCAAAGCTTCTTCTAAAGTTGTGCCATATCCTAGGTTGATAAAGTCCAAACCTTCCACGTGGCTTAATGTGTTGGCATAAGTTTATATCCATATGCTAAGTTACTAGGAAAGTGCTATATATATTTACAATGCTATATACCTGACACTATATTCACCTTATATCGACTAAATATATGCTTCTAAGGATAGGCTTATATCTTATATATTTCTATTACATATACATGTATATATATATATACATTGACATGTTCCTTATATATATCCCCTAAAACTTATCGAAAGTATTAGTTGTTAACTAATACATGAATAAGTCATATTTATTCAATTATGATAATTTCCAAATCAATAAGTATATAAACACACACACATATTCATATATTAGTTCACATATGTTCATACGTTTCTTCAAACATACAAAGCATGTTCATACCTATATATGTACATAATATATATTTGTTGGATGTTGTGGTTGTGTTGCTAATATGTGGTTGTCATTGATGTCAATGCTATTGAAATTAATGTCTTAGAGGTTGTATATGTCAAGGATATTGAGAAAATTGTAATAAATAAGTTGCAGGTTGTCAGTGGTGAAGTGAAGTTTAGTCTATTGGCGAACTTAGTATTGTGGATGAAGCAAATGTTGAAAGATATCAAAATTGTGTATAATGAACCTATTGCTATATTTTGTGATAATTCAAGCAAAATTAACATTTCTAAGAATCTGGTGTTGCATTCAAAGACCAAGCATATATCTATCAAGTTTCACTTTTTGAGAGAGAAGGTGAGTGAAAAGGAAGTCAAATTGGAGTATGTGCCTACTAAGGAACAAATTGCAGCATCTTTACAAAGCCTTTTCCTAAGGATACTTTTTAGTATCTCAGAGGGAATCTAGGGGTGATTACCCCTCTGAATCATAACTAAGATGCATTGACTTGCATCAATTCGTGCATTTCATAATCATATCTTGATCCAGATTGATGTTGTGGTGGCTACTACTCAGGGGGAGTAGTCAGATGTTCAGATATGTGGTTTAGAGCTTGTGTGGATAAAAGGGATATTTTCCATTGATTTCAAAGGGGGAGAAGATTCATGTGAAAAAATGTGAATTATCTGAGGAGAAGAGCCATGAGGGGAGAAGATTTGTGCAAAATAATTGAGGAGAAAAGAGTTTGAACCTAAGGGGGAGTAAGTCCAAAAGATAGTTGTGTTGATGGTGTTTTTCACATCATGTGTTGCCATCAATGCCAAAGGGGGAGATTGTTGGATTTTTTAGTTGTGTTTTTGATATGTGGTTTTCATTGATGTCAACACTATTGGCATTAATGTCTTAGAGGTTGTATATGTTGAGGATATTGAGAAAATTGTAGTAAATAAGTTGCAGGTTGTCAGTGGTGAAGTGAAGCTTAGTCTATTGGAAATCTTACTACATTGATGATAAGAGGTTGTGGATTAAAGGGTTTCTTGTTGAGTATATCTAATTTATCCACACCAAGTTTCAGATATTTGTGTGAAGATTTGATCGAGTTATGAGCAGTTGTGTTCTGACAGTCATTTTGTTGGTGTTCCTGAATGAAGATGATGTGATTCTTATAATTTTAGTTGTTGTGGATTATTCTTTGGTGATTCATGATGTTTCTAGATATTTATATATCGTGCTCTATTTGTGTTGTATGTCTACATTGATCATGGTGTTCGCGATTAGATATTTTCTCTTGTGTGTTCATGTTTTTCATGTTCTTGGTCGTAGGGTGTTGTAGCGTGTTGTAGATCTTTGAGGAATAATTTTTGAAGGTGGTTCATGTTTGAAGATTTTATTTTATGTCTTCACTATGTTTTGGTTGACCTTGGTTGATTCGCATTAATAATCTTTAATGTTTTGGGCCGACAATTTGTATTCATTTTATTATTTTATTGAGGCTGATATATAGCGATGTAATTTCTTGTTACGGATATATATGAGCAATTATTTTATCATTTGAAGGAATGAGTGTGAGAATTGTGCAATTCCTATGTGTGAATAATGTTTAGATATTTTGAAGGTAGAAGAAGAGTGAGTAGATTTTTTGTGCTTAATCAGAATTGTAATTAGGAATTAGCAGATGTTATTTTCTTAGTTCAAATCCTATGGATGTAATCCAAATATTTTTGTAAGATAGTGTGTCTTCCTTTGGGTAGTAAGCCTTTCTATAATTGAGCAGTGAGCTCTAGGTAGTGCAACTGAATTCATGTGCATTCCCCATTCATATTTTTTTTATACTTTTAACATGGTATAATCTCGTGGACTGACCTCCACCATGGTTTTTCCCCTAACAGGGTTTCCACATAAAAAAATATTGGTGTTATGTGTTTTTCTGATGTGTTTATGCTTTCATGGTTATTGATCAGATTTGAGAATAAGGTTAATAAGTTTAATAAGTTTGAAATTCTATGACAACTGATTCACCCCCCCTCTTAGTTTTCTGCCCTTGCGTTGCCAACAATATCTATTTACATATATTGTTTATCCTACTTGTCGAGTTCAAACACAACACACACATATATATACACCATGTCAAGTATGTATTCATTCGATATTCAAATTAATATGAACAATTTAACATTCACATAATAATATATATTATATAGCAACATGATAGTCAAATGATCCATTTGATAACCAAATGGTTATGGCCATGTGATTATAGTAGATCATAATAATCATTTATATACATATATGCATATCTATACATATGTCGTCATACTCATATGGACATCCCATTATATCCATTATACACATATGCATATATGCATATATCCCAATACTCATTCAACCACACAAACAAGCACAATAACATGAGGAAGGACTCACAAGCTCAAACAGATAAACATCATTCAAACATGCATTCAATAGGAATCAAGACCCTTACTAATGTAGAAACATTACACTAAGGATGACTTTCTACTCCCCAACTTAATGACTAGAATCAACCAACCTACTATGGTGTGTGTAAGCTCAGATAGGTTACCTTACTGGTTACCCAACCAAGATCTTCTCCTAAGTGATACTTCCCCTTCACTTGGAGGAATGAACATATACCTGCATCCACATTCTCAAAATATGCCTAAGGTAGTTATCTATTCAAAAAATATGCATTACACATAATACACATCCATAGTTAGAATATTAATTCAATAACCATCTATTTCACACATATCCATTTCTTCATATGACATCAAATGAATTAGCATTCATTCATAATGCATTGACAAAAAAGTACAAGCACATTTTATAGATCATCACAATACAAATTACATTCACATTTACCCTACATAGTAATAGTAAATAGTAATTACATATTTGGGGTGTAACATTTTGGCTAAACATATGGCACTCTGACTATCACATCCAATCCTCACTATTGTACAATCAAAACCAATACCACTACCAAGTTTTTGTAACCAAACTGTCACCTTAGAGACATGCATGTGTAGCATCCATATACTCTAATTCAGTGGTGGACAACACAATTGAAGGCTACCTCTTACTCATCCAACTCACTACACCACCAAACAAAGTAAAAACATAGCCACTAGTGGATGTTCAACTGTCCAAGTCACTAGTTGAATGTACATCACAAAACCATGTATTTCCAATGACTTATCCACATCATCAATACCATGATAAACAAAATAGTAATCCAAAGTACCACACAAATATCTAAACACCCTCTTAACAAAATTCCAATGCTCTCTACCAGGGTTAGACATAAACCTGCTCAAAACTCCCACTACTTGGGCTATATCTGGTCTAGTGTAAACCATTACATACATAAAACTACCAATGACACTAGCATAATGAATGCTAGACATATTTTCAATATCATCATCATAATTAGGACGCATGTATAAACTCAACTTAGTACCAACCAAAAATGGAATATTTGTTGGTTTGCAGTCATACATATTAAACCTTTGCAAAATGGTATCAACATACTTACTCTGACTTAACCAAAGCTTTCTATGAAATCAATCTATAGTAATCTCCATCCCAAAAATATATTTTTTAGCCCCCAAATCCTTCATATCAAATGTGCCAGAAAGTTGAGTCTTAAACTCCCTAATCATCACCTTGATGTTACCCATAAACAACATGTCATCAACATAGAAGACAATGATTAGCATTTGATCATCGATAACCTTAATGTAAACACAATTCTCCTCCTCACTCCTAGAACAAAACCTGACTTCAATGCAAAGGCATAAAAATTTTGGTACCACATCCAGGGTGATCGTTTCAAACCATATAAAGATCTCTTTAACTTGCAAACCAAGCGTTCTTTTCCTTTCACAACAAAACTATTACATTGTCAGATATAAATTTCTTCCTCAATATCCTCATGCAAGAAAGCAATTTTAACATCCATTTTCTCTATTTCAAAATCATAAGCTATAACAATAGATAATAGGAATCTAATAGAAATTAACATAGCAATAAGAGAAAAAATCACCAAAATCAAGTCCCTCTCTGGGAGTAGTCCTTAGCCACCAATTAGGTCTTGTACCACTCTAATCGACCATTTGCTCCAAATTTATTTTTAAATACCCACTTGCAACCAATGGGCTTCCTTCCTTTGGGAAATATCACAAGATCCTAGGTATCACAACTATCCAAAGCCATCATCTCCTCCTGCATGGCTTGCAACCAAGACTCACTCTCTTCTAAAGAAAGAGCCTTCCTATGGGATCTAGGTTCTTCGTCAGTACTCAACAAAGCAAATACAAAATGAAAATTGGATGGGCTATACCTACCAATTGGATTATGTTGTCTTGTGGATCTTCTCAAGGTCAGAGTAAGGGGTTCTTTCTGCTCTTCTTCTTTTGTATCCTCATCATGCAAATCATCTAACTCTCTAAACCCTCTTCTTCTTCTCCATCCTCTAATCCATCTGGTTTTTCTTCCACATATGCATCTTCCTACTTTTCTATCTTTGTCTTGAAGTGCATTATTTTCATCTTATCTTTCTCCTTTGGTTGTTCTTCACTTGAGTAAGCTCTAAACTCCCCAAAAATCACATCTCTAAAGAAACCCATTTTATGGGTTAGTGGATTCCAAAGCTTATAATCTTTTACATTCTCATCGTAACCAACAAAGATGTATTTTTTGTGCTTTTGGATCCAATTTATAATTCTTATCTTGAGGCACATGAACAAAATCCTGACAACCAAAGACCCTTAATGTGAGACAAAAGGATTTATGCCTATCCACACTTCATAAATTTACAAGATTTGAACAAGGAGATCTATTAACCAAATAACATGTAGTACTTACAACTTCTACCCAAAAAAAACTATCAAGCTTAGTGTCTACCTCCTACAATGATTCAACAACTAGGCCTTTACAACCATGATTCAGAGATTGGACATCTAACCTAAATATCTATTTCAATCATCATGAAGTTGCATTTAACTTGTCAACCTAGGGATGTGAACTTGAAATGGGTTAGTACAATATGTGCACTAGGAACCCAAAGTAGCCATTTTCATTCTACATCTAAGAAAGACACAATGCTGAAAGTAAATTGCTTAGAAAAGAATAACAAGAATTCTAACCATCAATCAACAATTACACCAAGCTAAAATACATGATAGAAATGAAAATTTGAGCAAACAAATAGGGCACTACTATGTTTGCTTTGGCTACAGGAACAGTCGGTGCCAGATTTTTAACTAATTACTAAACAATAAGTAATACTAAACTAATAATAAACTAAAGGGAAAATTACTCACCAAGTGGGCCCCCTTGGATAAGTATCCTCTAAAACTAATGAGAACTCAAATGCTCAAACTTAGAACTTCATTTTATTCACTATAGATCATGAGTACAAAAGAGTAGTATATCCGTATTGTTAAAAACTTGAGAATGCAAGTATAATATCAAATCGTGCAACCTTCAGAAAAGGAGCATCCGATCCTTATTTATACTATCAACTAAATAAGGCAGTCAACTCCATGAACTGGGAGGATTCCATTTAGAGAAAACAAAGAAAGTGGGGTGGTGGTTATGCATGCATGGAATCATGTCAAACGTGCATGTCCAACTACAAATTTAGTGTTGCAGTAACGCGCACATTTGCTCAACATCAATAATGACCACTATAAGGCAATTACATTTGGTTTGCATAAGGAATCTCCTACTGTCGACCTCCTTTGACCTTTGAATGATTCCCTTGTTGGATATTATGGTGCATGCCCAATTGGCAGTGTCTTCCTCAATTTACCATCCTCAAATTAAATCTACATGGCAATGTTAGTATGCACAATAATTGCATATATGTAACCACCTTAATGAAAATTCATTAACCACATGCAAAATTAATATAGACAGTCCATATATCATGCCTTTATCATTAAAGGTTTGTAGAAATAAAAGTAAGCCCAATGTCTATAGTTTGAAAAAATATCATAAAAGTATCAACACTTAACGTCAAATTCCATGATAACTTCAACAACTAAATCATAAATTCTACCCAAAAATGAGACCATAAACTAGATTCATCACTCCCCCCAACCTAAGGTCTTGTTGGTCCTCTAGTAGGGGAAGGGTTGTTCTTTTGCTTGGTCAATGCTCTAAAATTTGCAATTGACAACTGTCCCACGTCAGAGTGTGTTGTGTGTAAATCAAGATCTCAATAAAATCCTCCCAATCTATCCAATATGCTCCATCTTTGTTTCTTTGCAGCGATATCATATTGGTAGAACCTAAAGTTCAGTATAGGCCACATTAGGATGGGTGGCTAAAAAGTCAGGGGAAGCTAGAATCACCCCTTTTTCCTTCAAATTTGAATATATTTGTCAATCCTTTTAGAGTTGTTGCATAGTTCTGGATGGAATGAGGCTCAGCCTGCTAGAGATCATTAGTTAAACTGTTCCATCTTTGTGAGAGGTATCTCTTCACGGTTTCCTCTTTTGCTTTTTCCTTTGCCTCATATTCACTATAAACTACTTCTATCCAAGGCATAATCCTATTACTATAGCTAGGTCTCAAAAGCATTTTGTGTCATTCCCTAAAAATATCCCTTGGATTCCTTGATTCAGCTCTAATGGGCAGAGGGATGTTAGACTCCAAGTGCTTATAAGCTCCATGTTGTTGTCCCCAACTAATCTCATTTTGTACCCAAGACATAAATGCCCTTAATTGGACATCCCCAACATACAACAACAGATTCCAATCATGGTCTCGAGTTACAACATAATTATGCAAATAAAAATCACACAACAAATTCTTCATTTCAGGGGAAGCAATTTGATAAGCATTGAAAAATTCAATAGGGGTCTCAATAGAAGGGTTCAAACCTTAGAAAATTCTTTCCAGTCTAAAAGAGAGATATTTCTCTTTCAAATATAGAGCATAGACCCTTTGAGGGGTCCTACACTCCAAAATATGTGGTACCAAGGCTGCCATATCATCCACCTTTTTCTTCAAGGTGGCAATTTCTACATCTTTATCTTCAATTTTCTCATCTCTCTTTTGAATTTCCTTCTTCAATTTGTTTTTTTCCTCCTTCCATCCCTCTTCTCTTCTTTGCATCTCCTTCCATAAATGCATGGCCACCTTGTGCATTGAAAAATTAGGGGGTTTATGTACTCCTACTAGCATCTTTTCTAGCACTAATGCTAACAGCAAGAATTCAGGTTGTCCTGTCAATTCTAGCTATAGGGGTACTAATTGTTCTCCGAATTTGGGCTATTGTTGCAAGGACTCTTGCTGCAAGAAATCTTAATTTTCCTCATACTCTTGATTTTTGACTTGTTCTTCAATATTGGAAAGATCAACCAATGTTATATTTGTTGTTGCCTTAAATATATCTTCCTCCTTGACACTCTCTTTCCCATCATCTAGCTTCAGGAAGTAGTCAATCCACCCACAGTTTCTAAATTTGGCGAGGCAGTTGCATCCTGAAATAATACATCATGCACCATGGGTTAATTTTGAATTAACCACCTCCCATTGTCTTCAATCAAACAAACAATCTCTGGTTTTCTTCTTGCAATTCCATCTGAAAATCAAATTCGCCTTCCTACAACACTTGCTAACTTTCCAATGCCAATGTCAACTAAATTTCCCTTTTCTAACTTTACCTTTTGTTTGCAACATAGATTGAGATATGATAGGGTCAATAATGGAAAGAAAGAAGTAATAAAGGAAAGCTATAATGGAGAGAGATGGCAGAAACAGTTGGTGTCATCTGGGTATGTGCAGGATCATGGTGGGCCAAAAAGTGGCAATATTATGGGTATTTGTAGGGTATGTGGCTGATGACTTTTTTTTACCCAAAATTGATAAAATGAAAAGGGTTTTTAGAGGAGATTCTCCACTTTCCACCAATATAAATTATGCTTTAATTTCAATTTAATAAATAATTATTATTCATTTTCTATTAGAATTATGACTAAATTCCTGATCGATAGGCTAATTGAAAAACATCTATAACTTTCAAATGATATCACATTTTTTGAATCTGAAACATGCATCACATTCTATGCTTCACATACTATAGAATTAAAAAAATAAAAATTAAATTTCATGAAGTTTTGACCAAGTTAAGGTGGTTAGACATACGAGTTTTTATATTTTTTAAAAGTTGTAATAAAAAAATCATAATTAATTATTTACTTGGAAAAAAATTACAAAAAAATATGCACCACATCTGGACATGAGTCCTCTACTTATATATAAAATTTTATAAAAAAATATTATCATTTTATTATGGTTAGGGTGGTCAGACAGACACCTACTTCTTATTTTTTCCCTGAAATTTAAGTACTACTGCATTGAAATTTCAAATTTTCACTAAATAGATTTTATTTATTTTTAAATAAACCTAGTAGTTTAGAAACTAGATTCAATTTTCTACAGATTCTATTCTTACATATTTTTGAAATAATATAGATAACTTATTTAAATTTTTACGCCAAGTTTCCTAACATTGATTTTTCTGAATTTTTTGCCACATAAGGGCCTCTTTTTTCCATGATGATCTTGCACATACCCATCTCACACATGTGAGTCATCCTCTCACTTAGATTTCAAATTTGCTCAATTTAAATTTTTCTAATGTAGACCAGCATGGACTGACATATGGGAAAAATATTCACATATTTTTCCTCCCCCCAACCTAATTTTTGGCATGTGTCCACACATGTGGAATGATGATTTGACAGGGTAGGGAATATTGGCATGCTATGGTGAACGTCCATACTAACATACAATAATTAAATGAATGCACTTAAAGACAATTAAGATATAACAATTAATGTGCACATACCTAAATGTGTGGATGATTCATTTCCAATATTGTGGAGAAAGTATCGTTCACCTTTTTAGGAAATAAGTTGAGCAATTAATGAAGATGAGGTGGGATGAGGTGGAGTGGAATGAAGTGAAGTGATGGAAGAGAGAGAGGTGGAAATGGATGGGTGGATGGGATGATGGGTGAAGAAATGGATTCCCACTGAAGTGGAAGTCTTTATTATGAAAAGTACATACCTTAATTAGCCAGAAGGAGGGACACTAGGTCCACTTCCTTCAGCTACAAGAAGCTCGGGTGTTGCATGTTGAGTGAATTGCTATAGGAACTCCTCCTTAGGAGTTTTCTTGTGATACAGTTTGAGGCGATGACCATTGACAAGCAACTTAAATTTGAATGGGTCAATAGTAATGAGTTTTACAACACCATTAGGGAATACTTCAACAACCTCATATGGTCCTAGCCACCTTGTCTGCAATTTTCCTACATTGTCTTAATATCTTGAATCATAGAGCAAGGCCCAATCTCCTGGTTGGAATTTCTTGTCCTTGATTAATTTGTCATGCCACTTGATTCTTTGATTTTTCACTACCTTTGTGTGATGCAGGGCTACTCTTCTCATCTCATCCAAAGCATTTAGCTGCATGATTCTTTCTCTCCGTGTCTCAAAGATATTCATCCCCAAATCTACTACAGTCCTAAGAGTCTTGTGTTCAAATTCAATGGGCATCATAGTTTTCTTTTCATACAACAACTCAAATGGAGTGAAGCCTGTAGTTGTTTTCCAGGCATTTTTGTAGGCCCAAATAGCTTCTAGTAATTTTTTTCCCAATCCTTTATGTGGATAGCTACTGTCTTGGTTAGAATTGCTTCAATTTCTCTATTGGTCACCTCAACTTGGCCATTAGCCTGGGGGTGATAAGGAGTAGATTTTTTGTGCCTTATGTTGTACTCATTAACTAGTGCTACAACAAGGGTTGATGTGAATTGATCCCCTTGATCAATCACTATCTCTCATGGAACTCCATACCTTGTGAAAATCTCCTCATAAAGAAATTATGAAACCTTGTTATCTCTTGCATGCTTCATAGCCTTAACTTCTACCCACTTTGTTACATAATCACTGCATACTAAGATATAAGATTTACCATTTGATGGAGGCTCAATGGATCCTACAAAATCCAATCCCACTTGTCAACGTGAGTGATTACTACCTAAGGATAAAGTGGTATCTCATCAAATTTGGTTGGCCTACCCATTCTTTGGCATCTGTCACATTTTCTTGTATACCTTCTTGCATCCGTGTGGAGTGTTGGCCAGAAATATTCTGTGTTCAAAATATTCATTGTTGTCCTCTTGGCTACAAAATGTCCTCCACATGGTTCATTGTGGCATGCATGCAAAATTTCATATTTCTCATCTTCTCTCACACATCTCATGAGATGGTCAGGTCCAGTATAAAACAAACATCCAACAATCCATGAGAAAGGAAAATATTTTTCAATGAGTGCCCTTCTCTCTTTTGGGGAGAAGTGAGGTGGAACTCTACCTGTGACCAGATAGTTGGCTATGCTAGCATACCAAGGTGTTTGTACACTGATAGAGAATAGATTCTCATTAGGAAAAGAGTCATTTATGGCCTGATTATCTTTTGATGTAGTCAACCTTGAAAGAAAATCTGCAACAACGTTGGTCTTCCCTGGTTTATCCACAGTGGTTATGTCAAACTCCTACATCAACAATAACCATCTTGCCAGTCTACTTGTGATCAAAGGTTTATTTATGAGATACCTAATGACTGCATGATTAGTGTGCACAAATATTTGGTAACCTGTTATGTAATGCCTGAATTTGTTCAGGGCATAAATCACAACCAACATTTCCTTTTCTATCACTGTATAATTAAATTCAGCTCCTTGCAAATTTTTGCTAACAAAATAAATGACATTTTCAATAGCTCATTCTTTCTATCCTAAGACTACTCCTATCACATAATCTAATGCATTAGTATGGATGTGAAAATGAAGCTCCTAGTTATGTCTTTTGAGTATAGGAGCAAGTCAAAAAATGCCTTGTCACAAGCATCAGTCCATTGGAATTCAACATCTTTAGTGAGAAGAGTATATAATGGTGTTGCTATCTTGCTGAAATCCTTGATGAAACACCTATAATATCCTGCATGGCCCAAGAAACTCCTAACATCCTTTTTTTTTGTAGGTGTGTGAATTTGTGATCACCTCAATCTTTGTAGGATCTACTTGAATTCCCTTGTGGGAGATGTAGTGGCCAAGAACTACACCTTCCTGCATCATCATGAAACACTTTTCAATATTTAAGGACAAGTTTTGGTCTTCACATCTCTGTAGGACTCTCCTGAGATTTTCCAATTCTTGATTAAAATCAACACCATAAGTGGTAAAGTCATCCATATAAATTTTCGTGCAATCATGAAAAATGTCTGAAAATATGCTAATGACTACCCTCTGAAAAGTTGCAGGTGCATTGCATAAGCCAAATGGGAGTACCAAGTAGGCATAGGTCCCCCATGGGCAGGTAAATGTGGTCTTCTCCTAGTCCTCTAGTGCAATTTGGATCTAGTTGTAGCTACTAAATCCATTTAGAAAATAAAAGTATCGCTTTCCTACAAGTGTGTCCAAAACTTGATTAATGAAAGGTAAGGGAAAATGGTCCTTCTTGGTGGCAGCATTAAGTTCCCTATAATCAACACAAACTCACAATTTCCCTCATTTCTTGGGTACAATCACTAATGAAGACACCCACTGGCTGTCTAAAATGGGGTAGATAAATCCTACATCTAACAATTTCTATAGTTCCCCTTTTACAATTTCTCATAGTTCAGGGTTAATTCTTCTTTGTGGCTACCTCGCTAGGGTGCAATAATCTCTGATGTAAATTCTATGTGTCAAAATTTTAGGGTCCAATCCCTTCATATCATGATAATCCCATGCAAATGCATGCTGATGGATCCTTAATAAGTTTTCCAATAACAATTACTATTCCTCACTTAGTTTATTGTTAACATTCAGATACTTTCCTTCTGACACCTGTACTTGTGTATTTGACTCTATCATAGTTGCTTCATTAACACATGGTACCTTTATTTCATATGGTAGAAATTCATGGGAAAAACTTGTTGCTATAAGTCCATCTGCAAGAATAGTGGCTATAGGAAGAGTGGTTGAAGGTAGAATGTGTGCAGGAACAATGGCTATAGAAAGAGTAGGCATAATTGTCTTGACTAAAGTAGCAGAATGAGAAGATGATGCTTCCTCCACTTCACAATGGTTTTGAATGATGTTAGCCAATAATTCATCCTCATCTTGAAGTTGCATAAAGAGATTCTACCTAACAGCATAAGTTGTGCCACAAAATTAACTTCCTCAACCTCTTCACAAACATGTGGCCATACGGGATTATCCTCATCATGAGATGGCTGAGCGGGAGGATAAAGAACACAAATTTTAGTGCTCTTCCCATCTGAAATGGTCATGTCACCTAACCAACATCCAATAGATGCATCTGCAGTTGCTAACCATGGCCTTCCAAGAATAATGAGATACCGGCCTAGTGTATCCTTAGGAGAAACAATCATGAAGTCTGTTGGGTACTCCCAAGAGTCTAAAACTACCACAAGATACTCCACTACACCATCAGGCTTAATAATAGAGCTATCAACAAGTTGCAAAATAGTATGAGTAGATCTCATGCTAGCAACATTTAGTTGTTGCAGGATGTCCTTGGTCATTACATTTATTGATGCCCCTAAATCAATCAAAGCATTCTTAATTTGGATCTTGTTTATAACAATTGCTACCACAGGACTACCTACGTCATTGTACTTGGGGATAGTCACTTTTCCAAGCATGATGTCAGCTAGTTGTCCCACCACATGAACTATAGTTGGGTCTTTTTTTTCCTACCTGGCTTCTTGAGACATGCTTCCTTGATTGCCTTGCCATAGATTGGAACATCCTTTATGGTATAAAATAGAGGGATCTGGACACATATATGCTTCAGTTGATCCAAGATATCAAAGGTTGTGTCCTCCTTTTCTTCCTTCTTCTTGGCAACTTCCAATTTCTTAGGAAATGGTGGTTCTTGTTTAGTTTGCTTGACTTGGATTGGTTCAAAAATTTTAGGTGCACTTGGCTGAATGGGATCATTTAGAGGTTCCTCCTCCTCTTTCATAGGAAGCTTAGTGATAATGGGATTGGAAGGGGTTGGTAGAGTAGTTCTTGAATGCAACAGGATGTCAGTTACACTCACATCATATGCGGGAATTGATTTGAATCAATAGAGTATGTAGACTATTGTTGTGGTTTGTTATTTGGATTGGGTGTGGGCCAAGCTAGTAGCTGAGTAGGTCTAGGTGCATTTGAGCTTGAATTAGTAGGTGGAGACATTATAGTAGGATGTTGGGGTTGAGAAGGTGGCTGCATGTAATTGGTTGTTTGGGTTGGCCATTGTTGTCCTCCCCTCCATTGATTTGTTTGCTATCAATTTCCTGGAGGTGGCTGCCAATGCCCTTGAAATTGCTGCCAATTCCCCTGAGGTTGCTACCATTGGGGTGGAGAGTTTTGATGATTGGGCCAAGAATTTGGAGGGTTACTCCAAGGCTATGGTGGATATCCTCCATAGTTGGATGGATATGGGGGCTTCCATTGGTTTCCAGATGAATAGGAATTGAACTATGGCCTAACACAAGAGAGTGGATTTGGTGGCATACCTTGTCTTGGAGCCCAAGGCCTCCTTTGTGCAACATAGTAGACTTGGTCTTCTTCAATTTGAATTGGATTGAACTCAGGTGCAATTTGCTTTCCTTCAATATTGGCTACCATCTTACATTTGTAGTCCTTCTTTTGTCTGCAATGGGGGGAATACTCTACCAACATTTTCTCTGCCTCCTCTTGCTTCTTCTTGGCCTGAAGTGTATCTAGCTGAGTAGCTAGATTGTTTATAATGTCTTTCTTGAAGTCTTCCAACAAATGAGTAATCTCCATTCTTGAAACTCCATCGGTAGTTGACTTACCCATGGAAGATTGGTAAGCTCTCCCTTTCTTTGAAGTTTCACTAGAGTAGTTTTGACATATTTTCTTGATATCTTCCCAAGGAACTTGGGAGATATCTCCTCCTCCCATCAAGTCCAAGGCATTAGTGCAACTGCCATTAAGTCCTCTCAGGAAAATAAAATTTTGTGAGTCTTCATTGAGTGTATGGTGTGGATATTTTTGCAGGAAAAACAAAAGCCTTGCAATGTAATCCTCTAGGCTCTCATCTTCCTTTTGTTGCACCCTGAAAAAATATCACCTCCTCTCATGTCACTACCCCTACAATACTCCTTGCATTTCTTAAGGAATTTTTTCTTCATGTCTTCCCAAGTTTCCTTAGTATCTATACCTAGGCTCATGAACCATCTTAATGCAACTTATTTTAGAGTGGTAGGAAATAGCTTAAGCCTATGGGAATTGGTGGTATAATCATAACTCTTGCAGAGTATGTCAAACTCAAACAAAAAGGTATCAAAATCTTCTATGACAAGTCCATAAAACTTGGGGAGTGCTGAAGCAGGGATGTTTTTGATGTTGTCAACTTCATTCTGATGGGAAATGGGGAAAGGGAAATTTGGTTGGTTAGGTTTGTTCCTATTTGCATCACCCATGCCTACTTGATGTAGTTCCAAAATAAAGGGGTTCTCAAGTTGATTTTGGTCTTCAAAGGAGACTTCAAAGCTAGTTAGATTAGAAAATGCATCAGTAAAGGGGTGTGGATATTCTTCTTCTTCTCTTGGTAGGTTCGGATATTCAACTAGCTAGAATGGATTAGGATTTTTAGGAAGGAATCTCCCATAAGCATCCCTTCTCCTTCCTCTATGCATGTGGTATCAACTCACTATCAGCCAACTCACACAAAGAATTGGTAAAGAATAAGGTGGGGTCATTACTTCCTAAATGAGGGTATAGTAAGAACAACTTCTAGAAACACTACAACAAAAAAAACTACCAATGACTCCAAAGAACTCCCTAGTTTGACACCATCCCCAACAATGACGCCAAAAATGTCTGCCTCCTACAATGATTCAACAACTGGTCCTTTACAAACACGATTAAAAGATTGGACATCTGATCTGAATAGCTATTTCGATCATCATGAAGGTGCATTTAAATTTTCAACTCAAGAACGTGAACTTGAAATGGGTCAGCACAGTATGTGCACTAGGAACCCAAAGTAGCCATTTTCATTCTACAGCTAAGAAAGACACAATGTTGAAAGTAAATTTATTAGAAAGGAATAACATGGATGCTAACCATCAATCAAAATTTACACCAAGCTAAAATGCATGACATAAATGAGAATATGAGCAAACAAACATGGCACTACTCTATTTTTTTGGTTGTAGGAACCATCACAAAATGGAATTCTAGTGGCTGCAGGAACAATCAATGCCATATTTTTAACTCATTACTAAACAAGTAATACTAAATTAAAGGGCATATTACTCACCAAGTGGGCCCCCTTGGATAAGTATCATCTAAAACTAATGAGAACTCGGATGCTCAAACTTAGAACTTCATTTTATTCATTGTAAATCATGAGTACAAAAGAGTAGTATATCTATATTGTTAAAAACTCAAAAATGCAAGTACAATATCAAATCGCACAACCTTCAGAAAAGGAGCATCCAATCCTTATTTATACTATCAACTAAACAAGGTTGTCAACTCCACCAATTGGGAGGATTCCATTTAGGGAAAACAAAGAAAGTGGGGCAACGGTTATGCATGCATGGAATTCAGTCAGACGTGCATGTCCAACTGCAGATTTAGTGTTGCAGTAACGCGCATGTTTTCTTAACATCAATAATGACCACTACAAGGTGGTTACATTTGGTTTGCATAAGGAATCTCCTGTCGTCGACCTCCTTTGACCTTTGAACGATTCCCTTGCTGGACGTTATGGCACATGCCCAGCTGGCGGTGTCTTCCTCAATTTAGCATCCTCAACTTAAATCTGTATGGAAATGTTAGTACACACAATAATTGCATATCTGTAACCACCTTAAGGAACATTCATTAACCACATGAAAAATTAATATAGACAGTCCATATATCATTCCTTAATCATTAAAGGTTTGCAGAAATAAAAGTAAGCCCAATGTTTATAGTTTGAAAAAATATCAACACTTAATGTCAAATTTCATGATAACTTCAACAACTAAATGACAGATTCTACCCAAAAATGAGACCATAAACTAGACTCATCACTTAGCACCACTCAACGTGATCCTATCTCTTTCCATCAAGGTTCAATTTATTATTTTTGCTACCCCATTTTGTTGAGGTGTATATGGTGTAGTCTTTTTCTGAACAATACTTGCATGCTTACAAAACTCATCAAATTCCCTAGAACAATATTCACCCCCATTGTCAGATCTCAACACCCTTATCTTATAATCTATTTGATTCTCAACTAATGCTTTAAATTCTTTAAACTTAGTGAAACGATCAGATTTTGCATGCATAAAATAAATCTAGGTGTATCTTGAGACATCATTAATGAAAGTAAAATAATAATGAGATTTTCCAAAATAATCAACATCCACTAGTCCAAAAACATTCAAATGAATAATCTTTAATAATCTTATACCTTTATTAGTCCCATTAGGAAATGATGATCTATTCTATTTTCCAAACACACAATGCTCACAAAAATCATTTTTACCAACAGAATAATTAGAAATACCGTCAACCAAATTTTTATTCAAAATGGTCTTAAGACCCTTTTCACTTATGTGACCCAATCTATGGTGCCACAACATACATGCATTTTTAGTGCCAGTTACATTGGAATAATTATAAAAAGTGGAAGCATTAAGCCTAAATAAAGTCCCAATCTGAGATCCCTTAGCAATCACCAAACTCCCTCTTACCAACCTACAACCAGACTTTTCAAATATCACATGTATTCCAGAATCATTCAACTTTGATACTAAAAGTAAAATTATCACAAGTCCTAGACTTTGTAAAACATGATCAAGGGTTTTAACCCTCCCATCACTAAAACACGACTTTACCTTTGCCTTATCAACAATCTTCTTCATGCTATTATCACCAAGGAAAACTTCACCCCATCATAAGATGAATATGAAGTAAACCACTCCTTATGAGGAGTCATATGGTAGGAGCAACCTAAACCAATAAGCCAAGCATCATCACTAATAGTGTTAGAAAAAATAAACAAAGCATCAGAATCACCATCTTCTAAGGACTTTTTCATGGAAGTGTCTGAACTCTTTTTCTTGTATCTACCCTCCTTTGCATGCCCTCTCTTACCACAATTGCAACACTTTACTCTTCCTAGGGGTTTTAGAACATCCTTTAGACTTGTCTCTCTTTTTGTCCCCTTTAGGCCATCCTTTTTCTTTGGACCTTTCTTACACATGCAAGACATATTGAGAGCCTAAATTCATGGAATTTCTCCTATAAATTCTAAAAGAAGTATAACAATGAGACTATCCATCTTTGGTTTTGTACCACCACCACTTATGGAAACAATTAGATTTTCCTAAGATTTAGGTAAAGAATAAAGCAACAAAATACAAATATCTTCCTCTTCTATCTTAACATCTACAGATGCAACTTGACTTATAATCATATTAAAAGTATTTAAATGTTCTACAATAGAATCACCATCCTTCATTTTCAAAGAATACAAAAATATTTTGAGATATAACTTATTAGTTAGACTTTTAGTTTGATAAATTTTACTTATCCTCCTCTACAACTTGAATGCAGTAGATTCTTCTGAAACATTTAGGAGGAAAAAATCTACAAGACAAAATCGAATGGTTCTCATACCTTCTTGTCCATTTTCTTCCAATCTTCATCAAGCATTGATTCTAGTTTCTTTTCACTTGAAACTACCAACCACTCATCTCTCTCTTCAAGGAGATCATCCATCTTCAACTTCCATATCTCGTAACTAGTGTCATTGAACTTCTCAATATTTAAGTGGGAGGTAGAAGCCATGGTTTATAATCTTCTTCACAAATCTACAAAACCCACAGTGCACAAGCTCCCACTACAACTAAAAAACCTTCAACACTCAAAATAAAAGTGTACCTCTCTTAACAGAACCGTTAGCTCTAATACCAAATGTTGGAAATCAAGGTGAAATTTGTAGCAATATGAACTTAATAAAGTGGTTGAAAATCTAAAATTTATGTATCCAATATTACCATAAGAGATTATGTGATTAAAAATTTTAATAATGAAAGAAAAATAAGCAGTACCACAAGTTTCCAAACACAAGTGACACAAGATATACGTGGAGAAACCCTTGCAAGAAAAAATCCACACTCAAAGAGATCCAATGTTTTTATTAATCTTAAAAAGAGATACATCAATACAAACTCATCTCTTAATTCTGACATCACTTTGTCGCTTTGATAACCTACAAAAAAACTCTTACAAACCACCATATCAAGACTCCAATATGTAGAAGTTTGTGGGAGAGAATACCACAAATGGTATCCCAAAACAAATAGAAAAATCACCTAAAAAAACCAACAAACCCCCTTAGTGGACAACCCATAAACATGGCATAAAATAATAAATAATCACATGGCCTTCACATGGGTGCCTAACCCACAGCCAATTAGAATTGGTCAATCTTGAGTGATCCATATCTCTTTGATAGTTCTGATGACTTCATGGAAGAGCATACACCAAAATGCAAACTTGGACACACAACTATGCAAGAGCATGCAAGAGCATGCAAGGAAATACACACCAAAGTGGTCCCCACTCACTAAGTTGGATTCCCAAAAGGAATATCCTCCCAAAATGCTCTTTAACCATCACTGTAATGGGTCCACCTCTTTGAATACAATTACAATTTGTCATAGTAAAATAAATAATAAATATTTTATCCCTCATGTCCCCTAGAACACTTTCCAAATCATGTAGAGACACATAATTATCAACTTAGGAGAACAATTATAATGTCACCTATCCTAACAGGTCAGCCTTAAGGCCAAAGTAGATTCTTTCAGAATTAGTGTGCCACCTTGTAGACCTATCCATAATTTTCCCTAGCCCCTTCCTTCTTCCTGAAACTTCACAATTGATTTTGTATGATCCAGAGGTGTCTTATCATTTATTCCTACTGAAGTAGGTGTCATTTTCCCAACACATTCATCTTATGATAACAATATATTTCTTGTACATGTATCATCATGGATGCTATGTTTTGGACCGCAAGCCAGAATTTGCTCCTGCAGAGGAATGTAAAGGAATTCTCGTGAGCATTTTTTGTATGGTATAGTGAGCTTGAACTAGCAACCTTCTAATGGTGATATCTTTTTGATATATGGTCTATTTTCCTTGAGCTTTAGGTATGATGTTTGAGCATTATTACAGATGCTATGTTCCAAACCATAAGATAGAATGTGCTCATGTGGAGGGAATTATCAGGAGAGATTATGCTCTGGTATAGAGGGCTTGGATTAGTGATCTTATGTTGGTGATAAATTTTTGAAGCTTGATCCTTGATTTATAAAATTTGGAAAAAGTATAGATGCCTCTTGGTTGATATTATGTTCTTATCTCCATGTTGATTGGCCCTTCTACAATGAAATGTGGCATGATTCTTGAATGCAATTTTGTAATGGTCTTTCCAAAAAAAGAGACATGACAAGTCCTCCCATATCAAAATTAATTGTCCTCAAGCAATACAAATTGGAATGCTCAAGCACTTTAGGTCCTTCCTAAGTGGTATCTTTGATTGGAAAATTCTTTTAATGAATAAGATATTTCGTTATGCTACTATTTCTCAAATCCTTGACTCAGGTGTCGATCATTGCTTCCAAAATGAGAGTGATTTTTTCTTCAACATCTAGTGGTGGTAACTCAGCTGTAGGAGATATATTCAATCCCAAAACCTTATTTAGACATGAAACATGGAAAGCATTGTGGATTTTGTTGTCTATTGGAAGCTCCACCTCATAAGTAACTTCTCCAACCTTTTGGATTATCTTTTATGGCCCATATAACTTAGGCTTTGGCTTATGTACTCCACCTTTCTTGATGGAAGACTGTCTATATGGTTGCAACCTTTTGAATACCATATCCCCTACTTTAAATGACCTTTATATGTGCCTCCTATCTACATACATATTCTATTGATTCTGAGCATTTTGTAAGTGATCTGTAAGTGATTTTAGAATCTCATAATTTTGTTTTACCAAATTGCTTATTGTCAGAACCCTACTATCTATGAGAACCAATTCCACAAAGTTCAAAGAATCATATTCATAGAGTGATTTAAAATAAAACATGATAATTGACATGTGGTGAGTGGTGTTGTAGAAATACTCTCCTAAATGAAGCCACTTGATCTATAGTGACTGTTGGCTAGTGATATAGTTCTGTAGATAACCTTCCACCCATTTGTTCACAATTTCAATATGCCCATTAGTTTATGGATGGTATCAGGTACTAAAAGTGATCTTAGTATTAGTTAAAAGAAATAATTATCTCTAAAAATCATTGAGGAACTATCTTTGTCACTTATGACATTCTTGGGTAGCCCATGTAGTTGAAAAGCTTCCTTGAAGAATAAATTTGCAACTTGTGGAGCTTTATAGTCACTAGAGATATTAGATAATGAGCATACTTAGTCAATCTATCCACTACAATATTAATGCAATCTTTGCATTGTGCCTTGGGTAATCCAATGATGAAATCCATGGAGATACTCTCCCATTTTTGTTCTAGAATGGGAAGAGGCTATAGTAATCCATCCAAACATTCTTGTTCCCACTTGTTTTTCTTACATGTGTGAGATAACATCCTCCTTAAGGCCCTTCCAAGAAAACCTTTATTTGATCTACTAGTAAGTTTTGTAGAATCTGCGATGCACTATTGTTGGTGCACTATGGTAGGCCTCCAATATTGTCTCTTTTACCTTGGATCGTAGAACTAGGAATGCTCTATTCTTGAATAGTATTAGGCCTTTCACTATCGTATATAGGTCATCTCTCTCTACACCTTCCATGACTATGGTAGCAAAGGGATCGTTAGCATATTCATCCATGATGGAATCCTTCCATTCAGTTGATGTGATAGATACATGGCATAGTGTAGGTCTCCTAGAGAGTGAATCTTCCACAACATTATTCTTTCCCTTGATATATTCAATATCAATATCAAAATCATATGCTTGTAGCTTACTAGCCCATTTTTCTATTTTTCATTCAAATTTTGTTGGCTTAGGAATAATTTTAGACTATTATGATTTGTATTGACCATAAATCTTTTGCACACCGAGTATTATTGGAACTTCTCCAAAGCATGCATTATAGCTAGAATTTATTTATCATATATGGGATATCCCTTTTAATTGTCCCTCAATTTAATAATTTCAAATGCTATGAGGTGTCCCTTTTGAGAAAGTACCGCTCTAATTCCTTCACTAGAAGCATCACATTCTACAACAAATAGAAGTGAGAAATCAGGAATTGCAAGAACTGGATAAGAGCTCATCACCTCTTTTAGCATCTCAAAGTTCCTTTATGACTCCTTCTCCATTCAAAGGATACTTCTTTATTCAAATCAGTGAGAGGTGTCAGAATGAGAAAATCCTCTAACAAACCTCTGACAATAACTACACAGTCCAAAGAAACCTCTTAGCTAAGATGAGTTTGTAGGAGGTGGCCAATCTAGAATGGATTGGATCCTCTGTTGATCAACCTAAAATCCTTTATCACTTATGAAATATCCCAAATATAACATCTCTATTGACCCAAACTCACATTTTTACATATTTTCAAGAGATACTTATGACATATCCTTCTTTATTCATATTGGTGAGAGGTGCCATAGACTGAGAAAATCCTCTATAAATCCTCTAAAAATAACTACACAGTCCAAAGAAACCTCTTAGCTAAGACAAGTTTGTAGGAGGTGGCCAATCTAAAATGGCTTGGATCTTCTATTGCTCAACCTAAACTCTGTTATCACTTATGAAATATCCCAAATATAACATCTATGCTGACCCAAACTCAAATATCATTAAAGAAAACCAACACAAACTTCCTCAAGTGCTTACCAAAAACATGATTCACACATGATTAGAAATTTTTTAGAGCATTAGTGAGAGTAAAGGGCATAACTAGGAACTCAAAATTCTCATAGTCACATTGGAAAGAAGTATTTTATACATCTTCTTCCTTCATATGAATTTGGTGGTATTCAAACCTCGAATCAATCATTGAGAAGTGTACCACACCATGTAGCTTATCTATCTGCGATATGGGGTATCGGTTCTTAATGGTCTTCTTGTTCAATGCCTAGTAGTCTATGCACATCTATAAAGTGCCATCATTCTTTACCAACACAACAAAATATGTGAAAGGGCTAGAGCTTGGTCTAATTTATCCATATCCAAAAACTCTTTTATTTCTTTCTCTACCTCCTCCTTATACATTCGGGGATGGCAATAAGGAGTGATTATAACTGGCTTTGATCCTGCTTCAAGTTATATGATATGATGGAAATCTCTATCCGGTGTCAATCTTGAAGGTATGTCACTGAAAAGAAAACTATCCAAAATATTTTGTATGTCAATATGAACTTGACCATTCTTACCTTCATACTTGAGTATTTTGAAATCACCAAACAACTAGTAGTCCAAGCAATTTGGTTCTTTTAGAATATCCTCCCCATTCTTTTGGCTAATACTAATTGCAAACCTCCATTAGCCATTCCCTTTAGAACTACATCCTTCCCATTGGATTTGAATTTAATTTACATCATTTGGTAGTTTGTAGTATACTCACCCAATGAATGTAGTCACTACACGCCCAAAATTACATTAATTTCACCCAAACCAATAACATAGAAATCATCACAAACCTTATGAACTACAAATTTTATATCCAGCTTCCAAACTTTCTCCTTGCAAGGCGAGTTATACCCATCCACCACAATGACAATGAAGCCTTCAAATTATTTTGCATTTAGTATTTTCCTCTTCACAAGTCCTTCATCAATGAAGTTGTGGGTAGCTCTACCATCAATCAGAATAGTCACGCTTTATCTGACAAGGACTCCTCAAAATTTGAAAGAAGGGTACCATGTGCACTAGATAGTGATGCTAGAATACCACCAATGAATTTATCCTTATCTTCTTCCTCTAGAGGGGTGTCTTCTAGATCATGAAATTCATCAGACTCATCTGCTTTTGAATCTTTGTTAGAAATGACTTCTATATAGTTAACTTGTCCCTTTCTAAGATATATGTGTCCTAGAACCCATGACTCTCTACAAGGGAAACAAAGTTTCTTCCTTTTGAGCTCATTCTTGGTTTCATCATCAATCTTCTTAGGTGCAACAGGGTGAGCCAGATCCTAAGCAGTCCAAGGCTTCTTTTGGAAATTTCCTTTTTTCTTATTCCATATTGAGGGTTTTGATTTTTGCTAGGGAACACAATTCTCCATATCAAAAGCTTTTCAGATAGTCTCCTAAAGTGTTGGGGAGTCGAATGCCTTAACCAATCCCCCTATTTGTTCCACGAAGCCTTCAATGAATAGGACTGTGAGTCAATTATTTGAGATATCGGTTACCATGATTGATAGCCTTTGGAACTCTGCAACATATTTTTCCACACTTCCCTTTTGTTTGAGGTGAGCCAATTCTCTAAAATATTCTTTCGGATCTCTCTTATCAAATCTCTTAACTAGGCTGCTACAAAAATCATCATAAGATTTGATCAATTTATGGCCTTGAGTGATTAGACCATGGTACCACCAATAATGAGCAATTCTTTCCAAATGTAGGGTAGAAAATTTGATGGCATCTTCTTCAGACATAGGTTTGAGTGCCAAGTATGTATCAAGTTTCTACAACCATGCCCTAGCATTTCTCTTCTTAGTTCCATCAAAAGATGAAATAGATAGCTTCCTAATGGGTTCACTTATTATCCTATTTTTTGTTATTTCTATGCATACTTTTAGACATTATCAAAAATCCTTTCAAAAAATAATCCTATGCTATGCTATCTTTTCATGCTTATTATACAACCTTGGACCTAAATTATAGTAATGGAAATATAGTTATGATATAGTAGTATTGCATGGTTTATATGTGAGTATGTATGAAATGTGGTTGGAATTCTATGTTTAATCATGGTAGTTAGATTTGTGTATATGTTTTTTGGATTAACCTCTTGCAGTCCAGAAGACACTATAGCCTACAACAATTGGAAGTTGTAACCCACAATAGAAGGAGGACTTGGACAGTGAAACAGGGGAAGTACCTGATCAAGCTGAGCATGATAACTATTATATGGAGGCACCTGATGGAGTTAGTCATGCATCATTATGACAATTAATAAGGTGTTTAGAAGAATAATTCTTATGTTGATAGGATTTTAGATAACTATTTATGTGTTTTACATGTAGATCTATTTTGCAAAGTTTGAATTCTATTATAACTCTTCTCTTTTCAGCTATAGTTTGGAAAATTCAATCTTAAATATATACTTTGATATCTAGGATTTTTAGTTAATGAATTCAGGTAGGATTTGTGTTTAGAATAAACTCCCTATACTTGTATATAGCTGGTGGTTGAATCCTTAGATAGTTAGTTGATTTTAGTATTTTTTGTTATCAGTTACTTTTTAGTTTTTCAGTTATCATCTACAAACATGTTGATTATTTAGAAATGATTTCCTTGAATACAATTTGTGAGGAAGATTTTATGTAATCGTTTGTGATGAGTAATTAATGAAGTTCAAGTTCATATGAATGCGTAGAATCTGAGATTTAGATTTGGTTTTAGTTAAGTGAAGACAACCACTTGAGTAAGCCACTCTGGGTAACTGTTCTTCACTATCTTTGTAGTTATTTATTTTTGTTTAGTAGTTATTTTTGTTTATCATGACTTCATAAATTTCATGTAAGTTAGAATAGATCCTCATATTTTGATTATCAATAATGAATTCTCATGAGCATGAATGCATTTAGTTAACTTGTAGTACTCCAAAGGCTAGAATAAGTTTAGTTATTAGTCTTTATCAGTTTCAAGTTAGTTTCAATAATTCTTTGTTAGCAACAATCCAGTTGTAGGTTATGTTGTAGGCACCCGTAGCCATTAGCACTATTTCACTTCTTCACTATTATGCAATTTTGTGATTTTCCAGCAAGTATAATACCTTTGATAGAATAACCTAGGTAACCTCGAGTCTTTGAAGGAACATATAGTGAAACACCATCACAAGTTTACAAACCTTGGTTGACAATTTAATGTAGTCTTTACAATGTTGAGTGGACTGTTTAGCTAGTCATACCTCTGATTGTGTGGTTTCTACCAAGTTTACGATATACTAGTTTAGACTCTACAGTTCCCTAATGAGTGCTCCAAATATTTTAGCTTAGGTGGTGAATGGTAAGTTCCTTTCTTATTCTTCTTCATTGTGATGAAATCTCTCAAAGATAATATCTCCTTGATTTGAGGATCCAAAGTCCTATACTCTTCATAAGCTCTTGAGATATCATCTTGGAGTGTAGTTTATTCCCTTGGAACTTATTCTACTGTTTAAATGAATTTATGCTTGAGAGTCCTATTACTGAAGTCAATTCCAAAGCTTTGTGTAGCAACCATCTTCTCCTTCCCTTTTCCACCACTGGTTTCACTGGTAGCACAAAATCCATTAACACTATCATTCTCCTTCCTAGAATTAGTTTTCATCCACTAAAACATCTAGCCAAATATGTCAACAAGACTATTTTTCCCTTGTATCATTTCCTCAAATATTGCTTTGGATTCTTTTGCTTCATCATCCATGGTTTCTTCTTGATCTTTTTTTTCAATTCTTTCCTCTAGAGCCTAATCACCCTTTCACTTGGAAACATTAATCATTAAAAAACCCTAAAGGCTAGAAAAATCATGCTCTAATACCATTGTAATTTCCCTAACATATAATTTTAACAAAAGGTTGATTTTGTAGATTACATTCAATACACATCAACAAATGAACACAAAGATAATACTCCAATATATTGATAAACTTGACATATCAATTACAACTCACACAATAATTTGGAATGATATACAAGATTACCACATATCAACAACACTATTATTAACTTCCTTATAGAATCCTTGAAGCTCAAATGCAATCCTTGAATGAGAATTCCCTCAGGACCTAAAGGGGTTTCACCCTCTAATCCTAGTAATCATTAGGTTTTCATCCAATGACCACATACTCCTATGGGTTTTCATCCACAAAAGAGTTTAGAACACAAGTGTTCTAAAATATAAGAAAATGGCATATAATTTGATACCTAATACATGAATTGACTCCCTACATTTATATGCTAACAGTCTCCCATAAGGAAAATTCTGACCTTGAACCAAAATGGCACCAAAGCCCAAAATTTGAACTTCACAAGCTACACTAGGTTATCCTTAAGACCAAAGTGGGTGAAATCACAATATTTTGTCTCACTTTTTTCCCAAGATGGACATTTACATCAATATTTTTAACTGAATCTTCATCTTATGAGACCTACAATAGCTAAACCGTTAAGAATTTGAAGATGATGTGAAGTAGTGATTTATGGAAATTTGTGTATAGATTATGATTTAAAAAAAAAAAAATCCAAAATAAATCATGAATCTTTCAACATCTCCTTTAATAACTAGTTTTAAATAGAAAACAACATTTTCATAACGTAACATTTGTGTTGTACAACATAACTTTTTTTTCTATAAAGGATTAAATTCTAATTTTTGAAATATAGATTCTCAACATCAATATCTATGGAAAGGATATTTTTTCATAATTTTTTGTTGCATATTTTTTTTAAATTAATTTTTGAAGGAACTGTAACTATAATTTGGACATACGTGTGTGTCATACAACCTAACTTTTGTGTATGTATCAAAATCCAATATTTTTTTTGGGTGAAACAAGGACATCAATACCTAGGGAAAGGGTATTTTTTCATATTTTTTTACAATGGTTTACTATTTTTCACCTCTACACAACAAAGAGCTTGATGTTTGGAGAAAAAAAATTGTTTAGTAAAAATTGAAAATTAAATATGATCAAATCTATACTTTTTGGAAAGCTCGTTTAGAGGGCTACAATCTTGAAAAATATAAATTTTAAATGACATTATTTAATCCCTCAAAATTAAATAAAAAGTGGTTTTTTGTTAGCATTTTGATAGGTGCAAAGGAGACTCCATTGTGGGCATGATTTAATACTTGAGGGGTGTTGTACAAGGGGGTTTGATCTAGGGGGTATTATCTATCCCTCTTCAATTAAAACCCTTTATATGCAGCCTCTCAAGACTTAAATCATTAGTTTTTCTAAAAATAGTGATTTTAGGCAAAAATCAACACATCCCAAAAGTGAGACACACTATTCTGGCAACACCCAAGTAGATTCTTTTAGAATTAGCATGTCACCCTGTGGACCTATCCACACACTTCCCTAGCCCCTTCTTGAAAATTTTCAATTGATGTCACATGATTTGGAGGTGTCTTATTCATTATGCCTACTAAAGTAGGTGCCATTTTCCCGACACAGTCATCTTCTGCTAATAATATATTTTTGGTACCTGATCCATTTCCCTTGAGATTCAGATATGGTGTATAGGTGTCATCGTGGATGTTATTTTCTGAATCACATGTTGGAAAGTGCTCCTATGGAGGAATGCAAAATAATTCCCAGGAGTAATATGCTTTGGTATAGTGAGCCTGAACTAGTGACCTTCTAATGGCAATATATTTTCGATATATGATTCTTTTTTCTCAAGCTCTAGATATGATGTGTGGGAATTATTAAAAATGATATGTTCCAAACTGCAAGTCAAAATGTGCTCCTATGGAGGAATGTTGAGGAATTATTAGGAGCAATTTTGCTATGGAACTGAGAGCCTGAATTGGTGATCTTTTGTTGGTGATAACCTTCTAAAGCTTGATCCTTGCATTATGAAAATTGGAAAGAGTATAGATGGCTCATGGTTGATATTACTTCCTTGACCACATGTATATTGGCCCCTTTGCGATGAAATGCATGCCATGAATCCTGGATGCAATTCTGCAATGGTATTTTTGGAAAAAGGGACATGACAGTCATATTTCCAATGCCTTTCAAACTCAATCATGGGTTCCATTTTACAATAGAAAGCTCCTTATAAATTTCATTTTTAAATATCTCAAAAACAAGTATAAAACCTACAAGATTAAACCACCAAAAACTCACAAGCATCAAGATTAGATGAAGGAAAACCATTTTTCACCTTTTAAACATCTACAAAAAAATTGAAATTTGATACATTGAGCAAAAACTTATTCTATTTTGAAGCAATGGTGTTGTTTTTAAGGACTAAAAAGAGTGTGAGGGATCTTAGCCATGTAGTTAAGCCTCTATGAATGAAAGATTCAACTAGCAAGTGACTTTTAATAAAATTTAACATGTGTATAAATTAAAGTACAACCTAAAAAGTATAAATCCATACAAATGTACATATTACCAAAAAAAGAGCTCTATTTTTTTTTGTTAAAAATATTTTCTTGCACCAAAACATGTCATATTATATATGGGTTTTTATGTCTCAGACCTTTACGACTCAACTATGGGGTCCATTTTGTAGTAGAAAGCTCCTTGTAAAATGTCACTTTCAAGTATTTCCAAAAATTCATAAAAAAATTCAAGATTAAACCAACAAAAACTCACAAGCACCATGATTAGATGAAGGACACTTATGTTTCATGTTGAGTTCACTGAAATGTAAGCAATTAAAATTTGAAACATTAAAATAATAAATAAAGATATAGATTTAAATCCTAATTCTAAATTCAATTGCAAACCTCAATTGAACACATGGAAACAAGCTCAAGACTTTGATAATATGTGGATGTTCAACTTAGTAGAATAACATTAATGATTTTTGAATGCTAAAAATGATATAGTGATATTGCATGAAAGTTTGTGATGAAAATGATGGGTGAAAGGATGAATTTATAGACTTTTGAAAAATTAGATGGATGGTGAGATTTTATCAAAGATCAATATTTAACTTGATGATGTGGATGAGTTAACTCAATTATTGAGGAAAATTATCAATTCAAACTCATGAGAGGATAGTAATAAATTTATCAATATATTAAATGGAGAAATCGATGAGGAAGTTAATAATTTGAAGAATCAGTTAACTTGTGAAGGGATGATAATGGATTTTTTAATTTATTTAAATAGATAATTAACTCATCTTACTTAATAATAAATAATTAATAATAGATTATGATAATAACTAATAATGAAAATAACATGAATAATTAATGATATAATAGGATAATAATATGAATGATAGTTAGAGGAAATATTTTAGTGTCTACATGGAGATTTATTATAGAATTAGGGTTATATTAGGTTTTCCATCTAATTCACGCCCAAAAATGAAATTTAAAAAAAATAATCTTGATATCTAAAGGGTTTATCAAAAATATATTTATCTTGTTATAGAAAAGATGTGAGGTCATTTGGAGAAAAATACATAGTGTTATTATAAAATTAGGGTTTCCACCAAATTCACTCCCAAGGCTATGACTCAATGAATTTCTTGAAGATTTTTTTGGGGAAGTGAGATCTCAACCCTAGAAAGTTACAATATATTTTTTATATTAATTAGATTTGTTTTTTTAATTTATTGCAAAATTATTTTTTTAGAACATGGTGGGCGCTTCAATAAGAGGCAAGGGAAGGAATCCTATCACTCCTAAAAAGACTCCTTACAAAGAGGATCCATTAGTGGAAGATATGGATACCATAACCATTGATATAATAAGGGAAGAATCCAAAATATTGAAGGATGAAATCAAATTATAAATGGAGAAAATCTAGGTGATAATAAAAATATTCTATTCTCTTGAGAGTTTTGTGAACTCTAAGATAATGGATTCACATCATAATATTGAAGAAGAATAAGAGGAGGAAGAGGAAGAGAAATACAAAGAAAAAGAATAAGAAGAAGAGGAAGAGGGAGAGGAAGAGGAAGAAGTGGAATAAGAAAAGGAAAAAGAAGGAGAATAAGTCAAACCAATAACATTTTTCCATGCATTGTAATTAATTGGAGAAATTTAAAAAGGATTTCCTCCTAAAGGAGATTTTGGTCAAGCAATTTAATTAATGTTGGGGTATCATCTATAGCCATTCAACTCTTCATTTAAGGTACACAAAAGGTTAGAGAAATAGAAGAAAAAATAACACCAACTAGATTTTCTCTCCATTCTCACTTGGAGAACAAGGAAAAGGAGCAAGAAAAAATGAAGACCCAAGTGGAACAATAGAAAATGTTGACATATATAGTGCTACCTAAGATAGATGCAAAGGGAAGAGTCATCTTGGAGCTTGAGTTAATTTCTTAAACACTCATGATGAAGTTGAGGACTAGGACAATCACAAAGTACCTCATTAAATGGAATTATTTACAATCAAAGTTACCACATGGGAATACAAAGATTGATGTAGAAGCATCTATAATTTATTAGCATTAAGGACATCACTTTTGAAAGAGGAGGAATTATTATACCCCCAATCTTATATTGTCAATTAAGTTTTGAGTAGTTAGCTTGTGGATACCTTAACTCTTAAATAAGTTATATAATAATCATTATAATCATATATAAGTAGTTAGGCCATCCTAGGTGTTATAGTTAAGTATCTAAGTCAACTTGGGTGTTATCTGTAATTCCTCGTGGTGCAAACCCCAAAAGACAACTAAAAACTAACAAATAAAACACATTTTTTTAAAAAGTAAAACATTACATAAGATGAACATTATCAAACATCACATGTAATGCAATTATACATATACAACATATGCTACGTCCTCTGGGGTACACATTACGAAATTACGTATCATAAACCCATTCCATAATGATATTAAACAAATTCCAAGATTACATTATAAAACCATAATAAAGAATTAATATTACATTAATAATCCATTCATGACATTACATAAATGAGAAGACACATAAAATAATCAAGAGAATATATACATATATACATTTCATTGATCAAATTGGAATATACAAGTACATTGATAATAAGAAATTACATTGTTTTCAAGATTACATATGCACATCCATGCTTCCTGGAACATAGTGGGAATGATACATCGATTACAAGAGGAATACAAAAATGAACATGGTACAACTGAACTGAAGTGAAGCTTTGGATCAACTACATCAACATGAACTCTGCACTTCACGAACATTGTTTGGGAACCCAATGGGGTGCAAAGCATGTTCCACTTGACCACATGCACCCAAAGGCCCACCCCCCATGCTAGGAGATGACAAGAAAGACTCACAACCAAGGACAGTCAAGCGGAAAGGTATAAAGACTCAACCAACAAGGCTAACAATAACACATTTAACATCAACATCAAATGACAACTTACGAGATGACTGCTTCCAGAAACACACAAAGGAAATAACAAGGGATACTATAGGAGAGTGTCATCATATGACCCTATCATGGGTTATCCTGACTGCCTCTTAACAGGCATCGGCCCCCATCTATGGTTATCTTGGTTGCCTCTCACTAGGCGTCAGCCCCATAGGGTGACACATGTGAAACCACTAGCCTCTCATGAGGACGAGGTAGTGGTCTTGCTGACCATGGCCTTCTCATCCCACCCTTAGTCTGTGAAGGAACTAATGGTATGGACGAGACATATTTATTTATCTTGTTTAGTGTGATCCTACCCAACCCACTAGTTAATATTATTAGGTTATCACTTGTTAAGGAGACTCTTCCATGGGTTACCCAGGTTGCCCCTTTGTGCGCCGGTCCCCATGAAGAGCCATTCTTCTTGATAGCCCCAAAACGAAACTCACAAAATGAAGGGGTGTACCAAAACAAGTAAAGCATTAAAACCACAACAACCAAGAACATATGCAAGACATAAATCTTCTCGCTCAAAGCCATAACCCAAGGCAAGAAAACCATGAAACAAGGTACACCCACGAGAGCTCGAAATAGGAATAAGATCAACTAATCAAAAGGGACTAACCATGGTAAAACCAACTTAAATCCAATTTTCCCCACTACCTTTGGAAGCTTGAAATCCATCTACTCATAACTACCAAGTGAGCGCAACTTATACATTGCGGGTTCCCAACATACTCAAAACATGACTAAGCATAAAATCACCTCAATAAGAACATAGAATATGAGGACTTACAACCAACTAGGAACCATTACAAACAATCTATCATCTCACCATGCACTCAAAATAATAGTTTCCAAAAAAAATTCTAAACAATCAATTTTACTCTATTTAAAATGCTCATTGTAAAATCCATCAATTTGCTAACACATTTAAATGGTAAATTATAAAGAACATTTTAAATCATCAATTTCACCTTAGTTGTACTTCCATTACAAAATTATTACTTATTATTATATTTTTCTTTTATAAAAAAAGAATCTATAAATATCTAAATGCACATAACAACTTATCTTAAATTATAACCCAATAAACACACACACACGCACACGCACACACACACACACACACACACACACACACACACACACACACACACACACACATATTTAAACCTACATTTCAGCACATGAAAAATTTCTCATAAATATAATTAATGATACAACAATATATATATATACACACACCAATTGTTGTTAACAATGTTAAGTAAATCTAAGTTTACAATGTTATTGTAAAGAAAATAATTTCACATATGCTTACTGGCTGCTTGAAATTTAATTATATTAAAATTGCTATATGTAAAACAACATAAGAAATATATTGCATCCAATTAATAACACAAATCGCATATGTAAAAAAAAACATAAAAGTAAATATATTTATTTAGAAATACCAATTGTTGTTAACAATGTTAAGTAAATCTAAGTTTACAATGTTACCATAAAGAAAATAATTTCACATATGCTTACTGGTTGTTTGAAATTTAATTATATTAAACTTGCTATATGTAAAACAACATAAGAAATATATTGCATCCAATAAATAATACAAATCACATATGTAAAAAAAAAACATAAAAGTAAATATATTTATTTAAAAAATACCAACTATTGTTTTAACTCTCACATCCATATTGAAATCATCAAATTAAAGTAATTCTAAAGATATCAATTTACACATAATGACTAAATCTTTAAATAGTAAACCAAAATAAATATATATATATATATATATATATATATATAGACACATACATTTCCACACACAAATTTCTCTCGATGACTAATTACATTTTAATCATATGTTCAAAATAATAGCATTTAAATGTTTAGGAACTATGTAGTCATGCTCAACCCAATAACTAATTATGTATTTTAAATATAACAATTTACTCCTATTTTAATTCCATACATCCATATATTTATAATTATACACAAAGGTTGACCTCCTTACATGCACACCACCAGACAATGGACATAGCTAAACTCACAAACTTGAGATCCCAAGACAAAGTATATACGCCAAACAACAGAGGAACACCACCTTACAACAATTCCAAAAACATAAATCCCAATACCAAGATTGACTCTCCTAAGCAATGCACTGGAAAAATCATAGGCACAACCAAGAATGAGACAAAACTTAGCAATATAAATCTCTTCCATCTACCAATAGAACTAAGGAAACTTATGCCCAGGGTGTGGCTTTATCAGCAAACAATGAACATGTATCTATAAAATTAAATAGCTTATCAAGGGTCGAACTCAACAAACACAAGGTGGCAGGGGACTTCCAATTTCAAGCGAATGGAGAGAGTGAAAGGCACAGCCAAATAAGGATAATAAGAGTTGCATAACATAAATCTCACCTGAATCACCCTTCACAAGAAGCCAAAAGGGGTGAACCTTACCATGAAATCTAAATTTAACTCCTACCAATGGTTTAGGAGCAAGGAAAAAGGAGTTGGCGCCAACAAAGGAATAATTTATCAATTGCCTACAGGATGAAAATAAATTTCTATTTCCTATTATGCCTAGCCAAACATAAAATAATTGAAATGTAAGAAGTTGTGTATGTTGGAAACACAAGGGCAGACAACTGAGAGGTGGGGTGAATCATTTGCCACATAAATTATACAAATTAAACTTATTCTCAAATCTGATATATAAACATGAAAGCATAAATCATCACCACATCAAAAACACACATAACACCAAGATTTTTTATGTGGAAACCCTGTTAGGGGAAAAACCACGGTGGAGGTTAATCCACAAGATTATACTCTATTAAAAGTATACAAGTATTGTAAATGGGGAATACACATACATTTAGGCACACTACCTAGAGCTCACTGCTCAAATACAAAAGGCTTACTGCCCAAAGGAAGACTCACTATCTTACAATCACATTTAGATTACATCCAAAATATTTTGAACTAAGAAAATAGCATCTTCTAATGCCTGAGTACAGTTTTGGTTAAGCACATAAACACTTTCTTTTGCTCACTCTTCTTCACACTTTACTTCTGCCTTCGAAAGATTAGAACATTATTTGCACACAACACTCGGCATACATCGCACACCACACCTTCAAATGGTATAAAAAATCAATCATATATATCCACAACTAAGGATAACATCAACTACATGTCGGCCCAACAAAATATGAAATGTGTACAAACTATCGGCCCAAATCAATAAACAATTATCAATGTGTACCAAACCATGTCGACCAAAACATAGGAAGGACCCAAAACAACATGTCCCAAACACAAAACACCTTAAACAATTATGCCTTGAAGATTCGCAACACGCTACAATCACCCTGTCAGCCATGATCATGAAAAACATGAACTCACAAAAGAAAATCACCAATCGCGAGCACAACGATCAATGTGGACCAACAACACATATATATCATGATGTAGAAACATCCACAAGCATCATGAATCACCATAGAAACATCCACAACAACTTAAATTACTAGAATCACATTATCTTCTTTCAGGAACACCAACTAAAGCAACAAAACAACTATTAGAATACATATACTCATAACTCGATCAAATCTTCATATGAACCTCTGAAACCTTCATGTGGATAAACTAGATATACTTGTCAACAAACCCTTTAATCCACAACCTCTTATCATCAATATACTGAGCTAGCCACCATGTTGAACTTCACTGCACCACCAACAACCTTTAGCTTATTTTATTACAATTTTCTCAATATCTTTGACATATACAACCTTAAAGACATTAATGCCAATAGTGTTGACATCAATGAAAACCACATATCAACAATATCCCACAATGTAAATACATGAAACAGAACTACAATATTTATAAATCCCCAAACAAAATCAAGTTTAATGCATTACCAATCTAGGCGCCCTAATGGAAAATGGATGACTATCTAAATGGCAATATGCATAGCTTAATTAAGAAAAAGAAACAAGACAATTACATGGTTTGCAAAGGAGCATATACTCTTAACTCAATACACAAAGAAATCGATATGGAGTGGACAAAGGCATGGTTGTTCACAAATTACATGAAGAACTTTATAGTACAAATGGACGCCAATACAACCAAAGGAGATGTTCAATAATGGAAATCGAACCACACATAGTCTTGAAAGAAAATTGTATCAACTAAACATCTCTACTTAAAAAAAGGAGAATAAGGAGGCAAAACACATCACCAACCTGGACTAAGAAACCTGAAGATGGAGATGATGCTGAGTCAATCTCTCTTTCGCAAAATCCAAATCCGTTCTCCAAAAGAAAAAAAATAGCTTCTTCCAAATTCTAAGGGTTGTAATTTTATTTTTTTGAACTTTTTACCTAGAAAGATTACCAAGCAAGCCAAAACAATTCCAAGAAAAATTCTTCCTATCCCCTAAAAAAAATTCCCATCTTAATTAAAGAAATCCTCTTTAGTTTTTGAGAACAAAAACAATACAGATGGCAAGTTTCCAAATTATTTATAGTTTCTGAGTGTGCATGCACATGCACTCGTCATTTTCCCTTTTTTTCTTGATTTTCCACCTATTGGTAAATCCTTACTCTTTTATTTAATTTAGAAACCTAACTCTCTCCTCAATTACTTGATTAAAACTAAGGATAATAATTTTTCACCTTTAATTATTATTTTATCATTTAAACATTAAATCACACTATTTAAATTTAATAAATCATAATTGTTAACCACAATTACTTTTGTAAACGTAATTCATTTAATTAATTTTTTGAACTTTAAAGTTATCTCAAGATTTCCATTTAAAATATCCAATTTAATATATTTTATTCAATACTTCATTATATATTATATTTAAATTTAGAAATAAACATTATTAATAAATACATTAATATTCTATTACATTTCATTTAAGTATTCATTGTTTAATAAAATAATAATAACTGAATCATTATACATAACCAATTAATTCAATAATGAATTAACAACATTCTTTTAATAATCTAACTTAATAATTAACTAATCAACATAATTGATAATTGATAATTTAATTAAATCATATAATACTTGTGAACTTTGAAAACTAACACATTACTTGAACAACATTTAAAGGTCAACACACTGAGAACAACAACTATATCATTAAATTAAAACAACATTAGTTACACAATTAAAATAAATGACTCAAAACGAAACTATACCAAAACAAAAATGGGGTCGCAATCAGACGACATCGTCAACACAATGATGGGGTGATGGACTAGGACGGGGAACTTTCTTGTCAACTTCAGTTTCCACATCATACCTATTGGGCTTATAGGGCACACTCAAACCTGACAGTGTAGGTGGATTTGATGCCTGATACCTACATCCTGCATCAAACCAAACATCAAGCAACATATATATCCAATCACAAGCACATAGTGAGAGGGAGTCACGATGTAGTAGGGGGCTCTCAAATGAGTGATGCTACACCGTCCTCTCACCAAGACTCTAGTTAGTAACACATCATCATAATTATCATAAAACAATAAATAATCAATCACATAACAACATAGTACTACAACCAGATGGTAAACATAACTAGTTAGATCCAAACACCATGCATCATCATATCAAAAAAATTTGAATAGAGTATCATAATCATTAGAGAAAACTAAACTGTCAACCAACCAGTCAAACTGGTGAAACAATCACCATCATAGTCTCAAGTACACAACAAAAAATGAGAGGAGTATTAGAACAATGACAACAACATGAGAGGCATTACATCCTCCCCCCAAATCTAGGCTTACTCCTGGAAGCTAGAGAACAAATAAGGAAATGACTCTCTAATGCAAGATGCATCCTTCCATGTCACCGAAGTCTCATCATTAGGATCCCATTGGACCTGCACCTACTCAATTTCTCTACCCCTGAGAGCGAGCCTCCTGTGCTGAAGAATGACCATAGGCTTGAGTGCCAATTTCCTATCCTTGACTTGTAATGCATTCCAATCAAGTATGTGAGAAACATCTGGATAGTAAGGCCTAAGTATAGAAACATGAAACACATCATGTATGCATGATAGACTAGGTGACAATGCTAGGTGATAAGAAATGGGGCCAATTCTCTCCAACACCTCAAATGGTCCCACAAAATGAGGTACGAGCGTAGAGCCCTTTCTATAATGAATTGGAATCTTTCATGGGCGTACTCGAAGGAAAATCCGATCACTAACAGAAAAATGACGGTTGAACCTATGTGCATCTGCATACTTCTTTTTCCTGTCCTGTGCTACTACCAGGTGCTCTCTGATGTGAGCAACTTGTTACTCCATATCCTAAATAATTTTGGGTCCAAGAAAAACTTTATCCTCAGGATGGTCCCAACTCAATGGGGTTCGACAAGGACGACCATATAATGCCTGAAAGGGAGCCATACTAATCGAACTATGATATACATTATTATAAGCAAACTCCACCAGATGCAAATAGTCCTCCAACACAACTATTGATCCAACACGTACATTCAGAACATGTCCTCAAGAACCTGATTGACTCTCTCGGTCTATCCATCTATTTTCAGATGGTATGCAGAACTGAAGTTCAACCGGGTCCCTAAGGCATGCTGCAAGGATGTCCACAATGTAGAAGTGAACATCGGATCTCTATTGGAAATAATCCTTTGCAAAATTTCGTGCAATCAAACAATATCTTCCATGAAAATTTTGGCTACCAATGAAGCAATATAGGATGATCGGACAAGAGAGAAGTGTGCCACCTTGGTCAACTTTTCAATAGTGACCATGATAGCATTGTGTCAATGAGAAGACATAGGAAAATCCATAATAAAGTCCACTAATATGATATCCCACTTCCATTCAGGAATGAGATGAGGCTATAAAAGACTTACGGGATGCTGGTGTTTTGCCTTAACTCTCTGACATTTTAGACATCTCACCACAAAGTCTGCAATATCTTTCTTCATTCTAGCCCAAAAGTACAGTGAATGAAGGTTTGCATACATCTTTTTGATGCCGCGATGAGCATAATAGGGAGCCTGATGTGCCTCTATCATGATTAGGGTATGAAGACCCTCTGTAGGAGGTACATACATATGACCCAAATACTGCAAAAGGCCATCTAAATCTAGTGAATAACCAACAAAATTTCCCTCCAAAGCCCTATCTAACTCAATTTCTAACTTCACTTCCTGATACCAACTATCTGTAGGAAGTGTTGCAAGGATCTAGCTCCTCAAATCCACACCAATAGTTACTATGAATATCTCATGTCTCTATCAACTCATAACATCTGCCACTACATTTTCCTTGCCCTAGATGCATTTAACCTCAAAATCATATTCGCAAACAAATTCCATCCATCTCCTTTTCCTGTCATTTAGGTTTGATTGCGTTAAGATATACTACAAGCTGTGATGATCACTATGTAGCTCAAACCGATGCCCCAATAAAAAGTGCTTCCATCTCACAAGGGCATGAACAAAAATGGCTAACTCCAAATCATGTGTAGGGTAATTCAGCTCATGATCCTTGAGCTTGTGGGACTCAAATTCAATCACACGACCTTCTTGCATCAAAATGACTCCTAAGCCTTCCAAGGAAGCATTTGTACACACCAAAAAATCCCTACTAAAGAACCTCATTTAATTATCAACCCAGGGACGTAAAATTGAAATGGGACAGCACAAGATATGCACTAATCACCCTTCTAGACATACATGATTCCTAAAATTTCTTATACTGGAATTTAAGTACTGGAAACAACCTTACTGTTTAACTTTGCTTGGAAATGAAAAACTCGAAAGCTAACCTATTCTGCTCCTAGTGGCTGCATTAATAGTTGATAGCTCTATGTTTCTGCCAACTGCAGGAATAGTCACATTAACTTCTATGAAGGAAAATGTAGCTATTCTAACTTGCAGAATAAAAGTATGGATAGTTCCCTAAGTGGGCCCCCTTAGGTAGTGCCAAAAGCAGACAACAAACTAGGTGAAAAACTTCATAAGCTTTATTGATTCAATGCAAACAAGTATATGGCACAATCTCTTGGCTAAATTTCTAAGACTGAAAGTGTGTTACAATAGTGATTTTTTTCAACCACTTCTCTGAAGGAGAATAGGCTATTTATTGAAAACTGATTCTAACTACTAACCAACCTTCCCTTATAAAATGAGAGGCATTTATTACATTTAACCAACTTAAGTAAAGAGGTGAATGACAATGTAAGAACTAAGTCAAATTGGTTTAGCAGTCTTAAAGCGCCATCATCCTGGATTCATGCACCACCAAGATGCCTGGCCTAGATTTTTGGAACACTCTCCCTGCATGGCGGATGAGTTGAAACTATCTCCTCATCTTTTGTTGTTGAACCAGTCTTTATGGATTTGGTCTTCAATTCTTCAAGTGGAAATTGAATTCCCTTCCTTCAATCATGGTACCTGCAAAATATCTCGCCATCTTTTCCTGAGGAAGAAGGTTAGCTCAACACATTCATCCTTTAAGACAATCCATTACTTTATTCATTCATTCATTAAGTATTAAACTAAGGCAAACATTGTTTCAGATATGGCTACAAGAAGTTTTGGTAGTGGAGGCTGCAGGAAGGTTTATGATCACAAAAAGCCATAAAGTATTTATCAGACTAATAAAAAATTAAAGGTAATAATCATGGGACTTCTTATCACAATATACTCATCATATTTAAGTCATAAAAAGGTCTATATCCTATCCCATAAACAAACTGAATGTTTGTTTTAGCATAATAAAAACAACAAATTATTTATAAAAGTATGATCAAAATGTTCCAAAGACTTGGCTCATAACTCCCCTCAACCAACTACTTGCTGGACCCTTCAGCAAGTCTAGCATTCCTTCTTCTGGAAAACTCTCTCATATCTACACTCAGTTGTTGTCCACATTCGCCATTCTGGAAACTCCAGAAGTGAGCTCGCATTGCCTCCAACCTTTTCCATTTATTATCTTCAGAACTTCTGTTATAAGTGCTATTATCCCCCTGTATAGCCAATAATGGCCATAGGAGAATAGGTGGCTGCATAACCAAGGGAAACCAATTCTCCTTATTTGTTCTGGCATTCCTCATGTACCTCTCTCCCCTTCTAGTTGCTGCATACAAGGTATTGGGAGTATGTGGTTCTGCTTTCTTTAATTGAAATGAAAGATGCTCCCATCTGTTTTGAATGTGTAGGGTTGCAGCATTAAAATCACTGTTTATAATTTGGGAGTATTGAGAAAATACCTCTTGTCTTAGAGGCTCAATCAATGCCCTAGCTTTTTCATCTCTCCACAATTTCTTCCAATCAAAGTAAATACCCATCCCATTTCTAGATTCATTTCTTACAGACAATGGCATATTTACTTCATCATGCTTATGGCTATCAAATTGTTCCCTCAACAATTCTATCAATTGGCACATTGACTATTATGCCTCTAACTTTTGCTTCCCCATCATGAAATGTCCTTGTGAATTCCTCTGCAATGTCTATATTAAAAGTTTCAAACTTCAGGAAGTAATTGAGCCGCCCATATTGTCTGAATAGTGGCACATGCAGCACATCTTGCAATAGGATGCTATGGTCTGTAGGCTCATGCCGAATCGGCTGACCTCCCATTTCCTTGGTTTTCTGTAATTAAATGCGTTAAGCAATGCTCACCTGGATTTTCCAACTGAACTTCCTGTAACCCTATTAATGAACCCTTCTGCAATTCTACAACACTTCTTCTGCAATTCTATAGCACTCTGCCCCTCCCCTCAACTGAAACTTTTGAACCTCTTTTCAAAAGTGACAGAAAAATAGGGAAAACAATGTGATCATGCAATCTTTTTAGGGAGAGAATAATCATGGATAATCGAAATACATTTAGGTTCATTATTGCAGGAAGGAAAGACTGTTTGATTATTAATTATAGGTTTCATATATTGAGGGTTCTTAACAACTGACAGAACAAGCTTATGGTGGTGATAATAAGGACATCGCGAAGTAATATCATAGAAAAATGTGCTCAATCGTGCGAATGAGCCGAAGGAAATGGCAACCATATAGGAAATTATTCGCGCTAATTAACTAAATTAAATGCAATAAATAAAGTAACTGAAGCAATCTTAAAGTGAAGTGGAGCGTACCTAGAGAGAATTGCCATAATTATCTGATGTGGCCTACTTATTCGTTGCAATACGTGACATGGAGAAACGTGGATGATATGGGAAATGACAGGTGGATGATGTGGAAGAGAGAGAGTGAGTATGGATTGTGGATGAAGTGAATGAATGGAATGGGGATCTTATTAGTAACCCCTTTATTATGATTTGGTATGCACTTTTATGCATGGCTCAGGAATTTGAGCCTAGGCTCAATTCCTTTAGTTACAGGATCGCTGCTATCCTGCTCAATTTTGAACTGTCTCTGAAATGTTTTATTGTCAATGGGTTTAGAATAGAGCTTTAAGTGATGCCCATTGACTAGTAGCTTGAATCAGACCTCATCAATGGTCCTTAATTGAATAGCACCATTGGTGAATGCCTCCTCTATCTCATATGGACCCAACCATCTGGTTTGTAGTTTTCCTAGACTGTCCTTATATCATGAGTCATAAAGCAGAGCCCAATCTCCTGCTTTGAATTTCTTTTCCTTGATGTATTTATCATGCCACCTTATTCTCTGATTTTGTATCATCTCAGTGTGCTGCAGGGCATTCTTTCGGAGCTCATCTAGAGCATTGAGCTGCACGACTCTGTCCTTTTGTGCATTTGTTAAATCCATGTCCATCTCTAATGTTGTTCTTAGAGTCTTATGTTTGAATTCTATTGGCATCACAGCTATTTTACCATACACCATTTCAAAAGGTGTATATCCTGTAGCAGTCTTCCAGGTAGTACGGTAGGCCCATATAGCTTCTGGTAACCTTGCGGCCTAGTCCTTCCTATGCAAATCTATAGTTTTAGTCAAAATGGCCTCAATGTCCCTATTGGTGACCTCAACCTGGCCATTGGCCTGGGGGTGATAAGGAGTTGATTTCATGTGCCATATATTGTATTCATTTACTAAGGCTGTGATAAGTGTAGAAGTGAATTGTGCTCTTGATCTGTCACTATTTCCCTAGGGACACCAAACCTGGTGAATATTTCCTCATAGAGGAATTTAGCTACTTTATTATCCCTAGCATGTTTCATAGGTTTAGCCTCTACCCATTTTGTCACATAATCTATGCATACAAGGATGTAGGACTTACCATTGGAAGGTGGATCAATTGGTCCTACAAAATCCAGTGTGGAAATAGAGGCATCTCATCAGATTGAGTTGGTCTTCCCATCCTTTGGCATTTGTCACATCTAGTATATTTGGCTGCATCTCTATGCAGAGTTGGCTAATAGTAGCCAGTATTTAAAATTTTCATTGTTCTTTTGGCAGCAAAATGTCCACCACATGGCTCATCATGGCTTGCATGTAGTATATCATGAGTGTCCTCCTCTTATACACATCTCCTCATAACTTGATCTGGCCCTGTATAAAATATGCAATCTGCAATCCGAGAAAAGTTAAAGCTTTTCTCTACCAATAATCTCTTTTCCTTAGGGGAGAATTGAGGAGGAGTTCTTCCTGTGACCAGATAATTTGTTATATTGGCATACCATGGGTGAATAACCTTGATTGCAAATAGGTGCTCATCAGGAAAGGAGTCTTCAATAAGTGCAGAGTCATCTTGCCTTTGAATTCTAGAAAGGAAATCAGCAACCACGTTGGCTTTACCTAGCTTGTCCACAATTGTAATGTTAAATTCCTGCATCAGCAATAACCATCTTGCCAGTCTCTCAGATATTGAGCTTTTGTTCATGAGATACCGAATTGTTGTATGATCAGTGTGGACAAATATCTGATAACCGGTGATGTAATGCCTGAATTTATTGAGGGTATAGATGTTTGCCAACATTTATTTTTCTGTAACATTATAGTTTAATTCAGCCCCTTGTAGATTTTTGCTTATGTAGTAGAGTGCATGTTTTGTTGAACCACCCTTTTCCCCTAACACAGCTCCAATGGCATAATTTGATGCATTAGTATGAATATGAAATGGAAGTGACCAATCAGGTCCTTTTAGAACAGGTGCTTGTGTAAGGGTGACTTTTAAATCAAGAAATATTTTTTCACATTCCTCTGTCCAAAAAAAATCTGCATCTTTCTTCAACAGACTGTATAAGGGGCATGTTGTTTGGCTGAAGTCCTTGATGAATCTTCTGTAGTATCCAGCATGGCCTAGAAATCTCCTTACTTCTTTATGCTTGGCAGGAAAGGGTAGATTAGAGATGACCTCAATCTTAGCAGGATCAACCTGTATTCCTGCAGCAGAAATATAGTGACTAAGCACTATTCCCTCCTGCATCATCACGAAGCACTTTTGACTATTCAGCGATAGGTTGTGATCTTCACATCTCTGTAGTACTTTCTTCAAGTTGTCTTGAGCTTTCTCAAATGTTGTACCATAAGCAGTAAATTCATCCATGTATATTTACATGCAATCATATGAGATGTCTGAGAAGATACTGATGACTGCCCTCTGGAAAGTTGCAGGTGCATTACAGAGACCAAAAGGAAAAACTGAATAAGCAAACGTTCCCCAAGGGCATGTAAAAGTAGTCTTTTCCTGATCCTCAGGAGCAATCTTAATTTGATTGTACCCACTGAAACCATCTAAGAATGAGAAGTACTTTTTCCTAGCTAAATTATCTAGAACTTGATCAATGAATGGAAGAGTAAAGTAATCTTTCTTTGTTGCCAAATTGAGCTCTCTGTAATCTACACATACCCTCCATTTTCATCCTTCCTTAGGAACAATAACCAACGGGGAAACCCACTGACTATCTTAGGTTGGGTAGATAAAGTCAGCTGTTAACATTTTCTACAATTCTTCTTTAATAATTTCTCTCAAAGCTAGATTGATTCTTCTTTGAGGCTGCCCAACAGGTTTGAACTCACTGTTAATGTATATGCGATGTGTACAGAGTTTTGGGTCTAAACCCTTCATGTCACCATATTCCCAAGCAAAAGCTGACTTATGACTGGTAAGCATTTTGACCATAGATTCTTGTTGCTCACTGGTGAGGTTTTTATTGATGCTCAAGGTTTTTCCTGTGGCTACCTCAACTTGGGAGGTTAAATCTACCATAGATACTTTAGGCAGAAATGACATTTCTACCTCGTGGGGTAGCAAGGTGTGTAAGCAGTCAGTTGCTGCAGGATAATGAGCTGATGTAGGCGAAGGAAGAATGGTCTGCAAGGAACATGGATTTTTTTCACAATGAAAGTATTTGGTACCATAGTTATTCAGCAAGATATTGGACATTATACCTTCTTCTTCTTGTTGTGCAATGAAAGGCTCTCTGGTAATCATCATTAAATTGGCCACAGAGTTCACTTCCTCCTCTTCTCCCAAATCTGGCCAAACAACCTCTTCAGACTCAAGTTGGGGCAGGACTAGAGAATAGAGGGTAAGCTTCTTTGTGTTATACCCATCATATATTGTCATGTTACCCGACCTACAACCAATGTAAACATCAGCAGTAGCCAACCAAGGTCTTCCTAGTATGATAGGGTATCCCCCCAATGATGCCTTTGGAGATAAGACCATAAAGTTAGTAGGGTACTCCCAGGAATCCAAGGTGACTACCAGGTCTTCAACTACCCCATTAGGTTTGATAGTTGAGCTATCAGCAAGCTGTAATATTGTAGGTGTGGCCCTTAGATCTGAAATATGAAGTTTTACAACCAGTTCCTTTGTCATGACATTGATAGATGCACCAAGATCTACTAAAGCATTCTTAATTTGCAACCAATTAATATTGATCTCCACAACAGGGCTTCCTGAATCTAAATATTTTGGGATGCTAAGCTTCCCTAGCATTAAGTCAGAGAGTTGGCCTATGACATGGACAATTTGAGGGTCTTTCTTTTTCCTCCCCGGTTTCTTCAAACATGCCTCCTTGATGGCCTTGCTATAGATAGGTACTTCTTTGATTGCTTGGAAGAAGGGAATTTTCACACATATATGCTTTAGCTGGTCAAGGATGTCAAAGGTAGGTTCCTCTTGTTTTTTTACATTTTCACCTTCCAACCTTTGTGGGAAAGGAGGGGACACTTTATCAGATGCCTTAGGTAATGATGGAATCTAAACTGGCTCATTTGGTTGGGCTTGGTCATTGGTATCTTCTTCTTGGTCAATCTCCTCAGATGGAAATTCTAAGATTATGGGAGGAGATGGTGTGGGTAGCACAGTTCCTGAACGTAAATTAATATTATTCAGGTTAAGAGCATAGGCAGGTTGATGATTAGGATTAGCAAAATAGACTTGCTGCTACTGCTGCGGTTTCTGGTTATTTGGATTGGGTGCTGCTTGAGTAGGTAGTTGGGTTGGTTTTGGATTCTAACCTTGATTAACTACAGGAGGTGGCATAATGGATTGCTGTTGTGGTTGCTGCAGGAAACCAGTGGGTGGATTTGACCATTGCTGGCCTCCTCTCTATTGGTTAGACTGCTGCCAATTCCCTTGTGAGGATTGCCAACAGTTTTTATGGGCATTTGGCCAAGGGTTATTCCACTGAGGTTGGGACAATGGCCCATAGTTTGGAGGGTACTAGTTTTTCCATTGACTATTATATGAACCAAAATTTTGCAAAGGGTCCTGAGGCATACCTTGTCTTGGGGCCCATGGCCTGCACTAAGCAAAAAAGAACACTTCCTCCTCTCCTTCAATAGTTTTGAACTCAGTAGGGAGATGTTGTACCTCTAAATTGGCCACTGCTTTGCATTGGCAGTCTTTCTTTCTTTGTCGGCAGTGGGGGCAATATTCAGCTAACATTTCCTCAGCTTCCTCTTTCTTCCTTCTAGCTTGCATAGTATCTAGTTGAGTAGTTACTTCATTGATGATATCCTGCTTGAAGTCAGACAAGATATTGGTAATCTCCCCTTTAGATACTCCAGAGCCACTTCCTTTTATAAAAGAGGGTCTAAACACACTTACCTTCTTTACAGCTGCTCTAGAGTAATTGAGGCAGATTTTCTTGATATCATCCCAATCACTTTGGGTGACATCACCTCCTGCCATGAGGTCAAGGGCCTCCATGCAAGTATCATTGACTCCCCTTAAGAAGAGAATTTTTTAAGATTCCTCATTCAGCTCATGATGAGTATTCTTTTGCACACTAAACAAGAATCTTGACACATAATCCTCCAAGGTTTCATCCTCCTTTTGTGACATTTTGAAGATGTCATCTCCTCTCAGATCATTTCCTCTACAATACTCTTTATATTTACTCAAGAACAAAGTCTTCATTTGATCCCAAGTGTTAGCTACATTTCTTCCCAATCCCATGAAACATCTCAAGGCTGCCTCCTTTAGAGTAGAGGGAAACAATTTCAGCTTGTGTGCTGAGGTTGTATAGTCATAGCTTCTACAAAGGATTTCAAATTCAAACAAGAAGGTATGAGGGTCCTCAGTAATAAGTCCATAGAACTTTGGCAGTAAGGAGGTAGGGATGTTCTTGAGGTTATTATTGTCATGTAGGTCAGGGATTGGAAATAGAAAAATAGGATTTTCCATTCTTGGTTGTATTCTTGGATTAGCTCCTAGTTGATAAACCACAAGAGCAAGTGGATTATTTGATTATGTTCCTTCGGATAGGTTAAAGCTTAGTTTAGAGGAAGAAGATGAAGTAACTAAGTCTTGGCCAACATCTAGATATGGGTCATCTTGGAATAGGTTTGATTCAATCTCTTCAATATCTATGCTCCCAGGAAGGAATCTTCCAATTGGTCTCTTCTTCGATGCATATAGCAAAAGTAAACTAACTATGGAGATGCTGGAATGTAGAATTCTAAACTAAAAATACTAAGAATGAAATCTTAACTCTTTACTAGCATGCCTGTAATAGGTTCTTAGTTTGACACCATCCTCGGCAACGACGCCAAAAATGTAGTGTTCTTTAATCAACTCAATAACTAGGAACATGAATTCCTCTACTCAGGGATTGAACATCACAACTGGCAGTCATGACCTACTAAAGAACCTCATTTAATTATCAACCCAAGGACATAAACTTGAAATGGGACAGCACAAGATATGCACTAATCACCCTTCCAAACATACATGATTCCTAAAATGCCTTATACTAGAATTTAAGTACTGGAAACAACCTTACTGTTTAACTTTGCTTGGAAATGAAAAACTCGAAAGATAACCTATTCTGCTCCTAGTGGCTGCAGGAACAGTTGATAGCTCTGTGTTTCTACCAGCTGCAGGAACAGTCACATTAACTTCTATGAAGGGAAACTATTCTAACTTGCAGAATAAAAGTATGGACAGTTCCCTAAGTGGGCCCCCTTAGGTAGTGCCAAAATCAGACAACAAATTAGGTGAAAAACTTCATAAGCTTTATTGATTCAATGCAAACAAGTATATGGCACAATCTCTTGGCTAAATTTCTAAGACTGAAAGTGTGTTACAATAGCAATTTTTTTTAACCACTTCTCTGAAGGAGAATGGGCTATTTATTGAAAACTGATCCTAACTACTAACCAACCTTCCCTTATAAAACGGGAGGCATTTATTACATTTAACCAACTTAAGTAAAGAGGTGAATGACAATGTAAGAACTAAGTCAAATTAGTTTAGCAGTCTTAAAGCGCCATCATCCTAGATTCATGCACCACCAAGACGCCTGGCCTAGATTTTTGGAACACTCTCCCTGCATGGCAGATGAGTTGAAACTGTCTCCTCATCTTTTGCTGTTGAACCAATCTTTATGGATTTGGTCTTCAATTCTTCAAGTGGAAATTGAATTCCCTTCCTTCAATCGTGGTACCTGCAAAATATCTCGCCATCTTTTCCTGAGGAAGAAGGTTAGCTCAACACGTTCATCCTTTAAGACAATCCATTACTTTATTCATTCATTCATTAAGTATTAAACTAAGGAAAACATTGTTTCAGATATGGCTACAGGAAGTTTTGGTAGTGGAGGCTGCAAGAAGGTTTATGATCACAAAAAGCCATAAAGTATTTATCAGACTAATAAAACATTAAAGGTAATAATCATGGGACTTCTTATCACAATACACTCATCATATTTAAGTCATAAAAAAGTCTATATCCTATCCCATAAATAGACTGAATGTTTGTTTTAGCATAATAAAAACAACAAAGTATTTATAAAAGTATGGTCAAAATGTGCCAAAGACTTGGCTCATCACTAACCAAATAAATTTCTTCCCTTTCCTCTAAAGATAAGTGATGGGGAGCACAATCCTCGAAAATCCCTAAACGAACCGCCAATAGTAGCCCGCCAAACCCATAAAACTACAAATATTAGGAACATTTGTGGGTGCAGGCCAATCAACGATAGCTTGGATCTTTGAAGGATCCACATCAATACCTTCTCCAGAGATAACATGGCCCAAATATTTCACTTTAGTCGTATAGAACTCACACTTTTCCAGATTAGCATACAGCTGATTGTCTCTCAAGCACTGCAATACCTGACTTAAATGTTCCTCATGCTCCTCCATAGTTTTTGAGTAGATTAGGATATCATTGAGGAACACGAGAAAAAATCTATCCAAGTAGGTTCAAAAGACTCCATTCATCAGACTCATTAAAAATGATGGTGCATTCATCAACCTAAACGACATAACAATGAATTCATAATGCCCGTACCGAGTGCAAAATGTTATTTTGTGTATTTATTCTTTGACTATCTGTAATTGATGGTATCCTGATTTGAGATCAATCTTTGAGAATACCTTTGTCCCCTTTATCTGGTCAAACAAGTCATCAATTCTTGGCAAAGGATATCGGTTCTTCACCATCACTTTGTTTAGCTATTTGTAATCAATGCACAAATGGAGGGAACCGTCCTTCTTCACGAATATCACTAGTTCTCCCCAAGGGGAAAAACTAGGATGAATGAACCCTTTTTCTAATACCTCCTCCAATTGCAAACAAAGCTCCTAAAGTTCTTGAGTTGCCATCTGATATGGAGCCCAAGATATAGGCTCAACTCTGGGTACTAGATCAATTCTGAAGTCGATGTCACACTTTGGTGGCATCCCCAAAATTTCACTCAGAAAAACATCTACAAAATCCTTAAGGAGAGGATAGTGATCCAGTGACACCTCTCGACTCTCTCCCAAATCCAAGTCATTGGCTGACACAACAAATAGTTGACAACCTTGACAGAAACACCTCTTCAATTGTATAACAAAACTCATCCGTAAAGAGATGGGTCTTTGTTTGCCAACAATCTCAACTTCATTACTTGAATCATCTACACATTGCACATCCTTGTGATGATAATCTATTATAGCTCAACGAGCACTCAGCCAATCCATACCCAAAACATCATAGGAACCAAGAGGTAGGATTCAAAGGTCCACCGTAGTCACCAGTGACCTAATTTTCAAACCACATCCCTGAATAAGCGATTCAACTGCTACCTTTGCCCCAAAGGCCAATTCAACCTTCCACTTAACACCTTTCCTTGTTGCCACCAATCTACAATACTCTACTACTGAAGGAGAAATAAATGAATTTGATGCACCAAAATCAAAGAGCATAGAAATACTAGTGCCTTGTAACACACCTGATGTCTCAACCATGGTGCCCTAATGATCAACTTGACGGTTGTCAACCATTTCAAAAACTTGGTGTGATCTACCCACATTGCCCACCGTTAGCTCAAAAGCGGCTAGCCTCTGACTAAAACCTATAGTCTTCCTTTGCAGACATTATCTAGCAATATGTCCCTGTTGACCATAGGAGAAACAACCTATACCCTAACCAAAACCTCTACCACTTGACGGTGCATTAGAATATTGAAAATTGCCCTGATTAGGGGCCGACTGTGAACTTTGTGCAAGCTGCTCAAAATGGTCCTACCAAGCTCGATGCCAATTCTAATTCCTTCTGGCCTAAGATCTGCCACTTTGTTGAGATTGAGAATTTTTTGCTTAGGCTGCGACTAATGCTATTGTTGTTGACTGCCCTTAGAGGGTGCATGATGACTCTTGGAAGAGCCTGCAACTTGAGGCTACCCACCTTAAGAACGAAAACCAGATGTAGGTGCACTACCAATCTGAACACCTATGTAGCCTTCCCAAGCCATGGCCAAGTTTTCCTCCACCAGACGAGCCTTTTCAGTAGCTACCTTCATTGTCTTCGGCTCAAAGACCCATACTCCACCACTAATTTGACATTTAAGCCCCTGACAAAATGTTGTACAAGCATCACCTTATCATTACCAATTCTTGCATATTGTTTTAGCTCATAGAACCAATGCTTGTATTGCTCAACAAACATTTCCATTTTTCTCAACTTGTGGAATTCATCTACCCATCATTGTCTCCAGTGGTCTGAAAGGAAATGGGCCTTGAATCTCTCCACAAATAGCTCCCAATTCACTACACTAATGTCCAAGTGTAATGTTTGCTCTTCTAGCCGCCACCAAGTGGATGAAAAGCCTCTGAGGTGCATGATGGCACACCTAGCCTTAGTATTACTGCCATAAGGGTGCATAGCAAAGCATCGATCCATATCAATCAGCCATGTTTCTACCTCCAATCCTCCACCAGTACCATCGAATGTGGGAGGTTGTGCTCTCAACATGTCTCTCATGTGACTCGCCACTATGTCATCTTGCTCTGCTGTTAATTCTCTCTACCTCGATGATCTCTCTCTTTCTCTCTCCACCTGCTACTCCTCCTCCGACCTAGGGCCTAAACGAACAAGAATCTCCTCAAGTAGGTGTTGTAACTACCCTCCTTCTAGACCTGATTGCTCTGGGTTTTGTCCTCCACCTCCTGGATTGTTTTGGGAACTCTGACATTCCTCGCGTTCTAAACTATGGGAGCTCAAAGATGATGAAATTTGGTGGTGTGCTCCATGACCACCACCTCAGCCTCTTCCATGGCCACGACCCCTACCCCGAGGCATGTTCCTTCACAACATTAGAGGGGAACATGTGAGATCAAGAGTTAAGTGCAAAGGTTAACCTAATCACACAACTAACCTAGAGTGCCTAGTGTTGGAGAAACCTACTTTGATACCAAGTTGTAATGCCCTGCTATGCGAACCCCAAAGGACAACTATAAACTAACAAATACAACACAATTTTATTTTTTTGAAAGTAAAACATTACATAAGATGAACATTATCAAACATCACATGTAATTCAATTATACATATACAACATATGCTACGTCCTCTGGGGTACATGTGATGACATTATGTATCATAAACCCATTCCATAATGATATTAAACAAATTCCAAGATTACATTATAAAACCATAATAAAGAATTAAGATTACATTAATCATCCATTCATGACATTACATAAATGAGAAGAAACATAACATAATCAAGAGAATATATACATATATACATTTTATTGATCAAATCGGAATATACAAGTACATTGATAATAAGAAATTACATTATTTTCAAGATTACATATGCACATTTGTGCTTCCTGACACATAGTAGGAATGATACATCGATTACAAGAGGAATACAAAAATGAACATCATACAATCGAACTGAAGTGAAGCTCTAGATCAATTGCATCAACATGAACTCCACACTTCACGAACATCATCTAGAAACCCAATGGGGTGCAAAGCATGTTCCACCTAACCATGTGGACTTGAAGGCCCACTACTCATGCTAGGAGATGACAAGAAAGGCCCACGACCAAGGACAATCAAGTGGAAAGGTATAAAGACTCAACCAACAAGGCTAACAATAACACATTTAACATCAACATCAAACAACTTATGAGATGACTGCTTCTAGAAGCACACAAAGGAAACAACAAGGTATACTATATGAGAGTTTCATTGCATGACCCTATCATGGGTTATCCTGGCTACCTCTCAACAGGCTCTGACCCCCATCTATGGTTATCCTAGCTGCCTCTCACTAGGCATCGACCCCATAGGGTGATACGTGTGGAACCACTAGCCTCTCATGAGGACAAGGTAGTGGTCTTTCCGACCATGGCCTTCTCATCCCACCCTTAGTATGTGAAAGCACTAACAGTATGGAAGATGCATCTTTATTTATCTTATTTAGTGTGATCCTACCCAACCCACTAGTTAATTTTATTAGGTTATCACTTGTTAAGGAGACTCTTCCATGGGTTACCTAGGCTGCCCCTTTGTGCACTGGCCCCCACGAAGAGCCACTCTCCTTGATAGCCCCGAAATGAAACTCACAACATGAAGGGGTTTACCAAAATAGGTAAAGCACTAAAACCACAATAACCAAGAACATATGCGAGACATAAATCTTCTCGCTCAAAGCCATAATCAAGGCAAGAATACCATGAAACAAGGTACACCCATGAGAGCTCAAAATAGGAATAAGACCAACGAATCACAAGGTAATAACCATGGTAAAACCAACATAAATCCAATTGTCCCCACCACCTATGGAAGCCTAAAATCCATCTACCCATAACTACCAAGTGAGAGCAACTTATACATTGCGGGTTCCCAACATACTCAAAACATGACTAAGCATAAAATCACCTCAATAAGAACATAAAATACAAGGATTTACAACCAAATAGGAACCATTAAAAACAATTTATCATCTCACCATGCACTCAAAATAATAGTTTCCAAAAAAACATTCTAGACAATCAATTTTACTCTATTTAAAACGCTCATTGTAAAATCCATCAATTTGCTAACTCATTTAAATGGTAAACTATAAACAAAATCTATAAATACCTAAATGCACATAACAACTTTTCTTTAATTATAACCCAATAAACATATATATATATACTTAAACCTACATTTCAGCACATGCCAAATTTCTCATAAATATAATTAATGATACACCAATATGTTTACACACACACACATTTATAAATGCCAATTGTTGTTAACAATGTTAAGTAAATCTAAGTTTAAAATGTTACTGTAAAGAAAATAATTTCACATATGCATACCGGTTGTTTGAAATTTAATTATATTAAACTTGTTGTATGTAAAACATCATAAGAAATATATTGGATCCAATAAATAACACAAATCACATATGTAAAAAAAAACATAAAAGTAAATATATTTATTTAGAAATATCAACTATTGTTAACAATGTTAAGTAAATCTAAGTTTACAATGTTACCGTAAAGAAAATAATTTCACATATGCTTACTGGTTGTTTGAAATTTAATTATATTAAACTTGTATGTAAAAAAACATAAGAAATTTCGTTGTGCCAAACAATTGCAATTGTTTTTCAAGTTTAATATGTAATTTGTATGTCGGTAATTTATGTTATGTATCAAGTGAACTACTGGTTGCTACAACCCTTTTGCTATTATTGGTTGTAATGGTTATATGATTTCATTGTGAGTTGTACTCTTGCCTTTCTGGGTTGTTGTGTTCTTTCCTTCGCTGTCCATCTTTTGGACTACATTTTTTTCTCTTTTCATTGTATTTTCGTCCACTTTGTTCAATATAAAAAAAACAACATAAGAAATATATTGGATCCAATAAATAACACAAATCACATATGTAAAAAAAAAACATAAAAGTAAATATATTTATTTAAAAAATACCAACTATTGTTTTAGCTCTCACATCCATATTGAAATCATCAAATTAAAGTAATTCTAAAGATATCAATTTACACATACTGACTAAATCTTTAAATGATAAACCAAATATATATATATAAACATACATTTCCACGCACAAATTTCTCTCGATGACTAGTTACATTCTAATCATATGTTCAAAATAGTATCATTTAAATGTTTAGGAACTATGTAGTCTTGCTCAACCTAATAACTAATTGCGCATTTTAAATATAACAATTTACTCCTATTTTAATTCCATACATCCATATATTTATAATTATATGTATCTATATATATATATATAGATATAATTATATTTATTTTAAAAGAAGCAATTACTGTTTAAAAATTTACAGAGTTAAATCTATTGCTTTTAATAGTATGATATTAGTATTTATAGTAATCTGCCAACAGGAAGTGTAATCTAAACAACCACATATAAATATAAATATATATATATATATATATATATATATATATATATATATATATATATATATATAATATAACCCAATGATTGAAAGCCTATAATCAACAAGCAAAATGATAATCACCAAATCTGCACAAGAGTCGACCTTCTTACATGCACGCTACTAGACAATGGACATAGCTAAACTCACAAAATTGAGATCCCAACACAAAGTATATATGCCAAACAACATGGGAATGCCACCTCACAACAATTCCAAAAACATAGAACCCAACACCAAGATTGACTCTCCTAAGCAGTGCACTAGAAAAATGATAAGTGCAACCAAAAATGAGACAAAAGTTAGCAATATAAATCTCTTCCATCTACCAATAGAACTAAGGAAACTTATGCCCAAGACGCGGCTTTATCAACAAACAATGAACATGTATCTATAAAATTAAATAGCTTATCAAGGGTCAAACTCAACAAACACAAGGAGACATGGGACTTCTAGTTTCAAGCAAATGGAGAGAGTGAAAGGTGCAACCAAATAAGGATAATAAGGGATGGATAACAGAAATCTGACTTGAATCTCCCTTCACAAGAAGCCAAAAGGGGTGAACCTTACCATGAAAGAAATTTAACTCCTACCAACAGTTTAGGAGCAAGGAAAAAGGGGTTGGTGCCAACAAAGAACAAGTTTATCAATTGCCTACAGGCTGAAAAATCAATTTCTATTTCCTATTACGAGGATCAGTCTAGCCAGACACAAAATAACTGAAATGTAAGAAGTTGTGTAAATACATGAAACAAAACTACAATATTTATAAATCCCCAAATGAAATCAAGTTTAAGGTATTACTAATTTGGGTGCCCTAAGAGCAAATGGTCGACTATCTAAATGGAATTATGCATAGCTTAATTAAGAAAAAGAAACAAGACAATTACAGGGTTTGCAAAGGAGCATATACTCTTAACTTAATACACAAAGAAATTGATATGAAGTGGAAAAAGGTGCAACTGTTTACAAATTACATGAAGAAATTATGGTACAAATGGATGCCAATACAACCAAAAGAGATGTTCAATAATGGAAGTCGAACCACACATAGTCTTGAAAGGAAACTATATCAACTAAACATTTCTACTTAAATCAAATAGAGAATAAGGAGGCAAAACACATCACCAACCTGGACTAAGACACCTGAAGATGGAGATGATGTTGAGTCAATTTCTCTTTTGCAAAATCCAAATCTGTTCTCCAAAAGAAAAAAATAGCTTCTTCCAAATTCTGAGGGCTATAATTTTATTTTTTTTAACTTGTTACCCAGAAGGATTACCGAGCAAGCCAAAACAATTCCGAGAAAACTTCTTGCTTTCCCCCAACAATAATTTCCATCTTAATTAAATAAATCCTCTTTAGTTTTCAAGAACAAAAACAATACAGATGGCAAGTTTCCAAATTATTTATAGTTTCCAAGTGTGCATGCACATGCACTCATCATTTTCCCTTTTTTCTTGATTTCCCACCTGTTGGTAAATCCTTACTCTTTTATTTAATTTAGAAACCTAACTCTCTCTACAATTACTTGATTAAAACTAAAGATAATAAATTTTCATTGTTAATTATTATTTTATCGTTTAAACATTAAATCACACTATTTAAATTTAATAAATCATAATTGCTAACCACAATTACTTTTGTAAACGTAATTCATTTAATTACTTTTTTGAAATTTAAAGTTATCTCAAGATTTCCATTTAAAATAATCCAATTTAATATATTTTATTCAATACTTCATTACCCATTATATTTAAATTTAAAAATAAACATTATTAATAAATACATTAATATTCTATTACATTTCATTTAATTATTCATCGTTTAATAAAATAATAATAACTGAATCATTATACATAACTAATTAATTCAATAATTAATTAACGACATTCTTTTAATAATCTAATTTAATAATTAACTAATCAACAACGTTACTTAATAATTGATAATTTAATTAAAACACATAATAGTTGAGAACTTCGAACACTAACACATTACTTGAATGACATTTAAAAATCAACACACTAAGAACAACAACTATATCATTAAATTAAAACAATGTTAGTTACACAATTAAATTAAACAACTCAAAATGAAACTATACCAAAACGGAAATGGGGTCACAATCAGACAGCATCGTCAACACCATAACGGGGTGACAAAATAGGACAGGGAACTTTCTTGTCAACTCTAGTTTCCACATCATACCCATTGGGCTTATAGGGCACCCTCAAACTTGATAGTGCAAGTGGATTCGATGCTTGGTACTTGCATCCTACGTCAAACCAAACATCAAGAAACATATATATCCAATCACAAGCACACCGTGAGAGGGAGTCACAGTGTAGTAGGGTGCTCGCGAACGAGTGATGCTACACCGTCCTCTCACCAAGACTCCAATTAGTAACACATCATCATAATTATCATAAAGCAATAACTAATCAATCACATAACAACATAGTACTACAACTAGATGGTAAACATAACCAGTTGGATCCAAACACCATGTATCATCATATCAAAAATATCTGAATAGAGTATCATAATCATCCAAGCAAACTAAATTGTTAACCAACCAGTCAAATTGGTGAAACAATCACCATCATAGTCTTAAGTACACAACAAAACATGAGAGGAGTATCAGAACAATGACAACAACATGAGAGGCATTACATTAGCCACGACATAGTTAAGTATATATAGGAGCTAGTGGCTAGTTATTAGCATCGCATTGAGTATTATTTTCTTATTGAAGACTATTGGAGGTACCCCCTCGGAGTGGATTAGGAGGTCGCCACCTTAAAGTTACATATTATTAAGTTTGTAACACATTTCCTATTATACTTTTCTATTTTGCAAATTGTTTCATTATAATAAGTGAGATATCTCACATTTGGTGGAGTTTTTACCCACAATGGTTTTCTCCTAGTTGTTTGATTGTTCCTTTTGTCAGTATTATCCAAGGTTTCTAATTTCTTGCTACATATTTGTAGACATCTAAAAATGACTAACACATTTCACCTAAATCACCATCATCTCTCATCATCATTTCTCGTCCATCTATCCATTAATATTAATTAAATAATTTTAATTATTTAATTAAGTTAACACCATATTCATTAATTTGCATCATCTATTTTAATTAAATATTTTTTTTGATACGTAATACGTAGCCGAAGCTGCATGCATTATATTGATAATTTCAAAACAATTTACATCAATTCAGCTTCCCAAGAGGGCAGAGCAATGAGCCAGAGGAAGATCATAGCCTTGTATTAGCAAAACATAAAAATTTACTATTCCTAGCATAGGGATGACATTATAGAGTATTGGCATTACATCAAACACACCTACCAAAAAGACCTTCTACACTCGAGCCTTGGAAATTTTCCTCATAGAACCAACCTATACCAACGAGTTCTGCAAATTCATAGCACCATTGTATTCCCACCACCTCGTCCAACCCCAACCTATGACAAAGGAAATTGGAACCCAGGGTGGCACAATGTCGATGTTGTTACAACCTATTATCGCTCAAGTCAAGGATGAAGTGAAGCTAGTCAACCTCCAGCCCCTGCTAGAATATTCAAACAACATCATCCAACAAAGGAATCCTAACTCCTAGGAGGGCGACCGCCACCATGTCAATATCATCAACCATAATGAATGCTTTGAAGATTGAATGCAGAAGTGGCAAGCACTGTTCTTTCGACAGGTTTAAATCGAAGAGAGAGGCGAGAAATTGGGATGAAATATCTGAATTTTCCCTAGTTTTGTTATGCAAGAAGCATTAGTTCCTCCCCAACACCATCCTTACTGCTTCCAAGCATAGAATGTCCTTATTAAGGAAAATTTTCTTTAGTCGTTGATCCAAGATGTATCCTACGAAGGCAACTTCCTTCTTGGAGCTTTTTAGCTTAATTGGAGTGTCCATATTTTTAGCACTGATTTTCATCCTCATTGTTGAATAAATAGAGGCCAACTAACATCAACCATTAATGCTCGAATGACTGCATTTATGTCCTACATCCTCTTGACTGATACAATTGATTCACTTTGAACATCAATTAATCTTTGCACAAGTTTTAGTACATTCTCCTGTGATAGTTCTCAAGAAATCTAAGGCCAAGTACTCAGCTTATTGCCACTAAGTTTGGTGCATGTACATTCCAAAATAAGGGTGTACTTCATCTTTGTTTCCCTTCCATGCCAATCTGGCCAGGCCATCCCAACTGACAACGTCATTATTTCCTATTTAAATGCCCTGAGCGAAAGAATTCTTTGGCGACGAAGCCAACTATTTTGCCTCTTTTATCTTGTCAAAAGGCCCACAAGCCCAATCTAGCCAACTCCGACCTAGACTATGAAGTTCCAATTGGCGTATGGGCCTTTAATTAAATCATTTTTAATTATTTGATTATTTCACTATTTTCCATCATCAATATTAATTAAATAATGTTTAATTATTCCATTATTTTCTATCATCAATATTAATTAAATAATGTTTAATTATTCCATTATTTTCTATCATCAATATTAATTAAATAATCTTTAATTATTTAATTTTTTTTTTAGTTTTCCTCTTATCCAAACTAATTAAATAAAATTTAATTATTTAACTAATTTATCATTTTCTTCCAACCACTTTAATTAAATTTTAAATTTCTTCTATCCACATTAACTAAATATTTTTTAATTATTTTATTAATTCATGCATTCTTCTCATCCACCATAATTAAATTACTTTAATTATTTAATTAACTAATATTTCCTCCACAGTTAAATAAATTATTTAATTGTTTTCTATATCTAATTTTTTAAGAATTAATAAAAATAAATATTTTATTTATTTCTTAAATATATTTTAATCTCATGCACATGAATTAAATACAATTATTTATTTAATTTTATTAATATTATTCTATCTCCTAATTTAGTGGGTTGACTGAAAAAGCAACATTAGTTCACTCCTCACTCTCACTTCACTCATCCATGCAACCAATTAACTCATCATCCTAACATTTCATCTTGACACATGCCACTTGCATGTTCATCATGATCTCTCAATCAATCTCATCCATCGATCTTTCAAATCATCATATACCGTTGATCAAGTATTAGGTGAAAGTTATAAATCACCCATCATTCAACCATTCAAAGCATCCATAATTTATCTATGAATTTGTGCTATCATTACACCATCTTCCTATCACTTTGTGAATAAATGTCATGCTAAATCAAGAGAAATCCACATATCAACCAATTTACAATAATCAAGTACAATGGAGTAAGATTAGGCACTTATGGAGGTAAAATTGAATTATTTTGATTTACTTTATTTTGTGTGCAAACACTTCATTAAGGTAGCTATTAGATTATTGATTTGGGTTTTATTGCAATTCTCATTTTTAATTTCAATAATTTAAAAAACTCACATTATGGAACACCTGGTGGGACCCATGTCCCTAAATTTAATAATTTGCTTTGATTTTTTTTAGTGAAGGTACATATGCAAAAAGGTGCTTTTGATTCTAGATTAACATATTTGACTTATAGATTGGCACATATGATTTGTTATTTGACACTTTTGAGCTTCTAAATGGCACATTAACCTTATAAATAGTGTATTTGATATGAAAAATAACATATTTGGTGTTTTGAATGATCTCAGGCTAGAATGATGCTTTTGATGCTAAAATGGTGCTTTTCTATTTTAAAGGGTTTTTACCTTTGTTTGCAAGTGTTTTCAACTCATAAATATATTGATACTTTTGACAGGAGTCTTGGCACATTTGACATGTATAAATGTGCTTTTGATTACTATTTTAATGCATCTGATTCTTATTTCTACACTTGTAATTCTATCAATTGGATTTTATTTTTGCTTAATGTTTGCATAATTTTGGGAGCTAATCAAGTGGTACATGTTGGAAATTCCTAGGAGAAGGATTTGAATCTAAGACTATTGACATAATTTGGTGTAGGGAAAAGTTACTTCCTTTTTATTAGCTTAGTTGCACACTTTATTTAGGTTTTAAAATGAATATGCTTATCATGCTTGTGTATAATTTTAGGTGTATTCTCTCCCCTTGTGCTACATGCGACCTTGGAGATCAAAAACACCTTCTAGTTTACTTATTTTATTTATTGCTCATCCAAGGTTTTACTAGTTTTGTATGCTCTCCCCTTGCACTTCGTGCAAACTTAGGGATCAAAAAACTAATATTAATCTTTCCTATTAAGGGGATTCTTGGGGATTTCATCACCACAAGGTCGACCTCAACCATCCTTTTTGGAGATTATATGAGGGGGAGAGAGAAATTTGTACCTCAAGAGTGATCCATCATCATGTTTGGCCAGGCCTAGAGACCCTCAATCCATCAAGACTCATATAGGTGAAGAGGATAGGAGAGACCCTCCTAGGCTTAGGGATTTGTAGACAAACCTTCAATTCATAGATACCACAAATAACCTTGTTTTTAGAAGCCTAAAACCATCAATTGTCAATATAGTGTGGTGTAAGGTACAACATCATGCCTAAAGTTACTCACTATGTACCTCCCTAAGTAAGGTGGAAATTCTTTGGGTTAAAGGTGTCAAAACCTCCAAAGTAAGGAAAAAGGTGAGTCCTTGTGTCATTGTATTGCTAGCTACTTATGATTGAGAAGAGATAAGCTACTTGTAGTAATCTTGAGGTATTTTATCATGTGGAACTACACTATTACAATACTCCTTACTTGAATAATTAGGGTTGTTAACGTGCTTGGCATGTATTGTTGTGAAAGACTAGTAAACACCATTCAACCTTATTACCTTGAAGTCATCAACCATCTTGTTTACTATTTTTATCTCTTTCTAAAGAAAATAAACTATCCAAAATAATAATTCACTTACAAAAACACATTTTTACATAAAATTATACTTCTAAGTCACAAAGTGACACATCCAAGTCATAAACTATGCATTTGACCTATCCTATAGTGCTTTTGATTTTTTTTCCTTGCTTGTGCATCTTTCGAGTAGAGTTATGCTTTTGACATAAAGTTATACATATAAGTCATATAATTTCACTTTTGAGTCCTATTGCTACACTTTTAAGCCATAAACTTATGCTTTTGACATGAAAGTACACATTTGATTGATACAATTACTAATTTTGAGTCATTTTCCTACTTTGGTGCATTTGATCAATAGTGTGGAGCTATTAACTAGTGCATTGGCATTTTTGACCATTATATTAACACTTTTGACCTATATTTTGGTTCTTTTGATCAAAATATTGGTGCATTTGATCAATACTATAGTGCATCTAATCAGTATCAGTCTTATTTTCATTTTTAGCTTTTAAACCATTGATCAAACTTTTAGGATTTCACCCAGGAAGACTTGGAACAGACCTAAGGTAACCCAATTGAGTCCATCATCAAAATATTGGTTTAAACTCCATAAAATATGCCACTCATTGCTACCCCAACTTGGTAGGGTTGCAAATCCTAGCTTAGTGGTCAAAATTTGGGCTTCTTTACCTTGTTAAAAATCTCTCCAAGAGCTCTAATTTTAATCCCTTAAAAATAATTCCCTTGCAAACCATTTCAAGGGACTAATGACATTATTGATCCCAATTTACGCTTTGAAATTCTTTGAAAATATAATTTACTAAAACGTAAAAAATATTGAAAAACTTTAATTTTAATATTTTTCATCTCTTCTTATGCCAATGCCACCCAAGTGCTTATGAATTGCTACCAAATCATCAATCATACAATTTTTTTGTCATACATCATTCACCAAGGTCTTGATACTTGGTCTCTACATATAAAGCTCATAGAGTCCAATCAAAGTGAATCAAACATTACCACAACCATGGTTGATACTTAAGATGAGTTTGACATGCCTTATTTGTTCACCTCAAATTATTACCAAACCTAAATACCATCCTCATCAAGGGTTATGCCTACTTTAGAGGAAAACACACATATCCACCTAATTAACATAACATCCCACTCAATAATACTTTCAAACAACTTATCACCAACAACCCATCCCATCTAATCATTTCACTACATCCATTCCTAATCATAAAATCTCTTCATCCATCCCATATGCTTCACAATCTTTCAAATTCAACATTCCTACAAATACATACATCCAAAATAATTCACAATCTTCTACATCAAACATACCAACAAACACATCTAACCCATTCAACCTTTAATCTTCCACATTCTCCATACCTATGTAAATACATAAATCCCTCAAAATCAAAATTCTTCATCTAACATCCCATAACACTAATTATACATCCCACAAAATAAATCATATATCATTCCACTTAATCAATCATGCATCCCACAAAATCAATCATCTATCCCCTCTAACATTTCATAAACACTAATCACACATCTCACAAAATCAATCATCTAGCCCCTCATCTAACATTCCACAACACTGATCATGCATCCCTTCAAATTACAACATCCCACAACAATAATCACATATCCCTCAATATCACAATCATTCATTCAATACATCCAACCTTTCACAACATCAATCATCAATCCCTTCACATTTCACCATCACACCCATAAATGACTCGGCACAACAAATCCAAAGTTTGCACAAGAAAATAACTGACATCGAAATAGGACACACAAAATAATTACACACTTGAAGACACATGTCCTTACCCATTTGATCTATCAATACCTATGATACCCTTTCCTCACGACTTTAAATTCTAAAATTTGACAACTATAAGGGAAGAGGTGATCCATGAGAGCATATATGAGAATTATACATAGCTTTCCTAGAGGTTGCTTACAATACACATACTCAATGTGCCTCTTTCTTTGAAGTTTAGGAGGAAAAGCAATAAAATGGTTCTCTCATTTACTACATGACATGAAGACCTTTCATGAACTAGAAGAAAACTTCATTAGTCATTTATCCTACAACATGCGCACAAAATCACTATGACTAACTTATGCACCACTAAACAAAAGAATTAAGAATAATTTGTTGCCTTCTTACAACAATGGTGGACTATGGTGAGAAAATTCCCATGGCCTATTCCTAAAAAATAGCTTGTTCACATCTTCATCCAAAACCTAAACGAGGAGATAGGATTTCATTTACAAGTCTAATGTACTAACATGTTTTATAAAATAATAGAAAAGGAAGTAATCATAAAAAAAAATATCATTGATAAGGGTCTTATGAAAGTATATAAGGAAAAAAAGAACAATGGCCCTCAATCTAATGACAACCCTTATGTATGGGTTAAAAAAATACAACCAGCATCAAATACACAATCATCATTAATCATGCAAAAAACATTCAAGGTGCCACAGTTCCTAGAGGATCACCTAAGCAGAACCCTACACCACAACAAAAATACAATCTAGGGGAGCTTATTGAATTGATTTTACAAAAATTGGTCGAATCCAATCTCATCATATTACTTGAAGTTATACAATTGGAACCTCAATTTAAACTCTCATGGTACAAAGGCAACAAATATTATGAATATCATAGGGTTGAAAGACATAAGACTCCTAATTGTGCAAAATTGAAAAATATCGTTCAAGATATTATTGAACAAGGTGATACCACCACTAAATATTCTCTTGACAATTCATCCAAAAATAACCACATCAACAATATTTGTAGCTCACATAATGATAAATTAGGCATATATCAAGATACTTTTCCGAAGCATGATCAAAATCATCCATCCATGTCTAGCAATGACTCATCCTAAAGAAATCACATTAACACCCCTATCCATAACATATCCACCTTATTTGACCCATAATAAGTCATCTTGAAGAAGCTTTCCCACAAGAAGCCTCAATCTCTCCTTCTAATCCTTCATTCTTAGAACCTTTGAAATATCAATCCACACTATCCCCATCAAATGACTCATCCAATAATAACATCTCTCGAGATTACCTCCAAGGGCTATCCACTATAGATAATCATGAAATCCACGTTAATCCAATCCTTGATACGAGTCTAATTAGTGATCAATAAATCTTAGATCGAACACTATCATGCGTTCCATCACCCATCATGCCCACTCTAGATAGTCCTATTTGAAATTCATTACCTTCATGCCAACATATTGAGGCAATCCAAGAGTCCCTTGTTCATATCCCATTATTATAATTATATCTATGTTAAGAATAGATCCAAATCATAAAGAAGCAAGCCCTAAAATGAATCAAGATCAAGTTACCCAAATTTTCCAATCTCATCCCATCATTGATCAAGATCCCATATTACTAGAATTCCATTATGATCTCACCATGCCTTTTCATTTCATCCATGATCCTAAAATTAAAGATGACCCTATCCATATTCTAATAACTTTCACTTCCACTAATCAGACACTTGCCTCCCTTAGACACATAAATGATTTTTCCCTTGTTCATCAAAAAAAGAGTATGTCTCTTTATTTTATTTTAAAATGATGAAGCTATAGATGAGTTCATAGGACTCCATGATGCTATTCTATAAAATGACCACAAAATTGGTTTTTATATTGACCTTGGTGCAACAACATATTTTGAGGAACAAGTTAAATCCCTTACTCCTAAAAATCATATCAAAGATAATGATAAACAAGCTAATATGGATCCAATCAACATCCCATAGAATGAGGAAGAAACAAGCATGAAGGAAGAGAAAGCACCAATATCTTATAAACTTGGATCACTCACTTTTTTCAAAGAAATATTTCTTATTGATGAGAACATAATCACCATTGATGATTCCCAACAACACAAAGGATAGTTAGCATCTTGTTTCCAAAACAACACATATCCTATTACAAAAAATATATGTCAAAGCATGTAGTATCAAGGAAAATTATTAGGCCTACATGAACAAGGTATTTTGGAGCCAAGATAGTTTTTAAAAAATCCTAAATATCAAGGACTTGGTTATTCATCAATCAAGAAATCTAATGATGTTAGTGGTACCTCCATGATACCAAGGAAACTTCATCCAATGCAAACATCAAAATAGGGGCCATGAATACTCCTTATAATAAGGTTTTTGTCAAAACTCCTCCCATCCACATCATACACCATCATTCCCAAATCCCTTAACCCAATAATTAGGACCGACAAAAGAAAAATCCTTACAAAGAAAAATATCAAAATTAAGTTTTTGAAGCTAATAAATCCAAAAGTCGAAATGGACACATAAAGTCAAAATTGATCCCAAAGAAAATTTGATTATGTATAGCATCCAATCCAAATCCAAATCCAATAGCCAATGAGACTATGGAGCCATATCAAAAAAGGATTTCTATCAATTACAAGTTTCTACCTCCTTCAAAATTGTCTTCAATCCTAACACACAAGGTGTATATATGTTACACCCCATTGTGTATTTACCTAGTTACTATTACCTAGCTAGATGAAATACTTGCATAGATGTTTGATTGTAATTTTGATGGAAATAAATGTGATTGTACTATGTTTGTATGAATCATTGGAAATACAATGAATAAATGGCTGATTCAAATTGGTGTTATATATATATATGTCTTAATTCTGACTATAGAGAATATAATGTAAATGATTATTTTGTGATCAATTGACTACCTTGAAAATGTGCCAAGTTGGTTGCAAGTACAGGTTCATGCCTCTAGAAGGGAGGGGAAGTATCACTCAGGAGAAATTTTTTGGTTTGGCAACCCTTAATGAGCCTAACTAAGCTTTCCCACACTCACTTTTAGATTGGTCAAGTCAAGTCAATAGTTACAAGGAAAAGGTAAGATACCTTGGTTTGGTTGTTTGTGAACTTGGAGAGGTTTTTTTTTATTGTGAGAACATGCTTGATTTAAGTTTTTGAATTTCTTTGTATTTATGAGTATAATCGATGAGATATATACATAAGATGTATATATACATACATATACGCATGTCTACAATGAACTCATACACATGAGTAAAGATGTACATAAGTATATGTAGATAGACATATCTACACATGCTTATGGATAGATTACCCATATGCATGGGAATGCCGAATGGACAAAGTGACATGTATATATATATATATTTAGTGTATATATGACAATTGATGTTATTGTGATTATAGATGTTTAATTGTTTGAAGGTAATGTTATATATATACAATGAATATATATATGTGTGTGTATTGATATATATGTACGTATTGACGCAATGGTAACGTCCATACAAGTATATTCATTTATATATATATATAAACATACATATGTATATATGTATGTATATATATACATTATGATATTAATTTGAAAATAAATGAATACAAGTTTATGCATTCAAATATCAAATGGCGTATATTTAGAATCATATGAGTTGATATATATATATATATATATGTATAATAGAATATATATACCATGCATATATATATTATAGATATATTATAAAGTTTGAATAAGCATTGATTATATATTAAGCATTGATGTTTTAATGCAAAGCGCATACTATACAAAGTATAATGTGTAGCGCATATCTTAAATAGTGTAAAGCACAACATTGGTGAGTAGCACACATTAAGGTAGTGTTGCAAACATTTACCATGCTATGCAAAATGTATGCAACATTTTAAGAGGGGTGTGAAAATGGTTATAAGACATAGTCAAAAGTATTGAAGGAAATTTGAAACGCATTTAAAAGCTTTGACTTGGTATTTTATTTGTAAACACCAAACAACAAGTAAGAAGTTTATGTGGTGCCAAATTATGAATAACTGCATACCTTTAGAAGTTTGTTTAGAGAGCTTTGTCTAGCAATGAAAACTAAATTGAATGGGAGAATAAGTCAAGTAGAAACTGGCATGGAAAGAGTCAACCTATGTGATAATATACCTTGCATATCTAAATTGTATTCTTGCTGTCCATAAATGAAGTGACTTGTGCTATTTTGCTGAGTCTTAATTTTGTAACCTGCCACCTTTTCTTTACCATGTTGAGACAAATCAAATGAGCTAAGAAGTGTCAATTATTTTACCTTGTTTCTAACCTATAGATGTTGATCTTTGTGTGTAAATAGAGGCATTCTTTACCTCAAAGGGAGACATATCTACATTTTACTATTATTTTTTGAAAGTTTCTCCATTCTTCTAAGTTTTGTGAGAGATTTAGAGAGGTTTAGCAAGAGTTTTAGTGAGAGTATTTGGGAAGAATGGTAGTGATTTTGTTGCCAAGCTACAAGTTGATTTGAGGAGGCTAGGATTGGAAACCAACTAGATCGATTTGGATCTTTATACGTACAGGCATGTTGAATCTTACTCTTTTATGTTTTGATTGATTTTGGAATGGTTATGTGAATTTCCTATTTTTGTTTAGAAAATGTAATATGCTTTAGGGAAAGATTGTTTTTCAACCAATGTGAAATTGAAGTCGCTTGTTTATAGTTTGGATTCTCTATTGCTTGAGTGTTTGTACATACTCCATATTAAGGAGTGGGTGTATACATATAGTATTAAGCACTTTATTAGATTGGAGTCTATATAGCTAAAGCTAGATTTGAATTTATAGGTTATAGAAACACATGTCTTACCTATTAGATGAGTCATAGAAAACTTAGTGTATATAGGTTGTTCCTAGGGTTAAATATTATCCAATGGAGGGAATTGCTTATACATAGAATATAAATGGTCTTAACAAATTGAGCTAGAATGGTGGATGAGCATGTGACGTCCATTCTGAATTAGGGGTGATGAATGATTTGGCCAAAATGGTGTAATTCGCCACTGGTTACATTGTTAGTTCATTATGTTACCTTAGATCATGCTAGTTCAGGATTGTCATACATGTAGAATATAGACATTGTATGGTAAAGTTATAGTTATATAGGACACACTACTAGATCAGGATTGGATAGTATTTTGAGGTTTCCAGACCAAATCTCTTCGTCGAAGGGTAGGGCCATCTTACCATATGTGGTAGATGTATAGGGGATTGTAGTTAGTATGTGGATGGCAGAAAAGTGCTTGAGTGATGCTTCTCCTTTCAGTCGGTGAGCCAAGATTTGAAAGGGGATTTCCTAGATCATTTGTATTTCTAGTGCCAATGAAGCTCAGATGAGCTATGTATGTATCTTGTATCTATTTCTTTGAAATATGGAAAAGTATTTTGTATCAATTTTATGAAATCATTTCTTTGGGAATATTGTACATTTTGTTGAATGGAATGAGAAAGATAAATTATTGGTATCATATGTGCATTTTATCTTGTTTTGAAAATAAATTTTTTATCACTTTGTGCTTAGCAATTAGTTTTAAATTCACTCGTGGTAAAACATAGGAGAAATTTTTTAGTTGAGTAATGGGAATGTTACAATATAGAATAGTTGGTCCCAAACACACTCAAAATCTCGCATCCATACTCTCATCCACCATATCAAGTTTGGAAAATAAAAAATCCAACATCCAAACTACCAAATAATTCATCCACATTTCACATCCCCCATCAACATCCAACATCCCACCTAAAATCCAAAATCCCAAATCCCAATTTATTGTCAACAACACTTTATCATAAGAACTCTAATGGTACTCTATCATGATGTGAATATTTTAATAAGCTAACCCTATTATCAAAAATGATCATAGTTACATCCATGGGTTATATACAAGTGCCCTTATCTTGATAAAGAAACTCCTCGAGGCATGTCATTATTAACACATTATGACATCAACATCTATATTAGCACCACCAGGTGGTCCCACATTGTTGATGATCATTCAAAAAAGAAAAAAAGAAGAAGAAAAGAGTAAAGAGAAATAATTTTTCCTCTAGTAAAAAAACCTTGGTGGTGCCTTCAACAAGTACCATGGTGAAAATCTATTTACAAACTGCCATGTGTAGAAAAATAAAAAAATGAAAAAAAAAGTAAAGAAAAATAATCCATCAGTGAAAACCATGCTTATGGTGCTTTTCAAACAAACGCCATGATGAAAACCCATTCTTGGGCATCATGTGTAGAATTGGCTATCTATGGGTACCATTCCAGTTGAAAGCATCTTATCTCATACATCATACTATTCTATCCAAACACCACTATCCATCCAATCCATTCTATTTTCATCTATCTTCCCTATCCACCTTGATCTTGACAAAGACTAGGGGCATATACTTCAAAGCATTCTTTTGAAAAACTCTTGACATGGTCATTTCTTTTGACCATTTACTATCAAATATCATGCCATCACCTATATAACACTATCAAAACCTTAAGCTTGGGTAAAACATGTTATCTCATTGCAAGATAATTCTCTGAAGTCAAATCCCTTATCCTAGATCCATTTGCATAATGTCTATCCTCCCCATCCTTCACATATTCATTTCTATCACACTAGTCTATTCATCCACTCATAGTATCCCATACATTGCTAGACACTAGGAGTAGATGATTACATCCTGCTTTGGAATAAATCTTCATAAATGCCTTCTAGCTCAATTAGTGATCTGGACACCTTCCAAAAATTAAAAAAATCACATTTTCCAAAAATTCAAAATAATCACATATTTTTAAAAAATCACATATTCTAAAAATAAAAATAAAAACATGTGCATATTCCAAAAAAAAAAAAATCCTATAAAAAAATTTAAAATAAAAACTCAAGCATTTTCCACCATCCCATGGATAAATTTTTTCCATGAAACTAACCTCCATCAACCACAATCCAAACAATCCCCCATTAATCTCATCTTAATATATATTCTAGCATAATATCAATCCATTTAACACATTTTGTTTCCAACCTTGCTAAATTTTTTGATCTATCTTATCCGAGAAATCATCATCATGATGTATCCTTCCTAATCATCGTGTTATTGTTATCATTAATAACACAATCCTTGCATTATTTTATCATCAACAATGTTAGATCACTATCATCAATCAATCAATCAAATCAACCAACTTTAGCTTGGCTAGCAACAAGATCTCAAGGGGTCTTTGATATCCCTACACATTCATATCCCTTCATCATTCATCACCATTATTATCTTCGCCCTAATAATTTTACCATTATCATTGTCATCATCGATTCCCATTAATAAACCAATAAAAAACAAACATGCACTTCAATATGCACAAACATACATAACACCATCCATCCCATCCATAATAAACCATCACCACCCAAACTTGACACTAAAAAAAAAAAACTATGCATCATAGAAAAACATTGAGCTTTCATGAAAAATTGCAAGCAAAGACCATAGCTAAATCAATTTGCTACCTACATGCCTATTGCTTAATCATTCAATCTATCATCGTAATACATGCCTTAACATATGTATCCTTCCTACAATAGGCATAATCCAATATTGATTCAAGCACACCCTTTTGGCAAGAGATATGATGGTTGTTGACGTGTTTTATCAATTAATATTTTTCTTTTCAATTTATATTTTTATCTCCTTCCAAATCTTACTCGAATCCACCTTGATCTTTCAATATCTTGGTGTGTTTAGAGAAGCACATTATGGGGTATGGTCATTGTTTTTGTATGTTGTATTTGTGGGATTTTCTTGTAATGTTTCCATGACAAATACTTACCTTGTGTGTGTTGAGGTAACTTCTTGCATAAACAATCATCCTTTGTATATAAAGTCATTCATGCCTTTTTTTGCATTAGGATTATCATGCTCTAAGTCTTACTCTCTCACATATATCAGACAAGGTTTTTGTATGTCTAGTATGAACAAGGACACATCTTTTTTCTTGAAAAGTTATAGTCAATACAATAGATACAACATCACCTTGGTTCCTCATACATTGGTGCATAATATCCATTTACTATATTAAAATAAGGATTTCTCTTTACATTTTTCAAGAATAACCAAAGAAAATCACCTTTACAACCCATATTCCATATCTATCTCATTACCTACTTATAACTTTCACTATTTGATACTTGATCAATAAAATTCATTCATTTTTATTATCCTACATTCTACCTCATCTGCATCCCAAAAACCTAACCCCTCTACACCTTAATCTCTTTTGTTATCTTCATCCCATCACCCAATTCTCCCCGTTTTCCCATTGAATCAAACTCCTTTATTTTTAAAAAAAATTATCTATTAAACCCATCCTTCTTTTCTTATCATGAGCTCAACTGAAATATTATTTTTCCTAGCCAATCTCTCAAGCGGGCAACCAACCTCCATCCCTTGGTCCATTGGGGTACACTATCACCTAATTTTTTTTCACACCAACATGTCTTTGAAACAACACAATGGGCACATTGTCTCAAAGAGGGGAAAATGTATACACCTAAAAATGACTAACACATTTTGTCTAAATCACCATTATCTCTTGTCACCATTTCTCATCCATATATCCATTAGTATTAATTAAATAATTTTAATTATTTAATTAATTTAACACCATATTCATTAATTTTCCTCATCTACTTTAATTAATTAATTTTTAAATATTTGATTATTTCGTCTCCAATTTTCCTCTTATCCGTACTAATTAAATATTTTTTAGTTATTTAATTATTTCTTCAATTTTCCTTATCCACACAAATTAAATAATTTTAATTATTCAATTGAATTTTTAATTTCTTCTATCCACATTAATTAATGCATTCTTCTCATCCACCATAATTAAATAATTTTAATTATTTAATTAGCTAATATTTCCTCCATAATTAGATAAATTATGTAATTTATTTAATTGCTTTTTCTATCTTTAATTCTTCTAAAACTAGATAAAACTAATATTTTATTTATTTCCTAAATATATCTTCACCTCATGCACATGAATTAAACAAATTTATCTAAAACTAGATAAAATTAATATTTTATTTATTTAATTCTATTAATAATATTTTATCTCCTACTATAACAAGTTGATTGAAAAAACAACATTTATTCACTCCTACTCACTCTCCCTTCACTCATCCATGCAACAAGTTAACTCATCATCTTAGCCTTTCATATTGACACATGTTACTTGCACGTTCATCATGATCTCTCAATCAACCTCATCCATTGATCTTTCAAAAAATCATATACCATTGATCAAGTATAGGGTGAGAGCTATACACCACCCATCATTCAGTCATTTAGAGCATCCACAATTTATCTGAGAACCCGTGCTATCATTACACCATCTTTCTACCACTTTGCAAATCAAGTTTATGCTAAATCAAGATCAATCCACATATCAACCAATTTGTAACAATCAAGTACATTGGAGTAAGATTAGGCACTTGTGGATGTAAAATTGAATTATTTTGATTTACTTTATTTTGTGTGCACATGCTTCATTAAGGTAGTTATTGGATTATTGATTTGGGTTTTATTGCAATTCTCATTTTTTAGTTTCATTAATTTAGAAACACTTACAATATTACATTCTAGTTAAAGAATTTTAGTCATTTATTATTTTCATATTCTAATTCCATTTTTTTGAGTTGGTGATTACATGAGAGGAATATCCTCCCTAGTTTATAGATCAAGGTAATACTTCATGGGTTCCAAAGATAAATGTTACGATGTATTAAATATAATTTTTTTCCATAAAGTTACCTCCAAGACAATAAGAACAAATGGGTAAAGCCTATTAACATTGATTTTACTAAGAGTACACAATTCTTATTGAGAAGAAAGACATATAATTGAAAAATAAAGCCATGTAATTAAGCACGAGGAACTTAATGCTACTTGTTGTGATGAAGATCATTCTAATTTTGATGTTATTTGATGCTAGGTTTGTTTAATTTCTCCTATTCTCGTTTCACTTTCTACATAATATCTTATGTCATGGTTGTTGAGTTTCTTCTACTATATTCTCACATTCTATATTATGCTTTATGCTCTCTTTCCCCTCTTGGGGGCATCTGAATATTTATGATTGTAATGTACTTCCTTTAGCTCCCATTTTATATTCTTATCAATGTCATAATTTTACGATGTTTGGATCCTATGTTTTCCTATATTATTTGTTAGTTTCCCAACCTCAAATATTCAATAAATGTATGATTTATATGTTCCTATTCAAATCATTTATTCCTTTTCTATATGACTTATGATTTTTCTCTTATTCTCATGTTTCATAATTATGCTATCATGGTTTTGCTTATATGTCTCTCTCATGCTTACATGCTTATATGTTTATGATCCTTACCATGCCTATATCCTACAATTATTTATCTATTATCCTTGTGATGCATATATCTTATGATTATAGGTTATGATCCTTGTCATGCTTATCTCTTACATTTTACAAGTAATTGTATCATTTTTTTCTAACATTTATAGCTACTACTATTTGTATTCCTCTAGGGAAACAATGAGGGGAACCTTGCCTATCCCATGCTAAATGTATTTTCATGATCACATCTTCCTTACATATATTTTTATCTTTGTTAGATCACCAAATCTACACCTTGTTTGTGAAGCCTTGAGTGATGAGAACTTGGTAGAGTTGGACTGACATGGAACTGCTTTTAAGTTGTGGGTAACCTATTCGAAAGTAGACCTCTAGATTATGGGTCGGCTTCCCCTTTTGATGGTGTCACCTAAACTATTTCCTGGTAGGAAAAGGGGAGAAATAAGCATAAAAAGAAAACTAACCCCTATGGTGATGCACCTAATGATATTTCCTAGACCAATATAGCTACTTCCACACACAAGAGTGGTCAATAACTTAACAGTGGTTTACATAACTCAAAACTCCATATGCCTTTGCATCAGTGTTTCATAACAAGGTTGAAAATGTCATGGACAACATTTAGAAGGAAGAAAATGGCACCCTCACAGCTTAGAATTTATCCTAAATTGACTAAACACATGTTATGACCTACAAATTCATACTAACTGCATAAAGGAAAAGAAAAACAAGACAAAAACAAAGGGAAAACAATTCTTCCATAAGATTTCATCAACCATTTATAAGGATTTCACAATAAACAACATAATGAGAAGGTAAAATATATTAACTTATTCATCAAAAAGGTGTTACACTACTGCATAAGTCTGCAAATTTGGGTTACAATGATATCCTTTGTCTAGAAAAGGCTCCCAAAAGCCACAATGCATACAAGAAGAAAGAAAAGAACCCCCCAAAAACTCAAGTATGAAGATACTTAAGCAAAACTGAAACCAATAACCCACACAAGTCCTTCTAGAAACCCCAAGTCAAATGAAACACAAAGGCCAAAATAGAAGCTTCTAAAAACACTCCAAAAGGTCCTCCAAATGTAAAAAATTCAAGCCATGACTTGACCCACTAGAAAAGCATGACAAAAAACCTCTAAAATGGCCCTCTTCCCTCCAAAACAATCAAATACATCCCCCCACACATTCTCCATGTTGATAAGTCATCACCAAATCTGGACCCACACACAAGTCATGCAATATGTGTGTCTTGAAACACAAGACTCCAAAAGGAATTAAAGATAATAACTTTGATTAAGTGATTTATAAAACATCACTTAATCAAGTCATTTTACAATTCAAAACAAGAATAAGGGCCCCACCATCTCCTTGTGTTACATTTACCTTAAAAGGCACAATAAAAGTGATTTTCAAATCACTTACATGATATTCCAAACATTGAAATTCATTGCAAAATGATATCTAGAAATTTACAAAAAACCTCCAAGGTATGACCACTAACTTACCATATTCTGCATTTTTCCCACACATGTCATATTCATTAGTTTGTAAAGGCATATAGTCATTAATAGCACTTGGCCAATATGGCCAACCTCCAAACTCCTTGGAAAGCATATTCCAAGTCACAAGCCACTAAGGAATCATGGTCAAAAGGTCAAAGGAATGACTTGATTCGACACACTCCATAGGTTGCTTGAAACACTTAGCAACATTTTGAAAAGGGACAATGTTTTTAACAAGGGGAAAATAACTTAAGGCAAGAATGTCTAAGTTAACAAGCATGAGTTTTTGGCCCCCATCACATTTCTCATGTATTGATTTTTTTTAAAACAAGGGATAAAAATCCCATTGAATTGAAAGGAAAAGGTCAAACCCTAATCATAATACCCAAAACAAAGAGGAAAGCTCATCATTTTGTCGGACTAGCATGAAGAATTTACTCATCTGCCAACATAGGGTTTCTCCATTGCTTCTCATGCACTTTCATGATGAAATCTAGAGGAAAATAGAGGAATGATCAGTAGATTTTCTGACAAATCAAACAAAGAATGACTCAAGGTTAGCTTTTGAAAGCATTATTTTTGTCTTTTTACTTCATTTCTTGAAGAAAATAAATGCTCGAGCTCTGTTTTCTGCTATATAAAATACTCCATTCGAGCTCCTTTTTTTTAACGCAACAAGTATTAAAAATGTTGTTGTTGTCTGTGTATTTCCCTTACCATTTTGTTCAGCTCCTCTATATTTTTCATGAAATTTCTGAAAATGGTCATGGCTCGGCCTCTTGCTTCTTTATATTTTATTGCATTTTCTATAGAATGTTGGCCACAACCTATACATTTGCTTTTGATGTCTTTGTATTTTCTTATCTTTTTGGGAATGGCTATGGCGCAGCCCTATGCAAGACTATAATATGAATGAGATTTCATGAGAGGTGGTCATTTAAACAAGAGTTATCTCTGTCAATTGCTCCACAAAATAAGGTTGCCCTTGTGAACAAAACATGATTTGCTACATGATTCAATGCCATTGCACAGTACGGGCATATCAAAGCTTTTGCATCTTTTTGTCACAGGCTTAACATTATTTGTTCCTTTCTTTGGATTTTCTTCATAAGCTTTTTTCAAGCATTTCCCTAGGTAACACTCAATTTGAGCTTCTGTTTTCTGCCCGCAACTTCCTCCTTTCTAGGGTTGCATTTTTTGTTTGATATTTGGGCCTGTTGTTTGATATGGTGATCTCTATGACACTTTCCTAAAGCAACTTGTTGAAAAAAAGTTTTCTTTTGTCAATGTTGCTTGATTTTGGTTGTTGAGAGTAAGAATTTTTGAAGTTGGTACCCCCAACTCAATCTCTACAGTCGATCCTTGGAATGCAATTTGGGGTTTCCCATCAAATTGTCTGGCTTATTTCTTCCTTCTTGTTGTATATTGGTTCGTATCTCATTACAAGTTCCTTGGTTTTACTGAAGACTGCATCCAATGATTATAACATCCTCTGTAAAAACTATGTTTGATTCTTGAACATGATTTAGAAGAGGCTTCAAAAGCTTTAATGGAGCAACCAGATTATGGAAGTTATACGACCATACTCAGCTTCATTGCTAAGCTCTTTAATTGAATGAGACTTCCTGAGAGGTGGTTCGTTGGAACAAGAGCCACATCTATCCACTATTCCACAATAAATACTACCTTGTGAACCAAAAATTGATCCACAAAGAAGAAGAAAAAAAACTAATTCAATGCCATTGCATCAGGGGCATATCTCACTGAAACCCTTTGTATTTTCCTTTTCTTCTCCTTGTTTCCTTCTTTGTTGCTCTGAGATACCTAATGAACTTAAATTACTCACTTCTAGTATTGTAAATTTTGGTTCCCTAGTAGTTGTAAGTGAATAATGACAATTATGATCTAAATCAAAGGCGACTTGCCTTCAATTATTTATGGGATAGAGTTAGCAACCATGTTTACAGTGCTATCTATAAGAGTCAAAACATACACCACAATTGGTACCTCCATGAAACTGAAACAAGGAATGCTCTCCTCTATTCTCTTAACATATGATGATCTAGCTGCAACTTAAAAGATGTTGAACACTTGGGATTTCAACTCAAAATATGTTGAACACTTCACTGGTAGCTACAAATGTTGTCCTCCTCCATTGCTCTATCATGACATTGCACACTTTTGCTTAAAAATGTTTTCATAATCTACCACACAGTATTTCATTTCTCATTAATTCTCTACATTTGTCATTGATTAATGCCTTTCTTCGAGGTTTTCATGATTCCTGTTAGCATGTGATTTCACTAAGGCATGTGAGGCTAATCCTTTCATTGTGTGGCTATCCATAAGGCTTCATTTACTTCAAAGCTTTCCCTTATTTTGCTTTTGTTCACAATTTGAATGACTGCTGGGTATAGCTACTTTTCTTGATTTATCATATATTTCCTCTGACTGCTTTTGAGTAGAATGCATATTTTCCTCATCTTTTGATTGAGAAGAATCTAGAGTTTCTAAGGGCTTTTCACCTTTCTCAATTATACCAATTGTAGATGACTCCAACTTCATTATATGATTGAATTCAATCCAGTAAGTGCATAATTGTGCACTAGAACCCATTCATATGCTTGTCTTTTTCATAGTTTAAGCATTCAATGATTTCTCATAGATTGAAGTCACTACTTTTAATGTAAAGGCACCTACCGTATTTCACAAGTACAAAATAGACTGAATGTACTTACCTATCCTTTTGGACCTTGTTGTACTATAGCATGATTGAATGTGTTTCATGCCTCCAATGATCATTGAATTGGTTTAGATTTGGTTCAATGTGAGCAGTGTCTACTCCCTTTGGCTCATGTTGACTTGTTAGAGGTTTCTATTATATTCACTTGTGCATGGTCTTAGCTTCAAAGGAGTGTCACCTTGTGTTGCTTCATGATTGCTTTAATTGTCATTTGTAACCTAGCCTTACTGCCATTTCATGCATGCAATCATGATCCATGTTATATCAATCATGATGACCAAAACCCCTGCATGAAAGGTTATGAGCATATTCACTAGTGTTGTCCTTACACCGACATGTGGCATGTATTTATGATTGTTTTCCTTCCATGAGACTATTGTAATGCTTGCTATCCCACCTTGATCAGTTGTTTGATTCCCTCACATTTGTTCCTTCTTTCCTCATGTGTGACACACAATTGTCTCCTCATTCTAACTTTATTGGACAACCACTTGTCACATATGTGGGTGACCTAACAACTCACCTTCCTATGTGATGTGTGACTATCCCATAGGGTTACGGTGAGAGGGACTTGACAACAACTTGCAATGCTTTCTCATTGTTTGAAAGATGAATAATTGAACTTGATGCATCTATGAAGTCACTTGACGCATCTCCAAAATCACTTCTTTTTATAAACTAGATCAAGGGTCCACTTAAGAATATTGAAAGACATTTCAACACAATATGTTGTATCTTTTGAATCTATTAATGAAAGTTGATCAATTGGTGTGATTCCATATTGATTTAATGCATTGATAATAGATAAATCTTTGATCAAGTTGCTCAATTTCCTTTTCTTTCAAAGCATCCTGAGCTCTACCCTTGTGGGAGCCACATTTAACCCACATTCTATCATTTGATTTGATAATGAAACAATAATCAGAATTGTCCTAAATCTGCACATGAAGCAAATGGTTAGAAAATAAATGCACATGTCGAATGTTTTTTGTTTAATGCACTTATGGATTAGTTTATACATGCATAGGTAGGTGTGTATGTAAGGATTGAATCCTTCATTGCTTGGAGCTTCGCTCTAACATCATGTCTTCTTCAGATGTAGGTTGAGGAGCACTACAGAGCTAGAAGGGACACAAGTGGTTTGGGGCAGCAACAAAGCATTTAGGCAACCTACAACTAGTCATTCTCAGGCAATGGCTAGTTCAATTCTCATATGCACATTTTCCTTTTTCTACTTATTCATGTATGAATTGCTTCATAGGTTCATTGAATAAGAGAGTTAGTCCCTTGGCTTGTGAGGGACATGTACATTTTAGGATTATGAATAAAAGACTACATTTGTATATCTATGATTTTCTTTCTCATTTGTTGTAATTGAAACATTGAAATGACAAAATGTAATCTATCCATTTGACAATCACTCTTTCATGCATATTGAAATTAGCAGTGTTATGGTTTATCTTTAAATGTTTAAACAACATGAAAAGAACAAACACTAAGTTACTTGATTTTAGCTGAAAGTTAAAAATTAGGTAACAATCTTATGGTGATACCTTTTATCATGTTTACACACTCTTAGCATATCTTTCTCTCCTTCCCTCCAATTCCTTACATACTTGGTATATAACCAATTGGAGGTGGGGGATGAAAATATCACCAACATTCCTTTGTGAGTTGTGTTGTGATATATTCATAGCCAGTCCCACTTTGAGGGGAGCTTATATTATACTATATTTAAGTCAAATATTTTATCAACATATTTATAATATTTATTGCCTTTTGCATTAGGTAAAATATCTTATCCTTTTCCTTTTACAATTTTTGAAGAGAGTTCCTTTTAGCAAGTTGTGATTATAATTGTCTTTAAATGCTTTAGAAGTGCTACCCATTACATGCTTTTGTTTCATTTGTAGGTTTCTACAGAGTTCTCATTACAAGAAGAATTCAAGAATGATTAACTATGAGTGTGACACTTCCTTTGAGTGTGACACATACTTATTTTCCATGTTGATTTCTTGTTTTACTTTGACATGCATCCACATAGCAATTTGTATGCACACCAAAGTGTGGGAAAAATATAATAGAAAAAATATATATCAACGCCCTTTTCATTTTCATCTTGGGTTTAATTTGATTAGAGTATCCCAAATGTAATAATTTTTGTACAAGTGGTATAGTCTTGCATGAAATTTGGCTCATAAAATCTCGTAACCTAGTCTTGTCATCACTTATACCTAGAGATTCAATCCTTATCCTTAAATTCTAATTCATCACCTTGGATTGGATCTCTAGGTGTAGACTTGACCTAGGCCACTTTTATAGTCACTTATTTAAAGCCTAAAATTTTAAATTAAATTTCAAAATAAATCCCATTGACTCCCTCAACCTAGGTCACTTTTGTAGTCACATATTTGAAACTTAAAATTTTAAAATTAAATTTCAAAATGAATCCCACTAACTCCCCCAACCTAGGTCACTTTTACAGTTGCATATTTGAACACTGGACTTGTAAAATTTCAATTCAAAATAAAGCTCACTAACTCCCTATTATTAGTTCAATATATTAGTCATATTAAGTTAATCTAACACATGTTTGTGCTAATTTGAGTACTTGGTTGTTGTATTTAAGGACTTTCTTACACTCTTGACATCATGCTAGAATATGAAACAAACATCTAGGTCAAAGAGCTTAAAGTAGAGTCTATTTTGTATTGCCTACTCATGGCATCATCCTAAGTCCATTGCACACTTGCTTGCTGTCTTTGAATATTTTTGTGTAATTATATAAAGGTGGTCAAACTAAGGGTATAACTATGTAGAACATGATCCTCATAATTCAACATATTCCAACTTTTGCATTCTTAAACACAACTAGTCCTTGCATAGATTTATACATAAGAAGACCAAAACAAAAATCTTCCCATAAGTAGTAATTTGCTAGATCAATCCTACAAGTCACACTTTAGATCCACATGCCAAGTTTAGGTTTGCACACATTAATATTAGGTCTACATGCATGTAGTTGAACTAGGATAAAACATAATTAGTTTATATTAGTTCAAGATAGTCATTCATGCAAACACTAAAATTTTAGTTGTGTGAGAATAAATTCTAGTCATCTCCAACTTCACTTTCCTACTTTCAAAATCTAGTTATCGCATGTTAGTTCATTTTCATTTCACATCTAGTTTTAATATCTATTGTTTCTAGTCCCAACTCATTAACCAAGTTAGATTCCTATATCATTATGATTTAATTTATTATCTTAAAATAATTTATATGTAAGTGATCAATCTATTTTTTGTTACTCTAATTAAGCACACAATAATTCACTCTTAACTTGAGCTTGTGTCATAATTAACTCTCACAAGGATTAAGTCCCTTTAAATAAATCTCTATAAACCCATAAATGCACATCTCCATTTTCACCAAATAATCACTTATTTATGTATCTAAATGAACAATCCATCCCCATCCTTTTTTATGAAAACAATTATATTACATAGATATTCATATATTTTCTTTATATAGTTTTGATTGCAACATTATGAGGGAGCATATATGTAAACCTTAAGCCATCCCCTAGCTAAGCTATAATGAGGAGGGAGATCTAGTTCATAAAAGTTACCCAATGGTCAAACTTGGTCTAATTGGACCTCCAAAATATTTGCACCTTAATGAATAGTATAATCAAGAGATATACCATCGTCCTCACTAATTAAACTCTAACAATTAAACTACGACCTTTCAATCTCATCCAATCCTTCTTCACAAAACTTTAATTTAAATCTACTTTTTAAGTTACCAAAACTTTTGGAATATTTATACCACCCACCAAACCCTTTTTTATTTTCTTTCTTAAGCTTACCTCATATACAATTGCCTTACATGAGTGCCAAGGTCAGAGCATTTGACTTGAGTGCCATGCATTTGGTGGCAACAAGAAAGACATCCTTTCTTCAAGAGAAAACATCTCCAATCCTTTTCATTGAAGGAACACACTTTTAAATTCGAAAGTCGAAAAAGGTTATTTTGATACACCCCATAATCAATTTTAGCACATTTCAAGTTTAGTATCCAAATCCTATTAGATTTGGCATAATGTTTGGACCACATTTTTCAATGGTTAACAACATGCAAAAGTGGAATCAATTCTAGACATCTCCAACTTCACTTTCCTACTTTAAAAATCTAGTTAAATATTGTATTTAAATTTATTTTAATTCCACATTTAATTTCAATATTTATTGTTTCGAGTCCCAACTCATTGACCAAGTTAGATTTCTTTATCGTTATGATTTAATTATCCTAAAATAATTTATGTAAGCAATCTATTTTCTATTACTTTAATTAAGCATGCAATAATTCACTTAACAAGCTTGTGTCATAATTTACTCTCATAAAGATTAAAATTCTTTTAAATAAATATCTCTATAAATCCATAAATACACATCTCCATTTTCACCAAACATTCATCTATTTATGTACAAATAAATAACCCATCCCCAACTTCTTTTATGGAAACAATTGGGAAGACAGATTTAAAAATCTATCTTTATTAGTGGATAGGCTAAATATAATGTGAGATTTGACCTAAAACGTTTAATGGTAAATCAATTGTGATTTAATAACACACAGAGATGTATTACAATGGCATCAACAAGTATATGCACATTTTTATTCTTCCCATTTAAATTGACGTCTACCAACCCATCACAAAGTAAAGTATCTATCAATAGATTTATGCTTTTAAATTAGATTTTAAAGCAATTTACATAATGTGGAAATTTCCTTGTTTTAGCTTTGGTTTCTTAGTAGTTTGATGCCTATGGCATCTTATCCTTAGCTTTGTTTTTTCTACTTTTCTTTATTAAGCTTTGCTTTTATATATTGCAAGATTTGTTTTGTGCCTCCCTTTTCTTTTTTAAAATATATGATTACTGAAAATAGGCGCCTCCATCTCAGCTTATTTTATATATATTAATTTTTAATATATGTATGCTAATACGTAAATACTCCAAAATATCATATGAAAGCCTCCAAAATTTCACTAAGCAATATACATATTGATTTGCCAACTAGATGAGAACATTCTATTTTTGATGAATAGGCAGGTATCTATATTAATAAAATATAAACATACATATTCACAAAAAAATGGTGGGTGGTAGAGAGGCACACCCCAAGAGTCACATGGGAAAAGCCCAGAAAATTAACAAATAACTTGGGCTAAGCCTAGAAGTCCAAAATAACAAAGCTAAAAAAAAGGCCATTATGTGGCCAGAGCAATGCCAGCAGAGCCAGGAGGGTCTCTGTCATCCAAAGTTTTTTCCCATACATCAGCGGGGTCTGGAGTGACGTTAGGGGGAGGACCCCAACCATCATCAACATCTTTTTTTCCTTTATCTTCTTCCTCGCACTGGGGCAAGATAGCAAGCGCCATACGCAGGAAAGTTCAATCAGAACCTAGCCACCCAGAGCTAGAAGTAGGAGGATCAGTAGAGGGCCACCCACTACCACCGCCGCTCCTCGAAGCATCGCCAGAAGGCCACCCCTGAGTAGCCTGTGGTGGAGGGGAACGGTTACACCGAGGAGTGCGAGAGTCTCACCGAGGTGGGGGCTAGGAATGGGGACGCGCAGAGCCACTCCGCCACCAGCCCTTGGAGGGTGACCGACCGTGGGAAGAGGTGGGCGAGGCGAGGACCCGAGCAATAGTACAAGGGGCATTTCCCCAGTGATCCAGAAGAACCTAGAGGTGAGCAACCTCAAGTGCAACTTTGTTAGCTTGCACTTGAACCTGTAAAAGCACATTAGAGAAAATCATAGCTTTAGCATATAGAGAAATATGAATATCCATTTGAGAATGTGAAAAAATGCAAGCATTTTTGTCCTCCCAAATATTGGAAAGAATTTCCACTCTGAAAGTGTGCCAAAGCTGGGTGAATTTTGTAGGAATTCTGGGAGAATCTCCAAGCAACACCATATGCCAGAAGAAAGGTTCTGGCCAAAAGGGCCGAAAAAAGTCATGAATCCAAGTCCAAAGCTGCTAAGCTCTGGGACAAAACCCAAAAAGATGCTTAAAATTCTCAGCTTGCCCACAAAAAGGGCAGTGAGGGTCCCAAACCCCTAGGTGCACCAGCTGAGAGCCCACAAGAAAGCCTTGGAAAATAATACACCAAGCAAAGTGGGAGAGCTTCGGCTCAACACTTGCAGACCAAGTGGTAGCAAATATTTTACGCCAAACATGAGTAGGAGATTGAAGAAGCCACCTCTGGTTCAAACTCTAAAATGTGGTGAAAGCCACCTATAACCAAGCCGAGGCTTGTAGTTCCTGAAAGGGGTGTTTGGAAACCACTTCCAGTCTTTCCACCAAGGTTTGGTCCCACAAATTCCAACCTTATGAAGCATTTTAGTAGGAATGGCATTCACCAGGCCATCATAAGTAGCACAGTCCTGGTTTTGAGCTTGTACTGGGCACAAAAAGCATCCCACGACATGATACTCATGGTGGGTTTGAAAAAAATATGATGCAGGGTTTGAATACCCTTCTTGTGAAATCTGAGCACCTTAATCCTTGGCAACTTAGCTAGCAGTTGACCATTACTAGCAAAAAGAGGCGACCACCAAACATTATGCTGGTTGAGAAACAACCCATCTCAAAAACTAGAGCCAACCCTGCGGAGCTAGGGTTTGACAGTTTCTCAGGCCCGCCAGATACTTTTGACAACAAAAGTTCCAACAATCTGGATTGGTTCATTCATGACCAAAAGGGTTTGAAAGCCAATCTCCTTCTAGGAAGGTCTATGAATAGGGAAACCAGATTGAATACTATGCCTGAGAAGAATTTTCTAGGCCTCATTCCTAGTGAGGGCACGAATAATCCATTTGACACACAGAGCAGTCCCTTGCCATTGAGTAAAAAGAAGCCCAAGGCCTGCTGAATCTCTGGGAAGACAAAAAAATCCCCAAGCCACCCGATGAAACCCTCTCTGAGTTTCAGAAGAGGCCCAAAGACAATCACGAAGTAGCTTCTCAAGCTTGCCATAGGCAGCTTTGGAGGGGCCCCAATAAGAAGAATAGTAGACATGGGTGGCCGCCAGGATTTTGGAACACACCTAGAATTTCCCAGCTAAAGAATGGGGCTTAGTAATCCAATAAGTAAGTTTTTGCTCAACTCTGGAGAGCACAACTTGCCAAGCTCAGCCGGAGACGCATGAAAAGCAAAGGGAATGCCCAGAAACCAAAACACTTCGCCTTGCCTAATCCACTTCCAACCATACTGCTACAGCCACGGCGGGGAGGGCAAGATAGATTGTCGGTAACACAAAGTTTTATGCCATTAGATGGCAGAGCCAGAGGCAAGATAGAAAATATTAAGACACTCAAGGGTTGTCACAACAAAGTCTTCATCTTCCAGAATGGTGAGAAATGAGTCATCAACAAAATGGCCATTAACAAGTTGAGCCTGAGAATTGGGCAGGGAAATGCCCTTAACACGCTGCTGGGAAACAACATTGGCCAAAAGATAACCAAAAACCTCGGTTGCAAGCACATACAAAGAGGGGGCCAACGGGTACCCTTGCCTAATGGAATGAAAGATTCCAAAGGCAGAGGATTGGCGACCATTGATGGTGATACAAGTTGAAACATCCTGTAGGACCCTAAATCTGCATTGGATCAAAAACAAAAACCATTAGTATTGTTAGTAAACCAAAGCAAACAAAAGATCCCCTATAAGATTCATTTAATCACAAGAATGCTGCCAAAGAAACAAGCAAAACATAGAAGAGCATCATTCTAATGATCAAACTAGCATCTTATAGTGGATTGGTGTCACATGTGCTAGTGACCCTTTCCCAACCCTTGATTAATAGCTAAAATGATGAAATTGCTATAGATGATGGAGATGATGGAGTGAAATGGACAAGATCAAATCTCAAATGAAGAGAGTGACCTTGCAAGATTGTCAAGGATTTGCTCAAAGATGAAGCTTGTATTTAAGGATTTTCAAATGCTGAGTGTTGCAGAGGGACCAATGTGGGACTAAAGATTCTGCCAATGATAGGAGGACACTTGTCAAGTGGTGATTGGTTGATGTATGTGCAAGATTTGGGAAGAGTGCCCATGAGAGGGAAAATTTGAATTCAAATTTGCAATGAATGCTGAGTTTGACCTTTGGAAGGGGGCATGTAAGAGACATGTAAGGCCTCATAAATGCTTTGTTGGGTGTACATGTCCACTTGGGGGGAGATTCAAACTTGGAGAATATTCTTCCTTTATGCCAAGTTGAAAATAAAGATTTTGATAAATCAAATAAATGCAATTTCATGTGCAAGTGGCCAAATCTAGAGAATGCAAGTGGGATGAGATTAGCATTAGATTTAATTAGGATTAATTAGCTAGGATGATGATTAGGATGCTTTGACCTTTTTGAGATAAATATTTGATTTATTTAAATCAGAAAAGGATGGAAAATGATTTGGATTTAATTAAATAAAAGGTTTGATTTATTTAATTAAAATGAGGGTGATGGGATCAAGTTGATTTATTTGATTTAAACTAATGACTTTAGGAGATTGATAAATAAACTTGATTTATTTGCCGAATGGATGAATATGACCTAGTTGAATGCATTATGTCAATTTGACATGTCTACACATCCACAAAGAGAATTCGAGCAAATTGAATGAAATTAGGCCCAAAACCTAGGGCTTGTAACATGGCCAGGATAAACAGCCATTCAATCCAATCATAAGCCTTGGAAAAGTCAATCTTAATGAACACAACTTTCTGGTTTGAGCGTCTGGCCCATTCCATGCCTTCCCAGACGACAATGATTTTATCCAAAATAAATCTAGATTTGATGAACCTAGTTTGCTCCGAGTGCACAATCTGAGGCAAAAGATGCCAAAATTTAAGAGCCAAGGCTTTGGCAATAATCTTGTAGGAGACATTGAGAAGCATGATAGGTCACCAGTTACAGATGTCTTCTAGGTCACCTGGTTTAGGTATGAATTTTATGTTACCTTTATTAATTAAATTACCCAGGGAATTAGAGTGAAACGCTTCTAAGTAAGCTTGATGCAGATCATGCCCAATATCGTCCCACATGGCTTTGTATAATTCACAAGGGAATCCATCAATTCCCGAGGCTTTGTCACCAACCATGGAATACACAACCTCTTTGAGATAATCAACTGATAAAAGTTGATCGCAAAAAAAATTCTGAACTAAAGAAAGCTTATTTGGCACAATAACAATGCCATATTGAAGGGCCTACTATCGCATAGGCGTGGTTTCATGCACAGTGAAAACTTGCTCGTAATGACGCATAAAGGCCTAGAGAATGTCAGGCAGCTTAGAGAGCACTTGAGTACCATCTTTAATTTTTTTAATGCCCGGGGAAGTGTGCCTGACACGCAAAGCCAAGAAAAACTCTTTGGAGGCACGATCTCCTACTTTTAGCTAGTGCAACTGGGCTTTGATTTGCGCTCCTCGAGCAACATAGTTGTCAGCAATTTGATTTTTGTGCCTTAGCTCAGCCACCCTAACTTGAAGAGAGGGGGAAAAGGGGTTGGCTACCAAAGCCTCATAGGCAACATAGAGGTCAGCGGTGGTAGCCTCATAAGATCACTGGTGAAAAATAGCCAGCTGACATCCATAAATGCACAAAAATCTAGCCGTACGGATGATAGCTTCATTCCACCAAGAAATCCAGCCTGTATGATGAGCTGGTCTGCACTCCAAATTCCAAAATCTATGAATGTGGGCCAAGGTAGGCTTATGGCAGAGTAAAGACATGTTTAAAAAAATGAGTTTTACACGTACAAAGCTGTCTAGTCTCCCATTCAATGCAAAAGGAAATGGGGAAATGATCTGACAAGGTCACATCCACTAACGGCTTAACTGGGAGAGAGGAGATGTCAAAGGAGAAAAAAGATTGTGCTAAGATCATGGCACGATCAAGGCACTTAAATATTCTGTCAGAACCGGCATGGAAATTGCACCAAGTGTGCCAGAGAGAATGAGAATGGCGACAACCAATATTGGGATCAAAAAGCCCCAATTTATTATGCATGTAAAACCACGCCTCTCGTTCCCCAATTGTCCATCTAAATGGAAGAGTGCCATCTTTGTCAGACGCCATTTCCACCATATTAAAATCCCCACAGAGTAACTAGGTAGCAACTAGTAAAGAATCAACAAGCCAACGCCAGAGCAGAGAGCATTCCACAACATCATTAGAAGCATAGACATTAATAATCCCAAAATAACGATTATCAATGTTGAGAAGGATCCAAATGAGCTGATGAGTGGGATCAAACCCATGGTCAACCACAAAAGAGTGCCATCACGGGGCCAAAAGGGTGACAGCTCCACCATGCCCAACATCATGGGTAGTACAAAACATTTGACTGGCTGGCCAAATAGAGTGACAAGTTGCAACAAGCAAGAAACTAGAGATTTTAACTTCCTAGAGACAAAGCACTTCAACACCAGAGTACTTACATAAGGTATCCCTGCCAGAATACTTTATGGAGAGGTCTGTCATACCTTGAACATTCCATGAAAGGAACTTCATGAGTGAAACTCCTCCATATTGTTGAAATCTAATTCCTTTTCATTGAGAGAAGAGAAACAATTATGTAAAAATTCTAGCAGAACTAATCCAATCTAGATGGATGGGGAGGACATCCTCCATTTTTCTTGGACATATTCCCCTTCTTCCCTAGGGGGAGGGGCTGCGAGAATGCCTATGAGCTCCTATTACAGGAGAAACCACATTTGGCTGTGCAACCACATTCGACTGTGTGAGCATGATAACAGCTAGCCGAGGCATAGCCTTTGGCCTAGGCTGTTGTGAGACATAATTTTCTCTGATCAGAGCTTCTTTCCCCTTCACAGAAGGGTTTGAAACATCTTTCACTGGCTCAAAGGTTACAGGACCCGACTTGGAACCAGTGGACTTATTCTTTCAGTTTGTAACCATAGTCCATTTCACCTCAGGTTTGGCAATAGATGCAGCAGCCGAATGAGGCTTTTCAACATCTCGTGGTGGAGAAGGTGTATGAGGCACTGCTAAAGGGCATTCCTTTATCTTGTGGTTCACATACTGACACTTATAACACGTGTTGGACAAATTAAAATAGGTGACCTTCTGGGTTTGGCAGAACGCTCCAATTTGGATATCAATGGAGTCTTTTAAATCTTTAGAAAGGTCAACTTCCACACAAACCCTTTTTTGGGGGCGGGCCTGAAAGAACCTATTTGGCTCAATGCAGATAACCCTCCCCAACGAGGAGGCTATACTATTCAAAAAAGGCACACAAGGCAAGGGAAGACAAGGAAATTCAATCCAGACTGGGACCCGCAACTTGGTGTCATCCGAGACAGCAAAGTCGCGAGTCCATGCCTGAAAAACTAACAGAGAGGACCAGACATACCAGGGCCCATGGCTTAAGATGGCCTGCACATGATTGAACTCTGCAAAGCGGAACAAAAAGAAACCCTTGGTCAAGTTTTGGACCATATCAAGGTGGACCCCATGAGGGACCCAAGCCTTGCTAACCCAATATTTAATCACACTTTCAGGGGGAGTTCTCCCAACAAAATACCCAACAAGGGTGTATTGTTCAAGCCATTGAAATGCAGAATCAAATTCTGGTAAAGGCAGAACCACATCAGCTGGTGAATCAGAACATTTACCTCGTGAAAGACTTTTGGAACAAATTTTTGGGGACGCTTGTTCGGAGGAGGAGCCATTGATTATCGCTGTCGAACCGCTAACACCAGCAAGAACTACTGGGTTAGAACTGGTTGAAGGCATATTAAAACAAGAAACTACAGTAAATGTGGCTGTACACACAATAAAGGAGGGTTTTCCTGCACAGGAGGCACAATATGACACGAAGGTGACCGCAAAAAACACAAAACCCTAGCAGAGCTCATACCAGAACATTCTATTTTCATTGGCAATGTTTTTTTCAATTTGATGACAACTTTCTTTTTTCATTTGCATTGCTTTATGTTTTAGATTTGGATGCAAATATTTCAAAATAAAGAATACTCAGTTTCTTTGAAGAAAAAAATCTAGATTTGTTTAAGTGGAAAAAATCTAAATTTTTCTAAATTTATTTCATTCCATTATTTAGCACTAATTATTAATTGTTTAATCCATACACACCCATGCAAAAACACTCACTCTCTCACATATTAACATACATATAATTTTCTATGGGTGTAATCCTTGAACCTCCTTTAGGTGCAAGTGCTAGTTATGCTGAGAGACCTAACCCTTTGATGGCAACACAGTGCTTATAGGAGGCTAGCACAATCTGTGAAAGAAAAACAAAAAGCAACATATATTTAACAATATTTATTTATTTAAAAAAAAAAAACACAATAATTGATAAGTAGGAGGTATTTTTCCACAGCGTGTCAAATTATGATATTGCTATTAGGATTCAACCGTGTAGTTTCGAGTCAAACTCATTGACCCATGTTTCATGAGTAGTGGTTCAACAAGAACCCATCTCTCATGATATCGAATAGTCCACTTAGCACTCATTGCATCTGGGTGATGCAGGTGAAGCGGGTAGTCAGGAGGTCACCCATCGATCTGCTCCGGCTCAAGCAACCGGGGAGTTTTCTCCAGGTTGCGGCAACAGGATTAGTCACTAGCTTCACCATCACCTAGATGCAATGAGTGAAACCATTCGATATCATGAGAGATGGGTTCTTGTTGAACCACTACTCATGAAACATGGGTCAATCAGTTTGACTCGAAACTACACGGTTGAATCCTGATAGCAATATCATAACACAATAATTATTTAAAAAATTCACAACCATAATCTTATCCATATCAAAAACAAAAAAAAACAAAAAAGAAAGAGATTTAATAATATATATTTATTTAAAAAAAAAAAAAAAGGAGACATATTAGAAATATTGATTTAAAAAAATCCACATCACTTTGTTATCTTTATCCAAAACATCATCAAAATAAAATAGGTAACCATAATAATTAATTTGGTATTTCAAATTTTTAAAGAAATAAATAAAAATAGATCTCCAAAATGATATATCTCGACGTATATTATATATATTAATATTTAAGATATATAATAATATTATTATAGATTTTTATTTTATTTTATGTATTAACTATTATATTCACCACATACTCTCTAACATATTTACACGCAGTTTTTTTTTTTTTTCCTAATCTACCCAAAGATCAATTAAACTATGAGATATGGTTTATGACTTCTAGTTAGATAGACATAACTCTACAATGACAACATGGCATATAGGTGGTCAATAAATTTGTGAAAGAAAAACAAAAATCTACATTCTATTTTCATGTATAATGATTTTTAATTGATTTTTTTGATTGTTTAAGTAGACAACATTACAACAACATTATATTTTCATTGTTTAATTGCAATAATTTTTGCTTTCTAAATTTTTTATTTATTTTAAGTTTATTTGATATCTTTCAACGTATTTTATATAGATTATCTTAAAGATATATATACTAGTATAGTTTTGATTACAACATTATGAGGGATCATATATTTTTGAATGAGAAGCCATCCTTTAGCTAAGCTATCATGAGTAAGAAGATTTAGTTCATCAAAATTATCCAATGATCAAACTTGAATAGTATAACCACAATACATATCATCGTCCTCACTAATTAAACTCTTACAAATAAACTACAACCTTTCAATTTTGTCCCATCCTTTTCACACAAAACTTTAATTTAAATAACTTTTAAATTACCAAAACTTTAATTTAAATATACTTTTTAAGTTACCAAAATTTTTGGTATATTGATCCCACCAACCAAACCCTTTTTAATTTTATTTCTTTAGCTCCCCTCATACACAATTGCCTTAATGAGCGGCATGGTCAGAGCATTTGACTAGAGTGCCATTGCATTTGGTGGCAACAAGCAAGGCGTCTTTTTCTTCGAGAGAAAGCATCTACAATCCTTTCCATTGAAGGAACAGATTTTAAAAGTTGGAAGTCTAAAAAGGTATATTTCGATACTCCCTATAATCACTTTTAGCATATGTATCTAAATCACAACATCAGATTTGGCAGTGTTTGGAGCACATTTTTCAATGGTAAACAACATGCAAAAGTGGACTTCTTGAAAAATTTAGGTAATTGTTCTGCCATTAATGTCAATTGAAGCACATTGTTGATTGTTTGCAAAGAAAACAAAACTATATATTAATTTTCAGCCTCTGTTTTGAATATGACAGAAAAGCCAAGACCACTTATTTTTTTCCATAAATCTTAACTAAGGAGAATAAATTGCATAACGTCGGTCAAGTTCGAACCGCACCCTCCAGTCAAAACACCAATTATTGGTCGACATGTCCGGCCGCCAATAGATAGAACTCCTAACCTGGGTTACCTTAACCTCACTTCACGCCTCGCCATCTGATGCATATACAGTTGGATACACAGTGTTCTAAATAAATATATAGATGAACAACCTTCTTGTATCACTTATTGATGGTGGAGAAGAGAAAAGGAAAGGAAAGCAATATTCTGGTTGCTATTGGATTATTTGGTCCTCTGAAAATCTATCAGGAATCTTATAAAGTTATTTCTTCCACTCATATAATTGTTTACGGTAATTTTCTGTGGTTTTTGTGGATCAGAGAAGCTTTGTGGGGATATTTATAATGGGAGAGGTGATATTTTGATTTTGGGTGCACATTAAATCATTGTTTTAGAGGTCGGTGTTGGGCGCTAGAGATTTTTCTTGAGGTTTGGTGCAGGATTCAGAGCAGAACAATGTCTTCTCCAAGCAAGAGGCGAGAGATGGATGTTATGAAACTGTAAGCAATTATTGTTTTTCTAATGTTAGATATATATGTCATCTTTATTTTGTTTCAACGGGTGTTTCATTAAGGTAGGTGTGTTTTTTGCACGTTTAAATAAAATTTCTGGATTGAATAGGATGATGGGGGACTACAAGGTGGAGATGATAAACGATGGAATGAGCGAGTTCTATGTGGAATTCAATGGTCCACCCAACAGTAAGTTAATATTTTTATTGGTTTTTTGAAACATGATATTTGCAAAATCCATTTTAGTGAAGAAGAATGTTTCTGGCAGAGAAAAGTGTGTCGAGAATTTTGGCATCAACGTTTCAGATCGTGTTCCGCCATAAGGATGAGTAAACTCTTTTTTTTTTTTTGTGTTCTTTTGTGTTGTCTATTATGTAGAATTTTGTTATTTCTTGCTCTTTTTATTTTCAGTCCTGTTCTTGGTCCTTTGTTTGGATGACCGACGAGTTTTGGCCGCTCTTGGCAATTGCTTTAATGTCAAGACATTGGGGAAGATTAAGTTATTGAAAATTTGAAAGTTGGGATATATTATGTTAATTGTTCCATTGTCTTTTCCTGCTTCAGCGATTGCGAATCATTGGGATGCTATTTTAGAAGCATGCCCATGTGCTTTTAGCTGGTAAGAATATTGGGCTGGTGTTCATCGGGGTAGAGGAAACCTTCTTGGACTCCAAGAAGTGGGCTTTGGGGTTCACAAGGCTGTGATGATTCTTTCTCCAATTGGATGTATTCCCTGGGTTATCAGAATCACCTGGCCAGCTGTAACTAGGATGTATCCTCCGCTGGAACAATATTTTGTCTCCGCGATTTCACCTTGGGTATCCTGGTAAGTATGCGGCAACATCCGATCCCTGAGCTTTAGCAGCCCAAAAAGAAATATTTGCTTGAGATAAAATACACAAGAACCAAACATTGGTTATATCCTCACAGATGTCCTGATTCTTGAAAAGAGCATGAAATTCATAATATTCAGGGCCCATATTTTAGTGATGAATAGATTTTTAGGTATCTGATTGAGTCAGTTTTGTAAGGAAGGCCCACTTGCTGGTTATGCAAAGGTGATAGTATTGGTATTTTATTGTTTGGAAGGTATGGGTGATCTTGCAATAAGCTGTAATCTCAGAATGTTGGGTGATGCTGCTATAGGCTGCAATTTCTGTGTCATTGGATTGTCTTCCGCTTTTAACATGTGCATATACCCCAATGGATGATTTTCACTGTGTTGATCTTTCAAGTTGGGCCTCTGAATATGAATAATATAGGAAGCGTTTAGCAGTAGAACCCTGAGCCTTTGCAGCTCAAAATTAAAAAAAAAATTCTGTTTAGTTGTATTTTTGTGGACTTTGAGTTCTAAAATGTTTAAGCTAAGAAAATCTACCTAATCTGTATTGTTGGACTTCATTTTTTGGGAAAATAATGTGCCCAACAATTTCGACAGTCTTTAGGAAATATTCTGTATTTTTCTACGTTTCTATGGATAATTCCTGCAGAGGCATCCTTTGGTCTTAGAGATATTTTCCACCATATATCAATTTCATCTATAATAATTAATAGCTAATTCCCATGTAAATGGCATTTTTTCTGGTTAAATGTTCATCTTATTTTCGCAAGTGGTAGTTCTTTGCATGGAGCAAGCAATGGTCACAAGTTCATAACCAAGTGCGTATTCTTTAGGAACAATTTTTTTCCCATTAAGTTACCAGTTTGCCAATTTAACATTTTTGATCCCAGCTTCTCTTCAAATCCAATTAAATACATTCTTATGATTGAACATGTCTTTATTGGAGAGATTTGAAGAGTATGCTATGATTTGGTAAAGAGTGGATATGGTCCTTGGGGTTTAGTACACATGCGAGTCAATTATGTTCCTAGTTTATGCTAAACCAGATTGATTAGTTGACTTCAGCTGACTGGTACGACTGGATCCATCTTGAGAAAACTGATTCAAATTGAGTCCAAATTTATTGCTTCCTGTAAGCACTATATCCTTTTCTGTAGGACTGTTTGCCAAACTTGCACCCATTATTTCTTCTGATGGAATAATTTCTAGGGTACACGGTGAAGAATTCTGGTCCTCAAGATCAGTAAAAAAATCCAGGATTCCTAAATTATTTTATTCTGGATACTTGGTCTACATTCATGGAATGACATGCTTTCCTATTGCCAATTTTCTTAACTTGGTAAGGAATAATATTTGTGCTTGCTCTGTAGTGGATGTATGCTGTTTTAAATGGTATAGTGTTACCGAGTTAGGGTCACAAATATCCTCAACTGTCTCGGACATATTATGCTGCTTGCAAATTAAATTCAATGGTCAACAATTGAAAATGTTTCAACCATGTTACATGGTAATTAAGAAATGCCAAAAAAGAACTATCAATACTTGTCAAATTTATCAGTATTCTAATCAGCAAAATTCTGAATCTCTTCCTGTGGCATTTATTATTGGTATGGCATTGACCCTAATACGGGCACACTAAGTTGTACATAGTAGCATTTGTCCACTACAGTGCGAACAGAGTATTATTCCTTAGCATGACATAACAGTAAGAAATTATGACGTTCCAAAAAATGCAGATCAAATATCCAGAATAATCAGTATCAGAATTCTAATCAGAAAAATCCTATATCTCTTTGTACATATATTGTTGACCCTGATTCAGTACTGGTGACGCATCTTCATATAAGAAAACAAAGCTCTTTATAATGATGTGACACATCATCCAATAGTACTGGTGATTGTCAAAGTCTGACTAATCAATTTTGAATCTTTGACACTTTCAATACATTTCTCCTTGATACATTGATAGGCCATTATTCTATATATACGCATTTGTTAGGATTTTCCTTTCAAACCTGGTGCCTAGAGAGAGAAAATAATTCTTTGGACGACCTTTGGTTAGTCTAGCATGGAACCATAAATATACCGAGATAAAGAACATTCAATTAGTTCTAAATATTTAGCATTTCAAGATGTAAAAAGATTGATATTTGCAGCAATTTTTTCTTACAAATAGAGGTAGTAAAGAAGAAGCCTCCATAAACCTATTGCCTTTCTACCAGTATCTACACTCTTGCCCATCTTATTGAGCCATGTCTTTCCTCACTCACGAGATGTATGTGCCACATTAAATCGTAGGTTATCTTCTTTTTAATTAAGTTATCTTCTTTTTAATTAAGTCTTAATCATGAATGATATTTATTTTATGAAGAGCACAATAAGTTCATACAAGTATCATCATTTTAGTGGATTGCTCCCAACACGTGCTATGAGAGCTTTCATTTTTGCTTTTGCACTTTGTGGTAAAGAATCAATATCTTTTCTAAAACCAACTATAGTCTATTATAGATAATATTCTCTATGAATTCTATCTTAAAGGAATTGAGATCTATTAGCTGAATTGGAGAGTTATTCTGTTATTTTACGTCTTCCTTTCCAAGGAAAGCAGACTCTTACAAATTTCTATATATTTTTCCAATGACTATTTATCATTCAATTGTCTTATGGTAAAGTTTGTTTCTGCTATAAAGGGTCTGCAAAACCCAGAGCCATGTAAAGCATGGGGTGCTCTGCTTCAATACAAATCTAAAATGTTTCTAGTTCTTATGCATTATCAAAAGGTATAAAGAATATTTTCTTTTTCTTGGAAAGTAATACGGGCAAAGTTGGTATATATATGGCACAAGTGTTTTCCAATGATGATATATATAATATAAACAAAGTCCATATAAATGAGAAATGCTTTATGGATCTGGCTTATGGTAAAATTGGAAATAGTGATAAAACTATGAAAGGGGATTTGCGCTATGGAAGTGCATGTTTATAAGCTCTTTGATGATACATGATATGCTTATGTGTGCTTGAACTTTGAGGAAGTGGTGATGACCACAAGATCACCACAATTAAAATATACTAGTGAACTTAGGTTAGGTTTGTATGGCATTATTATAGAATTATCATAAGTGTAATGCCCTTAGGCAGCTGGATGGAAACGGGAAGGATAGTGAAGGTTGATTTTTCTTTTTGTATTGCTAAATAGTTTACCAAGCAGGTTGCAATATAAGATGCCATTGAGGCCACAATGCACTAATATAAAAACCTAATAATTTCTTCAGTAAAGAAACAAGAATATCTGGAAATCAGACTTCAATGACCACTATCAGTCTTTATAGTAATAACATATTTAAAAAGTTTTTGATAATCCCAAGAAGACCATATCGCTCTACATAATGCAAAACAGATATTAACTATCAGCATCCTTTGCAGAATCAGAAATTTCAATTGTTGAGAGTACAGACTTCACATTAGTGGCACCCACAGATCCAGAAGCCTCATCGGCATTTAACAGAAAATTATACTGCACGTTCAGTCTCACAGTAACAGTATTAACAACATGAATATCAGTGTTATTATATCCGTGAATTTCTTCATATTCATGAAAATCATCATTGTTTTAACTCTCATCATTGGGTTTTCCTCCACTTCTCTCCATATCAGGCCACCACTTAGTGTGCAGAGTATCTGTTTTATGAAGGATTATAACTCTTTGATCAAAGAGGCTGTAGAATTTGCCTTTGGGAATGTCCCTTACAATTTTAACTTTCAAGACAATAGAAAGGAAGGTGAACTCATTGCGATAGTGTGTAAATTACCTCCTTTTGCTTTGGAGCACTTCATCATTCCTAGCTGTCCACGTAAACTATAAAATTTCATTTGATAAAATAATCCTCCTTTTCCCTAATTACTTATTAAAACCTCTAATGTAACCAAAAGGAGTTTCATGCCAAGAGAAGCCCTGTTTATTTACCTAGCCAGAAATATCACCTAGAAATGTACTCCAAATATTTTTTGCGTATTAGCAATATTTCAGGGATAAGATTTGCTGGCTTCACAGCTAAGAGTATGCCATGCCCCTGCAAAATCTCTTAATCGCAGCCCTCTTAATTGCAGTCCATTAAAACTATAATCATAGGTGAATTAAATAAAGGAGGGCACCGAATGATTTTAAAAAGGATTTAATTAAAATTAAATTAAGAGTTTCAAGGCAGCAGTTAAGGATAAAAGGTTGTAACCCTTCCAAGGGCAGCGATGGTGAAAGGTGGTGACTCTTTCACCAATAAGGTATAAAGGAGAGTTCATTTCCTTGATCAAGTGGAGGAGATTGGAAAAAGGAAAATAAGAAATTGAAATATGAGGTATCTATTGGAAATAAATATTGTTTTCAGCAAGAATATTATTGGGAAGTAAGTTTTAGAATATAAATTAGGAATAGCCATGTGTATATATATATATATATATATTATAATTGCATAATGATAATTTATTACCAATTAATATAGTAGATTCCTTTAGCAATCTATTTTGAATTTATAGAAGTGTTTTGCAAATAGGGAGGCTGATCAACCTTTCGAGTTCACGAGGGGTGAAGTATAGGCATTTCCTTCATTAAGCACACCACGTCGAGATGTAGGCTCATGGGTCAGGAGGTGTATGAGTGCTCTTGGGCTTGTTCAGGAAGGTAGTCTTCATGCATCTTATCAAGCATGCCCCCCTGAGATGGATGGATTGGAGATCTTGCCATGTTTGTGGGTTGGGAGGCAAATGAGCGTTCTTGGGCTTGATCAAGGAGGATGGTGTGCCTCCAAGGTGGACTAAGGGATGGAGTGGACCTAAGATCCTACCTTCATGGGCTGGGAGGCAGATGAGTGCCCTTGGGCTTGAAGGTCTTCTTAATTATGCCACCTCGAGATGGATGGATGGGGATCCATCCATGCTCTCGCAATACAAGGACAACCATCCTTGAGATTGCAGTTTGGAAGCATTTCAAGTGAATTCCTAATATGATTTGCTATAGGAATATGCTTTGGAAAATCATTAATGATGTTAAGATATTTCAAATTCAAATACTGATAATGTTATGAACTATAGATCTAAATATTATGATGTTTTAGCCATAGTTGGCAGACTTGCAGAAAACTCGCGAGTTTTTTTAAAAAACGAGTTTTTTTGAGTTTAACTCGTGAGTTTTTTCTCATACGAGTTTTTCAAAAAACTCGCAAGTTTTTGCCGAGTTTTTCAAAAAACTCGACTATGCAGAACTTAAAGCTAAAAATGTATTTTTTGATGTTTATTAAGCAATTTTTTAATTTCCCGAGTTTTTTTCGAGTTTTTGGCGAGTTTTAAAAAACTCTCCAATTTTTCACTTGGCGAGTTTTTTGTTGGGGCAAGTTTTCCAACTATGGTTTTAGCTATGATGTATTACTCTTGATATTACAGTATTTTATATATCAATTTGAATATAACCTTAAAGTTGATACTTGTTATTATTAATATCAATTTTTATTAGTGATTATTATTGTTTCGCAAGCCTAAAATTAGGAATTTCCCAAAAGGGGACATTACAATTGGTATTAGAGCAATTGCTAGCCTAAGGATCAAGAAGAGTAGTTTATGCAATTAAGCCAAAGAACTCAAAGGGCATTGGAAAGACAAAGAAGGAAACTTGCAGCAAGAAACAACCATACTCAAAGCAATAAAATGGGTGAACAACTAGGAAATGAATTGAGGGCCTTCATGGAACAAAACGAGAGGACAACTCAAGTACTTCTCCAAACCCTACAAAACATGAATAACACAATCAACACTCTTAGACCCAACCAAACTAATGGGAGGGATGTCAATTCTAATCACTTGGAGAATAACAATAGATCACCACTAGGGTCAACACCTAGGTTAAAAAGACCCTTATTCTTACCTAGGGAAGGGCCAACAAGAGAAGAAGGAACCAATCCACCAATTAATGACTTTGATGAATATGCTAGGGCCTACTCAAGAATGGACCTTGAAATTAGGAGAAATATCCCATTTAGTGGATATTGTGATGCTAGGGCATTGAATACCCATAGAGAGGAAAAAAGACAACCAAATTAAGACTTACCCCAAAGGGTGAGTAAAATGACTCTTCCTAACTTTGATGTATCGAGAAAAAGTCACTACATATTCATAGATCCAAAAGTTGGACACCTATTTCTCCCTTAGTTTCATGACCAAAGAGAATGCTATCAAATTTTCCATTTTACATTTGGAAGGGGTTGCACATGATTGGTGGCATCATGGTATTATTACTTCAAGGGCACCAAAAGATAACAACCTATGATGAATTTACACAAAAGCTCATAGATCAATTTGATCAAAAGCATCTTGAAAGGCACTTCAAAGAACTAACTCAATTGAAACAACAAGGATTAGTAGAAGATTATGTGTATGAATTTCAAAAGATCTTAGTCATGGTACTTGGGATTATTGAGAAAAGGCTAACATACTTATTTATCGAAGGGCTATCAGAATCAATCCGTGGTTTGGTGAGTGCCCTTGACCCCACATCTCTTCAAGGTGCAATCCAAAAGGCCTTGAGGTTAGAAATCACAACAACAAAAGAAATGAGCTATTCAAAGAATATGCTTTCAAGGTCACATAACTAACCCGCCTACAAAAGTAACTAGCAACCAAGGGACACTACAAATCAGACCAAGGCTATGAGACCTACGTGTTCTTCTGGTTACAAATTATTAACTCGTAAGTTTCCCAATGAAGGAACAACCATTCTCTAACAACTCAACAAAGTTAATGATATAACTTACAAATCCATATGTTGCCATCACTACTTGTCACTAGAACCTAGGCATAACTAAGATAAAAAAATGGATTTTGGATTTATTTCCACATTATCTTACTTCCAAATTTCAAGATATAAGTGCATAGAGATATCATCTTGACCTAGGATCATCAGTCTCTTAAAAGCCAACCAATCACATTAAAATGAGTAGACCATTCCTCATGTTCCTTCAAAAAATGAACACAGTTTTATTTCTTTCCCTGCACTTTTAATAAAGAGAACCAATAGATGATGGATTCCAAATCAAACATAAGAAATGATCTAAATTCCTAAGAAGAAATCAGATACAAAATGCACCATCAAAGCCTCCTTATTTCCTTTGAAAATGGGCTCAAAGTCTTGAAGAATTCCCTATACAATCTGCTATGTGTTTACAAACAAAAACGTAATTTTTAGTCACAACGTTCAGTTACACAACCCAGTTTTGTAAACCCCTTCATACAATGATATCACTTTACATTTTATAGGGAAGACGTGTTCACTTTCTTGTATAACCTTTTCTTTTCTCCTTTGGATTTGGCAAAACATTTAAACCAATATTTCAAAATTCTCAAATGAGCGTACATTTCTCTAAGTCATTAAAATAAACGTGTTACAAACATTAGCAAGTTCACTTTGTAATAAATAAAATATTAAATCTCCATTTGGATTTGATGGGCAGGGGGTTGTCATGGCACTACATCAAACAGTTCACATGTGCTGGTTAGCAATGATGGTTCCTGAAGCAATTTGTCTCTTCTCTCAATCACGGTGCTGATTTGAAAGATCAAGGATGTATTTAATAACCTCTGTCTGAATATTCTGAACCATGGCTGCCTCATTGTTTCTAACTCTTAACAATGATATTGCTTTGTTACTTGCTCAATTTGAGTCAATAATTCATATGGCTTCTCCCTTTGGCCTTGGACATTTCATAATATTCCTGCTCTATGGCCTCAGTCTTAAAGCTTGATCAGTAATGAATTTCATTCAAGACCATTTATCCATTTGGAAGAGTCCAAAAACTCACTCTCAAAGAGATTTCTTTTGCATTCCTATTATGCCTATCAAAATTTAGATCAAAGGAAATACTCCTGAAGATCTTGTCAACTTCTATTCACAGTTTTGTCTTTGCCATCACTCATCTTCACCTACAAGAACAACTCTGAGAATTGGTTTACCAGCTGACTGATTTCTCTCTGTTCTTGATGAGTATGCAGCCATGAAAGTCTTTATCCCAACCTCCAAATACTTTCCTTTCCACATAGCAACAAATGAGCCCCTTGGCCCGAGAAACTTTAACCATGGAGATCTTAAACCCTCGAACATATGAGTTCAAAGTGAAGTCTTTATCATTCAAGTTCATATACTGATTTTTCCTTTAAAGTAGATTTCATCTCTCATATGGAGATATGGGCTTACATGAAAGACACCATAAACATCTGGACATATCACATCAACAAGCCCTTCATCCTTAAACTCTAGATTAAACCCATAACACCCAGTTTGAAACATCATAGAGTGAATTACTATCAATAATAGACATCTAAGTTTAAATTCAATCAATTTTTGATATGCCAAAACAATATTTTTGAGTGAATGCAATGAAGACAGCTCAATTCTTTAGGAACATACAAATAACAGATTTTGACTCTTAGAGAGACCTTAAGGGAAATTTTGGAAAGTACCATTGGCACTATAATTTGAGGTTTATGTTTTGAGATTTAATGTAGGATATATTCATTGAGTTTGATTGAGGCAAGAACACATTTGTTCTAATAAAGTATTAAAGAGTAATTTGTTCTATTCATTTTGGACAAGATGATAATGCACAATCAAATCCATAACACATGATGTATCCCACACTCACAGAAACAATGACGATGCATGGATCGACCTTGTAACCTACAAATTGATCTTCTGAACTTTGTTTTGTTTGATCAAATTCACTTCTATATTTAATATCTTCTAACCAATAAGAATTAGGGATATAGAAAATATCTTGAGTAGATCATTTCATCCAAGGCTCTTCTTCTCCTATGTCATTTTTCTTGATTCGAGTAGCTCTACATTCATGATTAAAGATCAAGGACATCAATATTAGGCATACATGTATCTTAGATAAATTTGATACAAATCAAGGTGAACCCAAATTTGTTACATAAGTCTATTTTAAGCTATGTTGTGGGGCCAAAACCCACAATCCCAAGAACTTTTTTACCTCTTAAACTTTGGAAAAAAATAAAAAAAATTGATGTCGTTTAAATGAATTAAGTGGAATAAAACAATACTTTTCTAAGATATGCAAATTTATTACACAATCGAATCTAGAAAAACTATTATAGCAATAATCAATATGGATTGTGGAAACTAGATATCATTAATCATCTTAGTGTCAAACATGGGGATATGTCAAATTTTTACAAGAGGAGTGACAACCTCCAATTGGTTTGGAAGTGCTTTACATTAATTCTTGGCACAGGCGAGGGAGGCAGTACCAAAGGCAGGGAAAGGTTGGCAGAAAATACAATACATGTCTACTATCCATTGTCACTTACCACATTTGCTTTCCATATTCTGTGCATGATAGACTTTCAGCACATAGATTGAAAAGATACTCGAGCTCACCCAACACAATCAAAGAAAACAAAATGAAAGTAGAAGTGCGGGAACAGAACAAATTCAAATCAAAATACAAAAAATTCTATACACAAAATCAGAAGTACCAAGATGATGAAGAGTGCCAATCGAATTTGGTTGCAGGAGGAAGCAAGCTCTAAGAGCTCTCATGGAAGATGACTGTTTGTCTTCCTTAACCAGCTCTAGAGCATCATCTTCCTCTATCCTAGCTAAAGTATTGAAAGAAAAATATGATTTTCTTGAAGGGTGAAATTTATAAATGCAAGATTCATTTGTTATGTTTGATCATGGTCATTATTTGGAATAACTATCTACGTGTTGAAATTTTATGTAAGGCTTTGTCCTCAAATTGAGCTTCATTTCAGCTTTTGTCTATGCTTCAAAGTATAGCATCCTCCCTCATGTAATGCCACCTTGGAATACAGTATATCGGAGGTACCTTTTCATCCCCATAAGATAAAGTTTTACTATGTTCTTGTTGTTTACTATTTTGCTACTTTTTAGTTCTTGTCCACTGGTCGTATGGAGTTCGGTTGGACTGCTGGTCCTTGAGCTTCCAATGGAGGTGATTGGGGGAGGGGGGTGGTGTTGTGGGTGTGACAAAGGCTTTGTTTTTGTATTGGGGTTGGGGCATTAATTTCCTCTGTATTAGAAAGTTGGATGTGTAATGAGCTTCCAGGCAATTAATTCTAGTGGCTCTAAGAATAATGGAGGTCGTAGGGATGAAAAAGGTGCAGTTGGTGCCACTGATGGGGATAATTCTATCCCACAGAATCTTTCAGGGAAACCCTCATACAGAAGACGTGTTGGGTGGAAAGGAGTTGGTAGTTCTAGAGAGTGGTTTCTTTTGATGCTAGAAGAAGAGGTGGAGTTGGAAATGGAGGTTGATATGGAAGTAGACATGGGAGGGACAACCACTTTGAGGTAGAGGTCTGAGGAACCGATAGGAGGAAATAGTTGTAAGGTTTCTTTGGTTCACAAAATCCTGTCCATTTCTCGCAGTCTTGAAATGGTGCATGCTGTTAAGAGTGAAGAAAATAGACTAAAGAATATTGCCATTTTCTTTGTTTACTTGGATACCAATTTTCTGCCTTCCAGAATTTTTTTTGATGACAGGCTGGGTAATGTGTGGGGTAAAGAAATGGGTATTTATCATTTATGTGGATTTTTGCAAAATTATTTAGAAAGGTCTCTTTGTTATCTTTTTTGAAACACATAATATGCAAAATAGAGTTGTCAAGAAAGAGTTTTGGAATTTGGGTTAGTCTGTCTTTAGGGCAATTCTTTGGATTGTTGAATCCAAATGTGATGATGTGTTAGCTAATTTGGCTCCAAGGTGGTTGGAAATGAGAAATTCTCCTTCTGGGTATGAAAAACTTGACTTAATGGAAGATGATTTGAAGGGAGAGGGCTCTGCTGGTCCTTCTCCAAAGTAATTGGAACCCCAAAATTTGGGTACTGTTAAATTTTTTGTTAATAGTGAACCTTGTATAAATAGGTCTCCACTTGAGGAGTACATTGTGATTCATGCAGTGCAATTTTTTAACAAAAATGATTTGGATTTAGAATGTCCTAAAGCCAATGTGGTGAAGGAAAGGAAGAATGCCTAACCAATTGTTCGATCACTCACCAATTGAGGTCTCTATTCAAATTGTCAATACTCAATAGTGTTCAGGAGGATCCCGGTATCAAGAATCATTTGTTTAAGCTTAATGTTTCTATGCTTAAATATAAAGATTGTCTTGGTGGTAACCTTAGTGTTAGGATCATTAACATAACTATTTTTGGGGAAAGATCTACTATTGACAGATAAGCCCCTTGCTCTCACTCAAGGCTGTTCTGCTAAAGAAAGGGCCTTTAAGGGTATTAATGATTTTAAATATATTTTTGTTAATGGTAAGATTAAAGATAAGGGTAGGCTGAATTTAATATTGCTAATAATCAAAAGAAATCTTACTTGGTTTTGAAAAAAGCCTTCTATGAGATTAAGTTTCCTGTCTCCTTGAAGCTAAATGCTGAAATTTTGGAGAGTTTTAAATTTGAGGATGGCTCTGCTTTTGATAATATGTCTGCTAAGAAGCTTTATATACCGCTTGCTGATTCTAAGGAAATTATTTGCAAAGATAACGATAACAAGAGTCTTGACTGCTCTGATGACAAGTGGTCCTGTATTCTGAATATTGTAAGGAAATTATTTGCAAAGTTAATGATAGCAGGAGTCTTGACTAGACTAATGACAAGTGGTCCTGTATCCTGAATATTCTAAGGAAATCATTTGCAAAGTTAATGATATCAGGAGTCTTGACTAGCTAATGACATGTGGTCCTGTATCCTGAATAATGTTTGATCTTGTGTGGTTGGGCCTAAAAAGGCTCGTTTCAAATGGTTGCTTATTCTTAAGAAGCTTGTTGTTAATGTTGAGTTGGCTTCTTTGGGTATTTTGGTCATAACTTGTAGTTTTTGTAACAAAATAGAAACTATTGAGCATCTTTTCTTTGATTGCATCTATGCCTATCAAACTTTGGTCTTCTTTTCTTGGTGATTGTATTGGGTGGGATGTCGATGAGGATTTTACATTGCATGAAATCCTTTTTAGCAATGGTAGTGTTTTTCCAAAGATCTCAAAAGGTTCTAGCTGGTCTGAACCAATGAAATTTTGTGGCATGTCTGGAAAGTCAAGGATGAATAGGTCTTCCATGTCAAAAGAAGATACCTTAGTGAGTCACATAGCGAGCTCACCCTTATTTATATTTTGATACAGGTTTCTGGGATTCTCAAGATTTCTAAAACAGGTTCCTCATCTTGCTGGAGGAAGGACTTACCTTAATGTGCAAAAAGGAAGTGAAGAGAGCTTATTTCTGGCCCCAAGACAGAAGCAAACTGAATGAAGAAAAGCTGGAAATTCAAAGGAAGTACATGAAAAAGCAGAACATTAGTGTGCCTGAAAAATCTGAGAAAGTTAACTCTGCTAATAATGTGAGGTTTGATCCAGTTGTGAAAGATCTTGAAGATGCTGCCGATCACCCCATTGGCACCTTTGATTGTGACGTACCAATGCAGCAACGACCAAAAATGTTGATGGGAATAGTATAGGGGTTACTTTGTTTTGTCGTACTATGAAATTGGTGTTTTGTTATTATTGCTATCTGTTAACAATGTCTGCTTTCTGCAGGCTGTATAGGCCTTTCTGATCATGTTGTGCTGAACTTGGACTTATCATGTTGTACCTAGGGTGTATCACCTCATATTGTACCTGTTTTTTTGTTAATGATCTCTAATACAAAAATTTAAATTATGTATGTTTAACAACTTAACCAACTTACAACCAACATCTAACCACTAATACTTACCATGAACTTGGATCTGTTTGCATCTTACATTTTTTTAACCAACATCCCTTGTAGTCCAACATTCTTGTCTCATCCTGCAGCATCAGGCATGTCACACAACTTACACGTCTGCCACAACTATCATAGATGCAATAAATCTTTTTCACCATCTCTTGCCCCAGTCCAGCATTCTTGTCTCATCCTGGAGCACTAGGCATGTGACACAACTTGCACGGTTTGCATAATCTCTCATATATGCAATAAATCTTTGTCACCATCTCTTCACATCATTCTCTCTCTTTCTCTCACTGCAGTCACATCATGTTGAAGGTCAGACATACATTAATATCACAGAAGTGCTATAATTGTGTGTATGTAAGATTGCTGTAGAATGAATTTGTGCAGCTCCTCTTTGACATCAATCAGCTTAGGAATGACATAGTAAACTTCAAATCAACAAGTAATTTGATTTATTTTTCAAAGACAATAACATCATTTTGACCTTGAATTCCAATTAAATTCATTTTTTATAAATCCATTTTTACAAAGAGTTTTCATTAAAATTCAGGGCATGCAATGGAATTTCAGATAATTTAGTAGAATGGGCTGAAGTGGAAGATGGAATTGAATAGTAATTTTATTCCATGAGTGCTACAGTCACAAAGCTATGAAGTGGAAGATGGAATTGAATAGTGATGGTTTCCTCATTCCTGTATTGTATTTGAGCTTGTGAACTTAAAGAAGGGATCCCTCTTTAATCTTTATAAAATGGGTGTGCAGGCATGGTAAATGCTCTAGGTGCAGTTTGACAAACCTCATATATAATGTGTAAAATTACTTATATAAATTCAAATGCCCGATAAATGATAAATAATCAGTAATTACTAGTTGACGAGTCATTAAGAACTGGTATTCACGACCTTATTATGCTTAAACTACAGCATTTGTTGCATTGGTAAAAATAATTGGAAGCTTAAGTACTTCATCATCTTCTAAAAAATCATCAGTGCCTGGATTTTCTTTTAGAAGTGCAAGTTTCTAATAGTTTCGGTCAAACCTCTCTTTCTCTCTGGTAATCTGTTTTTTAATTTGGATCAATTTTGATGTTTGCAACTTTGCATCAATCAGCTGTATTTAATTTTATCTTAAGAAATGGGAGATTCAGTTATGGCTATATGTAACAACATTTGTGTAATGCTAAAGGGCTTGCTATTTTTCATGACATGTTTATCATATGTTATGAATTTTTTAATTTCCAAAGCAATATTTCTGGCTTTTAATGTATATTTAGAGAAGCTTTTCCATTTTAAATGTTTGTCTTTTTTTAGTTCAATGCAATATTTACTATTCTGTTTTAGTTTTACTTTTTGAAAACTTAAGCAGCAAACATGTTGGACATAGTTTTTTGTTTTGTTTTGTGGGTGTTTCTAGTTGTGGCAACGAATTGTCTAATTTAAATTTTTTTGGAAGCTTGTCTAACTGGTATCTGATAAACTATCTTTATGCTTGGTTCATTATTTTTCAGGTCCTTATGAGGGGGGAGTCTGGAAGGAAGCTTGTCTAATTGTTATCTGATATACTATCTTTATGCTTGGTTCATCATTTTTCAGGTTCTTATGAGGGGGGAGTCTGGAAGGTTCGTGTGGAGTTACCGGATGCCTATCCATACAAATCTCCATCCATAGGTTTTGTCAATAAGATTTTTCATCCCAATGTTGATGAAATGTAAGCATATTTTTTATTCCTTAGAGGGCAGAAAGTAATCAATTCACTTCCATTTCATATGTTTGAATGGTTCTAATTTCTATGAGCATAGGCTGATTATTTGAAGTTTGATATATCTTTTAAACCTGTCATTCAGGTCAGGTTCAGTTTGCCTGGATGTAATCAATCAGACTTGGAGCCCAATGTTTGGTAAGAAACTTTTCAGTTTCTGACCATTTGGCATTTCATAGCTATATTATTTAGGGGCCTCCTGGAGGTTGTCATTTCTTGCCAAATACTTATTTTGCATTTGTTGAATATCAGTTATATTTAGGAGGATTTTCATATACTTATAGTGCAGTTATTTTGGTTTCAGATCTCATAAATGTATTTGAAGTCTTTCTTCCTCAGCTTTTGCTGTATCCAAATCCAACGGATCCTTTAAATGGAGAGGCTGCAGCATTGATGATGCGTGATAGGATTGTTTATGAACAGAAAGTAAAAGGTATCCATTTTATCATCCTGTGTGTTTTAGTCCAGTACATAAAAATTGAAATCCCAGGTCACAATTTAAGGAATTTACCTGCATTTTTAATGATTACAGTTTTTGTTACTCACAGATTAGTAGCTATCTGTTTATTCAAATTTTTGTTAGTTGCAACCCAATATCATTTGAGTACTTGCAACCAACTCTTGGGTCTTCACTTGAGCAAGCAAAATAGACATTTTGAATGTTGAATATGTGGTCTCTCCTGATATAACCATACTAACTCTCTTTTTGTGGGTTTTGCAGAATATTGTGCAAGATATGCTAAAGCAGAGGATATAGGAACAAGGCAGCAAGAGGAAAGCAGTGATGATGAAGAACTTAGTGAAGATGAATATGTATCTAGTGATGATGAAGTGGCAGGCCATGCAGATCCATGACTGCTGGACTATTTGATTGACGTGCACTATTTTGCACATTAATTTTATGATGATTAAAACAGATATAGATGCAACAATCACAACCCTATTGCTTTGCATGGAAATTTATGATGGAGGCATTCTTTGGGGTTGATATGAAGGTCTCCATAACTCTCACAAATGTGGAATGTTCATGTGTACATATTAAATTGTAAAGCATTGTAATATCTTACATTTAATTGAAACAAGTACCTGGTTATAACTTATAACTGCGAAGTATTTTTGTTGATCCATGCCATTTGCTTCCAATATAACTGTGTGAATGATTGGACTATGCATGTTTTGGTTTTTTGGCTATATGCATGGAATTCGACTACCATAAATCCTTGACTAGTTAACATCGTTTCATTCTTCAGTACATAAGCTTACAAGGTCAAACTGCATCTTCCCCTAGTGTCATGTGTGGAGGTCAAATTACTCAAAATCAGGCCATTTTAACTGCAAAGTGGCATATCTGCAGAATAAAACTATTCCCTTGCACTATTTTACAAAAACCTAAGAAAAAGGGTCTAATGTTAGAAATTAACATTACACACTTTCATGCTCTTGTGGCTACAAGATGGTTGGATATATCATGTCGGTTCACTTAGTCTGAACATGGCACATAGTGCCACTATAATTTTCTTTAGTGCTTTCCAAATATTACAAAATTGTATTTGGTTTGTGGGTGAAATGCTGATTTAAGTCAGCATTACATACATCAATCTCGTTTTCATACATTCCATGGAATGGAGGCCACATGATTATGTTACCTTGTTTAGTGATTATGCACTATATGCTGGTTGTCTTATTCTGAACATGCCACTATAATTGCCTTAGTGCTTTTCAAATACTACAAAAATTGTTTGTGGCTTGTGGTTGAAGCACTGATTTAGGTAATATACATGCATCCATATCATTATAATACATTCCATGAAATATAGGCCATGTGTCTATGCCACCTTGTTTAATCATTTAACTAGGGATATTTTGGCAGTTATTGTACCTTTTGAAGTCAATCATCTTAGGCAGTGCATTTTTTTCTTAACCCATTGGAATAGAGATAATTAACATGGTGCTTGTCCTTTTTATACATTTCATAAAGTTTAAGCCATGTGCACTTGCTACTTTGGTTAATACTTTTTACAAGATCTGCTAGTTATTGTGTCTTAGTAATTAATCTTTGTCAGTGCATTTTGTTTCATAACACTCTAAACTATAGGGTAATACAATGATTGTGCTGTTGGGTCTCTAGCATCACTTCTGACGGTAACATTAAGAGTTGAAATGCATTAACAGATGAAGGAACCAGAATCGACACTGTTTATTAAGACCAGAGTTATGTCAAAACTACTTTTGATGACTGGGGATTTAGCTCTAGAACCTATCGGCTGTTTTCAATTAAATGTGTATTCTGCTTGGTGCACATACACATAATATTGCACCATATTGAATACATTATTGCGCAACAAATTGGTTGCATTTTTGCATGATTTTTCTAACTGTAATTGTGCTGTGTGATGAGCAAGATATTAGGTTATACCATGTTAACTCTTGAATTATGCAACTCATGGTTCATTCTTTTTACTTGCTTTTTATAATCATAATAATGTTGGTATTGTATGCAGTGCTATCGGCATACAATAATGTGTAATTCCATGTCCTTCCTGAAGTTTTTAAATTACTGTAATCTTAATACACACTCTCTTCTTGCTGATGAAAGTAAAATTTCTAATTGTTAGCGATGACAAGAGAGATGTTACCTTTGCATAAATGTTTTTCAGTGACAAGTGCAAAGTCGATGTTTTTTAAAATCTCGGACATGGAATAATTACGAGAAATGTGACAGGAAAATCCCATTGTGTATCAAAAATTGTGAATTGCTGTCTGCGACATGGCCATTTTGGGGCCTTGTGGCTTTTCTTTCCCAGACAATGGGGCTGTAGTGGTGGGTCTATGTTTCTATCAGGTTGTTTGTTGTTGCATTGGTGCATTTGAGGTAGTCATTGAATGAAGCCACTATGTGGAATTTCTATGATAGTTTTCATCTAAGTTGCCGGTTCTGGGTGTTGAATAAATTTGCAGACACATGAAAAAGAGAACACAGAAATTTAAATCAGAATTGAAAAACATACACAAACAGAGACACAAAATTTTACAGTGGTTTGCCAGGATGGCTATGTCCACTCTCAAAGCAGGGGAAACTCTTTTTATTAATCTTTGTTTTACAATACAATGACCCAGCAGCAATCAATGATCAAAGTACATAATCACCAATTCTATTCTTCCTCCAAGAAACGTTCAAATGAAAGAGCCTTTAAGAAGGAAGGCGAAAGGACACCAAAGTGACTGACAAGAAGCCATTGGGCTTCAAATACCCAACAATCTCCCACTTGAAGACCAACGATTGCTACAACATACCAAAGATTCCCCTACTTTGATCTTATTGTCACTTCTTTAGAATACTGAGAGAAGCTCTACAAAATTTGAACTTCTCCCTTGCTACTACCTTCGTCAAAGCATCTGTCGGGTTCACTTTAGTATCAATTTTCTCCACCTGCAGCTTGCCCTCATCAAGACCATGGCAAATGAAATGATATCTGAGTTCTATATGCTCTGTTTTTTTTTTATACTACAGGGGTGTCCCCACGACCCAGCCCAGTGGCCCAACAGCCCTTACCTTGGGTATTTGAGGTGAGCTAGGGCGAGACTAGTCCCCTGCGAGTGAGATCCCTCGCCCGCAAGAAGTCCCACCTCTTAAACCTAGGAGTGGAGTCAAACCAGAGACCAATGGGGAGCAAACCCATTGCCCAAGCCAACTCTACTACCCGTTCGGGCTTATATGCTTCGTTTTATTATGAAAAGTGGAGTTTTTCGCCAAATAAATAGTGTTGTTGCTATCACAAAACAAGGTGAAAACAAATTGCCTACACCACAATTCACCCAACAACCGTTGTAACCATATCACCTCTTTTGCTCCTTTAGTGAGAGCAATGTATTCTGCCTCGATAGATGAGAGTGCAACCACTTGTTGCAACTGTGAAACCCAACTAATTGCAGCCCAGATAAATGTAAACACATAGCCAATAGTAGACCTCTGTTTGTCCAAATCTCCACCATGTTTGAATCAACATACCTTCGTAGCTGAGTATCCATACCTCCAAAGCATAAAACATGATCCGAGGTGCCTTTGAAGTACCATAAAATCCATTGAACCGCTTGACAATGAGTATCACCCAGATTACTCATAAATCTGCTCACAACTCCCATTGCATGAGCAATATTCAGAAGAGTACAAACCATGGCATACACGAGACTCCCAACTGCTGATGAATACAAAACACTCTTCAGTTGTTCTTCATCTTCTTGAGTTTTTAGACACATAGCTGAAGATAAGTGAAAGTGATCAGCCAATGGAGTACTAATAGACATGGCATTCATCATATTGAACATATCCAAGATTTTGACAATATATTTTTTCCTAAGATAATCTGATTTCTCTTTTTTGTCTATCCTTGATTATTTGCATTCCAAGAATCCTCTTCGCTGCCCCTAAATCTTTTATGGCAAAACGTTGAGCCAAATGTTGCTTCAATTTATGAACAATCCTCACACTAGTGCCAACAACCAACATATCATCAACATAAAGCAAAAGTATGACAAACTCACCATTAGCAAGCTTCTTATAGTAAACACATGGGTTTGATTCACAACGAGTAAAATGTTGCTGATTCATGAAGCTATCAAATTTAAGATAACACTGCCTCGGGGCTTGCTTGAGCCCATACAAAATCCGCTTCAATCTGCAATATAAATGCTCTTGACCTTGTTTTGCAAAACCTTTAGGCTGCTCCATATACAACTCCTTTTCAATATCCCCATGAAGAAACACTATTTTGACATCAAGTTGCTCAAGCTCGAGATCCCATATAGTTGCCATGCCCAAAATACCACGAATTGTTGTCATTTTAACAATTGGTGAAAAATTTCATTGAAATCAATCCCCTTTTTCTGATCAAATTTTTTTACTACCAATCTGGCCCTGTAGCGTTTATGACCTCCATTTCTTCTTTCAGTCGATACACCCATTTATTCTTCAGAGGTTTTCGATTTGGTGGAAGAGTAACCAAATCCCAAGTATCATTTGCTCTCAAAGACTCCATTTCATCTTGCATAGCCTCCATCCATTTCACTAAGTTTACATCTTTACAAGCCTATTTAAATGTTGTAGGCTCTGACTAATCAAAGAGCAATAATTCATAATCTTCAATTTTTTTTGGACGCCTTCTCTCTCGGGTAGACCTCCTTAATTGAGGAGCTTGTTGCTGCAATGTATTGTCCAAGCTTAATCTTTGTAATTGATTTTGAACATCATCGATATTAGACTGTAAATTACTTTTGAGATTTTGCCATTGCACATCAAAACCCCCTCATTCCTGCACACTACCTCCAATACTCGGCTTTTGTACTCTAGTGGGTTGTGGCAACAAATTGCCCTGTAATTGAACAGTGCTCTGTTCCTGCACACTGTTGCCAATTCGAGCATGTGGAGACATATTATGGCCAATGCTCTATTCGTTGTCCTTAATGTTTGAAGGAAAGGACAACATTGAAATATGTGAAGGCTGTGTGTAATTGAAATTAGAAGATTGTGTTTGAAGAGAACCATGTGAAGGCTGTGCAACAACTTGAGGAGGTGGCACATCAACAAATAAAAGTTGGGTTTGAATGTTTGATGGTAGCGAATTACCAATAGAAGGCTGAGAACAAATTGTAGGCTGCGCATGAGTTAAGGAAGGCTGCACAGTAGTTTTAAAAAGTTGTGTCAAGATTTTGGCTGGGCACATGAAGACTTGGAGGCTCCCGCAACATGGAAGGTTGCACACTACTCCTCAAAGGCAACATTTGAGTATTTAAAGGCTGGGAAAAAACTAATGGTGGCTACACAGGAATATTAGGAGGGACACCAATGCTTGAAGGGTGCGCACAAACAGGTGGATGCTGAGCAGTTACTAATGAAGGCTGCAAACCAATAATATTTGAAGGCTAAAAAATAACAGTGGGAATAGTTTGTGTCTTAACCATATTAGTTCCATTATCAAACAAATCAACCTGTATATAATCATTTGAAGAGGTGTTCTATTTTTACAAACCTAGGAAAGCTTTCTCGTTAAATATGACATCTCGACTACGAGTAACCTTTTTGGCAACAAGATCCCAAATCTTGAAACCAAATTAATCCTCACCATATCCATGAAATAATATCTAAGTTCTATATACTGCGTTCTATTATGAAAAGCGAAGTTTTTCACCAAATGAATAGCATTGTTGCTATCACAAAACAAGGTGAAAACAAATTGCTTACACCACAATTCACCTAACAACCACTGTAACCATATCATCTCTTTTGCTTCTTCAGTGAGATCAATGCATTCTACCTTGGTAGATGGGAGTGCAATCACCTGTTGTAACTGTGAAACCCAACTAATTGCAACCCTAACAGATGTAAACACATAACCAATAGTAGACCTTTGTTTGTCCAAATCTCCAGCCATGTCCGAATCAACATATCCTTATAGCTGAGTATCCATACCTCCAAACCATAAAACATGATCCGAGGTACCTTTCAAGTACTGCAAAATCCACTGAACCACTTACCAATGTGTTTTACCCAGATTACTCATAAATCTACTCACAACTCCCATTGTATGAGCAATATCCGAATGAGTACAAACCATGGCATACATGAGACTCCCAACTACTGATGAATACAAAACACCCTTCATTTGTTCATCATCTTCTTGAGTTTTTGGACACATAGCTGAAGATAAGTGAAAGTGATCAACCAATGGAGTACTAGCAGACTTGACATTCATCATATTGAGCCTATCCAAGATTTTGACAATATATTTTTCCTGAGATAATATGATTTCTCTTTTTCGTCTATCCCTGATTATTTGCATTCCAAGAATACTCTGTGCTGCCCCTAAATCTTTCATGGCAAAATGTTGAGCCAAATGTTGCTTCAATTCACAAACAATCCTCACACTAGTGCCAACAACCAACATATCATCAACATAAAGCAAAAGTATGACAAAATCACCATTAGCAAGCTTCTTATAGTAAACACACAGGTCTAATTCACAACAAGTAAAATGTTGTTGAGTCATGAAGCTATCAAATTTAAGATACCACTGCCTTGAGGCTTGCTTGAGCCCATACAAATTCCGCTTCAATTTGCAATATAAATGCTCCTGACCCTATTTTGCAAAACCTTCAGGTTGCTCCATATACAACTCCTCTTCAACATCCCCATGAAGAAACGTTGTTTTGACGTCAAGTTGCTCAAGCTCAAGATCCCATATAGTTGACACACCCAAAACAACATGAATTGTTGTCATTTTAACAATTGGTGAGAAATTTTCATTGAAATCAATCCCCTTTTTATGATCAAATCCTTTTACTATCAATCTGGCCCTGTAGTGTTTATGACCTCCATCTTCTTCTTTCAGTCGATACATCCATTTATTCTTCATAGGTTTTCGATTTGGTGGAAGAGTAACCAAATCCCAAGTATCATTTGCTCTCAAAGACTCCATTTCATCTTGCATAACCTCCATCCATTTCACTGAGTTTTCATCTTTACAAGTTTGTTTAAATGTTGTAGGCTCTGATTGATCAGAGAGCAATAATGTATAATCTTCAAATTTTGTTGGACACCTTCTCTCTCGGGTAGACCTTAATTGAGGAGCTTGTTGATGCAATGTATTGTCTAAGCTTAATCTTTGTAATTGATTTTGAATATCATCGATATCATACTGTAAATTACTTTTGAGATTTTTCCTTTGCACATCAAAACTCCCCCTTTCTTTTACACTACATCCAATACTCGGCCTCTATACTCTAGTGGGTTGTGGCAACAAATTGCCCTGTAATTGAACATGGCTCTATTCCTACACACTGTTGCTAATCTGAGCATATGAAGACATATTATGGTCAATGCTCTGTTCGCTATCCTTAATGTTTGAAGGAAAGGGCAACATTGAAATGTGTGAAGGCTACATGTAAATGAAATTAGAAGATTGAGTTTGAAGAGAACCTTGTCAAGGCTGCGCAACAGCTTGACGAGGCAACACATCAACAAATAAAGGCTAGGTTTGAATGTTTGATGGCATTGAATGACCAATGGAAGGCTGAGAACAAATTGTAGGCTGTGTAGGAGTTAAGGAAGGTACGTAGTAGTTTTTAAAGGCTGTGTGTCAAGATTTTGGCTGGGCGCATGAAGACTTGGAGGCTCCCACAACATGGAAGGCTGCACTCTACTCCTCAAAGGAAACATTTGAGTATTTAAAGGCTAGGAAAAAACTAATGGAGGCTGCACAGGAATATTAGGAGGGATGCCAATGCTTGAAGGGTGCGCACAAACAGGTGGATGCTGAGTAGTCATTGATGAAGGCTACAAACCAATAATATTTGAAGGCTAAAAAATAACAGTGGGAATAATTCTCTACGTCTTAACCATATTAGTTCCATTATCAAACAAATCAACCTATATATAATCATTTGAAGAGATGTTTTGTTTCTGCAAACTTGGGAAAGCTTTCTCGTTAAATACGACATCCCAACTGCAAGTAACCTTTTTGGCAATGGGATCCCAAAGTCTAAAACCAAATTGATCCTCACCATATTCAAGAAATATACATCTTTTAGATTTTGCATCTAACTTTGTTCTCTACTCTTTTGGAACATGAGCTAAAGCTTCACATCCAAAAACACAAATATGATTATAAGAAATTCTTTTCCTTAGCCATCTCTCCCCCAAGCTATTGAAATCGAATCAAGATGAAGGAGCTTGATTGATCAAATACATCGCTGTATTACAAGTTTCTGCCCAAAACTCTTTCCCCAATCTGACATTTAAGATCATACACCAAGCTCTCTCAAGAATCGTTTGATTCAACCTCTTAGCTGCACCATTTTCCTGAGGGGTGAAAGAAAAAACCTTAATTTGACGTATACCATTATCTGCACAAAAAATGTCAAATTCCAAAGAGCAAAACTCTCTACCATTATCTATTAAGAGGCATTTAATTTTGTTCCCAATATGATTTTCAACCATAGTATTAAAAGTTTTAAATTTTGAAAACACCTCTTATTTTCTATTCAACATATAAATTGAAACTTTGCAAGTGCAATCATCAAGAAAAGTAAGAAAACAATTAGCACCTCCAAAGAAGGTTACCTCTGTCGGACTGAAAACATTGGAGTGCATGAGCTCCAAAGGTGTAGATTTCCTCTCATAACCAATCTTCAAGAAGCTGGTCCGACTCTGCTTGCCATAAAGGCAATGCTCACATAACTCCAAATCAACTGTTTTTAGGCTTGGAAGTTGATCCCTTTGAAGCATAACTTCAAGTCCCCTTTTGCTCATATGTCCAAGCCTCTCATGCCAAAGCTCTGAACTGTTGTCCACAACTTCCATTGCAACTCCCACTTCACCATGACACTCTAAAACATAAAGATTACCTAATTTTTTTCCCTTTGCAATCACCAAGACACCTTTGGTTACTTTCCAAGTATCTAAAGAAAATTGCACATTGCACCCTTGAGTAATAAGCTGGCTCACTGGTATTAAATTGCGTTTCAGCATATGAACATGTCTCACATTTTTCAAGATCCATTTATTTCCATTTTTTAATTGTAACATCACATCACCTTTTCCTACGATTTCACATTCTTTATTATCTCCAAGAAAAACTCTATTGAACTTACCTTCTTGGTAGTTTGTGAAAGCACCTCAGCATGGAGTAGCATGGAAGGAGGCATCAAAATCGAGAACCTTCGAATCTACAATAGTGTCACTTGTGGACAAAACCAAAACACCATTATCTACAACATTTACTTCATTATTTCTCACCTTGTCTTATGCCTTTTTGTAATTCCAACAATTCTCTTTTGTGTGACTTGGTTTGCCACAAAAACAACAAGCACCATTTCTGCCCTTGGACTTTGATCTTGGAGTAGATTTAGATCTCCTTCTGAAGAGCACAAAGATATACTGAGAGGGGGGGTGAGAGAGGGAGTGAATCAGTATATCAACTAACTTTTTCCCTCTCAACTCTTATCAACTTCAAACTCGAATACAAATCAACTATGCAAGAATATCTCAATATGAAAAAGTTGACACCAAGATTTTACGTGGAAACCCTTACGGGAGAAAACCATGGTACAAACAATGTACTTTATGAATTATATAAACTTTTACAATGAATGTAGGCACCAACCTACTTGAATCACCAAATAAGTAGTTTAGTAGGCACCAACCTACAAAGAGCACCAACCCTTAATCCTGATTTAGTAGGCACCAACCTACAAGGAGCTTCAACCCCTAATGCTGATTTAGTAGGCACCAACCTACAAGGTGCACCAACCCGTACTTCCCAAGCACCTACTTAGCAAAGATTATAATTTGAATGAATAGTGTTCCACCTTCAATTGTTGCTTCCTCAACAGATGATGGACAAGTTTGCTCAAACAATCTTCTTCCTTTTGAATTTATCTTTCTTGAATGATATTTACATATATCACCGTATGATGAATTCACTCTTCTTTCACATGCAAATCTGCCACTTATATTCTTCTTCAAGCTGCACATAAACTTCTTCGAGTCTCTATGAACTTTTCTTCATAAATCTGCCATAATTCCTTTATTATAGTACATTCAATGTGCTCATAAATCTGCCTTAAAATCTGTCCTGAAACACACAGAAACCTGTCCTTAGACCTACATATATTTCTTCACAGAAATCTGCACATGTTCTTCATAAATATCTGTTTCAAATCTTTGTCATAAATTTGCTCGTGAATTCTTTATATTTGCTTCTTCTTGATTTTCAATCTGCTGTGTATATATAATATGCTTTGTTTTCTTACTCTCTTTTCTTTGAATATTCTCTATACATATTATCTTTTATTCATACTCACATATTTCTCTGCTTAATGTCTCCACAAAACCTGCTCTTTGTTCATTGGATATTAAATTCCAAAACTCATATTTTTCTCTTACTTTATTACGTATGATATTCAATATAATCCACAGTACACAACACACCACATCTGCCTGTCTTGATGATATAATCTCTATATTCATACACAACATACACTTTAGATGATATACATTTTTACGCCCAGCTACACACTCCAATCTTCAGATGATATATATTTTATGCACGCACTCCCACTACATATTAAAAGACTCTTTTTATATCTCCTTGTGCCTTTTGATGAAGAGAGGCATCTATTCGAATGAATACAACCTTTTGAAAAGATATTTCCTTGAAACATACTTCAAGCGCTGCCTCATAACTAACTCAAATTAATCTTTGCCCTTTTAATATAACTACTGCTTTTTAATACCAAGCGTTGCCTTAACAAATTCTAGAATTGTTTGTAAAGCACCTCTTAAAGATGTCTCTTTATTCGTATTTGCTAGGCAGCGATAATTATATATTTAATTTTTAATTGCAATTAGAGAGCAATCACACCTCTACAGATCTTCATTTCTACGTCTTTTCAAAATTTCAAAATATTATTGAGGAAGATAAACACGTCTGCAATGATTACGTCCTTTAAGAAAGATGCGTCCCTTTGAGCCTTGTATTAGCAAGTTCACAAATTATTCAACATGTCTTTCAGAGAAAAGTCCGTCCTTTTGAATCTCGACTAATCACAAACTAAACACAATCTTTTATAATCACCGATTGATCTCCAGATTTTGTCTATACTCGTTCTTTAGGTTTATACGATCTTGCTCCAAAGAGATTTGTTGTCTACACCCGAACTTCAAATCTGAAACATATATCATGTTCCGTATAATTTGCTTTGACAGAAATATATTATGTCAGCGGTATAAAACAAATCTGGAACTTTTCAAAATATAACCTCCATCTGACTCATCATAGTTATATATCTATTTCTTATGCAGCATCTTACACAATACACAATATACTCTTCACAAAAATTTCAATACACTGTATCATCAACTCACACTGTGTAGGTTTCTATAAGTCAGATATACCTTTCACCATGCCCGTTTTGGATTACAAGGTAACTTCTTGCGTCCATCTCCAAAACAACGATTCTTTATACTCCTGTCTCATGCCATTGAGAAGGCCACAACTTTGTATTGGCTTCTCAAACCTTAAGTTTATGTAGTATAGAATGCTCTACAACTTTCTTTTTTTTTTCATCATTGTATGTAACATCTGGCTAATCATATGTAACATCTGACAAGTATTATTTTTTCAGTTAAAATGGGAGATTACAACCTCAATACTAACGACAAACTTCTAATCAGCCTTGTCCATACATTTGACATCAATGACAACATTTCCAACAATCTCCCCCTTTGTCATTGATGGCAACATATCCTTTCTCATTACTTCTAACTCTCCCCCATTCTACTTCTCTCCCCCTTTGACATCAATGGCAAAGGGTCTTCCAACAATGTCTTTCTTTTTTTGTTCTATGGAGCTACAAGATATTGTGTATAACTCCCCTTGAATATATGCTCCCTTCAACTCATACTCATCATTTCTCTTTTCATTCCTTGTCTTCTAAAATAATTTTTTTCTTCATGGAAGCTTCTTCATTTTGACATCAATACAATTTCCAACAATAGAGTCCAATAGAAAATTTCTCATCATCTTCATTAGATATCAACCCATAGGTAGATTTCTCTTCAACATTTTGAGGTACTTCACTTTTCAATTATCTTCTCCAAGTGGCTGAAATATAATGTTCAACCTAGCTCCCCCTAAATTCATGCTTCCTCTTAGAAAAGGCATATTGAATTTGCATTGGACTCTTCATTTCTTGTATTTATATTCTTTCTCCAAACTTTTGTGAGCTTTCTCTCCTTTTCCATGGTGTTCTTCATATCTTGTCTAGGTGGTTCCTCGAAGCCATATCTACAAAAACGTGCTATATGTCCAAAGTTGTTGCACTTGAAACACATAATGTCATGACCAAATGAGTTATAATTTCTCCTAGGGAAGCTTGAAGTATTTCTTGTTTGAATTATGCAATTTATTGCTTTGTGGCCAAAATAATTGCATGAAAAGCAATATCCATTGAAAGAGTAAAACTGCCTAAAATTAAACTTTCTTTCATTATCCTTGAAACTTGTGACATTCTCATCAAACTTTGAACATTCCTCCTTTGGCTTTCCTAATTCATTTTTCAACATGGAAAATTCTTGTACTAACTTGTCACAATCTCTCTCTTTTGCACTTAACTTGATCTTTATCTCATTTTCAACTTGTTCAACCTCTACTAGTTGAGTCCTCAAACCTTCAATTATTTTATTTAATTCCTCCAAACTTTTTGTCAATTCCTTAGTTTTCAGTTTATGCTTGTTGACTTTCTTCTTCAATTCTTCATTTTTCTTGTATGCATAATGAAGTTCTTCCTCAAGATCAATTTCTTCTTCTTCACATTCTTGATTAGCATTTTGTTCTTCATATTCAGCCATGAACAATATCTCTTCATCATCATTGCTTTGACTATGATCACTTTGTTCTTTTGAAGAGCTAGATTCTTTCTTTGAGTAAAAGCTCTTTCTATGTTTTTGGAATCTCTTCTTTCCCTTTTTCTTGATGTAGGTTTCTTTTTCACTTTCACTTGAGTTACTATCACTGTAAGGACATTTAGAAGCATAATGTCCAACTTCTCCACAATTGAAACATTTAAAAGGGAATTTTCCTTTATATTTTCCTTTTCCTTTCTTGAGTTTTCCCATGAAGTAAGCTTCTGTTTCATCACTTGATTTTTCACTTTTTTCTTCATGCTTGTTCTTGCCCTTTTTGGATGATTTGAATGAGACTTCCTTTTGTGGTGATCTTCCTTCAATCCTCATCTCATAGGCAACAAGGATCCCATGTAATTCATCTTTTGATAGCTTATCCAAGTTTGTTAATTCTTCCAATGCTGCAACTTTGGCCTCAAATTTTGTAGAAAGAGATCTTAGAATTTTGTCAACAATAAAAGCATCATCAATCTCTTCACAAAGTCCTCTCATGATATTCATGGTTTCATCTACACGAAGAAAGTATGAAGCAATATCTTCATCATCTTCAATCTTGAGAGTTTCTAATTTCCTTCGATGAGTTTGCAACTTTGCCTTCTTAACTTTTGCATCTCCTTCATAGATGTTTTGAAGTTTGTCCCAAATCTCTTTTGCTGACTTGCACCTCATGACTTTTGTAAATTCAAAATCTGTTAGGCTGCAAAGAAGAGCATGCTTAGCTTTTGCATTATTTTCACTTCTCTTTTTCCCTGCTTGATCCGTTGGAGGGGTAGCTGGAGGTGAATACCCATCAACAACAGATTGCCACACATCAAACCCAAGTGCATTCAAATATGCTTCCATCTTGATACTCCAAAATGCATAATTAGTCCCATCAAAGATGGGTACTTTCACTGTATTGTTATGATCTACCATGTGTGCTCTTAAGGATCTCCTTCAAGTGGTTAGGCTTTCAAGAAGCACCTTGCTCTGATACCAATTGAAGAGCACAAAGATATACTGAGAGGGGGGGGGGGGGGTGAATCAGTATATCAACTAACTTTTTCCCTCTCAACTCTTATCAACTTCAAACTCTAATACAAATCAACTATGCAAGAATATCTCAATATGAACAAGTTGATACCAATATTTTACGTGGAAACCCTTACGGGAGAAAACCACGGTACAAACAATGTACTTTATGAATTATATAAACTTTTACAATGAATGTAGGCACCAACCTACAAAGAGCACCAACCCTTAATCCTAATTGAGTAGGCACCAACCTACAAGGAGCTTCAATCCCTAATGCTGATTTAGTAGGCACCAACCTACAAGGTGCACCAACCCGTACTTCCCAAGCACCTACTTAGCAAAGATTATAATTTGAATGAATAGTGTTCCACCTTCAATTGTTGCTTCCTCAACAAATGATGGACAAGTCTGCTCAAACAATCTTCTTCCTTTTGAATTTATCTTTCTTGAATGATATTTACATATATCACTGTATGATGAATTCACTCTTCTCTCACATGCAAATCTGCCACTTATATTCTTCTTCAAACTGCACATAAACTTCTTTGAGTCTCTATGAACTTTTCTTCACAAATCTGCCATAAATCCTTTATTATAGTACATTCAATGTGCTCATAAATCTGCCTTAAAATCTGTCCTGAAACACACAGAAACCTATCCTTAGACTTGCATATATTTTTTCACAAAAATCTGCACATGTTCTTCATAAATATCTATTTCAAATCTTTGTCATAAATTTGCTCGTGAATTCTTTATATTTGCTTCTTCTTGATTTTCAATCTGCTGTGTATATATAATATGCTTTGTTTTCTTACTCTCTTTTCTTTGAATATTCTCTATACATATTATCTTTTATTCATACTCACATATTTCTCTGCTTAATGTCTCCACAAAACCTGCTCTTTGTTCATTGGATATTGCATTCAAAAACTCATATTTTTCTCTTACTTTATTATGTATGATATTCAATATAATCCACAGTACACAACACACCACATCTGCTTGTCTTGATGATATAATCTCTATATTCATACACAGCATACAGTACTTTAGATGATATACATTTTTACGCCCAGCTACACACTCCAATCTTCAAATGATATATATTTTATGCACGCACTCCCACTACATATTAAAAGACTCTTTTTATATCTCCTTATGCCTTTCGATGAAGAGAGGCATCTATTCGAATGAATACAACCTATTGAAAAGATATTTCCTTGAAACATACTTCAAGTGCTGCCTCATAACTAACTCAAATTAATCTTTGCCCTTTTAATATAACTACAGCCTTTTAATACCAAGCGTTGCCTTAACAAATTCTAGAATTGTTTGTAAAGAACCTCTTAAAGATGTCTCTTTATTCATATTTGCTAGGCAGCGATAATTATATATTTAATTTTTAATTGCAATTAGAGAGCAATCGCACCTCTACAGATCTTCATTTCTACGTCTTTTCAGATTTTCAAAATATTATTGAGGAAGATAAACACGTCTGCAATGATTACGTCCTTTAAGAAAGACACGTCCCTTTGAGCCTTGTATTAGCAAGTTCAAAAATTATTCAACATGTCTTTTGGAGAAAAGTCCGTCCTTTTGAGTCTCGATTAATCACAAACTAAACACAATCTTTTATAATCACCGATTGATCTCCAGATTTTGTCTATACTCGTTCTTTAGATTTATACGATCTTGCTCCAAAGAGATTTGTTGTCTACACCCGAACTTCAAATCTGAAACATAGATCATGTTCCATATAATTTGCTTTGACAAAAATATATTATGTCAGCCGTATAAAACAAATCTGGAACTTTTCAAAATATAACCTCCATCTGACTCATCATACTTATATATCCATATCTTACGCAACATCTTACACAATACACAATATACTCTTCACAAAAATTTCAATACACTGTATCATCAACTCACACAGCATAGGTTTCTATAAGTTAGATATACCTTTCACCATGCCCATTTTGGATTACAAGGTTACTTCTTGCGTCCATCTCCAAAACAACGATTCTTTATACTCCTGTCTCATGCCATTGAGAAGGCCACAACTTTGTATTGGCTTCTCAAACCTCAAGTTTATGTAGTATAGAATGCTCTACAACTTTTTTTTTTTCATCATTGTATGTAACATCTGGCTAATCATATGTAACATCTAACAAGTATTATTTTTCCAGTTAAAATGGGACATTACAACCTCAATACTAATGACAAACTGCTAATCAACCTTGTCCATACATTTGACATCAATGACAACATTTCCAACACCTTCCGTTATTATTTTTGCCTCTATCTTGACTCCTTCCCCTATTGCTAGTGCTTATAGCAATTAAAGCATCATCGGAAGAGGGTTCTTGATTCTTCCTCCTCATGTCTTCACTGAGAAGTGTGGCTACAACATCATCAAATTTTAATTTGCTTTTGACAGCCACCAATGTGCTAACTACCATCACCACTCCTTCCTAGTTGTTCAGTAAAGAACATAATAAAATAATTTCTTTAATTTCATCATCTAAATTGATACCACTGAAATCAATTGGGTCACCAAGGTATTGAATTTATTGAGGTGATTTGACATAAGCCCACCTCTCATTTTCAAATTGTATCTTTTTCATGATGAATACCTTGTTTGATGTCAATGCCATCTTGTATGTACAAAATTGTAAATACATTTGATAGTATGATACTTCATCAATCATCAATCATTGTTAAATCATTGATCAATGCTAGTGATAAAGATAAATGCCAATTGATAGCTCAAAATTTCAATACATATGTCATATATCATATATGTCTAGAGTCATGATTCAAATGAAGATCATTACAATTACAAAATTGAAATAAATACAATAAAAAATTTGTATAATTGTCTTTGACTCAAGTCTTCAATCTTCATCAATTATCAAAAGTATCTAGATCAAATTCATTGTTTGGTTCAACATCATTTGAACCAGAAGTAAATGCAGTTTTAGGTATCTTTGCACTTTATTGGATGTTTTTTTTTATGTTTTTGTTTTGTTTTTGGCGCTTAGTGCTCATGGGAGCTTTTGGGAGTGCCAAGGCACCCCTGGGTTCCTTGTGGGTCCACTCCCAACGAATCCATAGGTCACTATATTGCAGTGACCTGAAATTTCATCTGTCATGGTGTCATATCCCCGAAAACTCTCATAATTTTTTTTTTGTGTGTTAAATGCCCTGATGTTTTGATGTAATTTGGACTAATCTAGAAAATGTTGACATTATAATTGTGCTTGATGTTTTGAATGTTTACATGAATTTGATTATTAATACTCTATTCGTTATTGGCTACGATTGTTGAGTAATTAAAAGGTTATGAACTAATTGGTTCTACTGTAATTTATGACATGGTTTTATTTATACATATATGTTATCTTTTGAACTAACTAGGTACTAACACACTTGAGATGACTTGTGTGTGAGAAATTGGAATGGATTTATAGGTGCATGGGTGCAACAAAGCTATCTCGAGGACACTTTCGAAGCCATCTAACACTAGATTTGTGTCCTTAAAGATTGTGTTGCACAAGATGGATCGCTCGATTGTGAATTTCCCCATTGGATGCAAGTTGTATCCTTGACCCTTAGCCAATCACTTCACTCTAGAATGATGGTTAATGAAACCTCTCATCTCCCTCTAGACATTCTATAAGAGTTATCCATAGCTAGCCAATGGATTCTCCAACTATGTTGACTGAGTGGTGATAACAATGTTTTGGTGATAGACATCTTTGCCTTGATTAACTATTAAGGTGCAAAAAATAAATATAATTACATAATAATGAGATTGTCAACAAACATGAACTTCTAAGTATCCCTAAGCATTGATATTTAGAGAAACTTCAGAAATAAAATAAAAGTGAAAGAATGAAATATTATAAAAATAAAAAACATATAGAATGCAAAAAAGAAAAAAAAGAAAAATAAATAAATTAAGGTCTTGGCATTTCCCTCAAAGACCCAATAGGGATGAAAGGAGGGCATTAATGGAGTTGTTCTCCTCTCCTACTATTGGGAGACAACCTGTTTATGAGGGAAGGTACAGGTATGTTGAGGAATGGCTGTGAATTTAGTAGTGCATGGTGGCCCTCCTCTTTCCATGCTAAAGAAAAATTTGGTGCGTAGGGCAAGTAGAAGACCCAAGACCTTCATAAAAACTTGTCTGGGCAAAGATTCAGACAGGAGTAAGGAGTATTGTGCATAGGATAGGGGTTGAACAAATTTTGGAAAAAATATGAAGGGTGATTGGAAGTTGGGCCTGATTTTAGGGAGCATTCTACAAGTGCATTCCATCCGAATCAGTAAGTAGCAGTTTAACCTCCATGCTGTTGACGTGGTTTTTGAGACCGCACCAACACAAAATAAAGTCTCCCAACGGACGCTCTATCCTCTCTTGAACAAAGTATTCAACATGCTAAGATTGCGAGTAAGATCATGCTTTCAACTCCAAGGTTCCTTAAGTGTGAATAGGCTCAGTTTGGCTCGATGTGATATTGCTGGTATGTCAAGGGGACTTACACAATTGTTCGATAGTTGACAACAGACAGTAGACTAAGGGCTTTGCATGTAATTCGAATGATTTGGCAAACGAGCACAAGCTTCCTAATCCTAACCGGAAATGAACTGAATTAAAAGGGGGTGTAGGGCCTAAGAAGTTAATTTTCTATCTAAGGACGGGACGTGGGATCAATCTTGACAAACTTCGACCAGACTCTGCTCAGCCTCACGTTGGACAACTTACACAAGGTCGGTGCAATCTTCAAGGGAGTGTCAAGAGGTTTTCAAATTATAACTCAACATGTAAGCACCATCAGAATGACGCATACAAACACATGAATCACAATCGAAGTTAAGTTTGTAAAGTTTTCCAGTTGACCACACAAGGCAAACTTGCCGTCAGCAAGCCGCTAGTGGTATGGATAAAAATGAAGTTGCCTCAATTAACACCACAAGTCCACAACTAACATCTACTTGCATGAAAACTATTTTACTTTAAGCTACTTCAAAGATGCTACGTGAATTGGAAGGACGAAGAAGCCTCAACAACTATTCACAACAAAGAAGAATTCACCATCAATGAAAATTCTTTTATTATGAAAGCATACATGACAACTTCTTACAAAGTATCCAAAGGGAAGACTTTCCTTCCTTTTCAATCTAAACTATACTATCAACTATCTAATTGCTCTCTACTCCTCTGCTCTGCCTCTACTTCTAAATCTATTGTCTAATGAATTACAAATGAGGGGGACTCCCCCTTTATATAGCTAGCCCAGTCCAAAAGACTGCTAGGGTTACAATCAATAGAGTGGCCAAAATTGTGCCACCTCAGCCCTAAACAAGATTTTCCCTAAAAACCACCACAAAGGAGAGTGGGGTAATAAATGAGCCATAATGTCCATTATTCCTTCTAGAATATTCCATTTGTAGACGCGTTCACACTATTCTTGATCTTCTCTCTTGGCGTTGTTCTTTGACTTCTTTGTCACTTGAGCTAATACTTAGCCAATTTCTTGCAACTTTCTCCCTTCGAGATTGAAACTCTTAACTTTATCTTCTTCCAAAGGTTGTAATATCATCATGCTTCATCACTTTAAGTCATTGTGCTCTGGCCTCCACGCTCATCCCTCCTGCAAAACAAGCGAGGAGAAGAGTATTAGAACACTTTATAATGTAAACTTAACTCACTTACCAGGATTTTCATGCTTTGATCTCCAAGCGTTCATCGCCTCCACTAGCCAACTTCGTGTTCAAATTCTTCGTGCCTTAGCCAAATTTTCAATCCATCCTCTTCAAGGGCGTATCATCTTTGAGAAATTCATTTCACCTGCTGGAGCTCTGGCAACTTTGATTTTATTCAACCCTGGCTCAAGAAGACTATCTTCGCGAAGAGCTTGGGAAAATTCACCTAGGCAACTCGTTTCTAATCCATCGTCTGGAGAATTTCACCTTGAAAACACATTTTCTTCATTTTGCCTTAGAAAATTTTCAAGTTTCCCTTAGGAAAACTCATCAACCTAGTGCCTACCTGAATATGTTTACCTCAGAATCCTCGGCAAGCTGTAGAAGACCTTAAAATCCATTCCTCAACAGAAATCATCAATACCCAGAAGAAAATTTCCATCAGAACACGTCGAACTCATGGGTGCACAACGAACGGGTTCATTTAATTTTCTTGAATTTTGAACCTTAGAAAATTATTCCCCTGTGAAATTTAAATCCGTTCTTCATTTGTGATTGTCCTGCTGCTCTGACTTGGAAATTTTTTATCAACCCGTGCAGCTGGCATTCACCGACTTCATCTCCGACAATTCATTTGTGCTTCAAGAAAAATTCCACCACCTCAGAGCCTTAGGCGTATTTTCTAGAGGAAGGGAATACTTCATGCCTTAGAAATTTTTTTTAATCACCTTAAGAATTTTTCCTTAGGAAAATTTACTCAAATTCGTCAACTTTGCCTGTGAAAATATCAACTTCACTTAGAAAATTTTTCTCATAGAGGTGCCTGGCACATTTTATTTTTCTAGCCACCACTTCGTATTTTACTTCATACTTGAAAAATATTTTTGAAGCTCCAATGCCTTAGAAAAATTCCCATCACTCATCTCATATTTGAGGAAAATCATGCCTTTTGGAAAAAAATTTCAACACTTAATACTTTCAATGTCTTGCCACTTTATTTTATAGGCTTACCACTCCCACTGCCTAGCAACTTTGTTTTCTCCACCTTGTATTTTATTCCCCACCCTAGGCGCATATTATATTTGAAGGAGAATAACAACCACGCCTTGGCAATATATTTCATCTTCACTTTCTATTCACCACTTTAGGCGCATTTAGCTTGTCATGGAGAACATGTTTGCAATGCCACCCTTGACCTTTGACCCCTTAGCTTCCTTCTTAGGCGCATATGACAAGATGTAAAGGATGAAACTTCCAACGCCTTAGTGACCTTTGGGCTTCCCTTTTTTTGTCTTTACATGGCCCATTTTGGGCGCATTTTGCCATGCAAGAAGGATAAAGTTTCCCATGCCTCTGCCAGTGACTTTTCAGCTTCTTATTTTTGTCTTCACATGGCATGATTTGGGCACATTTTGCCCATGTAGGAGGATGAACTTTACTTAGAAATTTTCCTTGACTCTTTTATGAGGTGGGCGCATTTTGGGCATATAGAGGAGGATAAAAACTTTTGACTGCTTTGACCATTTGCTTTTCCTTTGGGCGCATTTTCATGTAGGAGGAGGACGAATAGTGTTGACCCCTTTGACTTATTCTTTTTTAGGCGCATTTCAGCTTGCTGAAAGATGGAATCTTCTCCAACGCATTAGCTTTTGTCCTTACATGCCCTGATTTGGGCGCATTTAGCCTAGGGTGGAGGACGAGTTTCTTCCCTTAGAAATTTTTTAGCATCTTGCTAGCATATGGGCGCATTTTGCCTATGCTGAAGGATGAGAATCTTGGACCCCCTTTTGACTTTGCATGGGCACATTTTACATAGGCTGCAGGATGAGATTTGATACTTAGAAAATTTTCATGCTTGGCTTGAGGGGAGGGCGTATTTAGATAAGGCAGGAGGATAAAGCTCCAGACTTAGCTATTTTTCTCGCCCTCGCCAGCTTCTCATGCCTTGCTATTTATAGTAAGCCCTCTGAATTTTGCATCTTTGAAGCTCGGAACGGCTTGAAATTTTGCACACTGCATCCTCATAACCTCGATGTTCTGTCGACACTGCCATTTTTAGTCACCCTGCTATTTTTAGCCTGTTTCTGAAGGTGGTTTACTATAAATAGTAACCTCATGTTTTTGATAGCTCCATTGCTTCGATCGACTTGAAATTTGGATGAGGTGCTCCTCACCACGTGGCCTTACTGCTGACGCTGACACATGCACTCAATTTACTATTTTTAGCCAGTTTCCAATCTGACTTACTATAAATAGTAAGTGCTCTGTTTGACTTGAAATTTTACCAGCAGATAGCTTGAAGGACGCTGATCGCGATGGTTTACACCGGTTTTCGAAAATTATGACTTTTTGCACCTATTTTTAGGCTCTGAAGTTGGAAACCCTAATTCGCTTTGCATGCGCATCAAATGATCTCTGTTTCTCTTCGTTTCTGTGGCACTGCGATCAGCTCGTGAATCTGAACTCCTGGGAAGCGGCTGCCGGGACACACCTGCTAAAAATAGCAAGTTCCTTACTGAGTGAGTATCTCCGTTTGCATGTCACACCATCACGAAGCTCTCGAAAAACCCATCAGGAATCACTCGACATGCAAACCCTAAAAATAGCCTCGGAAGGCTGAATTCTGAAAGTGGTCGTCTTGTTTTGCATGTTATATCATCGCGAAGGTCTCAAAAAACCCATAAGGAAAATGCAGACATGCAAAGAAAAACTCTGCATTTGAACCCTAAAATTTGTCCCGGAAGCTGGACTGCTAAAAATAGTAAGTTGTCTGTTTTCGCTCAAATTTTGCACGCAAGTAGTCTGATGTATCCTGAATGCTGTGTGACTGTCGGAATCTCAAAATAGCTGGTAGATTGCCTATAATTTCACACTTACTAAAAATAGTAAGTACCTCAGAATTCAATGAAAATCTGTTGAGAACCTGCTGGAAGCATACTAACAACAATGTTAGTCTGAAACTTCAAGTTATTCACCTCGTTTGACCTCAGACTGACCAGGAAGACTCAAACCCTAATTTCAGACTTGGCCACACTTCACTCGTTTAAGTTCAAAGACGGGAACGTTCCCGAAAAGACATACAATAGAAGAGAGACATAGAGAGAGACAGAGAGAACCAAAGCCAAAAAGACCAAAATGGAGCAAAAATTAGGGCTCCCCATTTGAATGGGGCGATGTGTGAAAAAGGTCACAACATCTGGCATCCCCACGGGAAAGTGTTGAAAAACACTTTAAGAATTGAACCTTGATTAATCTTCCTCGAATCATCATACAGGAAAGATACTTACTCAAAAGGGGAGAAGAATCCGATATTGGATCAGAACACTTTCATCTAAGACCCTGTGAGGGTGTGCATTCGTTCCATCTCTAAACCATCTCGACTTCCGGAATTGGCCACAACAGGTTATATAAATATCTTAACTTCAAAAGCATCCTGGACATTGCCTCGCTGCCAGTCAGGCGTCCATAGCCCCGACGAGGTTATCGCTACAATTCTCACGAATATTGCTCCACTGCCTGCCGGGCGTCCATAGCCCCGGTGGAGTTACTCGTATGTTCCCAGAACCAATATGATATTTCTTTTATGTTTCATTTCTATTTTTTTTGTTTTTCAGATACTTCTTTTAAGCACATTTTCTTTTTTTTCCATTTGATTTCTCTGTCAATTCCTTAATTGGCTGGCAGGCAATGAAGCCTCCAATGGGTTTGAGGATTGTAGTGGCGCTGAAGCAAGATGTAAAATTTTTACCTGCTGAGACCTTCCCCAAGAAACCAAAACGACTCAGAATGGAGATAGGTAAGATTTTTAAGGTCTTTAGACTCATGTGTTAAGACACAATAACGGGTTAACCTCCCAAGACGAGTTTGATCCAAGCTAGATGGTGACAGGAGGAAAACAACCTTAGTCTTTTCAAAAATTTGCACAAATTCCAGTGGAAAGAAACCTCGTTGTGAAGATTAAAACCATCATCACCCCCTTCGCAACGGGAAAACCCTAAATCCTTGCCCATTCCAAACCAAAACCACTTGAGCGGACAACTCAAGGGACAAAAACGCCAAACCAAAAACCCAAAGGGCAACAACCCAAACCAAAACAAAGGAAAACAGGAAAGCAAACGAGAAAGCAAATCTAATCTAATATATTACAAAGTAGGCTCTCGGAGAGAACCTAGGGTTGGAAATAATGCCTGAGGAATCTCCCATCATCTGGTAATGGGATATCCTCTCCTTTTCTTGTCCGTAACTTAAATGCATCATCTCCCAGGATCTCAGAAGCTCGATCAGGGTCCAACCATGATTTTTCGATCCATCCGTTCATGACCCTTTGATGCATGGTGAAACTTCCCAGAGTTTCTCCTCTTTTCTCCTCCAAGCGCGTCGGCTGGGAATACCTAGTTTGAATCTGGTCCTCTCCCTAATTGACTCCTTCACATTCTTCCTCTAAAGTGACTTGTTGAATCATCTCTAAGACTTGCTTTGAGGAGATCTTACTCATGGCAACTTCATCCTTTGAATGGAAAGCCTCGCAAATCCTACATGAATTGGGTAACGACAAGTCCTCGATGGAGGCATTTTCTGTCTCTTGCTTTACATCTTTCAACACAGAATTTCTGAACGTTCCTTCATTCTCATTCCTACTTGAATCAGTTTCAATCAACACTCCGGTGAAGGCAGGCGTATCTTCTAAAAACCTCTCTCCCTCAGAGCTTTGCAGTGTGAGGACTTCTTTCTTAACAGGCTTGTACGTACCCAAATCAGTTTCCATGAATAAAACATCACTATTTTCACCACATTCTGTAATCATTAATTTGAGCCGTGGTGTACTCTCGATCTTTATCTGATTCGGAACCCCTCTCCAAGGCAACCACATGTGGGAGAAGTCAGTCGCAATGTATCCATTCAATTTTCTGGACCAATCTCTGCTTAGCAACATTCCATACCCATCGGGTATATCCACAACTGATATGTCGATGCGACTCTGAATTCTGGGATCCGCCGCTAGCTGCATATGGATATTACTTAACTCTCCTACAACTGGAACTTCAATCTTATCCAGCTGAGTTACTTTCTTGTTGGTCTGGAGCGGAATTATACCCAACGCCTGACATACCTTCAAAGGCATGACATTACTTGACGCACCAGAATCGATCAAACAATTATGCAGTAACCTTCCAAAAATTTTAACTGAAACCAGAAATGGGGCTGGCTCACCCCTCCCCTGATAGAAAACGACTGGCTTCTTTTTTCATCTACTGAAGCATTCTTCTTTTCATCTTTTCTGTCCACTAAAATTTGATTGTCTTGAACAACCTGCCTTGGATTCTGCGTTTGCTCTTGTTTTTGCTTTTGCTCTGCAGGAATATTGAACCGTTTCTTTTTATCTTTGATCCATGACTTTTCAGGAGCGTTTGAAGAACCTTGTACCGCGCCTACAAAGTTTTGAGGTTGTTGCGGTGTTTCCCAAGTATCAAATGGCGCGTGAGGCACTTCTTCTACCATATTCATGTCCTGCGCAGGATGAGACTGTGTGTTCTCAGGGGGATTCCTTGATGAACTAGATATTTCTTGGGAAGTATCCTTCACGATGGGCATTTCATACACACTTTTTAGAATTGTATCTCTGACTTCTGAAATCTTCATCAACTCATGTAAGGGAAGACTAACCTTCATCCTTTTGAATTCTTCTAACACATAAGAGCCAAGTCTTTTCACGTCCTCTCTAGGAAGACTTTCCTTTTGTCTCTGCTCAGCTTGATGAATTGGCTGCTGAATAACTGGTTGTCCTCCTCCGCCTTGCATTGTATTCTGTCGTCTGTACTTTGGAGAATCTCTAGGTAAACCTGGATTATTGCTCGCACTGGGATGTGGCGGAGTTGTAAAATTATTAGGAGGTATTGATGATGTCAGTGGCTCTCTCTGATGATAATTCCTCTGATACACTTTAGGAGCTTCGCCTCTAGTAGTCTAAAAAGCTTGTACCTCTCCTCTTCCTTCCACCAAGACACTGTTGTTGAGAGGCGGAAAAACATAACCATCTCTATGAAGAGGTTCTTCTGGTGATGCGTACGTGGCGTGAACTTCTGACGGTACTTGAAACTCTGGCATCCCCACGGGAGTGTTTGCTGAAGCTGATGGAAATTGTTGATTAACTAGTAGGGGCGTGTAACTCTAAAACTCAGGCAGAAAACTGCAATCTTCTATTATCAATGCCTGATCATATCGAGGTGCTGGGACTAATTCATATCTCGTAATTGGAGGGTTATCTGTGGCGCCTGTATTACTTGCTTCACTCTTGAGAATACCAGCCACAACTTGGAATTCGTGACACTGAAGCTCAGAGTGCTGGTTCGTGTTATGTAACCTACACCATCCTGACGAGGCAGTTTCGGCCATATAAATTCTATCTATAGGACGATTTTCAGGAGGTGGCAGATTGTCTAATGGCGACGGACCACCTCCATTGTTGGGCACTGTATTCCAAGACCTCTTCTGAAACCCTTGATTGTTATTCCTATACCCATGACTATTTTCATGACTATATCCTTGATGGGTATCCTGATGACTTTGAGGATTATGCTGATATCCTCGGTTAGCACCTTGGTGTGCCTGATAATTTTGTGGCATAGCTTGTGTATGATTATTTTAATTTTTGACGTGAGTCACCTCAGCTGACAGCCTCTTCACTTGTTCTATTAAATCTTTTATTTTATCTTTCTCCTCTGGAGTTTTCACTGGTAGCACTATGTTCTGGAGATAAACAGGCTGTGTGACTTGCGTCTGGGACAAAGGCATCCCAGGATGGAGAACTAGTTGACTTGATGATGCTTGTACTTGATAAGCTGGCTGTGGGATCGCATTTAGCACCGGAACTTGTTGATTCCATGTTGGGACCTAATTGTTCATTGTGACTAAGCCAGTATATAGTGAGGGTCCAGTTATATTCTGTCCTAAACCTTGACTTACTTCAATAGCTTTGGCGTAAGCTTGATTTATATCTGCTGGAGTGGGGTGAGATCTTACGAACATTGCAGTCAAAGGATCAAGTGCTAAATAGTAGCATTCTCGAGCATCGTCAACAACATAAGGAGTGCGTAACCTATTGAGGGCCTTTTGGAACCTATTGTTGAATGCACGAATGGGCTCTTTGTCTTGTCTTCTCACTTCTGCAAATTGACGATATAGCTCTATAGGGTTGGCAGGTATACCAAACTTTCCAATGAAGGCCTCCTTCATCTGCTCCCATGTCCTTATAGACCCCACTGGTAGGTGAATGAACCAAAAATGAGCCTCTTCTCCCAAAGAATATGGAAATAGGCGGCAAGCCACATCTGCATAACCAATCTGCCTATTGCGTAGGTGACCTTCAAACATCTTGATATGGTCCTTGGCCGTGTAGTTAACATCATTGGCAATGAACTTAGGACAAAAATTTTCAGGATTCTTTGGCATCTCATGGTAGTTTTGAAACTCTAGCGGAGATGGGTTGGTAACCAACCATGTAGCACCATTGGGAGCGGGTTGACCCCCTTGTTGACCTCCTGGTTGAGCCATTGCTTGAATTGGTTGTCGCCTTTGATACACAATCACTTGGGCTGGCTGTTGTACAACAACTTGAACTTGTTTCGGCTGAGCAAACCTCGAAGCACTAGGTGGAGTTCTAAATAAACTTGAAATTTCTTCTCCGCTTTCTTTGCTTGACTGAACTTCTTTGTTTGATAAAAATTCTTCACTTGACTTGACTTCTTTGCTTGAATGAACTTTTTCTTCTTTGTTGATCTCGTAGGTAACTCTAACTCCACAAAATCTTTATATGAACTGGGCGTAGACCTCAAGATTCTCTTCAACTTGTTTGGCAAAAATGAACTGATACGATCCAGGATGTAGCTGCTTCTGCGCGGGATTGTTCAATCTTGAGAGAACACCATCTTGACTTACGATAATCTTCTCCAATGGAACTTTTTGTGTACTTCAAACCCTTTCTACTTCAACAAAACTGTATGCTCTAGCTGTTATTCATGTTGGCCCTCCTTCTAGCGCCAATTCTGTTGACGTGGTTTTTGAGACCGCACCAACACAAAATAAAGTCTCCCAACAGACGCTCTATCCTTTCTTGAAAAAAGTATTCAGCATGCTAAGATTGCGAGTAAGATCATGCTTTCAACTCCAAGGTTCCTTAAGTGCGAATAGGCTCAGTTTGGCTCGATGTGATATTGCTGGTATGTCAAGGGGACTTACACAATTGTTCGATAGCTGACAACAAACATTAGACTAAGGGCTTTGCATGTAATTAAAATGATTTGGAAAACGAGCACAAGCTTCCTAATCCTAACCGGAAATGAACTGAATTAAAAGGGGGTGTAGGGCCTAAGAAGTTAATTTTCTATCTAAGGACGGGACGTGGGATCAATCTTGACAAACTTCGACCAGACTCTGCTCAGCCTCATGTTGGACAACTTACACAAGGTCGGTGCAATATTCAAGGGAGTGTCAAGAGGTTTTCAAATTATAACTCAACATGTAAGCACCATCAGAATGACGCATACAAACACATGAATCACAATCGAAGTTAAGTTTGTAAAGTTTTCCAGTTGACCACACAAGGCAAACCTGCCGTCAGCAAGCCGCTAGTGGTATGGATAAAAATGAAGTTGCCTCAATTAACACCACAAGTCCACAACTAACATCTACTTGCATGAAAACTATTTTACTTTAAGCTACTTCAAAGATGCTCCGTGAATTGGAAGGACGAAGAAGCCTCAACAACTATTCACAACAAAGAAGAATTCACCATCAATGAAAATTCTTTTATTATGAAAGCATACATGACAACTTCTTACAAAGTATCCAAAGGGAAGACTTTCCTTCCTTTTCAATCTAAACTATACTATCAACTATCTAATTGCTCTCTACTCCTTCTGCTCTGCCTCTACTTCTAAATCTATTGTCTAATGAATTACAAATGAGGGGGACTCCCCCTTTATATAGCTAGCCCAGTCCAAAAGACTGCTAGGGTTACAATCAATAGAGTGGCCAGAATCGTGCCACCTCAGCCCTAAACAAGATTTGCCCTAAAAACTGCCACAAAGGAGAGTGGGGTAATAAATGAGCCATAATGTCCATTATTCCTTCTAGAATATTCCATTTGTAGACGCGTTCACACTATTCTTGATCTTCTCTCTTGGCGTTGTTCTTTGACTTCTTTGTCACTTGAGCTAATACTTAGCCAATTTCTTGCAACTTTCTCCCTTCGAGATTGAAACTCTTAACTTTATCTTCTTCCGAAGGTTGTAATATCATCATGCTTCATCACTTTAAGTCATTGTGCTCTGGCCTCCACGCTCATCCCTCCTGCAAAACAAGCGAGGAGAAGAGTATTAGAACACTTTATAATGTAAACTTAACTCACTTACCAGGATTTTCATGCTTTGATCTCCAAGCGTTCATCGCCTCCACTAGCCAACTTTGTGTTCAAATTCTTTGTGCCTTAGCCAAATTTTCAATCCATCCTCTTCAAGGGCGTATCATCTTTGAGAAATTCATTTCACTTGCTGGAGCTCCGACAACTTTGATTTTATTCAACCCTGGCTCAAGAAGACTATCTTCGCGAAGAGCTTGGGCAAATTCACCTAGGCAACTCCTTTCTAATCCATCGTCTGGAGAATTTCACCTTGAAAACACATTTTCTTCATTTTGCCTTAGGAAAACTCATCAACCTAGTGCCCACCTGAATATGTTTACCTCAGAATCCTCGGCAAGCTGTAGAAGACCTTAAAATCCATTCCTCAACAGAAATCATCAAGACCCAGAAGAAAATTTCCATCAGAACACGTCGAACTCATGGGTGCACAACAAACGGGTTCATTTAATTTTCTTGAATTTTGAACCTTAGAAAATTATTCCCCTGTGAAATTTAAATCCGTTCTTCATCTGTGATCATCCTGCTTCTCTGACTTGGAAATTTTTTATCAACCCGTGTAGCTGGCATTCACTGACTTCATCTCCGACAATTCATTTGTGCTTCAAGAAAATTTCCACCACCTTAGAGCCTTAGGCGTATTTTCTAGAGGAAGGGAATACTTCATGCCTTAGAAATTTTTTTTGATCACCTTAAGAATTTTGCCTTAGGAAAATTTACTCAACTTCGTCAACTTTGCCTGTGAAAATATCAACTTCACTTAGAAAATTTTTCTCATAAAGGTGCCTGGCACATTTTATTTTTCTAGCCACCACTTCGTATTTTACTTCATACTTGAAAAATATTTTTGAAGCTCCAATGCCTTAGAAAAATTCCCATCACTCATCTCATATTTGAGGAAAATCACGCCTTTTGGAAAAAAATTTCAACACTTAATGTTGGAATTGTGAAACAAGCACAAAACCACGAGCCACAGGATCAAACACAAACAAATACACCTTCCACGCAAGAGATCTGCAAAACTAATGTGCAATTATCTTCAACAAGAAAAAGCTACAGAAGAGAGAAAACTTTCAAGAAGATATGAAAGCTACAGATATTCTCCCATTCAATAATTACAGTGAGATCAAATCCTTATGAAAGGAGATCAAGAAACCCTAAAAGGAAAACCCTAGTGTGCACACTTAATAATTAATAAATAATTAATTATTAATATGCCTAAGTTTAGCTTAAGTAACTAAAGTGATAAGTGAATTAATTAATTAACCAATATGATTAAATTAATTAAGTAAAACAACTTATTACTCTAACACCCCCCCTTAAGATGAACTTAGGAAGTAGCTAAAACACTAAGAAAAAGATGCATGAAAGCAAAGATGGGTCCCGGCAAACAAGGCCAAGTAAGGTACCCATGTATAAACAGAAGATCTCTATAAAGTGGAGAAATAGAGAAAACCTCGTGGGAACAAAACTCTACTCCAAGAAGAGATCAAAGGCGATTGAAGGACTGAAAAGCCTCCAAATCAAGGAAATGTCCTGAAAAAGAAGAACATGTAGAACATCACAGAAGCATGAAGAAGCTGCAAACTCTGTCAAAAGATGACTGCTACGGTGCCGAAGAACCTCCTCTGAAGATATGATGATCAGGATCAAGAAGACAACAATCTGCATGAGTGCCCCCAACGACACTATTCGAATCAGATGGCAAACAAAGGCAAACACCTGGAACGAAGATACAGATGGCACAAGTACCAATAGTCTGAAGAACACTGATCATGAAAAAGTGGAAGGTTGCCTCCAAAAAATAGGAATGAAAGAGTGTCCATATGGTAAGTGATCCATCTCACCGAAATGCATGGGTAACCAGCCGCTGCATCCGCCTAGTACATAGGAACAAATACTGTATACATAGCTCACTCTATCGAAACCAAGGAAGCATTAACACCAACAGTAGAAACCCCCCCATAATGCTAAAAAGGGAGAGGCGTAACAGGTACACTGAAACTGAATGCCAGAAAGTAGTGCATGAAGAGGAACCAAGAGCATCTGAAGGTGCACAAGAAAGTACAAGCTGATAAAAAGGATGTGAAACCAAAAGTCACATACGCATGAGAAAGGTATGAAGGCAAACAAGGCAAACATCAACCTCCATGACACTTTATATCATAGTGCGAGTACAATAAGGCACAAAGTGATGTGCAAGAAACCCAATACTACACATACAATGCTGAGGCACTTTATCTCAGTGCGTTTACAAAAGAGAAATACATGCAATGTGAGCCCATAATGTCTACAATGTCCAAATAGGACAACATGCTGAAAAAAAAGGATTTCTGGAAAATACCAGAAATAAAATCTAGAAACCACCTACACCACTATGAAGAGCTCAGAAACAGCTTTCTGATGATATCTTGTTTGTCCATTTTCGACATCGTATGCAAAAGTTATGCCGAAAATACTGAAGACAACACTGGAACAGAAGATCTGACTTTAACTAGAAATAACAGGAACCTGAGAAAAAATCTCCAAAAAATACCTACACCACTGGAAAGTACTTTGAGTCCTCTTTCCAATGATATTTCGTTTGCTCGATTTCGACACTGTGGGTGAAAGTTATGACCTCCAGAAGAAAACAACTCCAAATTGACAAAAACACAGTCACTGCATTAAATTTGACGCCCAAACGGCCGTCACAGCAAAACTATGGGGTTGAATTTGATGGCCAAACAGCCGTCGCCGCAAATGCACAATTCGGCTTATTTGACAGAAAATTGTTTTTTTATAAAAAAAACAATAAAAAAAATTTACATATAATAATTTTTTTTATTTCAAAAAAATTAATAAAAAAAATATTTGGCCGACGACCGGCGGCAGTCGCAGACACTAGCCGGCGGCGTAGTACACCGGTGGTATTGAGAGGGCCGCGGCAGGTACAGGAGGGTCCCGAGGTTCCATAGGGTACCGGTACTCCATTCAATCCGCCTTAAAAATATTATCCTCAGCCCTTATTTTAAAAAACTTTTTAATATTTTTTTTTTCAATGATTTTTAAGAAAAAATCACGGGCTGAAAAAAATAATTTTTTTTTTACGAAATTTTGAATACCTTGAAATTCGTGCAGGCGAGGCTGTACGGGGTTTGAGCAAAAAAAATTTGCCTCTGAAATCAACTATTCCAAGTATAAGCGAGTTTACAGTCGATCTTTAGGTTTTTGGGCACTCCGGACGCAATGGTGAGGTCTGTTTGTGCTCAAAATGTTCTGAAAAATCGAACACCCTCTGAATCTGGCAAAAAAAGCCCTTTCTTCAAACCCTCACAGATCTGACAAACGGAAGCCAAATTTGACGAAACAAAGGTCGATCTGGACTATTCCAGCAGCTCTGGATTCAATGGAGATGTCTGATTCACGCCAAAATGCTTCAAAAAAACTTCCTCCTCCAAAATTTGCAAAGAAAGCAAAGGGGATTCAGATCTGAAGCCTGCAACCCTTGTTGAAGAAGAAAACCTCATAAATTGAGAAGGGGTTTGTTGAATCCACGCTCTGATACCATGTTGGAATTGTGAAACAAGCACAAAACCACGAGCCACAGGATCAAACACAAACAAATACACCTTCCACACAAGAGATCTGCAAAACTAATGTGCAATTATCTTCAACAAGAAAAAGCTACAGAAGAGAGAAAACTTTCAAGAAGATATGAAAGCTATAGATATTCTCCCATTCAATAATTACAGTGAGATCAAATCCTTATGAAAGGAGATCAAGAAACCCTAAAAGGAAAACCCTAGTGTGCACACTTAATAATTAATAAATAATTAATTATTAATATGCCTAAGTTTAGCTTAAGTAACTAAAGTGATAAGTGACTTAATTAATTAAGCAATATGATTAAATTAATTAAGTAAAACAACTTATTACTCTAACACTTAATACTTTCAACGTCTTGCCACTTTATTTTATAGGCTTACCACTCCCACCGCTTAGCAACTTTGTTTTCTACACCTTGTATTTTATTCCCCACCCTAGGCGCATATTATATTTGAAGGAGAATAACAACCACGCCTTGGAAATATACTTCATCTTCACTTTCTATTCACCACTTTAGGCGCATTTAGCTTGTCATGGAGAACATGTTTGCAACGCCACCCTTGACCTTTGACCCCTTAGCTTCCTTCTTAGGCGCATATGACAAGATGTAAAGGATGAAACTTCCAACGCCTTAGTGACCTTTGGGCTTCCCTTTTTTTGTCTTTACATGGCCCATTTTGGGCGCATTTTGCCATGCAAGAAGGATAAAGTTTCCCACGCTTCTGCCAGTGACTTTTCAGCTTCTTATTTTTGTCTTCACTTGGCATGATTTGGGCACATTTTGCCCATGTAGGAGGATGAACTTTACTTAGAAATTTTCCTTGACTCTTTTTTGAGGTGGGCGCATTTGGGGCATATAGAGGAGGATAAAAACTTTTGACTGCTTTGACCATTTGCTTTTCCTTTGGGCACATTTTCATGTAGGAGGAGGACGAATAGTGTTGACCCCTTTGACTTATTCTTTTTTAGGCGCATTTCAGCTTGCTGAAAGATGGAATCTTCTCCAACGCATTAGCTTTTGTCCTTACATGCCCTGATTTGGGCGCATTTAGCCTAGGGTGGAGGGCGAGTTTCTTCCCTTAGAAAATTTTTAGCATCTTGCTAGCATATGGGCGCATTTTGCCTATGCTGAAGGATGAGAATCTTGGACCCCCTTTTGACTTTGCATGGGCGCATTTTACATAGGCTGCAGGACGAGATTTGATACTTAGAAAATTTTCATGCTTGGCTTGAGGGGAGGGCGTATTTAGACAAGGCAGGAGGATAAAGCTCCAGACTTAGCTATTTTTCTCGCCCTCGCCAGCTTCTCATGCCCTGCTATTTATAGTAAGCCCTCTGAATTTTGCATCTCTGAAGCTCAGAACGGCTTGAAATTTTGCACACTGCATCCTCATAACCTCGATGTTCTGTCGACACTGCCACTTTTAGTCACCCTGCTATTTTTAGCCTGTTTCTGAAGGTGGTTTACTATAAATAGTAACCTCATGTTTTTGATAGCTCCATTGCTTCGATCGACTTGAAATTTGGATGAGGTGCTCCACACCACGTGGCCTTACTGCTGACGCTGACGCATGCACTCAATTTACTATTTTTAGCCAGTTTCCAATCTGACTTACTATAAATAGTAAGTGCTCCGTTTGACTTGAAATTTTACCAGCAGATAGCTTGAAGGACGCTGATCGTGGTGGTTTACACCGGTTTTCAAAAATTCTAACTTTTTGTGCCTATTTTTAGGCTCCGAAGTTGGAAACGCTAATTCGCTCTGCATGCGCATCAAATGATCTCTGTTTCTGTTCGTTTCTGTGGCACTGCGATCAGCTCGTGAATCTGAACTGCTGGGAAGCGGCTGCCGGGACACACCTGCTAAAAATAGCAAGTTCCTTACTGAGTGAGTATCTCCGTTTGCATGTCACACCATCGCAAAGCTCTCGAAAAACCCATCAGGAATCACCTGACATGCAAACCCTAAAAATAGCCTCGAAAGGCTGAATTCTGAAAGTGGTCGTCTCATTTTGCATGTTATATCATCGAGAAGGTCTCGAAAAACCCATAAGGAAAATGTAGACATGCAAAGAAAAACTCTGCATCTGAACCCTGAAATTTGTCCCAGAAGCTGGACTGCTAAAAATAGTAAGTTGTCTGTTTTCGCTCAATTTTTGCACGCAAGTAGTCTGATGTATCCGGAACGCTGTGTGACTGTCAGAATCTCAAAATAGCTGGTAGATTGCCTGTAATTTCACACTTACTAAAAATAGTAAGTACCTCATAATTCAATGAAAATCTGCTGAGAACCTGCTGGAAGCATACTAACAACAATGTTAGTCTCAAACTTCAAGTTATTCACCTCGTTTGACCTCAGACTGACCAGGAAGACTCAAACCCTAATTTTAGACTTGGCCACAGTTCACTTGTTTAAGTTCAAAGACGGGAACGTTCCCGAAAAGACAGACAACAGAAGAGAGACACAGAGAGAGACAGAGAAAACCAAAGCCAAAAAGACCAGAATGGAGCAAAAATTAGGGGTCCCCATTTGAATGGGGCGATGTGTGAAAAAGGTCACAACACATGCCACATCCCACATAGCCAAAGACCAAGACAAAGTGCTTGAGGATGGATTAAAGGAGAAGATGGGCATTATAAAAATAAAAAAAATATATGGACATAAAGGGACAAGGGGGATGTGCCAGTATGGGCACCATGTGAAGGAAGAAAAGAGAGACCGCCAAAAATTAACGAGGAATGGTGTAGGGAATGGTAGAAGGGATGGTTGCTCATTTATTGAGGAATGGCATTCCTATCCTCGACTGTCGACAATGGCAGGTCATGTGGAAAAAAATGGCATTTGGTATCCTTTAAACCCCCACGACCCCATAATCTTCAAACATACACTTTGTTTTATAGAGGAAAAGTGAAGGACGAGGAGTAGAATCACATAGAGGCAGGGAATAGAGAGACTACGTGGGAGAAAGTGAGAGAAGATTTGTTAGAGGAAAGGTGTTCTTATTGAAACCTTGATCGTAGGTTATGCACAAAATCAATTTGTTGATAAGGATTTAGAAAATTCAAGCAAATGCAATTGGCAGGTTTAAAGTCAAATTCCATAATCGATGTGAGCACCCTCCCTGTTTGTTAGGAAACGAGATCCACTTTTATGTGAGCTCTCGAAAAAGATAAGGTTGACAATTGGTGGAGTAAGGTATGGACGTCCTTCAAAGCATGCATAATAGAGGGGCGGTTGTTACATGTGTATCAGATAAACTAGGTTCAAACATTGGACCTATGAAGCTCAATTGAATTTGGATAAGATACATTATCTTGCACTACTAATCAAGCATAACTAAGTTGGTCTCTTGTTATGAGAGTAGTTGCCTTGAACTTTTTAAATGGAATTTTAAGCTCATGAGATGTATGACGAGTCCTAACTAAGAAAACCTAAATGTGTGAAAATGGAAAGTTGGATATATGAATTGTAAAGGAAAATCAGAGTGCGCAATGAAAGGTTATGTCATTTGATGGTTTCTCTTTCTCCTAAACCACTTTTTGGATTTGATTTTACCCCTTGTTATGGGAAATTCTCATTACATATTTGAAGGTATTAACAATCCTTCTCATGGTAGGAACAAGAATTGATGGGAACATAAACTACAAATAACTAAGGGTGTGTCTTATTGGGTTAGTAGGTGTTAAAGATAGAGCAACAATACCTCAAAGGGAAATTTGTAACTACCTTAATACTTGATGACATAGTCACAAGTTGGGAATGATCTTGTATGGTAATTGGCATGGTATGAAGCGATGCAAATAGTAACTTTTAAGGAACACAAAGATCTTTGTTTGTATTTGTTAGTGACTAAATATACTTTCTTGAATTAAATTTTTTCCAATGTTGGCTTAGTCTAACATTGTTAACATACCCATGAAGCAAGTAACTTGATTATATCCATAGAAATTACGTGAAAATGATTAAATCAATTAAAACACATATTGTGTACTTGACTATGAAGAATGGTCATTGATGCATGGTTGTGATATTCTTGAATATCAAACCCCAAGATTGCAGCACTGCATATCGAACATGGTGTTAACAAATATTATAGCTCTTCCTTGTGAAGGCCGATCTAGTTAAGACCATTAGCAATGGTATAAAGGTGGCCGACCTAGGGATAAAATAATTTAAATAAAATAACAAATGTTGACTGACCACTTGTTATATGATTCGAATTACATATATATGTAAAGAGCAACAATTGTCATATACAACAACAATGAACATAACAGAATAAAGTCAATGGTTAAGAAATGTTTTAAGAGCATAAATTAATACACTCTAAGGCAACGGTTATGATAATTAAGGAGTGATTACCATGTTAGTAGTGCTCCCTAAATAAGGTTAATGTGATTTGCAAATAGCGCTTATGTTAAGAGGATGTTAGTTTTCAATAGTCACCTTCCTTTGTGATGTATATGACTGTTCATTGAAGATCCGCCTCCTTTCAAGTATACGGTGGGAATATATATAGGGGAAACCACATCATTTGCAAAGGAAATCAAGGAGGGAAAAATAAATAAGAAATCTGAAATATATTTCTGAGTATAGTAGAAGATGGAATGCCATTACATAAAATATATAAATAAGTTCATATAAAATGATCATGGGAAGATTGAAATCAATTAAGAATATATGAATATATATATATAAAATTTACAATTATGCAATAATGATGCTTGTAGCAATTATTGAGTCTTATAAGTAATTACAATTCTTTAATATAAATATAGACAATAGATTCTGATTCGTTTGATTTGTACAAAGTAGTCATACGTAGGAGAAGAGGAAATGCAAGGAAGGGGAGTAGATATGAGATCACCATCTAAGTAGACCTCCACATGTTGGATGTCCAATGTGCTTGCCACTTGTGGCCAAGAGGGTGAGTGTTCGCTCTTGGGCTTATATAGGGGGATTTTTAGGCACCCTATTGCGATTTCCTTTCCAACCCCTACGATGGTTGATTGTGGGGGAATCACAAATCATAAGAAGGATGGATAAGGCAACATAGATAGGGAATGTAGATACAAGTTTACACACTAAGTAGACCACCCCATGCTGGATGTCCAATGTGCCTACCACTTGGGGCTAAGAGGGCGCTACTTTTCGGCTTAGTGGGGATAGCTTTAGGCAGACTTATCATGTTTCCCATCCAATTCCTTTTATGACTAGACTCCCATTATGCATTTGAAATAGTTGAGAATTTACATGGTTCAAATAGATGAGACATTTATTTTGATCATATGAGTTATATTCCAATAATAGCTAACATTATTACATGACCTAAACCAAGATTTATCTTCTTAAAGCATTTAATTTGGTAAGTTATAACCCTAACTACATTAAACTTGTGATGCTAGGGCAAGATTTAGGGCAATCCCAAAAGGGGACATTACAATGGTACCTTGATGCCTTATAAGGGTTAACTAGTAAATATGTGTACTTGATGGTATAACAATGACCCCTCTTAAGAAAATCAACCCATAAGTTCAAAAGTTAGGGTTGGATTACGCAAAAATGCTTACTGGAGGTTGTATTTTTAGTATGCACCCTCTTGATTATTACAAAAAATAGTCCAAATTGATCAAATTAGTGAAAATTTAACCACTAGAAAGTCAAGAATAGGGAGTTTCAAAGCAATTAACTTGACTAGTAACTCAAAATTTTGAAGAAATTGACCAATGCAACTGTCTAATAAGTCGGGACAACTTATTTCCAAAGGGGGAAGAATGTCACATCCCACGTAGCCAAAGACTAGGACAAAGTGCCTAGGGAAGAATTAAAGAAACATGGGCATTATAAAAATAAACTAAAATATATGGACATAAAGGGACAAGGGGGATGTGCCAATATGGGTACCATATGAGGAAGAAAAGAGAGACTGCCAAAAATTAATGAGGAATGTCGCAGGGAATGGTAGAAGGGATGGTCACTCATTTATTGAGGAATGGTCTTCTAGTCCTTGACCATCCATAATGGGTGGTCATGTGGAAAAAAATGGCATTTGGTAGCCTTTAAATCCCTACAACCCCATAATATTCAGACATAAGCTTTGTTTTAGAGAGGAAAAGTTAAGGAGGAGGAGTAGAAGCGCATGGAGGGAGGGAATAGAGAGACTACGTGGGAGAAAGCGAGAGGAGATTTGTTAGAGGAAATGTGTTCTCATTGAATACCCTAATCACAGGTTATGCACAAAATAAATTTGTTGATAAGGCCTTAGAAACTTCAAGAAAATGTGATTGGCAGGTTTAAAGTCAAATTCCATAACCGATGTGAGCACCCTCCTTGTCTGTGAGGAAACGAGATCCAGCTCACTCACACCCTCCTTGTCTGTGAGGAAACGAGATCCAGCTCTATGTGAGCTCTTGAAAAAGATAAGGTTGACAATTGGTCGAGAGTAAGGTATGGACGCCCATCAAAGAATAAAGGATAGAGGGGCGGTTGTTACACTCCATTTGGTTGCTCCCTTTTATTTATACTTATAGCTATCCAACATCTCTAGGAAGGGGATTAGTTCGTCCGTCTGCATACTTCCTATTTGCCTGCAATGAGTGTCAATGTTAAATCTTACCTTGTTCAACATATGCCTGCACAAAAATAATACTCATGTAATCTGCATATCATTCATGTTGTTGCTAAGCTTGAATTAGGGATGACAAAAGAAGTTGTAACTAACCTTGGTTTAAGAAATAAGTTATATTGTGAATTACTCTCTAGCAATTAAGACAAACTGATGATGGAAAAAATAACTAAAAAGGTATTGTGTATGCTTCTATCATCATAACTGCAAAGGTATTCTTGTCAATAATAAGTGCTCAACCTTCAGTTATTGCCATTGTTGATATAATGCTAAAGACATAGTTGTATTACTCTTACTGGTTTGTAAAAGAAAAACACTGGACCAAAGAAGCCAGCAGTGAGCCTTTATTCCTTATTCAAACACCTTTCAAACTGATAAGACAGTTATAAAAAAATTGAAAGTTGGAGAATAATGGAAGTACATAAAAAAATCTTGATCGTGTTGTTGCCTGGAAATGAGGTTGTAGATGCAAAAAAATTAGAGCATTAGTGCCATTGTTTAAGGAAAGGATAAGTGAAATCTGTTCTGTATATACCTGCCCCTATTTACCCCCATAGATAGTATGAAAATATAATACCATAGGATGTTCTTTAGCTCTTTAGGTACGAGGCAAATCTTAACTCATCAAGAAACCCATAATTCGTTTGATTAGAAGCAAGACTCTTTGGAAATTATGTCACTAGCTCATTTGGATTGTAGTGGCTGTTATAACACGAGGAAACGCCCATGTAAGTTGAGTTTAGATGATCTAATTAAGGGACCTTGAGGTTGTCTCTATTTTATAGTTTGAGGATAGAAGTTTTGTTAAATTTTGCCTTCTTTATGAAGTGTATGTTCACTGCCTAGGATACTATCTGCACAAATAAATGAATAGTTGGTGCTCTATTGTCTCTCCCTTTGCAACTTGAACTTATTGAACTTAAGGGAAAAGCCTATTTTTTGTAATATATTTGGTAAGTAGAATCTGATCAAGAGTAAGATAAATTGGGAGGATGAAATAAAATTGGAATTGGAGTACATTACGCCTCTATCTTATCATAGGCTATAGCCTAGTTCACACTAGCCCACTGGTGGTCTTGTGCATTAAAGGAGGGACATATTCATATCATTATCTTGATAAGCATGTCACTACCTTCACCCCTTGTTGGCTATTTGTATATACATTTAATGGCTAAACATTGGTGAACAAGGCCAACTTGAAGATATAAGGGTGGGTTATTTCCTAATCATTCGGCTCATAACACTCACAGTCCCAAACATGCTCCTTGATCAACTTGGAATTCCCTCCATCTGAGACTAGTGTGGCTACAATTACAATAAGTTCCAAGCCAGTAGATGACCACAAGCCTAAACCTACATGATATTGGAGTAGTTAGCAAGTTGTCAGCAATACTAGGTGAGTGATGCTAGGAGCTACTATTGTATCTTATGGATAAATTGGCCTTCACTTGTAACAAAGAGGTGAAGAGTGCCAAGAGCTATCCTAGTTGTGATATTGGAGTGGTTCAATCAATTTTTACTAATACCATGCAAGTAATGGATACTTGGAGTTGACTGTTGTATCGAGGGGGTTAGTCGACTGTCACTAGTGGCATGGAGATGACCAATGGCAAGTGCTACCCATATGGTGAAGAGGTTAGTTGATGATATGAACAAAGCCATGTGGTGTTATATGCTTGGTACTACTCCTTTCTTGGGTGTACAAAGTTGTCACTGGTGGCTTAGGGGCGATAAATGTCAGAATCCACCAACTTGAAAAGTTTCATCACCTATGGAAATCTCCTTTTCAGCCTACATGACCATTTTGGGGTTGAGGATGGACCCTTGGTATAGTATGTGATACATTGTAGTCCTTGTCCAATCACATACATGACCTTTTTTGGGGCGAGGACAGACCCCTGGTGTAGTATGGGATGCACTAAAGTCCTCTTCCCATCATCTACTTGAAGGACCTAGATTTTACGTTCTCTCTAATCCCTCCAACCTTGACACCATCACTTTGGGATTGTTCTTCTAGATATCTTGTGAAGTCCACTTGGTTGGGGTGGCTGGGACAATGGTCCATACGGTTGGGTTTGTTGCATTTGTGGGTCAGAAATATAAACCTAGGCAATCACTTGCTATGCATGACAACTCAAGCTCTTCCACTACTCTATGTACTCTTTATTTTTATGAGTATTGTATTTTGATCTCTTCTTATTCATTGTTTACATGAATTGGATAATGGCACATGTTCAAATTGGTGCTAGTTAAATGAAATTCATATTTATTGATTCTAGTTGTATCAAAAAAAAATTCTGCTCCTATGGGTGATTTTTACAAATAGTTCATTTGAATTCATTTTAGTTATTGCTATTGGAAAATATTATATATAATGAAAGGAAATCCAGTTTTATTTTATTCAACCACTTTTCCTTTTGTATCAAGCCAACACTACCAATTTCCCATATCTGTTTGACCCAATTTCTATCTTTCTAAGAGGTAAAGACTGTTTTGATCTAACATGTTTCAGTGTTCTAACTTCCTCAATCATTTCCATTTCTATTTTTTTAACTTTCTCAATCAGTGCCATTGTTTTTCCCAATTAGGCTTAAATGAATGTACATTTATGCCATCCTTTTTTCTTATAATCGTACACTTCAAAAATTTTACTCAACAATTACTTTTCATTGTTCAAAATATTAATAATTGTTTTTATAGAATTGTGGCAACTAGATTAAATTTTAGAAAATGCACTCAGATGGGAAATTGTTGATGTGCACTTTCTTCTCATTGATGAAAGTAACATTTCCAATTGTTAGTGATGTAATATAAGACCCCAATATTTTTTCTGATATTCTAACTACTGTTTGAAAGTTTTTTGAGTTTGTTTGTTTTGTGATTCTCATATGCCATTCATGATATAAACATGCCAAAAGATATATCAGATTGCCAAAGATAACAACTAACAAACTTGCAAGGAAAGATAGATTTGTTGGCCTTTCAATTTTCCGATTTTAATAACAGTTAAGTTCAGGTTTACAATGGAAAATATCAGAACTGATAGAAGATTTTTAGACCTGGTAAAAGAAGCATAAAACAACATATTAGATGTTCTCCTCTTGACACATGAAACTCCAATGAAAGACCCTCAAATCCTTGTGAAATCCTTGCCAAGGAAAACCTCAATCAACTCCCAACAATAACAGCAATAACACATAGTGTGGTCATCCTGAGAAGGTATTAACATCTAGAATAAGGTGCTCCCAACAGAGGGTCGACCTACCCTAAAAAACCCAAATCCTTTTCAAAAATTACAATCCAATACTTGTTGTTGGTGCCTTGAGGAGAGCTTTCAAATGAACCAATACCCATATTGAAACCCTAAACCATTTTGGAATTATGAGCAAATAATCAGGTTCATGTCCAAATATTGAAGTGCCCAAAAAATGATAAAACCACACCCAAAACTCCTAGAAATCCCCACCAAAATGAGAGGAAACAATTGCAATCCAAAACCTAATTGAAACACATCAAAAATGCTGAAAGATCTTCATCCTTAAAGACTGAAATTTGTGACTTGAAGCTCCAAATGTGATTTCTGGATGAAATCACCCTTCCATCGGCTAGAGTAGGTCTTGCGCTATCGAAACCAGTCCAAGATGTCAAGGGTTTTCATCCTCAACACTCACTTTCTGATCTCCTGGCGAAAAAAAAACATCTCCTTATGCAACCAAATTCATCCATAGCAAATGAGGCCTCCAAATGAACTTTTAAAAGCTCAATGACAAATTAGGGCGACCTCAAGTCTAAAACCCTAAACCCCTTCAAAAAACCATGCCCCATGTAATTGCTTTATTTGATTTCCGTTTAATTTTAATATCAACCTTTGCTTAGGCGTCCACCTCTTAACTAACATTGTAAAACACTTTTGATGCTTAAAAACATCTTGAAGTCATTGACTAGGCACCCAAGGTACCTTTTTATGTCCCCTTTTCCCTCAACTTAAAGTTATAAAGTAACTTTATTTTAATTCAATTTCGAAGGGAAAATCAAATATTAAAATATTTCAACCTTAGCAATCTGATGCCTCAACTGAGAATGTGCTGCTGAGAGAAACCTGACCAGGTCTAGCTTACCCAAAATAGACTTACTATTTTTAGAAAGTACTAAAAGTAGTAAGTTGTACCAAATACTCAAGCCGAAGAGATATTGATATGTTTTGAGGGCTCACTGAAGACTGAAGCTTAGTATTGGACCCTTGCTAAAAAAAGAAAGTTCCCCAGAATACTGAAAACCCAACACCAAGAACCGGAACTAAGTTCCCTTACTATAACCATTTAGCCTACAAGAACTCTAGAATAGGCTAAAGGTTGTGTGCACTACTTGGAGGCTAGGAGGGGACATTACAGTTCGCCCTCCTCAAAGATTTCTTTCCCTCAAGCAATCGTAATGCTGGATGCTATAGTATCTGCTCACTCTCCCACATAGCATCCTCAATTGGTAGGTTCCACCACTTCACCAAGTACTCTGTGATCACTCTCCTCTTGACGGTCCTCTCCCTGAAATCAATAACAACCTTTGGAATGAGCTCCAATCTCCCCTCATTTAATGGGGGTAATACTACTGAAGGTATCACATTGTGTCCAAGTGCCTTCTTAAGGCGTGATATGTGAAAAAAATTATGCTCTCTGCTCTCCTCAGGTAACTCCAGCTCATAAGCAACCTCTTCAACCCTCCTGGTAACTCTGAATGGGCCATAAAAATGTGGTTTCAACTTTTTTTCTCCACTCTTTTTGAGAGTGGACTATCTGTATGGCTGTAATTTGACATAAACCATGTCACCTACCTCAAACTTCCTCTCTATATGGTGCTAATTAGCATACATTTTTTTCTAATTCTATGCATGTTGGATGTTTTCTCTCAAGGAGCTCATAATATCTTGACTCTCTTGCAAGAAATCCTTGGCCCTGGGAACTGTACAATCACCAAATAACAAGTCAATGAAGCTAGGAGCTTCATAACCATACAACACCATGAAGGGTGACATCTTAATGGACATTGTAAGAGAGGGGGACCAACCACGTCAAGGCTCCAGGTCACAGAGAGCCGCGAGCAGAGGGTTTCCTTAACTTACCTCACTCTAAAGGATGTCTTGGGGCCAGGATAGAGAATGAAGAGAACTATATAGTACTTCTATCACTCTTCAGATCCAAACTTTAGGTTTAGGCTAGGCAAGCTAGTTTTAAGAGTCAATACTATACCTTAGACAACTCTTTGTCTGAGGATGACAGTGCGATTCTAAGATGACAATGCGGTGCACTGGCGTCCGTACGACCAGAAAACATAAAGCACAGTACAAACTGCCTAAAAACTAATTGACAACCTATCTAGTTGATTTTAATGAAGTAAACAAAATAAGAAAGTATGAGAAATAGAGATGAATATGATAAAGCAAGTAAATGAAAGCTAGGGTAATGAAGATAATCTCACTAAAGCGCTAATTTTCCAGCTAGCTCCACATGTACATCCACCTACACACAAGAAAGAGGGAAAATTGTTGGGGCTGTATAGGGGCCTACCTCAATCAGACCCCCATTTTGGTGTTTACACCTCCACAAACAACCATAAAGCAACAAAGTAGAATATGGGATAAAGAAAGTAGAAAGGAAGGAATATTGCAGTGAACACTATAAAACAATACTATGCTACTCTATCAAATCATAAAGGAGAGGAGTGAAGTGTTACCACCTCCACCCAAAAGCTCACTATCCATGGAGGAGAATACAAGGTATGGACTTGGCAAAGTCACCACAGCTGTAGCGGTGACGAAGGGAGGTCTCACAAGACTCTAAGCCCACAACTTCTATGGATTACCTACCACTTGCAATGTGGAGTTGATGGAGCTTCAAAGTTGCTGCAATGCTCACATTGGAATATTGGAATGCTGGAGTGAATAAGAATGTGTAGAAGATTGATAGAGGATGTGAAAAGAGGATGAAATGAAGTGAGAATGAGTTTTTTTGAAGGTGGGATGAGAAGGAATAAGGTGTTTTCGGGTTAGTTGGTCGAAGAGGGGCATTACAATTCGAATCCAATCAGGTGTATAATGCCTCTGCCAACTCTAGACACAGGAATCCGTTAGGGATGACAACACGACACATAGATGTGAGTGTGTCATGCATTCGTCCCAGAAAAAATATTATCTCACTGACGCACAAGACAAACGCCAAGTGGACAGAAGGCAAGTGGGTGATGTGGAATTTTTCCTTCGGATTTGATTTTCTAAGGTGAGGGTATGTGAAGTGGGAATTTGTACAAGGGGTGAAAATTCACTCCTATACACTTTTCCCCCACTTTAGCAAGTGCACATATCAATGAGTGTTTGGTAAAGTAGATTGAAGAGTTAGTAGGGTTAGAAATGTATACTTGAACCGTCGAGGAAGCAGACCACGATCTGGTGAACTCAAAAGTGTAGGGCAGGCAAAGAACTCCATAGGTACTCTCCTTGGGGAGTTTTGAACAAAAGGATTCCATAGCTTCGTAGAACTATGATGTTGCACAAAGTACACCAAAGGCCCTCAAACCAACGGTGGAAAAATCCCATAAGATGAAAGCGTCTTATAGGCCTGCAAATCTGCAAGAAGGAAACCCACAAGTTCTCTCTCATGAAGGAAGCCCAATAAAGTAAGTCTTATAGGCCCCTAGACTTGCAAGAAGGAAACCCCCAAGTTCTCTCTCATGAAGGAAGCTTAGAGCAAGGGGACTTTGCAGAGTTGGACTGCATACCAGCTTCATAGCCACACCTGCAAAGCATCATGCTAATTTGTAGATAAAACATGTCAGAAAACAAAGCAGCCATATAGGAAAACATGTAGACAGTCACACAAACAATCAAAAAATTGAAAGGATTTCAAAGGGGTCCCTCGGGGAGCCCTTCAAAAGAAGAGGGGTCCACTCAAGGGACGTGTTGTTTGAAAGTGTAAAAGAGATGTTTTTTCTCAAATTAATTCATCAAGGAATCCTTTCGAAATATGTTCACTTCATCAAGGAATTCGAAAGGAAGAAGATGCCCCATCATGAGGGGAAGTTTGAGGATTCTCTCGTAGGAAAATGTGCTCCCTTCTCAGAGGAAAATTCTCAAGTCCTTTCTTTACGAACCCATGATGAAGGAAACACGTTCCGTTAGGGGTCCAAGTCGAGAATGCGATTCTTGAAAAAAGGTTTTGCAAAGATTCTTGAGAAAAGATTCATTGGCAAAAAATGCATTTTCCAAAAATCGAAACACTATGAAAGTAACGTTGTCACACACATACAAGGGACAACTCAAGAAAAGAAGAGAGAAAGATAAAAGAGCGAAAGAGAAATAACATGAACAAGAGACATAGGGGTGATATTATATTTCAGGGTCAGAGCTACTCATAAATATATATAAGTATAGTAATAGTATATTAATGAACTATTGTCAACCCCCTACTATATCATACCATGTGAAGAATGCACGAGAAGAGAGTAAAAATAAAAAATTGGGTCAACATGGAAGGGGAGCCTAAATGCCCCCAACACTGTGCATCATCCCCAATTTTTCAAAAATAAAAACACATAACAGAGGAAGAATGAAGATACAAATAGAAGAAGGTTTACGACAAAAAATCACTCGTGTATCCAAGCATCAACAAGGGTGGAAAGGGTCATCTAGGAACACATAACATAGGCACAGGGGAACACATCACAACACACACTCCTAATCTAAAGATAAAGAAGAGGCCTCCCCCTAACACTCATCGACCAAGAGGTCATTCGCTTCCCAATATAGATCATTATAGGGGGAAGGAGTATGAGCCTCCAGTGGTGGAATATTAAGGGGAGGAGCCTCTAGCCTCCTGCAACAAGGGCTAAGGAAGAAGGCCCCGTAAGGTCTTCTCCACTAGGCTCTTGTGGAGCTATAGTCAACAACTTCACAAAGATTTCCGACAAGGCCAAAACTTTGTCCAGAGAGTTAAACATGAACTTTCCAAAAGTGCCATGTCGTACCTCAATGGACGGGGAGGACAACACCTGAGATTCACCACTTGGCTCGTCAAGTGAGTCGGGAGTGGTGAAAAACTCAGGGGAAGTTGGAACTTGTTTTGTCACTAAAACACAACAAGCTAGCAGATGACCACCCTTTGGAGAAGGAGGTCTTATGCCCTCCATTTCTAGAAGGGCCAACCTCTACTTTTGGATTCATCAGAGGGTGTGAAATCCCCATAGACGAGGCAAGAGGCGCAAAGGAGGAGAAAATTACGACGGACACCACTGAAGTATTTGACATGTCCACAGGTTTAAGGAATGGCAGGATTTTCGGAAGGGACATCAATAGGGGTGGCTCAACCGAAGGGGCGATAAAAACATGCACCCTTTTAGAGTCAGGTGCACTCACACTCATAGTAGGATCCATAAGAGAGACTAAACTTGATTGAATGGAAGTAGGGGGGAAGAGAGAGGAGGATGCATCAGGAGAACCTAAAGTAGGGGCAATCAAATCCTCTTCCTTTTTTTGCAAAGTGGCCTACTCAACTGCTAGAACCTTTCGTCGACGCTTGTGCTCACACGCAAGGAAGTTTCTACGACTCTTTAAGCTAGATGTCGGGAGTTGCAAAGGGACAAAAGGATCCTACTCAGCCATAGGGGTATCCATCATAGCCATTTCTGGTAGAGGGATAGAATCCTGAATGGGAGCAGGAGGAAGAGCTTGAGAGACAGTGTTGGGAGTTGGCTTTAGTGCCTTGACGGTGGGCCTCTTCTCATTCACTACTTTAAGAGTAGGAGAACTAGGAGATTGTGAAGGCTGAGGCATAGAGGATTCCCTGTGGGGACCCTTCCTTCTACCATATCAAATGGGCCTAGGCTCTGTTGGCAGAATAGGAAGTTCAAATGCAAGACCCTTGGGCTTTCTCCAATCGGGCACCATAGGGTTCTCTCGCAAGTGTGGAGCAAAATCCAATGACACCACAATAGGGTGAGAGGAAGCATCAGGTTGGACAACGAGAGAGGAAGAAGAGGAACCTCAAGAGCACTTCTCTTATTCTTTTCGACGGGCCTTGGCGGAATCACTGTCATCTTTTAGGCATTCCCTATGTGAAACATCATAAGGTGATGGAGGGTACTTCACTCTAGGTGTTAAGCACCCTTTCTTGCACTTTTGATAAGTTTGATACAAGAGGTCCTTCCTATGTGGGAGAGGACCAATGGGTGTAGGCCAACAGTGGTCTAAAGAATAGTTGCCACATGCAACTAGTGGTCTATAACCGGTGTCATGGATCACATGCACTGAAACCTCATGAATAAACTTCAAACACTTATGCACAATTGAGGGAACCACGTTCATAGCTACTAACTAGGGGATACCTAGTTTCACTTTGAAGAGTTTGGACCTTGGGATTATGTCAAAGAGTAGGTTTACAGACTTAGGTCCGAAAAGGACTAACAAAACGATACTACCAAGGGGAGGTATGGAAAGTCTATTATGCATATGGATGGTGCTCACCAGTGAATCATAACCATTTTTATGATGGAAGTTAATTAACATAATCTCCTCGGTTATGATATTCACCTGAGATGTTAGGTCAACAGGAAAACTTGCTATGGTGTTCCCGTTGATTTGTGTAGGGATATAAAGAGGAGATGGTTTTCTATTAAAACCCATCGACAGGTCCTGCGAGGTGAAGGTTATACATAGACTACTACTCACAGATTGTGCAAAGGGGATAGGAAGATGCAGGAAAGAGGCTATCATGCACACTAAAAAATACTCTCCCAAAGCCTCCCAAAGGTTTGAAATAGGATAATGACCCATTCAAGGTTTCATTTCACAATACTTATGAAACCTTCCAACTATGCCTATTAGGGGTCGTAGGTTGGGCTGTAAGGAGAAACGCCTCACAACACTCACACCTACAATGCTCCTAGAATGTGAGGAAAGGACCTTTCAACACTGCTAAATGAAACCAAAATGGTTCATGTTGGGTTCACTAAAAATGTAAGAGAGGGGGACCAACCACGTCAAGGCTCCAGGTCACGGATAGACGAGAGCGGAGGGTTGCCACAACTTACCTCAATCTAAAGGATGTCTTGGGGTGAGGATCGAGAATGAAGAGCACTATGTAGTATTTATGTCACTCTTCAGATTCAAACTTCAGGTTTAGGCTAGGCGGAGCTAGTTTTCAGAGTCAATAATGTACTTAAGACAACTCTATGTCCGAGTACAGTAGTGCAATTCTGGGATAGCAACACAACATGCTGACATCCATGCACAACATGTTCATCCGAGAAAAATATTCTCTCACAAACACATGGGACAAACACCAAGTGGACGAAAGGCAGGTGGGTGATGTGGAATTTTTCCTTCAGATTTGATTTTCTAAGGTGAGGGTATGCGAAAGGGGAATTTGTGCAAGGGGTAAAAATTCGCTCCTATAAAAACATATGATAAGAGGAGTTGTAGAAAAAAATCCCCAAATGCAACCATCTAACCCATGCCTTCTATTGTCCTAAAACATAGTTTCGTAGATAGCCCTCCACCCATTTGTTAACTATTTCAGTTTCCCCATCTGTTTAGGGGTGGTAACTAGTGATAGGAGTCAACTTAGTACCACAAAGCTTGAACAATTCTTGCCAAAATAAACTCATGAACTTATTCTCCTTGTCACTTATAATGTTTTTTAGTTGCCCCATGAAGCCTAAAAACCTCTTTGAAGAACAAATTTTCCACTTGTAACGCTGCATATCCTTCTGATATGGAAAAAAAGTCTAAAAATTTAGTCAAATGGTTTGCAACCACATAGATACAATCCTTCCCTTGCACCTTGGGATGCCTTGTGATGAAGTCCATTGAAATACTCTCCCTTTTGAGCAAGAATGGGAAATGGTTGTAGCAGACCAACAGGGTATGTGTGCTCATTTTTGTTTCGTTGGCACACTTGACAAGTTTATGGACATACTTAGTGATGTCATCTTTCATGCCCTTCCATGAGAATCTCTCACGGACCTGCCTGTATGTCTTATAGAACCCCAGATGACCAGCCATAAGGGTGTCATGGAATGATTTTAAAATATTCTCTTTCATCTTAGTTTCAGGCACCAAAAATATTATCTCCTTGTAGAATATTAACCCATCCTTCACATTGTATTTTTCATCAACCAAAGTACCATCAAGAATGTTGTTTGTGAAGGTGTTCTTAGCATAATCAGCTTGGATTTTCTCTTTCTAGTCTGTTGCAATCTTAGAAAAAATGCATAAATGTGGTATCCTAGAGAGTGCATCAACCACTACATTACATTTTCCCTTGACATATTCAATATCAAAATCAAAGGCTTGAAGTTTGCTTACACATTTTTGCTGCCTCTCACTTAAGTCCTTCTGATTTAGAAAGTATTTAAGGCTGTTATGATCAATTTTTAGTACAAATCTACCCCAATGAGATATTTCCTATACTTGGCCAAAGCATGCATGATGGCCAACATCTCCTTATCATATATAGAATAAATTTTCTCACTTCCCCTTAATTTTCTACTCTCAAAAGTGATGGGATGCATATTCTACACAAGGAAAGCCCCTACACCTTCACTTGATGCATCACACTCAAGCTCAAAAGGTTTAGTAAAATCCAAAATAGCTAACACTAGAACTGAACTCATCAAAACCTTAAACTGATCAAATGCCCTCTGTGCTAATTCAGACCAAGAGAATTCCCCTTTCATGGTAAAATCTGTAAGTGGGGCTACAACCTATGAAAACCCCTTAACAAACCTCATGTAGAACCCACATAGCCCAAAAAAATCCTTAAGCTATCTCAAGTTTTTGGGTGGTGGCCAATCAAGTATTGCCTTAGTCTTATCAACATCTACACACACACCATTAGCACTAATGATATGACCCGAATATAGTAGCTCTGTCATCCCAAATTCACACTTATATTCTTTAGCAAAGAGGGATTCACTCTCAAGAATACCAAGAACCCCATCCAAGTGTCTTAAATGTTCCTCCCATGATCTATTGTAGATACGAATGCCATCAAAGAAGATAAGAACATACTTACAAAGTTGCTTGCTAAAAACTCTATTCATGCATGATTGAAAAGTGGCTGGTGCATTTGTCAAGCCAAAAGGAATGAAAAGAAACTAAAAGTGCTTGAAGTGACATTTGAAAGCTGTCTTCTCCACATCATCTTCCCTCACTCTAATCTGGTGATATCTCGATCTCAAATCAATATTGGAGAAGTAAACCACCCCATGTAACTCATCTATGAGCTCATCAATGTGAGGAATGGGATACCTGTTCTTGATGGTCTTTTTGTTCAAGGCCTTGTAGTCCACACACATGCACATAGTCCCATCCTTCTTCTTCACCAAGACAACTGAAGAAGAAAATTGACTCTTACTAGGCCGAATGTGTCCCATCTTAATAAGCTCCTGTATGGCCTTCTCTATCTCACCCTTGTGCCTCTTAGGATGAAAATAGGCAGTGGTAATAAATGGCTTGGCTCCCTCCTCAAGCTCTATAACACGCTCAATGCCTCTATCAGGAGGCCTCCCTAGAGGAATACTACCAAACACCTTGCTACTTTTAGTAAAAAGCTCTTGTACATCAGGTGGATATGTCCTATTAACCTCTTCAGTGACTGTAGGTATAATGATACAGTCTACTGCCCACTCAACTTGGTCATTCCTAAAAAAATATTTCCATACGCTTGAAAGACACCACACGTGGCCCTCCATTAGATATACCTCTCAAACCACACTCTTACCCTCAGATTGAAATTTCAGCTCCATGGTCTGAAAATTTAGAGTAATATCCACCAAAGAGCGAAGCCACTGAATACCCATCACCACATCCATGTCTCCTATTCACCACATAAAAATCCTCCTTAACCTCATGATTTCCAAATAGTATGCTCAACTGAGGAATCATTTGATTGCACTGAATAGTAAACTCATCAGCTACCATAATGAAATCCACTCACCTCCTATGTCTGAAGACCTCTACGTGCAACTAATTCCTCATATATGAAGTTGTGAGTAGCCCTTGTATCAATCAAAGCCACCATGTGTTGCTCCTGGAGCACTCCCATAATGCATAGAGATTCATTTTTCTGGAAGCTATGAAGCTAGGCTAGCTTCCCACCATTGTCCTCCACCTTCTCACCCTCTTCTGAGGCTTTTTCATCATCACTTTCTTTCATATTAGCTTGTTGGATTGATTGTCCTGATACAACTTCCTCTTCAAATTGGTACTCAATAAGTAACACTTTAGCCTTGGTTGAGCATTTATGACCTTGTGTATAGGGTTACCTGCATTTGAAACACAACCCTTCCTTCTAAGTGTTGGAAAATGTGACTTAAACTTACTAGCCTGATTGTCTTCCCATAGGTTGGTGTTTAACACCTTATAGGCGAGACAACTCTATTATGGTAGGACATAGTTCACATTCCCACCGATGGTGCAAGAGTCCTTCATGAGGATGGCGTTGGTTTTATGTTGGTGGGAGGTGATCATGTTGCTGGGATAGAATTCAATGTCTCCCCGATATCTCTATGGAGGATGTTTCCTTGGCGATGTCGAAGGGATAGTGCTCTATTAGCGGGGCTTTGGATGGTGTCTCCTCGATAAATCGATGCTGTGTCTTCAATGGTGGAACCTTGTGTCTTCGGTGAGACTTGGAGTGTAGTATCTTCGATAAGCCGACAATGTTGTTCAATGCTCCCCACTAGCTCGCGGTGCCTTGGTGGGACCCAATCAAGTACCTTACAGGGGTGCGGGGATTGGTTCATCAATCATGACTTGGATGTCATGGTGGAAGTGGGGACCATGGTGATAAGTAAAGCATCATCAGTGTGACTTTATTGAATCAAATTAAGTGACTTGCGGTAGTGTGGTTCATACCACCACCTCGCGACAACTTGTGTGATGGCTTGCGGTGATACTGTGAACCTGCTGTCCCACGAAGGTTGATATACATGGCTAAGGTATAGCGGTGGTTGGGAATAGTGGTGAAAGTGAACCGTAATCCCACGGCTGGTCAAAAAAGGTTGTGCTATGTTGCGATTAATTAAGCTTGGTTATGACGAGTAATGAAAGTTACATTGTTTGTGACCATTCAGTTGGTTTGGAAATTGGAACATTAGTTTCCTGTAGTGTTTGGGAGCTATATGCAAAGCCATAGTGCATTGTACAAGGTTGGTAATAGATTGATCGTTAGAGTTTGATCAAGAGGCTGATTAGGGAAATGTAATGCTACTGAAGTTAATACTAAGAATTAACATCTGAAAGCACAAGTTTGGAACTTTGTATGTAAACATCATTTATTGTAATACAAAGTGACTTTGCTTGGTGTGTGTGTTTTTCTCCCATTAGGGTTTTTCCACATAAATTTGGTGTTCATTTTATTTGTCATTTAAATTGTCCACTATGTTATTCTATTTAATGTGCATCTTTAATGAACTATAATTGAAACTAAATGTACTATTTGTATACCTCTCCTGTAAAATTGGCATTAGGAAGGCATTTCCACATCTAGCTTTCCTTACAAGTGGTATTAGAGCTTGGCCAGTTGTGTTATCCTTGTGAGTGAGTTAGGTTTTTTGTGCTAATTTTGTTGAGTGGGAATCTTGTGGAGAAAACTGTTTGTCTCTATATTGCAAATTTGAGATGGCAAGCACATTTGGAAGAGTAGAAATTGAGAAATTTAATGGTGGTAATTTTGAGTTGTGAAAACTCAAAATGGAAGACTTGATTGTGGATAGAGATCTTTGGATTGCTGTTATGGGATCAAAACTATTAGGCATGAAGCAAGAATATTGGGACCTCATAGATAGAAAAACAAAAGGGTTGATAAGACTCTGTCTGGCAGATTCTGATCTCCTGAATGTCCACAAGGAGAAGACTGCAGTTTCCTTGTGGAGGAAACTTGGTGACATTTATCAGGGGAATTCTCTGGTGAATAAGTTATCTTGAGGAAGAAGTTATACTCCTTGAAGATGGAGGAAGGAGCATTTGTTGTGGACCATATGAATTTATTTAATATAATTGTTGCTTAGTTGGTGTTTGTAGGTGTAAAAATTGATGATGAGGATTGCTATATGCTTTTGTTGTGTTCTTTTCCTGACACGTGGGACCATCTGGTGATGGCTAGTGGAAGTACAACAACCACTTTCAAGATGGAAGATGTGGTTGCTTTGCTGTTGTCAGAAAAAATGCGAAGGAAGTCTTCTGAGATGGCCAAGGAGGCCCTTGTTGTTGAAAGCAGATCAAAGGAGAGAGGCAAGAAGAAAGAAAAAAAGTATAAATCCAAGTCAGAGGGGAGATCAAAGTCTCCAAGAAAAGATTCCAAGGTGAAATGCTAGAATTGTGGGCAGACTAGACATATTCGAAAAGATTACAAAGAGGAGAAAAATAAGAAGAAGAAGAGTAACTCTTCTGATAACATTTCTTCTCAGAGAGATGCAGATGCCTTCATTACTGCCTTGGAAAATTAGGCATCAGATGATGTTTGACTAATTGATTCAGGTGCATCTTTTCACATGAGATCTCACAGAGATTGGTTCACAAAGTACATAAAGTATGCTGGTGGAAAGGTGTATCTTGCAAGTGATTCATACCTTGAAATTGTTAGCCATGGAAGAATTAAAATTTAATTTCTTGATGGAAGAATTAAAGGAATTGATGATGTAATGCACATACTAGGTCTAGCTTGTAATTTTCTTTATGTAAGTAAGTTGAATGATGTTGGTGTACAAGTTTCTTTCTGGAATGGTGCTTGTAATATGACTAGAGGTTCTATGGTGCTAGTCAAGGGTGCACACATTGGAACTTTGTACAAGCTGGATGCACATGCTGTTCATTGTAATAGTGTCTCTGCAAAGTCAGAAAAAGTTGCTCGGGAAGGAGAAAGTTGTTCCTCTGGGTGAAAATTCATTGGAGGTGAAACTCCCAATAGAGAAAACTATGTTGTGGCATCAAAGGCTCGGCCACATTGGTGAAAAAGGTTTAAAATCCTTGAAGAATAAAAACCTAGTTGAAGGGCTTAATGATTGTAACCTTGAATTTGAATTCTGTGAACATTGTATATATGGAAAGCAACACCATATTTCTTTTTACTCTAGTCCTCATAAATCTTCTGGAATACTAGATTATGTTCCTTCTAATGTATTTGGTCCAGTGAATGTTCCTTCATTATTGAAGTCTAAATATTATGTTTCATTTATAGATGATTATTCAAGAAGGGAATTTGTGTATTTTCTAAAAAGTAAATCATAAGTGTTCAGTCAGTTTAAGGAGTTTAAAAACTTGGCAGAAAATCCGACTGGAAGGAAAATTAAATTCTTGAGGATGGATAATGGTGGTGAATTTTGTTCTACATATTTTGAAGGGTATTGCAAAGACCATGGGATCAAAAGGCATAAAGCTACACCTTACACTCCACAGCAGAATGGAGTTGCTGAAAGGTTGAATAGAACGTTGATGGAAAGAGCGAGAAGTATGTTCAACACTGCTAGTCTAGAGCAAAAATTATGGGCTGAGGCTATGGATACAACATGTTACGTGATTAATCATTCACCTACTTTGGAACTTTTTGACAAAACACCTTTGCAAGCATGGTCTAGTAGGAAGACCTCTTTGAGACATGTCATAGTATTTTTTTGTGAGGCGTATGCTTAGTGCCCAGTGAGAAAATATCTAAATTGGAGAACAAGACAGTAAAGTGTATCTTCACTGGTTATGGAATTGGTGTGAAAGAATACAATCTTTGAAATCCAGTTATTGGGAAGGTATTGTACATCAGAAGTGTAATATTTCATGAGCTAAAACCTTCTACAGTGGATATATAGTCAGAGATGAAAAAAGTAGAAAATAGGGAGGTAGTTGAAATTCCTCTTACTCCAGATAAGGAGGAACTATGCACTCCTGGTGGACTTGTAGATGAGGAGAGCTCAAGTAGCTCTGAAATTTTTGAACAAGATGAAGAACCTCAGCTAGCTTAGCCTATGAGGAGGTCTACACGTGAGAAGCAACAACTTGAAAGGTTTGGATATTCTATGTTGAATTCTAGTTGTGCCTATGCTTTAATTGCTAACACTGATGATCCTAGGACTGTACGAGAGGCATTAGATATGTCTAATTCAGATTCCTGGTTGGAAGCCATGAATCAAGAAATGACATCATTGAAAAAGAATGAAACCTAGGATTTGGTACCTTTGCCTGAAGGTCAAAAGCTTGTTGGCTGTAAATGGGTATTTAGAAAGAAGATAGGCCTGAATGGAAGTGTTGAGAAGTATAAAGCTAGGTTGGTCATGAAAGGTTATTCCTAGGTAGAGGGAATTGATCATGGAGAATTTTTTTTCTCCTATTGCAAAGATGACATCTATCAGATTTCTATTGTCACTTGCAACAACATATGACTTAGAGATTGAGAAGATGGATGTGAAGACAACATTTCTTCATGGAGATGTGGAAGAAGAAATTTACATGTCCCAACCTGAGCACTTTGTTGAAAAAGGTAAAGAAAGTCTAGTTTGCAAGTTAAAGAAAGCTCTATATGGTTTAAAACAATTGCCTAGAAAGTGGTACCAAAAGTTTGACATTTATGTGTTGTCTTTGGGATTTGTGAGATCAAAGTCTAGTCATTGTGTGTATTTCAAGACTAAAAATGGTCAACTTATTGTTATTTCCCTGTATGTGGATGACATGTTATTCATTGGAATTAGTAAGGGTATGATTTCTGATTTAAAATATCAGTTGTCAACACAGTTTGAAATGAAAAATTAGGTGCAATGAAGTTTATTCTAGGGATGGAAATTAGAAGGGATATAGGAAATAGAAAAAATTGGCTCAGTCTGAGTAAGTGTATTAATGCTATCCTAGAGAGGTTTAATATGACAGATTGCAAGCAGTTAGTTGTTCCAATGTTGTAGGGAATGAAACTCTCTATTGAAGATTGTCCAAAATCTCCTACTGAGATGGACATGACCAGAGTGCCTTATGTAAGTGTAGTTGGTAGTTTAATGTATGCAATGGTTTGTACTAGGCCAGATATTGCCCAGGTAGTGGGAGTACTTAGTTGGTTTATGGCTAATCAAAGAAGGCCGCATTGGATGTTGTGAAAAGAATTTTTAGATATTTGAAGGGTACCTCCGAGTATGCTTTATGTTATCATGGTAACTCATTTGGTTCACATATATATGTTAGTATTCATGGATATGTGGATTTTGATTGGGTAGGGGATATTGATAGAAGAAGATCCACTAGTGGATATATTTTCACGTTATTTGGTGGTGTAGTTAGTTGGATGAGCAAGCGACATGCTGTAATCACTTTATCTACTACTGAGGTAGAGTATATGGTAGCAACTCATGCCTGCTAGGAAGCCATTTGGCTTAGAAATTTGTGTTCTAATATTGGTTTTAATGCATGCCAAATTACTATTTGCTGTGGTAGTCAGAGTGCTATTTGTTTGGCAAAAAATTCTACTTTCCATGCTAGGATGAAGCATATCGATGTTTAGTATCATTTCATTTGCGATATGGTGGAGGATGGAAAGGTTAACCTGGAAAAGGTGGATACTCTAAAAAATGTTGCTGATGCATTGATGAAGCCCGTGAGCATAGATAAGTTTAGGTGGTGTGCCAGTTTGATGGGAATTGGAGCCTATGATATTCAGTAATCTCGAGCGTTGGGAGGATCCAGTAAGTTCTTCATCAAGTGGGAGCATGTTGGAAAATGTGACTGAAACTTACTGGCCTGATTGTCTTCCCACAGGTTGGTGTTTAACACCTTATAGGTGGGACAACTCTATTTTGGTAGGACATAGTTCACAGTCCCATCGATGGTCCAAGAGTCCTTCATGAGGATGGCGTTGGTTTTATGTTGGTGGGAGGTGATCATGTCGCTGGAACATAATTCAATGTCTCCTCGATATCTCTATGGAGGTTGTTTCCTTGGCAGTGTCAAAGGGATAGTGCTTTGTCGGCAGGGCTTTGGATGGTGTCTCCTCAATAACTCGATGCTATGTCTTCATCGATGGAACCTTGTGTCTTCAGAAAGACTTGGAGTGTAGTCTCTTCGATAAGCTGACGGTGTTGTTCAATACTCCTTGCTAGCTTGCGGTGCCTTGGTGGGACCTGGTCAAGTAGGATGGTGGGTTTGGCTTCGCTACCGACCATGCCCTTTGGGACCAACCTATTCACCTCAGGGCGGTAGGCAAAGCAAATATATAGCCTCCCATCCCCCAGTGGCAAAGCACATGTCAATCCGAAAGGGCTGGCACTGGCCCATTCGCCCTTGGAATTCCCAGGGGGTGGGAGATATAGGGGCTCTAATCTAATCTAATAGGAGTGAGTGAGTGCCATATAGCCATATAGATTTCTAGGGTAGGGCCTTGGGCCCACCTGTAGTATTTGGAAGAGAGCCTATATATCTATATATCGGTGGAGGAATCTTTCACTCTAGGGGAGGAATAGGTTATTCTAGTATGCATATTCGTAGATAGTAGTAGAGGCTTGTAGTTGGTAGTTCAGGCTTGTGTAGTTGGTAGTTGAAGTTGGCAGTTGTTGGTTGAGGTTGGGAGTGCCCAACCCTATACTATTCTATTCTATTCTCATATATGGGGTGGGGGCATGACCAATCCCCCCCTATCCCTATCCTTATCTCTATATGGGATGGGATGGGGGCATGACCAATCCTGAATCTATTCTATTCTATTCTAGATTTAGCTAGAGCCCTATTATCTATCTGCTATATCTAGTTGGGGGGCACCCCTATATATCTATGGTGATAGTGGAGGGGGAGGCCGATGACCTACTATAATCTATATAGCTAAGGTCCTATATACCTATCTAGGGGTGGCTATCCATGTGTAACAACCCAACCCATATGTAAAATAAAATTTCATAATTTACATCCTACAAGTATGTAAATGTGTTAACATGACATTGCAATAATTTTTTTCCTTTTTTTTATTGATAATACATGAACAAGATGTCATACTAAATTACAATAAAGATTCCATTTCCATATAATAACTTCACAAGTACATGAAACGAGAATACATACCTTAACTAACATAGCTCCAATGAGCTTTAGAACTAATAATAGTAAGAAGGTCTAGGAGAGCATCCTTTCAAATCTTGGTACATCGGCCACTTGCTGTGGAGGAGAAACATCACTCGGGAACTTTTCCGCCAACCACAGACTTATAATGCAGTCCCTTGCACACCTATCATTAGATAGATGGCCCTCCCTTCGAAGAAGAGATTAGTAGGGTATCATTTAATGATTACCAACTAAGCATAGTGTTGTGTCCTACACAACTAGAACCTTGCTATTTCACAATCTCAAACTAGTACAAGGATCACAATGAACTGATAGTGTAGTCTTAACTAACTCACATCTAAGTGGAAGTTGTACATTTCACTACTTTGGCCAAAGTATTATCATTCAGTACTCCGAATGAAGGTCATCTATCATAAACTACCCAGGGCCAATTTTCATTAAGGCTTTCTTAAAATACGCGTAGGCTTGTCCTTCAGTGGGTAATACGTACCCTAGACATCCCACATCATACTAACCTACTAGAAATTAAAAAGAATAACAAGTAAATCCAAAGTTCTTCTCCTATTTTGGAAATCAATATCCTAGGAGTTACACAAGCTTCACGAAGTTAACCTTAATAACTTAAGCTAAGGATTTTGTTGAACAAAATGCTATAAAAGGCTTCCCTGGCCATTCTTCTTCATTTATTTTTGGTAATTTGAAATTACTCTTATTTCTAAAAGCTCATTCATATTTCTGAAGTATTTTTATTTGCTGAGAATTTCTTAATTCTGAGAATCAAATTTACAGAGAGTTCATTTATATTTCCTGAGAGAACCCATTCTGCTGAGAGTTTTCTAATTGCTATGAGTTAATCATAAACTGAGAGCAATCACCATTTCTGTTAGCTAAGATTAACAATTTATGAGCCTTTATAATTGAGTGAGAAGAGGCATTTGTGAGTTAAGCTAGGAAGTAAAGTCTACAATTTCAAGAGGAAATTGCTAGTCATCCAAAAGTGCAAAGATATCTTCTTTGAAGGAAAGCTTTAAAAATAGGCATGGGATATTCTTCTACTATTTATTCAATTAAAACTAAATCTTTGTGTTTACTATTGTGCATAGGTTGAAAGACATTCATAGCTGTATTTCTATGTAAAAGAAAGAATGAATTGTTTTATGAATTGCTTTACCTATTTGTACTTAGCAAGTAAAATAGATAAATGTTAAAGGTTGCTTAATATGTGCAATGCATTTCTTGTATGATCTCCATATAAGGAGAATATGTTTGAAGTAGATACTAAATACTAGGACATGTAACAACCTATCCCGTATGTGAAATAAAAATTCCTTATTTCTACAACTTATAAATGAAAGTAAAAATAAGGAATTTTTATTTCACGTATGGGATAGGTCATTACATGTGGTATCAGAGCTACCAGGTTTAACTCTGGAACCTATGAGCTCATTAAATTTTCCCTTTCCAACATTATCTAATGTTGTGAAAAATTCTTGTGTCAGGATGGTGCATATTAGATTGACAGCTCGAAAGTCTGTAATCGGAAATGAATGTTACCTGAAAGCCAAGAAGGAAAGGAAGCTATTGTTAGAACCATTCAAGGAACCAACTACGATAATTCTATCTGGTTGAGTGATACATAAACCTTTAGCCATGCACTTTCTTGAATCAACCTTGAGAAGAGAAAGATGAGAATGGAGGCAATGTATAATTACCTTCCAGTTGTCTCACCTGAGGAGTCATAAATGTTACCACTCTCTAGAGACATGCCTTCTGAAGAAAGTACAAACCTTGCACTTATCTTTAGGGATCCTAGGGTTCAACCACTAGCTGAGGTGATAGAAATTTCTTCGAGTAAGGAGTTTAAAGGTTATACATCGAGGACACCACAAGTACAGAGAAATGGTCTCATGAACAAATATCTGCGAATAATGTAGACAAAATTGTTGATGAACACCATATTGACATTGCTTCACACAATTATGTGTCGAACAATAAATATGAAGGATATTACCCTTTTTGGGACATATATGATCAAATGAGAGATGAACAAAAAGAAAGAGAACAACAATTGTCTCAATATGTAGGATATACCCCCTTAAGTTACGAGTCTGAGAGCGAATCGTACTCTCGTCTTGACTATTTGAATATTCAATCTATGTAATTGACAGAATATTGGTTCCTATTAATATGAATAAAATGATGTTTTCACCAAATATATCTATTGTGAACTTTGTGTTTATATGAATGTGTTATCTTTGTAAGTATATACATTACATAGTACATAAATGATACTAAGATTAACAGGAATACAATGTTCAAGTTAAACAAATTTTATGGTGAGGACTTATGAAATATCACGAAGCATTCTTGGAACCAGTCGTGATGGAGAACAAGAAGCAACAGGAATGGAAGCAAAGCTGGATAATATTTTGGCTCGGTTGGCCAATCTCGAAAAATAAAAAGCTATGGAAGTACCTATAGTTGAGATACCTATTACCAAAAATGAAGGAGAAAGTTCCTCACATGGGGAAGATATTAATCATAACCATGAGAAGGAGAAATCTCCTACATTGTCCATAGAAAAGAAGAAGAAACTAGTATCCACTGAGTTAAAAAGGGATATGAAGAAGATATACCCTCTGAAATTTGATGGAAGTGCTGGAGGTGATGAAGCCAAAGTATGACTAGTAAAAATGGAAAAAAGTACTTTGAAATAAGAAATTATGACAAAGTAACTAAGGCAGCTTGGGGTGCTTATCAGTTAGCGGGTGAAGCCTTTAACTGGTGGATGAATAAGGAGCTGGAACTGGATATAAGTTCATGGAAGTTAACATGGAATGAATTTGTTGAATTATTCCAAACGAGGTGGTTACCCCAACTCTTCTATGATCAAAAGTTAACATATTTTGAAGAGTGAAAGCAAGGAAACATGACAATACATGAGTACTAGGAGAAGTTTACTAGATTTCTTCCATATGTCCCAATATACCATAAAGATGAACACTTTGGTATCATAAAGTTCATTTTAGGACTCAATAGTAAAATTGGTGGTGAGGTGGACATGCATAAACCAACTACTATGGACCTAGTATATGAGAATGCTATGAAGCAAGAACAAAAACTGAAGATAAATTCCATGCAACAAGATAGGAAGGAACACAAGAAAGAAGCTGAAGTCACCAATAACACAATTCCTAAAAAGGAAGAACCTGTTCAAGGTGTTGTCAAACTAAATGGAAAGAGATCTCATTACGGTGGAAATGAATTCAAAAGAGATCGCAAGAGGAGTAATCCTAATACTGGCAACACTAACAAAGCAAGTGAAAGTACAAGTAGATCTGGTGAAGTTGTTGCGAAAAGAGGACCAAGGTCAGGGTGTTTTATTTGCAAAGGAGACCATTATGCAAATGAATGTCCCAACAAAGCTTTTGGAACTCAATCTCATGGAAATGCGCTACCAAGTCAGCAAGTAATGTTTCAACAGAGGATTCACGGTGCTGTTGATGATCGTTAGGCTGAATATCAAGTAATGCCAATTGAGACACTAGGTACTTTGTTTGGCTTGCCTATTTTATTTGATACGGGTGCTACTAAATTTTTCATTTCTCCTAAGATAGAAAAACAATTAACTAGAAAGGCATGACACATGGCTATGTGATGGAGTGTTGAATATGCAAATAACACAAGAGCAAAGGTGGACCAATGTCTGCTTGAGGTTAGAATAGAATTACCTAGTTTCACAACCGAAGTCAATCTTTATGTTGCCCCTCTAGGATCTTATGATGTTATCCTAGGAATGAACTAGTTATGGAGACAAAAAGCTATAGTAGATTGTAATTCTAAAACAGTTGAATGTTTATATGACTATGGTAACTGAGTCAAAATTCAGGGAATACCTAGAGAAGTAAAGGTCAGGCAGATAACAACAATGCAACTTCTTAGAGCTAAGAAGAAATGATGTAAACTCTTTGCAGTAAAAATAGAAGATCTTGAGTGTGAGAATGAAATTTTTTATTTTCAGTCAACAAGAACTAGAAGATGGAGAAATTGAGGAAAGCAGAAAAATTGATATGGAAAAATATCCTATTCTCAAGAAATTTTCAGATGTTTTTCCTGATGAATTACTTGGTTTACCACCAAAGAGGGTGTTTGAATTTTCCATTGATCTAGTTCTTGGATCTAAACCTATTTCTAAAGTGCCTTACAAAATGAATAATACCAAACTTATGGATTTGGAAGCACAATTGGATGAATTATTGTCAAAAGGTTTTATAAGACCAAGTGTTTCACCATACCTGTGATATTTTTCAAAAAGAAGGATGGAACATTAAGATTATGTATAGATTATCATATGTTCAACAAATCTATGTTTAAGAATAAGTATCCATTGCTCCACATTGATGATCTTTTTGATTAGATGAAAGGAGCAACCATATTTTCATAGATAGATTTGAGATTTGGGTACCATCAGCTAAGAATTAAAGATGAAGATATCTTTAAAACTACTTTTAGAATGCGGTATAGACATTATGAATTTACTGTTTTACCATTTGGGTTAACAAATGCACCAGCAACATTCATGAACCTCATGAATAGTGTATTCAGAGATTATCTAGATAAGTTTGTTTTGATTTTTCTAGATGATATTCTGATATATTCCAGAAATGAAGAACATAAAAAACATATTGAGATGGTTTTACAATGGTTAAGAGAGCATAAGCTGTATGGAAAACTATCTAAGTGCACATTCATTCAGAAGAAGGTTAATTATTTAGGACATGTTATTTCAACAGAAGGAATTGCAGTAGATCCTACAAAGATTAAAGTTGTAGTTTAGTGGCCTATACCCAAAAACGTATCAGAAGTGAGAAGTTTTATGGGATTGGCGGGATACTATAGAAAATTTGTGGCAAATTTCTCTAAAATTGCTTTTCCTATAACTTCATTGCAGAAGAAAGGAAAAAGGTTTGAATGGAATGAGAAATGTCAAAAAGCATTACACCTACTGAAAGAGAAGTTAACTACCACACCTATTCTTAAGATACCTGATCCTGAAGGAAATTTCACAGTCATAATTGATGCATGTGGAGAACGATTAGGTGAAGTATTAATGCAAGATAAAAAATTATTTGCTTATGAATCCAGAAAGCTTAAGCCATATGAGATGAATTATGCTTTGCTTGATTTAGAGTTGGTAGCTATTGTTCATGCTTTGTAAATGTGGAGGAATTATTTGCTGGGAAGACCCTTTGAGCTTAAAACTGATCATAATGGATTAAAGTATCTTTTTACTCAACCAAATCTAAATTCCAGAAAAAGAAGATGGTTGGAGTTAATAGTTGGTTATGATTTTAACATCAATTATATCAAAGGAAAAGAAAATCGGGTGGTTGATGCATTAAGTCAAAGACGACATATTTCTTCGATGGTAGCAATTCATACCGATTTTAAAGAGCAAGTACTCTAGAAATGCAAAGATGATGAATACTATTTGCAAGTTAAGCAAGCACTGGAAGAAGACCCACAAGTTTCCAGATATGAAGTTTTTCAATTTGAAACTAATGGATTGTTAAGGCACAAAGGTAGAGTGTATGTGCCTAATGATAAGGAGTTAATAAATTTGGTATGTAAAGAAGTTCATGAGGCACCTTATTCTGGTCATCTTGGAGTGATGAAAATGATGGCAGATGTGAAACCCTTATATTTCTGGAAAGGAATGAATGGAGATGCTGCTAATTCTGTAGCAAGTTGTCTTGAGTGTCAAAGGGTAAAAGCTAAACATCATCATCCTGCAGGACTGTTCTATCCTCATGAAATACTAGAATGGAAATGGCAAGTAATTAGTATGCATTTTGTACAAGGATTTCCTATGTCTAGGAATAGACACAATGCCATACTAGGGGTAGTAGATAGGTTGAAAAAAGTGGCATACTTTATATTAGGAAATTTAACTAATGGAGCGCCAGTTATTGCATGAAATTTTGTACAAGAAGTATTCAAGTTGCATGGAATTCCCAAGAAGATTATTTCTGATCGGGATGCAAGAATTACTTCTAGATTTTGGAAAACTTTGTTTTCTGCACTTGGGACTCAGTTAAATATAAGTTCAACATATCATTCAGAAACAGATGGGTAGACAGAAAGGGTGAACCAAGTATTAGAGGACCTAATTAGAGTATATTGCATGGATCAACAATATAAGTGGGAGGAATACTTACCCTTGGTCGAGTTTTCTTATAATAACTCATATCATTCTACTATAGGAATGGCTCCATTTGAAGCTCTGTATGGTCGAAAGTGTCAAAATCTAATAAGTTGGGATAAACTTGAGGATCAAATAAGTATTGGACCTGAAATGTTAGCAGAAATGAATGAGAAGATGAAGGTTATTAAGCAAAGGTTAGCAGAGGCTAACAGTCGACATAAAAGCTATGCAGATGCCAAGAGAGTGCCCCATAATTTTTCCATAGGTGACAAAGTACTTTTGAGAGTAAAACCTCATAAGAGTTCCATCAAGTTTGGAAAATATTCTAAGTTGTCTCCTCATTATGTAGGACCCTTTGAAGTCCTTGAGGAAATTAATTCTGTAGCATACCGAATCGCCTTACCACCTGCTCTTCCAAAATGCATAATGTATTCCATGTGTCCTATCTTAAAAATTACATCCCAGGAGATAGTCATGTTATTGATTGTACTGCTTTACAAGGATCTTGGGCTAATAACTCTCGAGCCCGTAAAGGTGCTGGAGGTACATGTGAATAAATATTCAACAAGCTTCCTTCGGGTATATTTTTCTCTAAGTATCGGCCTGTGCATCGCAAATAAGCCACTCGACCTTTTTGTCAAACTCTGCTGCCCCCTCCAAGTGTCTACTCTGCGCTCCCCAAAGGTTTCCTTTCCTTCACATTTTGGGAATCCCCGCTATGCTTCCATGTGTCATCACTGCACACAATTGATGATCGCTTCCCTTCACTTTTGAGTAAAGCTCCGCCCACGCGCCACATGTCACCTTGGTGCAAGTTTTCAATGGTGAAAGATAAAGATTCACACAGGCTGCGCTATGCCGCCACGTGTCTCTTTGGTGGGTTTTGTATTTGGGCGATGAATAAAGCAAACCAAATGATGCGACTGGCCACCACGTGTCATAATTACTTTACGAGGTGATGAAACTTGCCTGCTTGACCTTGCCAGGACCACCACCATCATTTGCAGAGGATGCACCTAAGCCTAGAATGACCGGATGGCTCGAGAACACCCACATAACATCTACAAGATGTGGCAGACATGTGTTTGGTGCATGGGGTCACCTCATAGAATGTAGTGCTGAGGCCCCTTGCCACATCCTTCAAGGGAAAAGTGCTAGATTGGTACTGGACATTTCCAGCTAGCACTATCCATACCTGGGATGAGCTTGGAGATCCGTTATATGAGAGGTTTTCAAATGATGGAGATCGCTCCTCGTTGTACCATCAACTATCTGTCATAAAACAAGCTCCCCAAGAGGCTATGACAGACTTCAATGCCCGATTCAACACAAACTGGCAGAGGATCCCTATTGCTATACACCCGACTCCTGAGTTGGCATTCATATTTTATTTGAAGTCCATCAACCCCAACATTTCTATGATGATCAAGTCTTTGGGAGGAGATACTCTGCCAGATGCTTACAGTGTCACCATTAAAGCCAAGAATCATTTGATAGATTGTGAAAAGTTTCCTCCTCGGCCATCATGCCAATATTTCCTGAAATATCAATGCCTGCACATGAAGTCACGTTGACGAGTGTGCCTTCACCTCCCTAGTCAATGTACACATATGCAGCAATGCCACAAAATGTTGCCTCTACATCCAGTTGTCCCAAGGAAAAAATGAGTGATCTTAAAGAAATGCTGTAGATAATGGAAAATGACATAACTACCCTCAAGTGAAACCAATCAATGCCTTTGAAGCCTACCTATCAGAATTATCAAGGCATACGGTCTTCATATCATTAGAATCAGTACCAAGGCAGTTCCCGCAATAATCCACCAGCTCCGACAGCCAACCAAATAGTGTCGGTACCTACTCCATTGATGAGCACTTCACCAAGCTCGAGTAGGGAATTGACTGCGAGATAGAATAACCTCATTGATGATATCAATCCATGGTGCTTCCCTTACAGTGATGCGCATATGCCCCAGAACTGTCCGCATGGAAACTTACAACAAAAGGTGGCGGAGCAGCGTAGCCAAGGTGCGACATTAGACCACGGATTATAGGTATATGCCTCACCACAAATGGAGAGCGTGGTTCTTACTATGCAAATGCAAGGAATGTCCCTAGAACAAGAATCTAACATTTCTCCTGATCACACACTTTTCTCATGGATGGAAGAAGAAGAAACAATGTTTACTAATGATACCTTCATATCCGAAACGCCACAAGTGCAATCTGACTATAACACTCACTCAAAGAGGAGATTTACCGATGAATCAGTTGCTCTGCAACTATCTAGTCCACAACCTAAAAGTGCTTCTGATCAGATACCTAGCACTTCCATTGCGCCGCTACAATATCAGTCGTGGAAGGAAATTATGATAACGAGAGCAAAGGAACATAAACATTCAAGTTCGCCACCTTTTAATGTGGTGGAAAAATTGAAGAAATAATTCTCTAATATGTCTCTATGGGACATTCTAGCTATCCTGGAGCAGAAGATGCTATTACAGAAGGCTCTTCAAGCAAAGATCAGCGCAATGCCAATGAAGTAGTTAGCCAATGCAAAGGCTATTGATCAACTATCTCCTACTAAATTCCTTACGAATAACACAACACAAGCCCCTGCTGAAGTTAGAGATAAGTCGAAGCCCCAGCCCTTCTTCTTAACTCTCATTATAAGGAAGAAGTTATTGCACAATGCTATGATTGATTCTGGTGCTAGCACCACAGTTATGCCTAAACAAATAGCTGAAGCTTTAGGACTTAGCTATGAACCTATGAAAAGGAGAGTAATGTAGCTTGATAGAAACAAAGTTGAAACGGTAGGTATGATCAAGGCACTTCCTTTAACTTTATTTTCTTGCCCTATTATCAATGTGCCACAAGACACTATGATCATAGATGTTCCTCCCATCTTCGGCCTCTGTCTATCCTAAGAATTTACTTCAAGGGTGGGTAGATACCTGTCCTTGGATTGGTCACATCTAATTCTCAAAACCAAGCATGACACAAAAATGAAGATAGAATTAGAAGCGTTACATTATGAACATGTAGTAGATGAAGCCATGATCAATTTTGAATCCGCGCATACCTCAATCACCAAGCAAGGAATGTATTGCGTTGAATTAATAGAGGAAGGAAAGGTGACCAAAGACTGGAATGATCAAGAGGATGCTCTGTTAAATGAACACATGGACAATGACCCTTTCAACAATTACCATGCTACATGACTGGGCACCTATGTAATATATGATGAAGATCAAGTTCTCCCAAAGGTTGCCAAAGAGTTCAAAAGTGGCCAAACACTTGAGCTATGGACATTGTACTTTGATAGGGCAAGATGCAAAGTAGGCGCCAGAGTGGCGATATGTTTGATATCCCCACAAAATGAAAAAATGCTAAGGTCTTTCCGCTTCCAACTCGCTTGTTTGAACAATGAAGCCGAATATGAAGGATTAGTTTAGGGTTTAAGCCTTGTGGAGCGAATGGGAATTAAGAAATTAATGGTGTTCAAAGATTTTGAACTGGTGGTCAACCAAGTCTGGGGAATTTCCATGGCAAGGAATGTCTGCATGAGATTCTATCGACATCGAGTCTGGGACCTGGTTGAGGGTTTCAAAGCCTTCAACATTCAAACTATTTCCCGAGGCCAAAATGGCGACGTAGATCATATGGCAGCAGTCGGATCCTAGTTTGATCCTGCTTCTGACCTTATACATAACAAACACTTTGTATGAGTAATAGTCTGACCAACGATTCTCGATAATGATCAAAGTTGGTAGGTGTTTGAAAGTGATGAACACATTGCTTCATTCATCTAGCAGTCGGGGGAGTTTTTCGATCAGATCCAACCAAAGATCGCAAAGACTTATGAAGGACAAATCATGCAGCTCAAATCTAACAAGCTTCCGAAAGGATTGGTTACTCTTGAAAACCTTTTTGATTATGATGATGTAAGAAATGATAGATGAAATTTTGTGGCAGACATAAGCAACTACATAGTGCTTCAGGTCGCAGATGGGAGAAAGCTTCGAGTCGGGAAATATGTCCAACGACATGATAAAGAAAGGATCATCAATTTCTGTGAGAAATATGGAGGAGCAATGGCCTGGTCCTATGATGAACTGAAGGGATATGATCCTGACATCATCCAACACATGATCGAGCTAACAGAAGGTTCAAAACTAGTCCAAGAAAAGCAAAGGCTAGTAAAACCCAAAATTGAAGCAATAATGGCACAAGAGCTAACAAAGCTAATCAAGTCACAGATTGTCTTCTCAATCAAGCATAGCACGTGGGTGTCCAATCTAGTCCTGGTCCAAAAGAAGAATAAATATATCCACTTGTGTGTGGACTTCCGAGACCTGAACATAGCATCCGTCAAGGATCATTATCCACTTCCTTCTATAGAGATAATCATGCAAACAATAGTAGGATCAGAAATGTTTTCTCTACTTGATGGCTTCTCTGGTTATAATCAGATTCAAGTTAAAGAAGAGGATCAACACAAGACTACATTCAATACAAAGTGGGGAACATTCACATATGCTAAAATTCCTTTTGGTTTATCCAACGCAGGGGCAACATTCTAGCGGGCAATGGACATTGCTTTCAGCGAGATGATCAATATGATTATCCTAATTTATTTAGATGATCTTACTGTGTTTTCTAAGTCTAAGGATGATCATTTTGATCACTTAGAAATGGTTTTTCAAAAATTCTAGGATTTCATTTCCCTGAATCCAAAAAAATGTGTATTCGGAGTGCTGCAAGGCAAGCTATTAGGACACGCGGTGTCCAAAGAAGGAGTTTCAGTCAACCCCGACTGGGTAAAATCCATCAAGGAACTTCCCCTTCCAATTAACAAGAAATGCATTCAGTCCTTCCTGGGAAAGGTAAATTTTTTTGGAAAGTTTATTGTTGACTTCGCGGGAATAATTAAGCCAATCACCCTGATTCTTAAAAAAGATCAAGCATTTAAATGGACAAAGGAAGCCAAAGAAGCCTTTGAAAAATTTAATGATACTATTTCCTCAGCTCTAGTACTAGTTAATCTAGACTTATCTAAGGACTTTATAATGTATGTATTAAGTAGCAAGTCCAGTATTGCTACTGTCTTAACTCAAAAGGATAATGAAGGAAAAGGAGAACATCCGGTGGAATTTTATTCCCAGACCCTGAAGGAATATGAGATGAATTATAATTTCTTTGAAAGGAAAGCCTTTGCAATAGTAAATGGACTTAAAAAATTCTTCCATCTAATTTCCTGCAACAAAGTGATTGTCTATGTCGCGCATTCCAGTGTGCATGAATATATCATGGAGGGAGAAATCAAAGAAAAAAGAGCTAATTGGATCACCAAGATCCTTGAATATGACATTGAGGTCAAACCCACTAAAACCATCTGTGGAAGAGGACTGTGCGAATACATGGCACATAATGAAGAGATACCCGCTGAGGAAGAGCAACTGGAGCTTGTTCTGATGAATAAGCTAGGGTATAAGGGTTGTTGGCTAGCAAATAGAGTGAGGTTTATGCAAACAAGAAAGTATCCACCAGGTCTTTCCTCCCAAAAGAGGAGATACTATCGATTGCAAAATTGCAGAAATGCACTATTGGAAGGGGTCCTTTCCAAAAGGAATTTTAGTGGCCTTCTCTTGCGATGCGTTATTGCAGAGCAAGCGAAGAGAATCCTTGAAACTTTCCACAACAATGCTATGGGTGGACACTTCTCCACTAAGACCACTGCCATCAAAATCATGTGCGCAGGTTAATATTGGCCCACACTTTTCAACGACTCTCACTCCTTGGTGAAATCTTGCAAAGAATGCCAATTTTTTATAGGCAGAAGGAAGAATTCCACAATGCCTCTCAAGCCTATTGTGGTAGACGAACCATTTGCAAAATGGGGCTTGAACTTCATCAAGATGATCAATCTCGCTTCCAGTGCAGGACACAAGTGGATTCTGACGGCTACAAATTACTTCACAAGATGGACAGAGGCCGCTCCGCTTAAAAACACAACAAAGGCAGAAATAGTGGATTTACTCAAAGAGCTGGTGACAAGGTTCAACCCTCCGAAGACTATCATTTCCAAAAATTCCAGAGCTTTCCTAGGTGCAAAGGTATGTCACTTTGCATGAAAAAATGGCATATAAGACATCGTCGAATTATTACCTACAGGGAAATGGCCTAGCTGAGTCAACAAACAAGAACCTGGTCTGATTCCTTAAAATAATTGGTTTAGTGCACCAGAGAGAATGACACAAAAACCTCTGAGCGGTGCTTTGGGCAGACCACATAACTCCTAAGAAAGTCCTTAAGACTTCGCCTTATGAGTTGGTATACGGGAAAGAGGCACTGTTTCCTATATCTATGGAGATTCCAATGCTTCAACTGTTGAAATCCCTCGAGATAGAATGAAATGGCACCATGGAGGTTTGGCTTGCCAAACTATTAGAGGTACAAGAAAAAAGGGAGAAGTCCCTAATAGCCATGACAAACTACCAACAAGTGGTCAAGCGATGCTTTGACAAGAGGGCATTCGACCAAGGCCTAAAGTGCGGAGACTTAGTGCTAAAATTTAATGAAAGGGCTGCTAAGCTAGGTCAACACAAGAAATTTGATAGCCTTTGGGAGGGCCCCTTTAAAATAATCAAGTGCAAAGAGCATAATTCTTTCGAATTAGAAAGCATGAACATGAAGCCTTGGGAATTCCGATCAACGAGATTCATCTTGAGCTGTTCCATTGAGTGGAATTTTTTTACTATTGTATATATGTGAATAATGCTTTTATTTTTCTTTCCCTTTGTGTTGGCCGGTATTTTTTGAAATTAATTCGTGTTTCAGCGGAAAGCAACCCATCATTGCAGAGAACACAATAGTAAAATACTTTGCAGAAATAATAAAGGAAAACACCCATATGCCAGGGAAATCAACCAGTGTGCTGAAAGGAAAGAAACCCATATGACAGAATGCCAAAAGAAAAGAGCCATAGATTTTATAAAGATATATTTCATTATATTTATATGCTTTCATTTTTACATGGAAAAAATGGCTAGAGGGCCATAATCCAAAAAGTATATGATTATACGTGGTTTTCTTTTCAGATATATACTATATGTATGGCCTTTTTAGGCATATATACAAAAAATAGACAACAGATGGTGTATTCTTAAAATCACGAAAAAAGAAGAAGTCTAGGAGGTATTTTATCCAACGACACAAGCAACAACAATCGATGCATCAATGGCAACATCTACCATGTCCTCATCAACAGGCACACCAGAAGTAGAAACAACATCATTTGGAACAACCATTGGTGGAGGAAACACAAGGTTGTTGAAGTTAGTGTAGCAGTCAATATTGTAGAATGTCACTACGTTGTAAATGCGGAGGAGAAAGTACAAGGCTTGGGTAACTCTCTGTTGGTGTTCGTCAAGTGTCTGGAGGCAGAATTTGCTAAGAAAAAACAACCACAGGATGACCGCTTCTTCCTTAATGTAATGCCTGAGGTCACTAACTGTTGGTAGGCCTACCCCATATCCAACATGAGCAATGACCTCACCTAGACCATTCAGGTACTTTTTAGGAAAGATTTCTTTGACTAACTTCAGAATCAAAGGCTTGGGGATGGGGCGCCGGTCCTAGCTCAGTTGGTTAAGGTGTTCCCTGTAGCAGGGCGCCCACCATGGGTTCGAATCTCTGGCGCTCCCGTGGTACCAGTTGGTGTGTCCCGCCAGCACTGCCGGTCACGGTAAAAAGTTTACTGGTGGTGGGGGGTTATATGGGGGGCCGTGCTGCACCCGATTCCCCTTGTTAAAAAAAAAAAAAAAGGCTTGGGGATACTAATATCCAACATAGATGCAACGAAGTGCAAGAAAATGTCGGTATTGACGCGGTATTTGTCTTCATACTCAATGCAGTCCCAACCCAGAACCCACTTCATGGCTATCAAAGCTAGGGAGTGTTTGTTTTTGGTCATCCTTTTCAAGCACCTAGTTGAAATCTCTCCGAGGAAAGCTGTCTGCGACTTATAAGAAACTAGCCTAATAGGAGTATCCATGGTATTGACTCACTGCTACTACCTTCTAACTACTTCTGAAAGCTGCCTATAGCCTAGCCTATGAGAACCTTTCCAGTAATAAAACCAAATACTAAGCCAATGACCTATTGCTAAAAATTGCTCAAATGTTAAATGTGATTTTTTCACTACTTAGAGGCCTATTTATAGAAAACATGAGGAAAAGAATGCTAATCCGCTTCTCAAAAAATGTGATGGTAACCAAGTGTTGGCTTGAAAAGCGTGCTTGGGTTTACTTTCATTTCTTGATCAGTTACGTATGCAAAAGTATGATTCAATGCGTGTAGAGTTAATGAGAGCTAATTAATTAGCTTAAAAATGGTGGTGCTCATCGGCAGTGAGCTGCACGGTCCAAAGGCTATTGTATCACCTCATAGGCATTTCCTAGAACCCAAGGCATGATTCATATATTTTTAGGTTCCGGTTGTTGCTTTGGCTTAATCATTCTGTTCGGGATATTAATTGCCAACGCATACGAATGCTGAGTTAAAACAAAAATCGCTGACCCAAGTTCCAAGGAGATCGCCTCGTATCACATGATTGCCAAATGCAATTATTACTTTTTGCCACTTCAGCTGCCAAATATCCCATCTTCGCATGAGCCAAGGAGTTGGCAGTACATGTCGAATTAAATGCAAAAGCCCACTTTCTTCTACCACTTTGAGTAAAGATAGCTAAAATATTGCACGAAGAAAATTTTAATGCTTAAATGTCTTTTGAAAAATGCTAAGCCAAGTGAAGAGAAGTTTTTGGAATATCCAGAGTCGAGGAAAAATTACAAAGAATTCAAAACCTGTAGAAGCTTTCATCTAAGGAAAAAATGTCGAAGAGTTCATCACAAAAAATTTAGAAGGAGACTTGCCAACACTTGCTTAGAGCTATACGATCATCAAAGGCTATGTATATCTTTGAAGATTTATCATATGCTACCCATGGTATACCAGGTAAGCCGAAGAAGCAAAATACAATGTAGCTAGATAGGCCCAAAGATTATAGAAACTAGAAAAGGGTTGAGGAAGAATGGGATAATATTCATGACCCACGCCTTGCGAAAAACCATAAGTCTTTAAGAGAAGTAGTCTGTGCAAGATGAGGGCATCTCAGAAAACCATATCAACAACAAAAAAGGTATGGTATAGCAAGATTCTGCAATACATGGTCCCGCTGGTACATTATTGCTTAGAGATAGTTGATGCTGCCATTCAACATTATAACCTGAACACCCACTGCATCGAGGTCCGAACCTTGAATGTTAACATTAGCCCACAAGCCATTTAGCACATGGTATGTATCCCAGGCCCAAGTACCAGAAATGAGAAAATTGAGTCCTTCGCTCCTGCTAAAGGAGAAAACACATGGAAGGTGATGAAAAAGAGCTCAAATTTCCTAATGGAGGAAATTAACAAGAAGGGAATCCTAAGCGCTAAGCTGCCAAGTATCTCGTTGCCACACTATTCATTTCTTGAAGATATGTGGGATGCCTTGTCAATGCTAGAGTTTGTGTGCGACTGGGACTTTGACGAGATGGTGGAGGCTTTTCAATTGGGGCCGACTTTCCAATTTCGCAAGCAACACAATATCTTCTGGTACAATTTCTTCGAATTCCTCGTGAGGAAATGATACGGAAAATAGAAAATTACCCGGTGGAAGGGAAGTTTAGATTTCTCTTCTTCCTGGTTCATATGTTCCTACATCAAAACGCTGACTTCTTCGACAGATATTTTGAATTGTCTATTTTTCATGAGAAGCAGAGGAGGAGGCTAGTATCCACATGGACACCCTTTCTTTCCATGACATATGATTACTATGCATTTTTGGATTATTTAATAACTCCAGTTTTGCAAGATTTGCAAGGAGGAGGTGACATAATCTGACTCAACATAGATCAAACCAGATATATGCAAAGTTTCACTCCTGCTTGTGACTGGTTCTTTGGAATGGATTTCACACTTCTCCGGATGCGGGGCTTGACCGATCAACCTTTTCTACTCGCAACTTGTGTCACGAATAGGGTGCTTGCGCTCGAAATGTATTGACAGGTGTGCGTTATTGATTATACCTTCTACAACAACCAAAGCGTCAAGAGGAAATGATTCTTTACTTGTCTGAAGAATTTCAAAATAGTGACTCTAGTAAAGAAGCAATCACATCAGCTATTGCAGGATAAAATGGCTCATTTAGGGTTGGTTTTGGCATGTAATAAATGGGAGTATAACCCTTTCAATGATATACTACAGCCGCACATGAAGGTTACTCACATTCCTCAACCCTACTGGGAAAAGAGGCGCAACCCGCGGGCGGATAAGGATGAAATTTTTGTTGAACTAGCGCATGCACCCACACAGGATAATAGAGAGCCATGGCACAAGTTTTACTTTGTTGTGGCAGAGGCAAAGGATAGTGTCTAGATGGAACACACCATGTACAACAAGTTGTTGAAGGATGATGAATAGACTAATGAGAAGAGATAAGCTTTCTGGAAATATTGCCAAGAGACAAGACAGTTGAATGCTCCTTATGAAATCTTGAAGGAGGACAAAGAATTTGAAAAATGGTGGGATGAGGAGAATCCCAGCTCCAAATCTAGCACCAATAAAGGCAATGACCCAGAAGGTGGGTCCGAACAAGAAGACGAAGAAGAACCAATGACTTATGCATCATCTGCACCACAAGAGAAAAGCTCTGGACAACCCATCTCTATAGCCACAAATGTGCAGTTTAATGTATCGAGGGCTTCACATACACTCACTTGGGTCGCTAAGGTAAATAGAGTGTCACAGTAGCAGTCGAAAGTAACTGCCAAGGCTAGGGAAACCCTGCCTGCAAAGCGGTAGCGGACGGTGGCCACTGTTTGGGAGAGTTCACAAGAACCCATTGGAAGACAGGTGCTTGCAGCTAGCAAGGAGCCCGAAGAAGGGGAAGAGTTGCTAACGAGTCAAGGGCCGCCATTGACTAGTTAGTAGGTAAAATTTTCTCCTTCTTCTCTTGCTTCTCAGTCCTTAGTATCCCCCACTATCTTCGTGGAAATCCCCACCACGAGTGTTGGCTTTCGTTTCCCACCTTTGATCCAACACATACAACAGGCCAACTCCACGATGACAAATCCTTCACCGTTTCAGCCCATGAGTCCTCTGCCAGTTCACCAATTGAACCTTGGCAAGTGGAAAGCCCTTCTGCTGGTTCTCAAAAAAGCTTTGGAATGTGCCCCCCTTCTCCCCACAAACTGTCACTCTCCAGAAGAAGCAAATTCTCGAGCCTATCAAAATTACCTATCCATATGCCCTACCTTTCGGCGCTCCTTTCACAGGTGGGCGAGTCTCATCACTGAACCTATTCATGGCATAGATGGACTCTGAAAAAGAGGTACACACAAATAGAATACAAAAGCGCAAGGCCAAGGAGGATAGTAAGCCTGTGGAACCAAAGATACAAACTCTCTATGATGAGACCCAACAAGTGTTGAAATTTGTGACCCTATACTTGATAGTAACCAAGCCACAAGGGGAGATGAGTCTAGAAGACCACAAAGTGTATGCAATAGGGCTTGACATGAAGGTGACCTAACCACAAGATATGGTTGAGCTAATGGAGGAAAAACAACGGGTGGTCACCTCCGACTTCCTTAAAACTAGTCGCCAGTTGAAGAAAATGGATGAGTAGCTTAAATCAGTAAGGGAAAAGGCTAGTTTTTTGGAGAAAAAGGAGAAATACCTGGAAGCGGATGTTGCATGTTTGATAGAGAGGGTGATGGTAGTAGAGAATGAAAGGAACAGACTTTAGGGGGAGCTTGCGAAAGTTCAGACTATCAACCCTGCTATGGTTAATGAGTTGCGTACTAAGAATCTAGAGGTGGAGTAAAATTTTTAGCTAGGGAATGAGGAGTTGGAGTGGCGTTGCATTGAATGTGATCAAGGGATGGCACAAAAGAATGAAGCCTTAGAGCATTAGCGAGTTCAATATGAGCAAAAGATACAGGAGAAAGATGCCAAATTTGAGGGCCGAAAGGCCCAATTAGAAAAAGAACTTCAGGAGACAAAGTCCTCTCTTGACATGAATTTGGAAAACTACTCCCAAGCCAAGAAAAAATGGCATAAAGAAATGAGCAGCTCAGGGGAGTAACTGGCATTCGAAAAAAGAAAAAAGTGTAGAATTGGCTGAGGTCATTAACTCAAAGGACGTGAAGATCGCTTCTCTTAAAAGCTCTCTCTCGCCCTCCCCTGCATAGCCGGATCTTGTTCCACTGGTTAGGCAGTTGTATATTTCTCATTGGGAAAATATTAAAACTCTTTGGCTAACTCTGCAACCCACTCTCTGGTTCATCGCCAAAGTAGCAAAAATGAGCCAAGAGGCTCATAATACAATTGAGTATTTTTCACAGTTTATCTCAGAAAGGGTTCCAGAAGAAAAGGATCTACTCACCAAGCTATATTTGGTCTTTGATGAAGACCTTGCCAAGGCAGGAATTGAAGATTGGAATGCTGCCGCCCAGACGACAAAAAAGTTTATCCATTGCCACTTTGCCTTCCAGCACACTAAAGTAGCCATAGCTACTCTGAACAAGATAATGGATGACATGCGGGAGAGTTTCTCCATATTAAGTGAGATGGGTTTTCCATCCCCATTCCTAGAAGATGGCTCTATTGCTACAACTGAGCAGATTGCAAAAATAATAGAGAAGGAAAATGACCCGGGTGCTTTCCAGAATTTCAACCATCCTCCCACCGCAACTGACATTGAGGGAGTTATTTATCCACTTGCACAACTATTCTTTCATTGCGAAGCAGATGCCGACTTTCTTGAGACACCGCCTTATAAGCAGGAGCTCAACCTGGTTGGAGCACAGGAGAATTTTTGCAACATAGTCAAGCCATCCAAGGATGATTGGTTGCCACTGTAGGTGACTCTTTCCAAGCTCTAATTCCGTCACCTGGTGAATGGCACTTTGGTCTGAAAACCAGAGAAATTTTGGGTTCTCTGTTCCTCAAGTGAAACACCCTTGGTAGTCGCCAAAAGCTGTGAATAAATATTCAATAAGCTCCCTTCCCCTTTGGGTATATTTTTCTCTAAGTATCAGCCTGCACATCACAAATAAGCCACTCGACCTTTTTGTCAAACTCTACTGCCCCCTCCACGTGTCTGCTCTGTGCTCCCCATAGGTTTACTTTCCTTCGCATTTCGGGAATCCCCGCTATGCTTCCATGTGTCATCACTGTGCACATCGATGATAACTTCCTTTCACTTTCGAGTAAAGCTCTACCCATGCGCCACATGTCACCTTGGTGCAAGTTTTCAATGGTGAAAGATAAAGATTCACATGGGCTACACTATGCCACCACGTGTCTCTTCGGTGGGTTTTGTATTTGGGTGACGACTAAAGCAATCCAAATGTTGCAACTAGCTACCATGTGTCACAATTACTTTACGGGGTGATGACACTTGCCTACTTGACCTTATTGGGACCACCACCATCATTTGCAGAGGATGCACCCGAGCCTAGAATGACTAGATGCTTGGTTTTGAATCTTTTCTATTGCAACAACCTGGAGATATACTCAATTCTGCATCATTGCTGGAGATTGTGAAATCTTTTCTGTTACTGCTCTCTAAGGCAGTGGGACTTTTCAGCTATATATACTTCTCTCTGTTTTGAGGGAAGGGTCTGAATTTTTCAGAAGAATACTGATTTAAAAGAAAAAAGACACGAAGCCTTTATATTTTTATTTTTATTGCAAAGACTCTCAGACTGTGCCAATTGTTCAGCCTTTTTGTTCTTTTATGTTATTTAATTAACTATAGACTGTGTTGCTATTGTCTAGATACTTCATTCAAGAACTTCTATAAATTGAATGCAATTTTGCTTGTCTAGATCATGTCTTATGACTCTTCTTGGCAGTAGGAATGTATGCAATGTTATTTTACGTCAATGAATGGATTATCTATACCTTAATCTTTAGTTTCTGCCTTTCTAGGACATCACAAATTACTAATCGGGCCCTTAAATCTATGATTTATCATGCCTATTTTTAAGTCTTGGTGCATCACCTTAGTTTAGACTTTATTTTTATATATCTGTTTCCTTTTCCCTTTCCTAACCCCATTATAGAAGAAGCTGACTTCTTTAAAAATACGGAGGTCACTCAGTTTAGCGCAAAAAGGTCCCCCATAAACTAAGTTTCCCATAAGTACTATTAATTTGTCAACTTTCAACATCAACAGTACGTAAGCTTCACTTACATAATAGGGATGTCACTCAATGCAAATTTCAGTGAGATCAGTACATGGAGGACTCAGAAACATGGGAAGACTATGAGGAAATTCAACAAAAGTTTCCAAATATTCTCAAAGCTTTTGAGAATAATGAATAAAACTTATGTATTTGAATTTTTATGTTTGAAATAATACCTTAAGTCAAAGGGGATGATGATTCATAAGGGGGGGTATGTTACACCCCGATTGTATAGCTACTAAGATATTAGCATTGCATAGGGTATAAGTGATTGTAAAAGACAATTCTGTGAATGAATAAGATATGTTGCACCTTGTTATCAATATGAGTTTTGTACATTAATGATTGTCTCATTTTATGTTGTTTCAATTGATGTTATTCATGGTGAAAATATGCATTATGAAGTTGATGAATCATGTTGATATATCTTGTGAATTTTATCTATATTGCTATTGTTGTGAGCATTTGATTTCCGTGAGTTTATGATGGTGGATGCAGGTATGATAACCATTCCTCAAGGCGGAGGGGAATTATCACTTGGGAGAGGGGCTTGGTCTTTTAACCGGTAATGTTAACTAGTTGAGCATACACACACATCATTATGGGTTTGGAGGAACCAAGTTAGATAAATTGGTCTTGATAAGTCATCCATAGGATTTAAGAGTTTGGTTTACTTCTTTGTGCTTTGTGAGTGATAATTTTTTATTTATCAGGCTTACTATACTATGATCCTTGTATAGAAAATGTGAGTGATATATGTTTATAGGTTGAGTGGGAATGCATACACATGTATACATTATGTACACGTATCTATATGTATAAACATATCGATACATACATATGATAGGCAGATGGATATGCTCATATGTATGTGTCGACATGGTATACATATACATATGTATACACAGAGGTATATACGGTTATACACATGTATATACATACACACCTCGCCTATTATCTGTGGATAAAAATAATATTATGGTATTATTGTCTGGTAATTTACATGTATATGTATGTATATATGTATATATCGATGGAGTATTGATATTAAATGATATATACTTAGATACGTAAATATATATGTATATATATATATTTATATTTTACATAAGGGATAAATATATGTATATATATTATAGTAAGATAATATATACACACACACACACACACATATATATATTAATAATTACTTAATATAAATACATATATAATATATAAAATATATAAATATATATAGTTTAAATATTTTAAAACTCTAAAGTGAAAAATTAAAAGATTTAATTTTTACTTGGAGTAAATATTATAGAATGGACTATTGAGAAATTAATAAATCTCAACAAAGGGATAATCAAGCCTTTTCATTCAAAACTTAAACTATAGAGAAAGTGAAATATTTGAGGTGAATATTTAAAACAAGGAAAAATATTTCTGAAATAGGTTTTTTCCCTTGAAATGACATTGGAAGGAAACACCGAAAATTTTGGAAGAAATTTTCAACAAGAACTGGAAAGAGGGCAACACAGCTTGAAGGGTATGATGTGTTGCAAAATTTACCTTGACCAATTCACTGAAATGATGAATCATTTCTTCTTGGGCGCCATAACTGGTAATTTCCTGTAAGTGGCATTTTTTTCCTTTCTGAGTTGATTAAGTCTTGATTTGCTTGCTCAAATGAGGTCGATTCACACTCATTTTTGATGAATAAGGGTTTAGAAACCCGCTAGGTTTCACTTTGAATATTTCTAGGCATTTTACTATTAATCTACATGCCTCCATAAGTGGAAATTGTTGCATTTTGGGCCCTATATATAGACGCCATTCCATTCAATGTTGCATCACTTGAGCAATTTGAGTTTAGCATTTTCATTGAGCTCTCATATCCATTTCATTATTTTGTTTGTATTTTCTGTTTTACTGAGTAGAAAAATAAAGTGAGTTCTACTAGCAACTGCCTTTAACAGTGACAATCCCAAGTTAAGCTGAGAGTGAAGTCATTATGAGTTATAGTTGAGTAAGAAATTAGTGGTGGAATCATAATTGAGAGAAGAGAATTAGGAAGTTCATTATAGAGTGAGATACTATCATTGAGAGGCCATTTTCAGTGTGAAGTCTCTGTAATTTTGGAAGTTTGTTTGAAAGAGGGACTGGAAGAACAATTATGGAAGGAGAAGCTTAAAATCAGGCATGAATCCTCTTTAATTTGTAACTTTTATTTGAGTGCTGGTTTCTTTTATCTTGTGTTTATTGTTTTCCATAAGTTCTAATAAGATAGAACTATTATAATGAACATCTAAAAGCAATGCATAATAGGGAAATTTTTGTAAGGGAATCAATGAAAAAGGGAATGGGTGAAAAGGGGTTTTATGTGAAAGAACTTTAGGGAATAATTTACTTATTTTGCATAAAAGGGAAAAAAGGAAAAAAATAAAAGGGAAGGATTTATATGCATTTTGAATGAATATTGCATGTTGTGTATGATCTCCATATATGGAGAATACATAGAAGTATTAATTATCTACTAGGTTCGAAATGAAGATAGAACCGAGTATGGTATTAAGCTTAAGTTATTAGGTTAACTGTGACAAGCTAAACACTCCTAGGATAAAGATTTCCTAATTAAGAGTTAGGTTACAAGACACTTGTGGACTGACTCATTTCTAAGTAGATAGTTTGAGGTAGGAAGTCTGGGGTGACTCTATACCCATTGAAGGACATATCCTACACGTAGAGTAAGATAGCCCCAAGTCAAATCGGCCCTGAGTAGTGTAAGTGATAGATGAATTACTCAGTCGTTTATTGAACTAGAATACTATGGCCATAGTAATTTAATGTACCTACATCCTCTTAGATTAGGTGATGATTACATTGTTAGTTAACCATGATCCAATAAGTACATACTAGTTTGGGATTATGGGATTTGCAAGAATCTAGTTATGTAGGACACACCACTATGCTTAGTTGGTTAAAAAAATCAATTACTCAACCAATCCTTTCGACGATGGGAGGTCCATTCATTGAAAAATGAATTTGCGGGGGACCACATTATAAGTCTGTGGTTGGTGGAAAAGCACCTGAGTGATGTTTCTCCTCCACAAAAGACGTATGAAGAACCAAGACTTGAAAGGGAAGATCCTAGACCGTCTTACTACTATTTGTGCAAAAGCTATTTAAGCTATGTATGTAATTCTTATGCTTTCGTACTCTGTTATTTACTTTGAAAAGGAAAAAGTTATTTTATTATGAAAGGCATTGAATTGTAAGTGTTTATTACTCATTTACTTTCGTTTATAAGTTGTAAAATTAAGGAATTTTAATTTTTATAAGTTGTAAAATTAAGGAATTTTAATTTTTATAAGTTGTAAAATTAAGGAATTTTTATCTTTTTCCTTTTTTTCCCTTTTATGCAAAATAAGTAAACTATTCCCTGAAGTTCTTTCACATAAAACCCCTTTTTGTCCATTCTCTTTTTCATTGATTCCCTTACAAAAATTTCCCTATTATGTATTGCTTGTAAATGTTCATTATAATGGTTCTATCCTATTAGAACTTATGGAAAACAATAAAAAAAAGATAGAAGAAAGCAACACTCAAATAAAAGTTACAAACTAAAGAGGATTCATGCTTAATTTTAAGCTTCTCCTTCCAAAATTGTTCTTCCAGTCCCTCTTTCAAACAAGCTTCCAGAATTACAGAGACTTCACACTGAAAATGGCTTCTGAATGATAGTATCTCACTCTATAATGAACTTCCTAAGTCTCTTCTCTCAATTATGAATCCACCACTAATTTCTTACTCAACTATAAATCACAATGACTTCACTCTCAGCTTGGGATTTTCATTGTTAAAGGCATTTGCTAGTAAAACTCACTGTATTTCTCTACTCAGCAAAACAAAAAATACAAACAAAATAATTAAATGGATATGAGAGCTCAATGAAAATGCTAAACTCGGATCCCTTAAGTGATGCAACACTGAATAGCATGGCGTCTATCTATAGGGCCCGAAATGCACTAAAACCTATGAGCTCATTACACAACAATGTGAAAACCTTATCAAAAGATAATGGTTGAAAAGTTCTTGTGTCACAATGGCAAGAGAAAAGAACTTATGGAAGTGAAAAGGAAAATGTAATCCCTAGTAACTTGTGAAAATTGGGACTAATTAAAAAAATATTATCACTGGAGTAGGAACTCCTAAACCAACAACTTATCATATTTTCTAGGATTGCGGAAGACTAAGCAAACAGGTTATTTAGGAAGGTTAGGAAGAATAAACCAGTATATACCTTACCCTACAATAAAGTTATATGACTCTAAAGAAGGAATGAGAAAACCCCTTAATTGTAGCAACCTACAATTGTAAAGAGTCAAGAACTTTTGGATTTAGAGAAAACACTTACGAATCTATGTGTATGCAGTGTCGACAGAAATTAGATTGAAGAAGGAAGTCAATGAAGGAAGTTTCCATGGGGGTTGGAGAACTCTTGACATAAACCTAACTCTTGTGTAAAGACATGATCTAGCAAGAAAAAAGTTAGTACCAAGGAAAAAGAGAAAGGACTAGAATGGTCAAAAGCAAAGTGATCAACAATGTGGGCATGATTCCACCAACCAAAAATAATGAGATTATTGGAGTTTGATTAAGATGAGAAAAAGAGACCAAACAACTTGGTATCTCTTGATATTAGAGGAGAATAGGATTCCAAGCAATGGAATTAAGTCACTTGAAAAAGAGTGAATATAAGAAAGAAAATTAAAGTGGAAGAGTCAGTTTGGTCTAACCAGAGGATTAGATAGTACATAGAATGGTTAGAGTATAAGCTGAACTCACCAACATGATTGTAAAAACCAACATTTTTTAAGAATTTCAAAAGGAAATGGAATACAATAAGCATTACATGACAAAGCAATAAGTGGTAAGGAAAAAAACATTCTAAGATGGAAAATACATCAAGAAAGAGGCTTCTGAACATGAATTATCCCCCATAAAAAGGATGTCAAAAAGAGAATTGAATTAATGGAGTGCCTCTTAAACTTCTAAAGTTGCTGATTATTCATTAGGTCTCCTACTGGACAATCTAAAATGCTGAATCTATGAGATAGACAGCAGTGACAAATCTAAGTTTGGAAAAGTATATTTGAGGTATGCTATGAGACAAGGTAAAGGCAATGGAGAATTCAACAACAAAGAATGAGCTTTTCTTTTAAAGAAGCTAGTATTGCTAAGAGTTAAACTTTGAAGTAGATCAAAAGTTGTGGAAACACTAAGGGGGAAGTAAGAGAACAAATTGAATCAAGTAAGTACCCCATGCAATGAAAAATGAAGGTATGTTTTCAACTTTAAAGGAATAATGACTTCTTCGCAAGTTATAATGATAACCACAAGGAAAATGTATTAGAATTTTGGTTAAAATATAAATGGGATTTATCTCTGCAAAATTTATAACCATTATTACATGGGAATTAAAGATGGTGTGAGATCATAAAATAGGTTTTTAGTCAAAGAATAGACTACCATTGGATATAAAATAACCTATGTGCCCAAAGTTCGGAAAGAATTGGGAAAGAAACGAGAAAATTAATATCATGGTTAGGACTTGAGAACAACAACGAGAATTGTTGGCTGAGAAACCACTATATACTTGGGAAAAGATAGATTAAGAAGCTGCACAAAATATAGCAAAGTAATGTCTAGTATGTCAGGAAATGAAGACTGGATATCATCATCGATAGGACATGTATACTCTCTTGAGATACCAGAGGAAAAACAAAATAGTAGAACTGACATAATGTTCTAAGTGGACAAACTCATCAAAGTAACCAATACTTTTTGGGAACTTAACTTATAGGATTTTTAGTCCTAAATAATATATTGTAGGCAAGTAGTTGCTTAGTAATCCTGATAGGTTATATCAATTTAGAAAATAATGATAGGGTTGTGTAAACCGTGATCATACTGTGAAACATTCAATTGAGCAAATGTGCAATATATTATTATATATATAGTCAAATAAGTGAAAATGGTAGACTAAATCTTAAATTATTTACAAATTTTCAACATTGAAGTTTGGACCATTATTTGGAAAAGAAAATTGGAAACTCAATTAAACTGAAATAGGCTTAGAATCGAGTGAAACATAGACTTGATAAAATGTCAAAAAGGAGTAATAGATCGAAGTGATCAATGAAACTTTGTGATACAAAGCTTAAGTATAAAGTAGTATCAGGATTTGACAGGTGTCTAGGAGCAATGTTGTGCTCGAGATGGACAAGTAACCAAGGATAAGTACTTTATGGTAAGGATAATGGATGTATAAGTGGCAGATGGACTCGGTTTATGAGTTGTCCAAAAGTGTAAATACAAAAGGGAAAAGAATGGACCCACGGTGTAGTGCGCAATGCATCATTATTCCTTTTCTATTTGGATTATACTAAGGATAAATTCATGGGCCAATGAATTCCGATCACTGTATGTTTGGTGTTATGTATAGTTACTATTATATATTGGATGTGTATATGTTAAAAATCTTTGGGAGAGTAAAGTATGTGTGAAGCATACGAGATTTCCCTATGCGATAGTGAGGAAACTCAAAGCAAACTCCAGGAAGGACATTATTGCTACATAGGAAGAATGTTTTATAAATCTTACGTATTTTGGGAATTGTAAGTAAACCTTAATTTTAACTGCATGTTAAAAAGGCTATAGATCATCAAGATCGATGATTCACAAGGGGGGAAGTATGTTACATCCCAAATTGTGAAGTTACTATTTACCATTAATAGATAGGAAAAATGTGAATATAGTGTGAATTCTGGAGGTGAATTATTGATGCTTGTACCTTGTTTTCAATATGAGATTTATCTCACTTGATGTTGATTCATTTGATTTTGTTTCAATTAATGTTATTCATGGTGAAAATATGCATTATGAGGTTAATGAATCATGTTGATATACCTTGAGAAGTTTATATAAAATTCTATTTGTTGTGAACATTTGATTGCTTTGAGTTTATGATGGTGGATGCAGGTATGAGGACCATTCCTCCAAGCAGAGAAGAAATATCACTTGGGAGAGGAGCTTGGTCAGGTAAGCATTAATGTGAACCATCTGAGCATGCACACACATCCCTTAGACTGAGTAAGCTAAGTCAGTTTGTTAGAGTTAAGGGTAAGTCATCCATAGGATTGAATGCTGACATTAAAAGTCTTGTTTACTTCTTTATGTGTGAATGCGTGTTGATTACCTGTGTATCTATTTATGATATTACGAGCATATGGTGATAACATTATTGGTTAGAAGATAGGCATACATATATGTTTGTGTGTGTGTGTGTGTATAGAATATACGTGTGTCTCTAGGTATATACATATCGATACAAACATATGACGACAAATGGATATGCTCATACAAATGCATCAACATGGTATATGTACAAATACGTGCATATAGTGATACTGACATATGTACATGTATATATACTCAAAACCAATGATATTTATGGATATTTAATAATATTATTTTATTATTGACTGGAAACTTGTGTAAACATGAATATATATATATATATATATATATTGGGGAAAATGAAAATATATTATATATATATATATTTATATTAAAGTAAATAAATATATACATATATATATTAATTACGTAGAGTAATTATTTATATATATATGTATATAATAATATTACTTTAATATATCTATATATATAAATATTATATAATATATGATTAAAATTTATATATTAATCAATTTAAAATAAATTGATTTATCTCATAGTTAAGTCTTTAAATAAAGACTTTATTAAAAACTATGAACCATGGAATAAATCGACTAAGATATTTATGGAGGCCAATTTGATAAATTGATTCAAAATACTTTTGAACTATTGGAAAAATATGAATTTACTCATATACCATCAGACTTTAGCAAAAGGGAAATATTTGAGTTTAATTATGATTTATGAGTGGAGGAAGCCACACCAGAAACTCACGCGTTGAAGGAAGAAAAATGCAGAAACCATGGCCTGGTCTCCCATGAAAGGAAACACATCCAAAAAATATGGTAGTCGAGCCACAAGTATAGGTAGAGTGGTGGGCATATAGCCTTGACTAATTCAATGAATGGTGAATCATTTCTTCTTGGGTGCCATAATTGGTAATTTCCTGTAGGTGGCATTTTTCCATTTCTAAGTTGATTAAGTCTTGTTTTGCTGGCTCAAATGAAGTCGATTCACACTTATTTTTGATGAATAAGGGTTTAGAAATCTGCTAGGTCTCATTTTGAATATTTCTGGGCATTATGCTATCATTCTACATGCCTTCATTAGTGGAAATCGTTGCATTTCAGGCCCTATATATAGACGCCATGCCATTCAATGTTTTATCACTTGTGTAATCTAAGTTTAGTATTTTATATGAGCTTTCATTTCCATTTCATTATACTACTTGCATACTCTGTTTTGCTAAGTACAAAAATATAGCGAGTTTACCAACAATTGCCATGAACAGTGAAAATCCCAATTTAAGCTGAGAGTGAAGCCATCGTGAGTTAATTGATGAGTAAGAAATTAGTGATGGATTCATAATTGAGAGAAGAGTCTTAGGAAGTTCGTCATAGAGTTTGAAACTATCATTGAGAAGCCAATTATAGTAAGAAGTCTGTTATTCTGGAAGCTTGTTTAAAAGAGGGACCGGAAGAAAAATTCTGGAAGGAGAAGCTTTAAATCAGGCATGAATCTTCTTTATTTTGTAACTTTAATTTGAGTGTTGGTTCCTTTATCTTGTGTTTGTTGTTTTCCATAGTTCTAAGAGGATATAACTATTATGATGAATATCTACAAGTAACACATAATAGGGAATTTGTGTAAAGGAATCATTGAAAAAGGGAATGGGTGAAAAGGATATATACGTGAAAAGAACTTAAGGGAATAGTTTATTTATTTTGCATAAGAGGGAAAATAAGTGAAAAAGATAAAGGGAAGGATTTAAATACATATTAGAGTGAAATTGCATATTTTGTATTGTCTCCATATAAGGAGAATATGGCTTTACTAGCTAATATATACTAGGATCAAAATGAGGACAAGAGTCAAGTATAATCAGCCAGCTTAAAGTTATTAGGTTAACTGAGGTAAGCTTGAGAGGCTCCTAGGATAAAGATTTCCAGTATAGGAGGGATTAAGTGATTTACTTGTTATGCTGGTTCATTTCTAGTAGGTTAGATGTTGTAGGTAGTCTAGGGTGATTGAATATCCATTGAAGGACATAGCCTACGCGTAGTGTAAGATAGCCTTAAGTCAAATCGGCCTTGAGTAGTGTATATGATAGATGACCTTCATTCGAAGTACTAAATGAGAATACTTTGGCCAAAGTAGTGAAATTTATGACATCCATGCTTAGGTGTGAGATAGTTGAGACTACACTGTTAGTTCATTGTGATCCTTGTACTAGTTCGAGATTGTGAAATAGCAAGGTTTTAGTTGTGTAGGACACAACACTATGCTCAGTTGGTAATCGTTAAAGGATACCCTACCAATCTCTTCGACGAAGGGAGGACCATCTATTGAATAATGAATGTACAGGGGACTGCATTATAAGTTCGTGGTTGGCGGAAAAGTGCCCGAGTGATGTTTCTCCTCCACAACAAGCGACCGATGTACCAAGATTTGAAAGGAAAAGAATTTTGGACCTTCTTAATATTTGTTCTAAAGCTCATTGGAGCTATGTTAGTAAGGTATGTATTCTTGTTTCATGTACTTGTGAAGTTATTATATTGAAATGGAATCTTTATTGTAAATTAATATGGCAACTTATCAATAAAGAAAAGGAAATTTTAATTTATGCAAGGGATAGGTTATGTGAAAGGGGTTTATGTCCAAGTCATGACTAACAAACCAATCCATGCACCCCTGCATAGTATATAGCTTACTCTATTACTTTATATAGTTGTTCTCGTGTGATGGCTTGCAGTGATACAGTGAACCCGCCATCCCACGAAGGTCGATCTATATGGCTGCGGTGTAGCAGTGGTCAAGCAAAGTGGTGAAAGTGAACAACAGTCTTGCGGTTGGTCAAGAAAGATTGTGCGGTGTTGTGATTAAGCCTTGTTAATGATAGTTACATTGTTTGTGACCGTTCGGTTAATTTGGAAGTTGGAACGTTGGTTTCCTGGAATATTTGGGAGCTATATGCAAAGCCATAGTGCATTGTACGAGGTTGGTAACAAATTGAGGGTCAGAGTTTGATCGAGAGGTTGATCAAGGAAATGTAATGATGCTAAAGTTAATATTGAGAATTAACATCTGAAAGTACAAGTCTAGAACTCTATATGTAAACATTATTTACTGTAATACAAAGTGACTTTGCTTGGTGTGTGGGGTTTTTTCCCATAGGGTTTTCCCACATAAATATGGTGTTTGTTCCGTGTGTTGTTTAAATTGTCCACTTTGTTGTTCTATTTAATGTGCATCTTTAATGAATTGTAATTGAAATTGAATGTACTATCTGTATATATATCCTATAAAATTGGCATTAGGAAGGCAATTTACGCATCTACCTTTCCTTACACTAAGCTCGTTTAGGGTCTCACTATCTATCTTGGTATATTGTTTTTTAGGCTGCTCATGCTCCTTTGAACTGATTTTCTTGCCCTTATCCCTTTTTTGCAGCAAACCCTATGACTGAAATTTACTCTTAAAGGCTGATGTCTCCATGTTTCTAGCCTTTTTAATGGCTTCTTGAAGGGTAGGCAGGTTAAAGGCTTTGATCCAACCCCTTAGAGGATCAGATAGACCATCTATAAACAACACTAGGAGTCTTCTCTCTGGATTATTTTTCCCAAGCACTGATAACTTCTAAAAATCTGTAATGTAAGAATCAACTGTACCCCATTGTTTTAACCGATCTAACTCTTTGAAGTACAATTTAGGGTCCTTCTTATCAAACCTTTCAATCAATCTCTCAGTGAAATCTCGATAAGAGGTGATTTGGGCATGTCCCAATGTCATCATCCCATTGTACCACCATTCATATGCAATTCCATGAAGGTGTATGGAGACATATTGGATAGACTCCAACTCAGACATGGGGTTTAATGTGAAGTGTCAAGTTTTTGAACCCATGCTCTTACTGCCATCTTTCTGGAACCATCATAGTATGGGAGTGTTAGCTCCCCAACCTTCCTGCGTAACTCATTGTGTTGGTCCCTGTTACCCCTTGTGTTTGTATGCCTCATTCTCATGTCAATGTGCTCTTTAAGAAAAATATCTTGCTAAAACCCAAGCCCTGCATCATGCCAATCCTGTTTAAATTGTTCCTGCTATTCAACTAAGGTGAGTTCAGGATTAACTGGTGCTTCTACTCTTGGTGAAAAAATGGGCATAAGGGGCCTTGCAATAGCTCCCCCATTCTGCTGATTACCAACTCTATATTACCTAATGCCATTACCCTATCCATTTAGGTCCATTCTTTGTAATAATTATGCTAATTGTTGATTGGTTTCCTATGCTAGTTGAGTTGCTCTACCTTGTCCCCTAACCGAAGCATGCAACAAAAACATCGTTCTATCCGGTGGTGGCTCATTTCTCTCATCTTCTGCTCTCTTAGCTACCATGTTTTCAAACTAGATAACTCTACTGATGGACTTTCTAATCTAGGTGTCTCAGTTGAATAAATTTCTAACCTAGATGAATCACTAGTTGATGGCCAATGCTCCCAACAACTTTCCTCTATCCTTCTAACCCTCTCTTGATATCTTCTTTCCCTATCACTAATGCTCATGAATTAAAGATACCCACTGGATGGCAAGATCATGTGAGCTCTGATACCACTATAATATAAGACCCCATTTTTTTTGATTTTCTAACTATTGTTTGAAGGTTTTCTGAGTTTGTTTGTTTTGTGATTCTCATATGCCATTCATGATATAAACATGCCAAAAGATATATAACATATTTCCAAAGATAACAATTGAAAAAATTGCAAGGAAAGATAGATTTGCTGCCCTTTCAATATTCTGATTTTAATAACAGTGAAGTTCAGATTTACAATGACAAATATTAGAACTAATTGAAGATTTTTATACCTAGTCAAAGAAGCATAAAACAACAGATTAGACATCCTCTTCTTGACACATGCAGCTCCAATGAAATACCCTCGAACCCTTGTGAAATCATTGCCAAGGAAACACCTCAATCAAATCCAAACAATAACAACAATAACACACAGTGTGGCTGTCTTGAGAAGGTATTAACACCCAAAATAGGGTGCTCCTAGCAGAGGGTCAGCCTAGCCTAAAAAATCCAAATTCTCTTAAAAAATTACAATCCAATACTTGTTTTTGGTGCCTTGAGGAGAGCTTCCAAATGAACCAATACCCATATTGAATCCCTAAACCATTTTGGAGTTATGAGAAAATAATAAGGTTCAGGTCCAAATATTGAAGTGCCCAAAAAATGATAAAACCACACCCAAAACTCCTAGAAATCCACACCAAAATGAGATGAACCAATTACAATCCAAAACCCAATTGAAACACATCAAAAATGTTGAAAGATATTCATCCTTAAAGACTGAAATTTGTGACTTGAAGCTAAAAATATGATTTATGGATGAAACCACCTTTCCATTGGCTAGGGCAAGTCTTGCACTACTGAAACTAGTCCAAGATGTCAAGGGTTGTCATCCTCAACACTCACTTTTAGACCTCCTGGCGAAAAACCAACATCATCTCCGTATGCAACCATATTCATCCATAGCAAATGAGGCCTCCAAATGAACTTTTAAAAGCTCAATGAAAAATTAGGGCGACCTCAAATCTAAAACCCTAAACCCCTTCAAAAAACCATGCCCCATGTAATTGCTTTATTTGATTTCCGTTTAATTTTTAATCTCAACCTTTGCCTAGGCGTCCACCTTTTAACCAACATTCGAAAACACTTTTGATGCTTAAAAACAACTTGAAGTCATTGACTAGGCACCTAAGGTACCTTTTTATGTCCCCTTTTCCCTCAACTTAAAGTTATAAAGTAACTTTATTTTAATTCAATTTTCAAGGGAAAATCAAATATTAAAATGTTTCAACCTTGGCAATCTAATGCCTCAACTGAGAATATGCTGTTGAGAGAAACCTAACCAGGTCCAACTTACCCAAAATAGACTTACTATTTTTAGAAAGTACTAAAAATAGTAAGTAGTACCAAAGACTGAAGCTGAAGAGATATTGATATGCTCTGAGGGCTCATTACAGACTGAAGCTCAGTATTGGACCCCTGCTGAAAATAGAAAATTCCCCAGAATACTAAAAACCCAACACCAAGAATTGGAATTGAGTTCCCTTACTAGAACCATTTAGCCTACGAAAACTCTCAATAGGCTAAAGGTCATGTGCATTGCTCAAAGGCTAGGAGGGGACATTACAAGTGATGACAAGAAAGCTGTTACCTTTGTATAAGTGTTTTTAGTAGCAGAAGATTGGAGTGCGAGTTAATGTATTTTTAATCTTGCACATGGAATAATTGCAATGTGAAAGGACAATCCCATTGTTCATAAAAAAATGTGAAATGCTGTATGGACTTTGCAACATGGCCATTTTGGGACCTCATGTGGCTTTTCTTTCCCAGAAAAAGGGGTTGTAGTGGTGGGTATATGTTTCTATCAGGTTGTTTCTTGTTTGATCAGTGCATTTAAGGTTTTAATTGTTGAATGAAGCCATCATGTCGAATGTCTACATTTTGTTTTCATTGAGCACCAACCTCCACTGTATTGTGTTGACTTGAAATTTCATTCATCATGGCTCATTTGAATTATTTTCAGTTAGATTAATCCATATCTGTTGCTATTTATATACGATGAAAGGAAATTCAATTTTACTTTATTCATCCGCTTTACCTTTTGTATCAAGCCTGCACTACAGTAGGATAGTGGTACCGATTTCCCATATCTGTTTGACCTATTTTTATCTTTATAAGATGTGGAATGTTTTGATCTAACCCATCATGTTGTTCTTAAACTTCCTCAATAAAATCCATTTCTATTTTTTTAACTTCCTCAATCAGTACCATTTATTTTCCAAACGAGGCTTAAACATGACTAGATACAACATCCTTGTTTCTTATAATTGTATACTTCAAAATTTTCACTCTGTAGTTTCTCTTTGTGTTCAAAATATTAGTAATCATTTTTATAGAATTATGACAACCAGATGAAATTTAGAAAATTCACCCAGATGGATAATTGTTAATCTTGTTAGTATTTACACTTCTACTACTGGCCATATGTCCCTTTAAATTTCCCCCATCTTTCTCCTCTCGCACCTACTCTTTCTGTCACATTCTCCTTACCTTGCCCCTCTTTCTTCTTTCTTTCATTTCCTCGCTTCTCCCTCCCTGTTGCCACCCCTCTTCTCTTTCCTTTATTCACCCCAACCCTCCCTCTTTCTCCCATTTAAAGGGCCAGAGAGTAGAAGATTTTTGGCATGATGGATTTGTGGTTGAGTGTTAGTTAGAAGGCGACTGAACTTTGAGTCAATTATTTTATGCATTGCTGAAGGAAATGACATTCTGGTCGAGTTTGTATATACACAAAATTTCTTCTGCATTGCAAAACATAATGGATACATCCTATTTCACTGAATTGCATAGATTGTAAAATATAAGATTTGTGATGTTATTGTGATTGAGCTCTTATATATTGCATCCATCTTGCTATATTATTTTCCATGTGTAAATGTACCTACATTCACATTTCTATAGAAGAGAACTTCCAAACTTTGGGGAGAATTTGCAACTTTCCTTGATAACTCCTTATGTTGGTATGCCAAAAAACATTCTTTTAACACCATGGCTGCAAGGCTACACACCAAATTGTATCACATTTCACTTTTCTAGCCAGACCAAAATGAATTTGCAAGGGAGAAGAATAGGTTGTTTTTGATGATTAGTTTTTTTTTATTGTAGGTCTAGGTGTACACCAAGCCAGATATGGGGGGATCACACAAGGGTATCCCATCCCAATGTGAAACTATCCAAACCCAGGAGCAGCAGGGCCAGCAGGGGCATGAAGCCCATGGGCATGCCTGCCCAAGCAGTGGTTTGAACCTAGGTGGTGGCTGTAACTTCACCAACCCTCTACTAGTACACTATGCCAACATCAGCAACATGACCTCAATATTAATATTAATAGTAGTTCATAATTTCTACCCTACAATTAAAGAAACGACTCTATTTTGTCAGATGTTGGAATGGAACTACATTTATTTGGATGATGCTTGGAGTGCACTGCATGGAGAATCTGAGAAATAAAGATCCAATTGCAAAGGCCTATGAATGTATTTAGAAGTTACACAAAACCCAAGGGCTGAGAAAATATGCAAACATCACTATGGATGGAAAGCCGAGGTAATCGAGCAAATGACTGCTTCATGAAGACAAACTTATTGTGAATCATGAAAGAGGAAGTCCAAAAGATACTAGATATTGGATTTACTTTTATATCAAAATTTTTAAATTAACTTATTTATTATTTAATTTGCATCCAAACCTTCTTGATCTATAACGTTATGTTCAAAGGACAAAGCTCATGTAATATATATAAGGTTTGTGTCATGTGAGAATTTATGTGGGAAAATTCTCAGGATACAACCATCAAATCCTTTATTTTACCAAATAGGTTGAATAAGACATTGACATGTGGTGGATTGTATGAGGAAGGTGACTTTCAAACATGCATCTTTATGCGCTAATGTCATACCATGAAAGAGGAAGTCCAAAAGATATTAGATGTTAGATTTACTTTTATATCAAAATTGTTAAATTGACTTAATTTGCATCTAAACCTTCTTGATCTATGACATTATGTTCAAAGGACAAAGCTCATGTGATATATATAAGGTTTGTGTCGTGGGAAAATTATCAAGATACAACCATCAAATCCTCTATTTTACAAAATAAGTTGAATAAGACACCGATATGTGGTGGATTGTACAAGGAAGGAGGCTTTCAAACATGCATCTTTATGCCCTAATGTCATACTCTTCACCGTTTATATACCTCCATTAGTTGTACAAAAGGTGAGAATGATTTTTAAGAGAATGCAATGTACGCTGTCTATAATGATTGTTTAATTCATTCATTTGATATACAAGAGAAAGTGAATGGTGAACAATTGTGCTTGATTAGGAAGAGTTGTGAGTAAAATCATGATGGTCACTACACACTAGTATATTTTGCTTGCTACTTTTGTTTTGGTAATTGACTATATCTGTTTGCTTGCATGTATTGGTAGATATAGTTGTAAAGAAAACGTTTTGTCATTGCAACTGAACAAGTTCAAGGTAACCAATAATTATATGAAACAAGGCATGCTTCCAACATATAAAGTTTGTTTTTTGGGAGATGGAGGATGTTTAAGGGAGAGTTAGAAGGTTGGAAATTGTAATGGTACTTTTTCCCTTTATTTTGAGCTCACTTGATTTATTGTTTTTAATGCAGTGGTTGATAAAAAGTGTAAATTTTGTTGAAAGCTGACATATCATCTGAGTTTTACATGATTCTATGAGGAACTAGTTCTAGTCTATAATTTTTTCATTTATTCTAAGTTTCAATTTGCAATTTACATAACTGACCATGATCAATTGAAAAATTGTGGAAATGAACACAAAACTTTTAAAATGCAAATTCATAAATTTGTGTGATTTCTTCCCTCCATTTAGCCATTATGTGCCAACTGAAGGTACACAAATTTTTACTTTCCACCTTTATAATTTTATTTAAGGACTAACCTAATTCATTTGAATATCTAGAAGTAGCACATTTTGACATTGAAAGATACTTATTGCATGGATCAAGGAGCATCAAAGTTATCATCTTTGTGACATTAGCATTGCACAAATATTTTAGAGCATATTACATGATTTCTTGCTATCTTTGATCTTTGTTCAAAGTCAATATATTACATGACTTCTTGCTATCTTTTCAATCTTTGTTCAAAGTCAATAAATTAGTATCCTAGGGCTTTCAACAAGGGAAAATAGTTTTGATATAATAAACTCCCCTATCCACACCATCATTTTTTATGCAAGTTGTAAATCTAAATTTTAGTGGAGTTCAAATTGTTCAAATGAGTCAAATCTACATATGCAAAATCAATTGCATGGATGTGCAACATAATTTGGAACTCATAATAGTGATCTAAATAGTTAGACAAAAATATTATTGATTTATAACTAATTGTTTTACATGTTTTGTTTTTTGGTGCAAGGGAAAATCAATTGGAAACATTTGGTAAAGTGAAATCAAAATTAAATCAAGAGCTAAACATATTTATTTTCTATTTAAATTTCAAGAATTTATTTCAATATTATAATTAATAGTAGCTCTTTCTTTTAGGGCTATTTATTTATAAATGCTTAATTGATTCACCCTAAGGCATTTGTTAGCCAAAAAACAAGACAGTGAAGACATCACTAAAAATGTGTTGCATCTTATTGCAAGACACTTATAGAGAATGATATGATAAAGACATCATCTAGAATAGGGGTAGCATAGATGGGTCACATCCCATCCTTTAGATATATATGTATAGGAAAAAATATGAATGACAAAGTGTGGGTGAATAGAAAAGAGGATATAAGGAAGAAGGAATAGAATAATGTATGTAAGAACTGTATATAAGATTGTATATGTATAAAGATTAGATAAGGGATAAACAAGATTATAGGGGAATATTTAAGATTGTACTATTTTTGATTTAATTAATACAATGGATATCAAAATTTTATCTATATAATGCTATCTATTATTCTATGAATGCATAAGTAAGTTAATCCTATCTCTGATTCTGTTGGCCTTTTCCTTTATATGACTTACTACAACACTTAGAAAACACTTGGGGCTCAAAATTTTGGTATGTGTTTCCTTAGATTTTTTGCTAACATTGGTTCCATTGTCAGGACCTTGGCTAAATAAAATAAAGGAAAAAAACACCCAAAATTTTAAAATTTGAAACAACAGAGAAGAAAGATAATCAACCAAAGATATGAAGGTCTAAAGATCTATTCTCTTGGTGCTTTCCCTGTGAGAGGGGGTTATGCACCAAAGGGATGAAGAATGGAAAGGGGGAAGATCCCAAAAGGAATATTTGAAGAGACATGACCTCTAAGAAAAATTATCAAATAACTAACATGGGAAACAATAAAAGGAGTAATGAAACCCCAACAATCATACCCATGGAAAAAGAAGATAAGACAACCACAAGAAAGATTAGAGAACATATTGAATTTATAAGAAAAACAAACGTGGCTAACCCAAATGGAGAAGAGAAGAGACAACAATGGAGGATTGAAAGGGAAGAAAGACACCAAAGAAGGATGGAAATTATGAAGATGAGAAGTAAGCGCACCAAAGAGGGTGCTATTGGGTGTGCCAAAGGGAGTACTACCAAGGAGAAGAGAAAATATAATAAAGAGGAAGATTGGGAAACTCTAGAAAGATCAGGAAAATGTTGGGAAAAAGTAGGACAACTCCTAACTAGTATAAAGAAAAATATTAATGATTATGGGGAATCTAGAAGATTGATATTAGGACCTTGTAATGATTTAAAGAATCCATTACTATTACAATCTTCTAAAAAGATGACTAGGCAATACCTATCAAACCTTACCATCAACCTAGAGGATATATTTATGGAATTTTTGAAAACTTTGGAGAAGATTCCATAAATTCAAGAAGAATATTTAGAAGAATTAGTCAATAGAAGTATACAAAAATTAGAGGAAGAAATAAGAAAAAATAGAGAAAGTAGATTGAATTTGGGCGAAGAGTTATGTTTATAAACGAACAAGATGATACTAACATTTATAAGAAAGTGAAAATATATTTTGAAGAGTCACAACCCCCAACTAGGATCCATCCCCTTAGCCGTATAGGAGTCAAAGAATTTTAAGAGAAAAGACACCACAAAACAAGGAATCAAGAGAAAAAGAAGGAAAAGAAGTAGCATGGGAAGAAATACTAGGAAAATAATATTTTGATGTAAAATTAGCAAGAGAAAAAGGTAGAGAATGAAAACCTTATACTGTAAGAAAGATAAAGAAAGAGAAAGAAGGAAAACCTGGTATGTAAAACTGAAAAAGTTGAAATTGGAGAAAGAAAAGATGGAATCTGCAATCAAGATCCCAATATTTGGCAAAGATACAACAAAAGCTATGGAACACATATTTTTACTGGAATCCCTATGGGAAAGGTAAGATATAGATGAAGATAAGCCAAAATTACTTTACTTCATATCCTCACTTAGAAAAGAGGTATTAGATTGGTATAAGAAGACCTATCTCGAACATGAGAAAAGTTGGAACGAGGTAAAACAAGACTTCCTAACTAATTTTGACACTCCAGACATTCCAACAGAGAGTGTAAGTAAAAAGAGAGACCTAGTACAAAGGAAATAACTAATAAAAGAATATGATAAATGATTCAAAGAAGTTTTCCGCAAGCTAGAAGAACCACTGATAGAAAGATAGAAGATATAATGGTTCATTTATGGATTTCAAAAATACATACACGCACCTTTAGATGAAATAATATTCAATACCTATATAGATATAATCACCATGGTGTACCACATTGAAGCCCAAACTTGGCACAAACCTCCACATGATGATATGAAGGAGAACATTGAGAAATTACAACTTGCGATAGAACAACTAACAATACAAAATTCCATATTAGTGAGAGGAGAAGCAAAGAAAACCAAAGAAATCTGGTGCACATAATACTCAAGAGAAGGTCACCAAATATTAGCCAAGACAAATTTGGTATATTGTGGGATTTTCCAAGAGTGAGATAGTCTCCTCACCAAATATTGTCCTGCCAATTAATTTTGTAAGAGAGGGGGACCAACCATGTTCAAGGCCCCAGGTCACGGAGAGCCAAGAGTGGAAGGCTGCCCTAAATTACCTCAGCTTAAAGGGGTGTTAGGAGATGGAGGATGAGAATGATGAGGACTATAAGGCCCTTCGATCACTTTGCAGATCTGAAACTCGGAATGGGGCTAGGGGAGCCGATTTTTGGGTTCAACACTGTGCCTTAGGAAGCTCTCTGCTCGAAGATGAAAGCGTGGTTTCGAGATGACATCGTAGCGCACTGACGTCTCTCGGGTGCATTGGAGTTCGTGCGTAGAGGACTAAAAAGAAAATGTTGAACACTAGAAAACATACTAACAACCTAGCTAATTACTTCCAAAGGGCCAAAACAAAGCTATGAAGTAGGCAAGATATTCACGAATATGACAAAGTAAATATACAAGAGTTAGGGTGGAAAGAATGATCTCAGAAAGGTACTCGTTCACCAACTAGCTCCAAGTAGCACGCCCACCTACACACAATAAATAGGAAGATTGTTGGGTGATTGTATAGGGGATTGCCTCAGTCATACCCCCATTTTGGTGTTTCCACCTCCATGGACAACCAAGTTTGCAACAATGGAGAAATATATGATAAAGAATGAAATGAAGTAAAGAACAAAAAAGCACTACAAAATAGTAAGGTGCTACCCTACCAAATTGTAGAGGAGAGGAGTAGAAATATTACCACCTCCACCAAGAGCTCACTAGCTAATGGAGGAGAAAATGAGAGGACTCAAGCCTTTGCTGCAATGGTGTTGGTTCCACACTTTCTCTACGGAGTTGATGGAGTGTTGTTGTTGCTTCTATGGAGTGCAAACTGCTGCTTGAAAGATGAGAGTGCAAGAAGTGAATGCTAGAATGCTTGGAGAGATTGTGTAGGCTTGTGAAGAAGATGAAATGAATGAAGGAGTTAATTTGAAGGAGAGAATGAAGAAAATGGCCATATTCAGGTTGGTTAGTTGAAGAGGGCATTACAAATCGACCTCCAATGGGAAGTGTAATGCCTTTGTAGGCTAGAAACATAGGAATCTGCCAGGGACGTAAGTGCGCCGCACAGACATCTGCACGCCGTGTGGGCATCCCTGATAGTTATTCCTCTACTGACACATAAAAAATATGCGAAGTGGAACGAAGGTAGCAGGCTTATGTGGAATTTAGCCTTTGAATTTGGTTTTCTAAAGTGAGGAATGGTAAAAGGGGAATTTGCATAAGGAGTGCAAATTCTCTCCTATACATTTTTCCCCCACTTTAGTGAACATGAATATAGATGAGTGCTTTAGTAAAGTAGATCGAAAAGGTAGTAGAGTTAGAAATGTATACCTAAACCGTCGAGGAAGCAGACCACAATTTGGCGAACTCGAGAGTGCAGGACAAGTAGAGGACTTCATAGCCCTGCAGAGCTATGAAGCTGAAGAATGAAAGCATCTTATAGGCCAGGGGACTTGCAAGGAGGAAACCCCCAAGATCTCTCACATGAAGGAAGCCACAAAAAGAAAGTGCCTCACAAGCCTGCAAACCTACAAGGAAGGTGTCCCCCAAGATCTCTCACATGAAGGATACCCAGAAAAGTGCCTTACAGACCTACAGACTTGCAAGGAAGCGTCCTCCAAGATCTCTCACATGGAGGAAGCCAGGAAAACACCCTATAGACCTATAGACCTGCAAGGAAAGTTTCCTTCAAGATCTCTCACATGAAGGAAAATCAAGAAAATGCACCCTACAGACCTGCAAACCTATAGGGAAGGTGTCCTTCAAGATCTTTCACATGAAGAAAACCCAGGAAAAAGCACCCTACAGACTAGCAGACCTGTAGGGGAGCCACCCCAAGATCTCTCACATGGAGGAAGCTCAAAAAAAGTGCCCTATAGGCTTGCAGACCTGGAGGGAGGTATCCCCCAAGATATCTCACATGGAGGAAACCTAGGATGGAAGACTCCGTAGAGTCAAAAGGCGGCTTCACAAGCACACTTGTAAAGCGACATGTTTACCTACAGATAGAACATGTCAAAAAGAGGCCATATAGGAAAGTAAGCAGACAGTTGTGTAGACTGCCAAAAGTTTGGAAAGCTTTCAAAGGGGTCCCTCGGGAGCGTGAAGAAGGGGTCCACTCAAGGGATGTGTTGTTCAAAATCATGAAAGAGATGTCTTTTTCTCGAATTGATCCATTGTAAGGAATCATTCTGAAAGATGTTCACTTCATCAAGGAATTTGAAAGGAAGAATATGCCCCCACGTGCTTGAGGAAGATCAAAGTTGTTCCCACTTTAGAGGAAGGTTCTCAAGTTCTTTCTTTACGAACCCATGATGAAGGAAACATGTTCCGTTAGGTTTTAAGTCAAGAATACGATTCTTGAAAAGAAGTTTGTGAAGATTCTCAAGAAAAGATTCGTTGGCAACGAATGCATTTTTTGAAAATAAAAATGTTGAAGAAGAGGCATTGTCACACATAAGAGGGACAACTCAAGCAAAGAAGAGAGAAAGATAAAAGAAAAAGGAAACAAGAGACTTACGAACAAAGGGCACAGGGGTAGCCTGATATTTCAAGGTCAAAACTGCTCATAAATATATATACGTATAGTAATAGTATATAAAATGAATTTTAATCAACCCCCTACTATATTAGACCATGTGAAGAATGCACAAGAAGACAAATTAAAAATTAAAAAAAATGGTTCAACATGGAAGGGAAGCCTAAATGCCCCCAACACTTTGCATCATCCCCAATTTATCAAAAATCAAGTCACAAACATGGAAGAATGATGATACAAATAGAATAAGGTGTACAACACAAAAACCACGCATGTATCCAAACACCAATAGGGGTGAAAAGGATCATCTAGGCACACATAGTACAATCACGGGGAATACATCACAATACACACGCACACATCTAATCTAAAGATAAAAAAGAGGCTTCCTCCTAACATTGATTGACCAAGAGGTCATCTGCTTCCCACTCTAGATCATTGTAGGGGGAAGAAGGATGATCCTGTATTGGTGGAATGTTAAGAGGAGGAGCATCCGACCCTCCCACAACAAGGGAAAAGGAAGAGGGCCCCACAAGGTCCTCTCCATCGAGTTGTTGTGGATCCAAGGTCAGCAATTTTGCGAAGATTTCTGACAAGGCTGGAATGTCGTCCAGAGAGTTAAACACACACTTAACAGGAGTTCCATGTTTCACTTCAATGGATGGGGAAGGTCACTCTTGAGATTAACCACTAGGCTCACTAAGTGATTTGAGAGTGGTGACGAACTCAAGAGAAGTCGAGATTGGTTCCGTCACTAGGACAAAAAAAGTTAGCGTAGGACCACCTTTTAGAGAAGGTGGGATCCTCTTACATCCTTCGCTGCTGGAAGGACTACTCTCTACCTTTTTCTTTTTCAGAGGAGGTGAACTCCCCATAGACGAGGAAAGAAGTGCAGAGGAAGAGGAGGAAAGAAATGCAATAGATACAACCAAGGTATTAGTCATATCTATGGGTTCAGGAAAGGCGTGTATCCAGAACAGACATCAATAAAGGCATCTCCACTGAAGGAGTGATGAAAACCTACACCTTTTTAGGGTCAGGAACATTCGTACTCACAACAGAAGCCAGAAGCGATACAAAGCTAGACTGAACGAAAGTAGGGAGAGGAGAGAGGAGGACGTGGCAGGAGGCCCTGATACAGGGGCGGTTGTCTCCTCTTCCTTCCTATGTAAGGTGGCCTACTTAGCTATGAGATCCTTTTGTCGGCGCTTGTGCTCACGCATAACGAAATTTTTGTGACTCTTTAAACCAGAGGCCAGAAGCTATGAAGGAAAGGAAGGCTCCTGCTTAGCCATGGGAGTGTCCACTACCACTATTTCCAGCGGAGGAATAGACTCTTGAACGAGAGTAGGAGGAGTAGGTTGAGCAGCAATGGGGGGAGTCGACTCAAGTGCCTCGGCAATGGGCCTTTTCCCATTCACCACTTTGGGAGTAAGAGTGGTAGGAGGTTGCAGAGGTTGAGACAAAGAGGACTCTCCATGGGGACCTTTCTTCCTATTATACCGAACTGGTCTAGGCTCCGTAGGAAAAGCAAGAAGCTCAAATGCGGGACGCTTGGGATTTCACCAAGCTGGCACCATAGGATTCTCCCGCAAATGCAGAATTAAATATGATGGTGTCATAGTAGGGCGAGAGGAAGTGTCAGGCTGAACAACATAAGAGGAAGAAGGAGGATCTCGGGACCGCTTCTCTTCTTCTCTTCTACATGCCTTGGCGATATCACTTTTAGCTTTTAGGAAAGCCCTATGTGAGACAACATAAGGTGATAGAGGGTATCTCACTTTCGGTCTTAGGCACCCTTTTTTATAATTATGATACGTTTGGTGCAAGAGGTCTGTCCTAGGCAGGAAAGGACCAATGGGTACATGCCAAGAGTAATCCAAGGAGTAGCTACCACGAGCAATCAGTGGTTTATAATTGGTGTCATGAATCACATGTACAAAACCCTCGTGGATAAATTTTAAACATTTTTACATGACTGAAGGCACCACGTTCATAGCTACTAACCAAGGGATACCCAACTTCACTCTTTAGAGTTCAGATCTAGGGATTATGTCAAACAGAAGCTTCACAGATTTAGGTCCAACCAAAACCGATAAGGAAATACTACCCAAAGTGGGCACAAAATTAAAGTCCATTACGTTAGGTGCATCGTACCCATCTTTATGCAAAAAGTTGATTAGCATGATCTCCTTAGTTATGATATTTACTTGAGACGTTGGATAAAAAAGAACACCTGGTACGATGTTTCCATTGATCTGCGCAGGGATGTAGAGAGGAGATGGTTCCCTATTAAAGCCCATTGGCAGGTCCTGTGAAGTGAAGGTTATACTAGTACCACCACTCACAAGCTACACATATGGGATAGGTTGATGCAGAAAAGAGGCCATTGCATGCAATGAATGATACTCTCTCAAGACCCTCCAAAAGTTGCAAGGACAAGATAGTGACCTAATTAAGGTTTTGTTACACAACACCTTCAAAACCTTCCAACTACACCTACTAGGGGTCGCAGGTTGGGTTGTAAGGTGAAAGCCTCACAACACTCACACCTACAACACTCCTAGAATATGAGGAAATGAGCTTTCAGTATCATAGAACAAAACCAAAATGGTTTACGTTGGGTTCACCAAAAATGTAAGAGAGGGGGACCAAACATGTTCAAGGCCCCAGGTCACAGAGAGCCAAGAGCGGAAGGCTTCCCTAACTTACCTTAGCTTAAAGGGGTGTTAGTAGATGAAGGGAGAGAATGATGAGGACTATAAGGCCCTTCAATCACTCTGCAAACCTGAAACTTAGAATGGGGCTAGGAAAGCTAGTTTTTGGGTTCAACAATGTGTCTCAAGAAGCTCTCTGCCCGAGGACAAAAGCGCGGCCCTGGAACGACAACACGACATGTTGGTGTCTCTTGGGTGCGCTGGCATTTGTGCGACCAAAGGACTAAAAAGACAAGGTTGAACATTAGAAAAGGTGCTAACAACCTAGCTAATTACTTCCAAAGGGCCAAAACAAAGCTATGAATGTAGGCAAGATATGCACAAATATGATAAAGTAAATACACAAGAGTTACGGTGGCAAGAATTATCTCACAACGGTACTTGTTCGCCAACTAGCTCCAAGTAGCACATCCACCTACACACAATAAAGAGGAAAATTGGTTGGTGGTTGTATAGGGGCCTGCTTCAGTTAGACCCCTGTTTTGGTGTTTCCACCTCCACAGACAACCAAGTTTGCAATAATGGAGAAATATATGATAAAGAATGAAATGAAGTAAAGAACACAAAAGCACTACAAAACAATAATGCTACCCTACCAAATCATAGAGGAGAGGAGTAGAAATCTTACCACCTCCACCAAGAGCTCACTAGCTAATAGAGGAGAAAATGAGAGGACTCAAGCCTCTGCTGCAATGGTGTTGGTTCCACACTTGCTCTACAGAGTTGATGGAGTGTTGTTGTTTCTATGGAGTGCAAAGTGTTGCTTAAAAGCTGAAAGTGCAAGAAGTGAATGTTAGAATTCTTGGAGAGATTGTGTAGGCTTGTGAATAAGATGCAATACATGAAGGAGTGAATTTGAAGGAGGGAATGAACAAAATGGCCATATTCAGGTCAGTTATCGAAGAGGGCGTTACAAATCGACCTCCAATGGGAAGTGTAATGCCTCTTTAGGCTCCAGACACAAGAATCTGCTAGGGATGTAAGCGTGCTGTGCAGAAATTTGCGCATCGTGTGGGTGTCCCTGATAGTTATTCCTCTACCAACACACAAAATGGATGCCAAGTGGAACAAAGGCAGCAAGCTTATGTGGAATTTAGCCTTCAAATTTGGTTTTATAAAGTGAGGAAGGGTAAAAGGGGAATTTTCATAAGGGGTGCAAATTCGCTCCTATATAAATTCAAGATTTAGAACACCATGAATTGACCCTAGATGCCCTATGAATTAGAACTACGATGAAAACATAGACAAGAATATGTCATATGTCAAAGGATGGTGGAAAGACCTCTATATGATGTAGGATATAGAAACCCACCATGGAAAAATAATAGAAGTGCATATGCATTATAGAATAACCCACCACAAGATTATATAGGAGATATAGACAATCCAATTATAGAGGAGGAAGAAGATGTGGTAGAATCAATCACTAGTTCAGAGTGATGCAACATGCTAAAACTATGGAAAAATAGGTCATTATGCCTTCAAATGTTGGTCAAAAAAGAGAAGAAAATGTCCCTTTTGCAGAGACAAATATCATGATATATTCAGATGCGACAAGGCACAACAATACTATCAAAATACAACATAGACAAAAAGTGATGAGCTACAAGACAATAAAGGAGCAAGAGTGATTAGAAAAGTATCCCAAGGAGTTAAAAAATATCAAATAATAGATAATTGGTCATCAAACACATCCAATGAAGAGTATTCCAAAGAAGAACAATCATCACAGATAAGAAAGTAGAAGAATTCTCGAACAAAAACAAATAAAGCTATAGTACTAACTAGATAGGGAATAAATACCATAAAACAAAGAAGGGAAATTGAAGAAATTGATGAAGAAACATACTCAGAAGAAGAAGAGTATGAAAACTTCTGGCCAAGTAAGAGACAACATGATAAAATAGTGGAAAAAATAAGGAAACAAATTATACAACAACAAAAGGATGAGATAGCCCATTTTTCAAAAGAAGAGGTAATGATGTTGAAAATTTTAGCTTCATTAGCTCAGAAAAAATATCTTTTAGTAAAATTGAAACAATTAGGGAAGTATTGGAATAAGTAAAAGCAACAATTACATTTGATTGCAAAAGACTGAAATTAGAAGAATGCCCCCCTACTAATTACTGCAAACTTGAATAACAATAGAATTAAACATGTAATGATTGATCTAGGTGAAAACGTTAATATCATTCTGGCAACCACTTGGGAGAGGCTAGGAAGATTTAAGCTCATCAAAACACCTATGAATATTAGTCTAGTTGACATTTTTGGTATGGAAACATTAGGAAAATGGAAAAATATGGAAGTAAACATAAAAGGGGTTACACAAATTGTTGATTTTGAAATGGTAGAAATGAAAGAACCTTTTAACACTTTTAGAGCATTTCTTGGACTCAAATGGTTTTTGAATTCCAATGGGATAGTAGACTCTAGGAAGGAAGAAATTTCTTTGGAAAATGATAACATGATAGTACACGTCCCCCCTTAGAGAAAGAGAAGACATAACATACAAAGAAGAGATTGCACAAGAGAAAGAAGAAGAAGACCTAAGGAACCTCTACTCCATCTCAAGATTACCCACCATAGAAGAAGAGGAAGATCCTAATAGTTCTAGAGAGATTGAATTAGAAGTAACAATAATAGTACTAACAATGATGATGTTCTAGAGGCATGACTACAAGAAGAAAAATAATTAACATCCCAGAAGGTATATGACTACCAAAAATCATTCATGGTACACATGCAACATATTAGTCCACCACAAATTACTACAAATCCAAGAAACACAACACAATTACATAAAAACATCATACAAATATAAATTCGATATGTTTCAAATTCATCCACATAGAAAATTACCAAAGAACCAATACACAAAAATATAGTAACCTTAAGAACATACCAAGGCTCTCTAAACTATGAGGTCAAAAAAATGATTACACATAGGGAGATAAATTCAAATAAGATAATTGCAACCTTAATAAATAATATTGAGTACCAATACTTCTAAGTTTGAACATTTATTTCCTTGACCTAAATCTAAGCACATAAAATGAGGGATTGGACAAAAGTGTTAAGCAACCACATTGATATAACATAAAAAAATTCACATATAAATATACCATAGTCCTTTCATCCACCACCAACATGGAAATACTCACCGAAAAATAGAGCTATAGAAAGTTAACGGGTAGAAAAATTTGGGAAATGGGCTAGAAAATTTATTGCACTTATCCTACACAAATGTTACAAATAAACCCTCTACCACCTCATTTTTACTCACTAAGCATTCAATTCTACTCAACTCTCTCAATCCTACCACTCCACGCTAACCCTACGGTAGTTCCTGCTCCACTGCACAAATTCAACTACTACAATGGCCACACCTATTCTCATAGATATCTCACAGAATCCCTTAACCAAATATAAACGATTCCCCTACAAAGCGATGGAGATAGATCCATCAGGGGAATTCTCCAAAGTGCCACAGAGATGATCTACATCGAAGATGTTAGAAAATACATCCATGTTCCTCTCATGAAGATTGATCATACAAATTTTGATGTCTTAAGGCTTAGTCTCCTACAACAAGGCACACAACACTACTTGTAGTATAAAAATATAGCAAAGAAACTACTAGACATATATAGGGAATTTCCAGACTTCACAATGCAAGAAGAGTGGGTCTAAATAATTTTGAGTTGGTTCCACAAGGATTATCTATACTTGGAACAACCATATTGAATAAAAAAATATGCTATTCAAGTAGTGACATGATTATGGGCACAAACGCAAGTCCCATAAAAGAAAGCCATCAAGAATGTGGTCACTAGGTTAACCAAGGCAACCTATGATGCCAAAGCCTAAACATTACCGAGATCACCAATCTAGTGATAAAATTTGCCACCATGGGCATAGATCACAAGGTATACTATATTTATAAGGAGGACTCAACCACCTCCATTTCTATCAACACCACACATAAAATGGTTACAAAAGGAAAAGATATAAATACCTGTGAGGTGTTAAAGTAGGAACTCATCGACAACACACAATGCACCAAGAAATCCCACTATCCATTTAGGTATGGGACTCTTTTGATTTCATTAGCAGATTACCAGGGTTTGCAAGAAAACAAGGGATTCCACTCGACCAGTGGCAATCCAAATACAAGACCATGTTAAACACTTCCAGGATGCCACCTCATTTACCACCATCTACTAGGGGTTCTTCAAATCACTCCAACAAAAACTCTAGGATAGGGAACACCTTTCCTATGAGGTGGTCCACCAGTATATCAAAGATATAGTCTTCCTAGTAGAAAAAGATTATACCTTTATGGAAGCCATTGAGCCTAGAACCTCATGGATACCTCATTTTCCATATGAAATATCTAATGTTGAGGCCCACAATTATTCTTCTACCCTCCTCAACTACCCAAAAATACCACAAGCTGAGAAATTTACAACCTACTAAGAGTAAATGGATAACCTAGCTAAGAAGAAGGCTGAAGAACATTTTTACTAGAATAAAGAGAAGTTGCATGAGAAATGGGCATACCCAAGAAAGAACCAGAGGAGTAGAGAACTCCTCAATGGTTTGTAAGGCTCCAAATTGACACTCCATCCACAAAACCTTCCTAATTGGAAAAAGTAGCAGACCAAGGAAGAGAAGAATCACCACTACTCCTCCTAGGAAGGAACTGACAAAAAAGAAGCTATTGCAACCCTCATACAAATGAGTTCATAGAAGAAACCAAATAGGAGGAAGGAAAAATCTTAGAGATAATTCTCTCTACAAGTAGTAGAAGTAGAAGAAGAAGAACATGCGGTACTAAAGGAAACATCCATTTTGATGACTATGACTATCCCTAAAATCTCCCCACTGGTAGATGAGGACCAGTTGTACAATGGATTATTCCAGAAGGAAGTCATGGATATGACACTACAAAAGTACAAAAACATGATAGGCACGAACCAACAAACTACAAAAAGGGTGATTATTTGGTAGATGATAGTATCCAACCTATCATTAAAGGACCTAATGAACCAATTCCTAGACTCCTTGACCACCCCATTGAAGAAGAGAAGACAAAAAGTAACAAGAGAGAAAGAACGACTAAAGGACTTAGCTATTGGAGAAGTGGTTTCCACAGTAACACATTCACAAAAGAAAAAGATAATAGAGATCCAAACCAAAGAGCTTCAATTCAAACAAAGGTTGGATAAAATGATGCTAGCGAAACCAAAAATCAGTTAGGTGGTACAAAAAGAGATCTAATAATCCACATAAAGAGCTTATTAAAAGCTAGAAGAAGACGAAACAAAGCTCAAAGTAGTATCCTCAGAGAAGGAACAATCCTCTCCCCTTTTCAATCAGAGACACCTTCCTTCTTTGCAACATATTATATGTAGTCCATCTAAGAATTTTTGGCTAGACATAAGCAGATCCAATTGGTAGCATCTCCATAATTACTCCAAATAGCGCTTGTAGGTTCACAGGTGGACTTGGGAAGCATTTCACCCCTGCACAAATTCCAACTAGGGGACATTCTACACCAAACAACAAGGGAAGAAATATTGAAAAGTCATTTGGAGAACTCAAACCACCTAGAGGAGATAGTGCAAGACATACAAAATAGGTTTCCAAATCTCTACGGGACTTATCCCAACCAATGGGTAGCTAATTGAGAATTTTGATAGAAGGGGTGATCAAGGATGCACAATTCCAAAAGAAAACAATGAGGCAAAAAATTCAGGCAGAGTATCAGAAGAAAAAAATGGAGGAAAGAAAGAAATGTGCTATTGCACATTCTACCTTAGATTTCTAGATCAACACAATAAATAATACAAAAGGAGACACCAATACCCTTTACCAATTTTTTCTACAATGGCCAATAGTAACAACTCCGATTAAAGCTCAAATGGACCATATCAAAGTTTAAATACTTCAGAAAGCGACAACATACAACACCCTCCAAGATATCAATGACCAAGTTGGGGTGCAAATAGAAGCACCTCACGACCAATTTCAACAGCTGTAGGATCAAAGGGATAAGATCTGAAATAGATTCCACCAATTGAGGGAAATAGTAAGTTTAAGGCTCACACATACCACAAGAGTTCTCCAAGAAGCACAATAGCTAGCACAAAAGATACAAATTCCCCAAACACTTCCAGAGGCCAAAAAGCTACCTATGCAAATCCAGGTTTAGACCCAACAACTACGCTTAGCGAAAAAATAATGTGACAATACATTTGTGAAACTTAAGGAGACATACAAAAATATTCTTCCAGCATAGTAGCATGAAATTGAGGACAAGTCAACATTTTGAAAGGGGGGATGGTGTTAATTGAAAAATAGGATAGTGAAGACATCACTGAAAAAACGTACTACATCTTACCACAAGACACTTGCGAAGCATGATATGGTAAAGGCATCACATAGACCAGTGGTAGAATAGATGGGTCATGTCCCATCCTTTAGATATATGTATAGGAAAATATATGAATGATAGTGTGAGTGAATGTAAAATATGATATAAGGAAGAAAGAACAAAAGAATGTATGTAAGAACTGTATATAAGATTGTATATGTATAAAGATTAGATAAGGGATAAGCAATATTATAAGGGAAGATATAACATTGTACTATTTTTGATCTAATTAATACAATGGATACCAAAATTCTATCTGTACAAACTTAATTTGTTATTTTGAGAATGTATAAGTAAGTTAATCCTATCTCTGATTCTGTTGATTTTTACCTTTATATGATTGAGTACGGGGTATAAACTACAACACTTAGAAAGTACTTGGGGCTCAACTTTGGTCTGTGTTTCCCCAAATTTCTTGCTAACAACATTTATGTAGAGATGTTATTTATTTTCTTACTTTTGGGTGAACTTAACATTCTTGCACCCCTAGGATTTTGTCCTTAGGTTTTTTCCTTCTAATTTAGGGTTTCAAAATATTTCTATTTCTATTTGTAGTATATTATTAATTTTAGATTTGATTAGGGTTTGGATCCAACATATATATATATTATTACATTATGATTATAGTTTGAGTGTTGAGTCATGAAGAATATTAAAATGACATAGCTCTCTCTCTCTCTATGTACCTAATATAGTCTTCAATTAAATATGGTGAACTTAAGGATTATGTTTATTCATGAGGGGAAAGTATATTGATCTTGGATTCTATGTTCATCATTATACATGTGTTGCCCAATTTTCACCCACGAGCTAGGTCGGTTGGGAAGATTATGTTTTAGAAGTTCTAAAGGGCCAGATGGGTCACCTGCATCAAGCGTTAAATCATGCATCTGGTTCTAGGTCATGAGGAACACAGTTGGAAGGCCTGCCTAGGTTAGGCTTGGCATGAAAACCCTCAAAAGAGGAGAGTTGCCAAGACCACCAAGATGTCTTTCTGACCAAAGGGCTCTTGCTGAATGAAGCCATCGCTGCCATGAGATCCAGCTTCGGTAAAGGTTCTTACCAATCGCGTGATGTCTCATCGAAGTGAAGCGGCATCGGAAAAGGGAGTAAGCTTTGGCATAGGGTCTTGCCAAGATAGTAATGTCTCCTCGACCAAGAAGAGAAGTGGACTCATCGCTGAAAGGATAGGGGTTCGAGCGAGAAGTCTGGCCGATAGGCTAAGGTCTCGGCAACAGTAATGAACCTTTTGACATAAGTTTGTGCTCTTGGCATATGGTCTCCCCGATGTGGTGATCTCTCCCTGACAAGAGGAGTGAACTATTGAGGAGGTGTTTGAGCTTTGCCATAGGTCTTGTCGATGCAGGAGGTCTCCCCAATTTTTAACATCGGCATAGCTCCCAGTCGTCGCGGTAATGTCTTGTTGATATGGTGTGGTCTCAGCGACAGAAGTGGGTGTCGGTGTGACATTTGATCCTCGCTATCGAGTCTTCCTGACTTGATAATGTCCTGGCGACTGTCCAAGGTCTTTTCGAAGTGGAATGGCTTTGACATAATCTTGTGAATTCGATATGAGGTCTCCCTAACTCGATGAAGTCTCTCTGACATGAAGTGCACTCGCCAGGAGTTAAAGTCATTGCTATGAGGTCCCAGTGACCAAGTAAATGTCCCATCGAAAGCCGGGGGCCTTGCCCAAGGAAAGTTAAGTCGTCATGATGTCTTGCCGACGGCCTAAAGTCTCATCAGAAGGAATGAAAGGAGCTTGGAGTGACTGAAACGAGGTCGCTAATATGAAGTCTCCCCGACCTGGAGTGTCTTGCCGACATGGATGTGTTCACCAAGAGATAAGAGGGATTACTAGGAGGTCTCCCTGAACACATGATCTCTGGCCAACAACGATGGATTTTCCAAATGAAAAGGGTATCGATGTGACCTAGTGGTGCTCGCTGTGACTTCAGACCAATGACGATTACTTGCCTATGTTTGGTGATATCAATATGATTTCTAAAGCTCGCTAAGATGCCTCGCCAACTGTCGCATATTGTACCAATAGCTTCAAGGGGTATAATCACATCGGTGAGACACTTCCAGTGTCTCACTGAGATGTGATTCTGATTAGAGGAGTTTTTGACCGTCTGAGGGATCCATGTGGAATGAACAACCCAATTAGAAGGAGCCGAAGATGAACCATGGACGTTTTGATTGATTGATACCTCAGCAAATAAGATCAACAAAATAGAGTCAACACGTTTTTGCTTTGAAGTCAAAAGCATTGAAGGTAGCTCGGCTGAGGAGATTCAAGGCGGACATGATACCAGGAAGTAAATGTGGTGGTTGCAGAAAGATCTGAAGAAGACCACTCCTGGAAGCGACTCTTCACACTGACATGGACAGCAGGGGATTCAATTGAACACAATATTAACTACAATAAAGATCTATGGAAAGATCTGTCCCGAGGACTGATATTTTTTGTAAGCCCTACGGGGCCGACACTCTTTTGTATATAGGGAATTTTTTTCCTTTTTGTAAATAGTTTGAACTATGCATCCAAAAGAGTTAGTGATTTCTATCTATCCTTCCTCAGCTGATGCATGCTTTGTAACCCAACTGGAATCTAGAATACAACATAGAGTTCACCTTGGAAGCTAATGTTCATGTTTGTACTACTCTCATTTCTGCATTCTTCTTTTGATTATGCAAGTCTTTAACTGTGTTTTATAAGTCTACACTCATACCTTAAAGCTGTGAAATCTATCTTTCCTTGTTAAGATATGTATGTAGATCAAGCCTGTTAAGAATGATGCATAAGTTTAAAAAGAGGTTGTTTTGAGTATGTGAAATGATTGTAATTAAGTTTCCCAGTATATTTTCTTCTTGTTTCATTTCATGATTTCTTATCAATACGGTGTATCACCATAGTTTGGTTTCATTTGTATGCATTCCTTCTCCTTTTACCCTTACAGAATTGATAGTTTAGGTGAGACCCAAAGGAAGCCGGCCTTCTCTGGAGGTTGATCTCTACTTACAGGAAACCCACATCTTTAGAGGTATTCCCATGTTACACTAAGGTGTTGAACATCAGGTTCAACAGGGTGCAACTTCAGGTGATAACAGTTTCTGGTACGCCCAGTGGGACAAATTCCATTTTATGCTATTGGTTTAGTATGCAACCAACAAGTTCCAAATTTTACAGAAGTCAATTATGCATACTTGGCAACTCCGTAGAGAGAAAGAACTTTAGAATCAGTGCCTTCTACAGTTTATGAGAAGAGTTCAGACAAGGAGCAGCTTAGTTCGTTTCAAATATTTGTAGCTATCACCACCAAGAAGACAAGGTAGAGCAACAAAAAGGCCAGGAACAACAGTTGCTTATACTAGAAGAGCCAAGTCTACTCCTCCATCTGTGAGGTTCCATATTACTATCCCATCTTTTGTTTCATCCAGAGTGCCAATAAATCCACCTTAGCCACCTCCCATGGCCGCTCCAAAGAATCAACCCTTTGTTGCTTTTAATGGAGGGAGTCCCTTGAACTTGGAACAACACAATGACATTCCAATGATAGCCTTGAAGAGTCCGCTAACTTTCACGGGAGAAGACCAAACTACCCTGATTGAACACATGCGAGATGTGGCTTCGTTATGTGGAGTCCATCACATAACCTAAGAGGATGTTGTTGTGAGATTATTAGCTACTTCACTGAAGGGAAGAGCTGTGCAATGGTATAGGAGCCTATTAGTGAGTTCAATTGCAACTTGGGATGAATTTGGAGACAAGTTGCATAAACAATTTCAGGACAGGTCTGATAACTTTTCTTTATTGGAACAATTAACTACAATTAAGAGGGCTTCGCAAGATGAATGATTTCAATTTTAGATATCAAAGAACCTAGGATAGAATCCCTGCAACGGTGAGACCACCTCTGGAATATGCATTTTTATACTTTTTGAGGGCTCTGAATAGCGATATAGCTATCATGATACAGTCAATGGGAGGAGTGTCTTTGCCAGATGCTTTTGAAATAACAATCAGAGCTGAGAACGGCTTAATACAAGCTGGTAAACTCGCTCCTGGGCCACCAATGCCTATATTTCCAGAGATTCATGCAAACATCCCTTTGCAAATACCTCCTTTTACACCTCTACTAGCTGTACCAATGCTGCCAGTTGCTATTCCAACAATTGATAGACAAGAGAGTGTTGCTTCAGGCTCATCATAGGAGTTACAAGAGATCAAAAGTATTTTACAGACTTTTGGTAACAAGTTGGTGAACTTGGAAAAAAAATAGTCCTATTCTAGACCTTATCAGCAGCAGAATCAGACCCCAAGTTAGCCTTTTCAAGGTCAACAACAACAATTCCAAGGGAATAGACAGTAGTATCAAGGTAATTACCAAGGCACAAGACAAAATGTTGCCACAAGACCTTTTCAGGCCTATAATCCAGCTCCAATTAGTGCTATCAAAGAGCTTGTTCCTGTTCAAAACAATTTGGCTGCAGATTATGAATGGTGTTATCTATGTAATCAGCCACATAATCAAGCTACATGCTCTAATGGTGTGATCAACCAAGCTCTTATGGTGCAGAATGCTGTAGGTGTGCAAGATTTTCCCAAGGAGGGGTATCCACAACAACAGGATAAGCCTGGAGATGATTTAACTCTCCTGAATTGGCAGAGAGAAGAATTTTGTGGAGTGAACCAGGATGACACATCTATTGCTGCTAATAATAGAGCCAAGAAGAGGGATTTTGAGATAGAACAAACAACAAATAAAGATAAGGGAGTTGCTGGTCCATCAAATCAACAAGTACCACACACTTTGCAGTGAGGTCATGACACTAGTAAGGAGCAACCTTTACATGCTACATCCGTAGGTCAAGTGCAACTTGACCATGCTATTGTAAAGATGCAGCCAAAGGTACACATATCTGCACCTTTCAACATTATTGAAAGTATGAAAAAAAGGAATGTTTCAATTTCAATATGGGATTCCTTAGCAATCCCTAGGAAAATGAATTTGTTATAGTCAACCTTATCAAATCCAATTAGTTCAAATTTTCCAAATGAAGTCTCTATAGGCCAAACAAAGTCAGTTTTAACCAATGCACTTTTGGATAATACCACTCAGAAAAGTGATGGTGTCAAGCCCCCTCCTTTCTATGTTTCCTTAATAGTAGGGAATAAATTAGTGCACAATTGCATGGTTGATAGCGGGGCTAGCAGTTTAGTAATGCCAAAAAAGATTGCAGACTAGCTAGGTTTACAATACCAGCCATTAGAAAAAGGAGTACTTCAATTGGATGGGACAGCAGTAAACACTATAGGTGCTATTAAAAATCTGAATCTTACACTACATGCCTGTCCCAAATTTTCAATCCCGCAAGATGTGTTTGTCATAGATTTGCCTCCATTTTTTGCTTTATGCCTATCTAGAGACTTCACGGCTAAAATTGGAGGGTATTTATCTTCAGATTGGTCCCATATGCTTTTTAGGACCAGGTATGGTACTAAGGTAACCATAACTTCTGAGTCCCTTGCCAAGGATCACATCGAACCTTATGTGCCATCTGCTATAAATGTCAATTCTATTATTTTAGAGGATACTGAACTTGTTGCAGCACAAGAGTTACAAGCTGTGAGTGTACCTGAGGTGCTCCTGAATGAATGGGTAGATGAGAACATGGTTGATAATCCAAATGAGCTTATTCAGAATGTTGGTCTGGACAATTATGTATTGCATGAAGTTGAGACAGAAATGCCAAATCTTGAGAGAAGTGCAGAAAGTCAGTTTGAGCAGCAGAATGAATTATGGGAGATGTATTTTGATGGTTCAAGAAGCAAAAATAGTGCTGGAGGAGGTGCGATGCTTGTATCTCCCCGGAGTGATAAGTATTTTTCTACTTTTCGTTTTGCTTTTGCATGGTCTAATAACACTGCTGAGTATGAGGGCCTTGTTCAAGGTCTTGAGTGGGCAAGGAAGAGAGGAATAACCCACTTGAAAGTTTATGGGGATAGTGAGTTAATTGTCAATCAAATAAGAGGCCTGGATGTTGCTAAAAATGACACACTAAAGTCTTATAGAAATGGAGTGTGGAATATGATTGAGGAATTTGATGCCTTTAACTTAGTATCTATTCCAAGGAACTAGAACAAACATGCTGATAGGCTTGCAGCCATTGGGGCACAGTTTGATATTCCAGGTGACATTAGAAAGGAGAAAGTACAACAGTATGTAAAGGTTGTAGTTAGGCCATCAATTCCTAATAACAACATTCGCTAGCAGGTTTTTGACAGCGATGAGCAAATTCTTTCTTTTTTGCTCGAAGAAGATCAGTTCTCCATGGTTAATCAAGAAAAACTTAAGCAACGGTATGATGACTAAGTCATATAGCTGAGGAAAAATAAGTTACCCAAATGTCTTGTCACCTTAGAGTCAATTTTCAGTACTGATGATTAGATTAAAAAGGGTAAAGCTGGCTTGCAAATCAGACAAGAGCATTATGAAGAACTGGAGATTTTCAAAGGTAAACTCCTTAAGATAGGCAAAATTTGGTCATGTGAAGATAAACAATCTTTTGTTGCTTTATGCCAAGAATTTCATGATGTCTTTGCTTGGGAATACTCAGATTTACAAGGGTTTGATCCCCATATTGCTCAGCACACAATTGAGTTAGAACCTAATGTTAAGCCAGTAAGACAGAAACAAAGGCCCTTGAATCCTAAGCTTGAGCTCTTAATGATTAAAGAGCTGACTAAACTAGTTGAGGGGGGTATTGTCTTTCCTATCAAACACACTTCATGGGTTTCTAACCTTGTGCTGGTTAGGAAGAAAAATGGTGAAATAAGGCTTTGTGTTGACTTTATGGATCTTAACCGAGCATCTTTGAAAGATCACTACCTACTGCCCTCTATGGAACAAATCTTACAAGTAGTTGCTGGTTCTGTTAGATTTTCCTTATTAGATGGTTTTTCAGGCTATAATCAGGTGCTGGTTAAAGAGGAAGATTAGTTCAAAACTACTTTTACAACTAAGTGGGGCACCATGGCATACAAAAGGATTCCTTTTGGTTTATCTAATGTTGGTGCCATGTTTCAGAGGGCCATGGACATGGCGTTTCAAAATTTGATTAATAAGATTATGCTGATTTATTTAGATGACATTACAGTTTATTCTAAGAATGCTAACGAACATTTGTCACACCTTAAGCAGGTTTTTGAAAAATGCAGAGAGTTTGGTATCTCTCTCAATCCGAAAAAGAGTATCTTTGTTGTTCATGAAGGGAAATTATTAGGACACAGTGTCAAAGCAAGGAATTACTATTGATCCTGAAAGAGTCAAATCCATACTTGAGTTGCCGCTGCCCAATCACAAGAAGGGTCTATAGAGCTTTATGTGCCAGATTAACTTTCTAAGAAGATTTATTCCTAATGTTGCAAATTTGCTACAACCCTTGACCGCCATGCTTAAAAAGAGTGTAGTTTTTAGTTGGACTGGAGAAGCAAGGCGTAGTTTTGAATAAATCAAGGAGGCTTTAGCATCTGCCCCAATGTTGGTAAATCCAGATTTCTCTAAAGATTTCTTTTTGTATGCTTTTGGCAGTATTGGTTCAATCTCTGTCATGCTAGTACGGAAAAACGGTGATAACCTAGAACAACCCATAGCTTTCTTCAGTCAGGTGCTTGTTGATTATGAAGAGAGGTATACTTTAGTTGAGAAGCATGTTCTCACCGTGATCAAAAGCCTAAAGAAATTTAAGCCTCTAAAGTCAAACAATAAGATTCATATTCTGGTTGCGCACTCAAGCGTGGAGGAGTTTTTGTTGAACAAAGATCTCAATGAAAAGAGAGCAGGGTGGATCACTAAGGTCATGGAGTATGATGTAGATATCAAGATCACCAAATTGGTTAGAGGTAAGGGTCTCTGTGAATAGCTTGCTACAGGGTCAATCAAAAAAATAAATTAGAAAAAGATGCTATTCTTGCTAATACAAATGAGTCTCAGGATGCCCAAGACGATGTACCTGTGGGAACAATTAATTGGGTCCAAGAAATGACCCAATTTTTACAAATGGGTGAGTGTCCATTAGGCTTGAATAGAGCTCAAAGAAGATACTTCAGACTGTAGTCCATACCATGTGTGCTGGTAAATAATGTTCTTTTTAAAAAGGATGTAAATGGTGTTCTATTAAGATGTATTCACAGTGATCAGATTAAGAAGGTACTTCATGAGTTTCATGATGGAGCTGTAGGAGGTCACTTTGCCCCAAGAACTACTGCTTGGAAAATTATGAGAGCTGGTTACTACTAGCCCAGCTTGTTTAAAGATGTTTATGCATGGTCAAAAAAGTGTGTCAAATGTGCTCTATTTTCAGGAAAGGAAAAGCTACTTGCTATGCCTCTACATCCAATTCTGGTGGAGCAGCCCTTCATGAGATGGGGCATTGACTTTATTGGGCCAATTAATCCACCTTCCAGTGTTGGTCACAAGTGGGTGCTCACTGCTACAGACTATTTCACACGGTGGATAGAAGCAATAGCTTTGAAGGAAGCAAAAGAGTCTTCAGTTTTGAGCTTCTATGAAGATATAGTCACCAGATTTGGAGTTCTTGACTCTATCATATATGATAACACTCTTGCATTTGTGGGGTTAAGACTAACTGATTGGGCTATTAAACATGGCATTCATTTGAATACATCCTCAAATTATTACCCTCAGGGTAATGGTCTGGATGAAAGCACAAATAAGAACCTCATCAGGATTATCAAAAGAACAATGGAGGATAATCAAAGGACCTAGCACAACAAATTAAAGTATGCACTTTGGGCAGACAGAGTGACCCCTAAGAGGTCTATTGGTAATTCACCATATAGGTTAGTCTATGGCATGGAGGCAAGATTGTCTTTATCTGTGGAGCTTCTAGCTCTTGACATTATACATCAGTTGGAGATGTTTGAGGAACATGACCCAATGTCTGTGAGATATGTAGAGGTCATGGAGCTCAAAGAATCAAGGGACAGAGCGATGAAAGCTTTGGAGTATCATCAACGCCAAAAAAAGAGGACATTTGACCAAATAGCTACAGTAAAATCTTTTAAGGTGGGAGACCTCGTGCTCAAGTGGGATGTTCTAAAGAGCAGGCCTAGCCATAATCCTAAGTTTGACAACCTGTGGATAGGCCCATTCATTATCAGAGACTGTAAGGAACACAATGCTTATCAACTGGCTACAATAGAAGGGGAAATATTTCCTGTCCCAGTCAATGGGATACACCTTAAACCCTGCTTTCAGGTCTGATAAGTGCCTTTCTTGTACATATCTGGTTAGGTTTTTTATGTTTTTTAATAAGTACTTCTACACTATGGTTTGTTTGTTTTGTTTTTACCATTCCCTAAGTGCTGTGTCAGCACAAAAAATATTTTTCTTCCCGCTTCTCCTGTTGTCGTTCTTGGCAACTTGTTATGTTCTGCAAGCCTCAAGCGAGTTGTAGCCATGTACAAAGCTGCCTTGGGTCCATTTCAGAGGTTTTCCTAATGACTCCATGCCCAATGGATAAGCCTAGACTACTGGTCTTCATGTTTAGCAGGAAAACATCCAACAAAAGGTCGCCATAAATGTTGCCCAATTTTCACCCACGGGCTAGGTCGGTTGGGCAGATTATGTTTTAGAAGTTCTAAAGGGCCAGATGGGTCACCCGCATCAAGGGTTAAATCATGCATCTAGTGCTAGGTCGTGAGGAACGCAGTTGGAAGGCTCGCATAGGTCAGGCTCGGCATGAAAACCTTCAAAAGAGGAGAGTCACCAAGAACACCAAGATGTCTTACCGACCAAAGGGCTCTTGCTGAATGAAGCCGTTGTCGCCATGAGATCCGGCTTCGGTAAAGGGTCTTACCAATCACGTGATGTCTTGTTGAAGTGAAGTGGCATTGGAAAAGGGAGTAAGCTTTAGCATAGGGTCTTGCCGAGATAGTAATGTCTCCCTGACCAAGAAGAGAAGTGAACTCATCGCTGAAAGGATAGGGGTCCCAACGAGAGGTCTGGCCGATAGGCTAAGGTCTGAGAAACAGTAATGAAAATTTTGGCATAAGTTTGTGCTCTCGGCATATGGTCTCCCCGATGTGGTGATCTCTCCCCGACAAGAGGAGTGAACTCTCGAGGAGGTGTTTGAGCTTTGCCATAGGTCTTGCCGATGCAGGAGATCTCCCCGATTTTTAACATCGACATAGCTCCCAGCCGTCGTGGTAATGTCTTGTCGACATGGTGTGGTCTCAGAGATGGAAGTGGGTGTCGGTGTGACATTTGATCCTAGCTATCAAGTCTTCTTGACTTGATAATGTCCTGGCGACTATCCAAGGTCTTGCCGAAGTGGAATGGCTTTGGCATAAGCTTGTGAATTTAGTATGAGGTCTCCCCGACCCGATGATGTCTCTCCGACATGAAGTGTGCTCGCTAGGAGTTAAAGTCACCACTATGAGGTCCCAGCGACCGAGTAAATGTCCTGTCGAAAGCTGGGGCCCTTGCCCAAGGAAAGTTAAGTTGTCGTGATGTCTTGCCGACGGCCTAAAGTCTCATCAAAAGGAATTAAAGGAGCTTGGAGTGACTGAAACGAGCTCGCCAATATGAAGTCTCCCTGACCCAGAGTGTCTTGCTGACATGGATGTGTTTTCTGAGAGATAAGAGGGCTTGCTAGGAGGTCTCCTCGAACACATGATCTTTGGCTGACAATGATGGATTTTCCAAATGAAAAGGGTATCGGTGTGACCCAGTGGTGCTCCTTGTGACTTCAGACCGATGCCGATTGTCTTGCCTATGTTTGGCGATATCAATATGATTTCTAAAGCTTGCTAAGAAGCCTCGCCGACTGTCGCATGTTGTGCCAATAGCTTCAAGGGGCATAATCGCATTGGTGAGACACTTCCAGTGTCTCGTCGAGATGCGATTTAATCAGAGGAGTTTTTGACCGTCCGAGGGATCCATGTGGAATGAACCAACCAATCAGAAGGAGCCGAAGATGAACCATGGACATTTTGATTGATTGATACCTCGACAAAGAAGATCAACAAAACAGAGTCAACACGTTTCTACTTTGAAGTTAGAAGCATTGAAGGCAGCTCGGCTGAGGAGATTCAAGGCATACACGATACCAGGAAGTAAATGCGGTGGTTGCAGAAAGATCTGAAGAAGACCACTACTGAAAGCGACTCTTCACACCGACATGGACAGTAGGGGATTCAATTGAACACATCATTAACTACAATAAAGATCTACCGAAAGATCTATCCCGAGGACTGATATTTTTTGTAAGCCCTAAGGGGCCGACACTGTTTTGTATATAGGGAAGTTTTTTCCTTTTTGTAAATAGTTCGAACTATGCATCCATAAGAGATAGTGATTTCTATCTATCCTTCCTTAGCTGATGCATGCTTTGTAACCCAACTGGAATCTGGAATACAACATAGAGTTTACCTTGGAAGCTAATGTTCATGTTTTTACTACTCTCATTTCTATATTCTTCTTTTGATTATGCAAGTCTTTAACTGTGTTTTATAAGTCTACACTCATACCTTAAAGCTGTGAAATCTATCTTTCCTTCCTAAGATATGTATGTAGATCAAGCCTGTTAAGAATAATGCATAAGTCTAAAAAGAGGTTGTTTTGAGTATGTGAAACGATTGTAATTAAGTTTCCCAGTATATTTTCTTCTTGTTTCATTTCATGATTTCTTATCAATACGGTGTATCACCATAGTTTGGTTTCGTTTGTATGCATTCATTCTCCTTTTACCCTTACAAAATTGATAGTTTAGGTGATACCCAAAGGAAGCCGGCCTTCTCCGGAGGTTGATCTCTACTTACAGGAAACCCACATCTTTAGAGGTCTTCCCATGTTACACTGAGGTGTTGAACATTAGGTTCAATAGTGTGCAACTTCAGGTGATAACAACATGCACATGATTACAATAGATCCATTTAAAAATACATTATAAAATAATATAAGCAACATAAACCATATACATGATTTTTTAATATTGCATATCATTTATAAATATTTTTCTTATATGAGCATCAACATGAGACCAATACAAGCTCTTGCAAGCACTTAATAGAGACTAATAAACTAATACAAAATCTTTACAAGAAAACACACAAGAAATCACCTATGGAAGATCAAGAGTCACTACTTATAAATGCACTTTAATTAAAAACCACATCGACATTAGAAGCCAATTATGGAAGAACAAAAGTCACAACTTAGAATTCCACATTAGATGTTCTTATGGGGATTTGAACTTGGGTCTCCACATTGGGAACCCAGTGTAACCAATTAAGCTCAACCTTTTGAATGAACATATGCATTATTTTAAATATGCCATAACATAAATAAATAGATGAAATATTTTTTCCTTATATAACCATATAAATTTTAGGAAAAGTGTACTATACGCTTTGCACAAGAGAACAAATATTTTAGCTATGTAAAATAAATATTTTTTTGTGGTGCATTCTTTGAGATGTGTTTAGCCACATTAAGCATTTCTTTGGATCCACTTATAAAGTATCAGAAATTGGTTAAATATTTTATGTGTGGGAGACATGACAAATATTTAATATTAGGGTCAAATATTTTGTGCTCTCATGGTTTAAAGACATACGATTTATCCAAAATAACTTAGTAGTTTTTTTGTGAGATTGAATCTATAAAAACAACACATGTTTAATGATTGAATCTTGTAGAGTGCATATGTGAAGCATGACATGGGATGTGTGGTTGTATAGTTACCATTATGCTTAGACAAATGGCGGATGTATTGGAGGAACTTGATGTTTTAGAAGTATTTGTTGGAGTAAATAGATCATCACCTGATAATTAATTAATCATTAATTATTTATTAAACACCTTTTACTTTAATTACTTAAGCTAAACTTACGAATTGATTTTTTATTATTATTAGATTGAGCTATATTTAGTTCATGCTGTCTCATTGCATTAGATGATGACACATGTCTCAATCTAATCGAACCCTAATTTAGGGTTTTTTTTTGCTTTTATAAGCATTCATGTTTCATTGTAATCATTCATTTAGATTATTGCATCAATACAATTTCTCAGGTTGTTGAGAAAATTCATCGTTCATTGATCTCTCATTTGTAATAAGATAATTGCTTACAGGTGAATTCTAGGAATTATTGGGTTAGAACATCAAATCTATCATGATATTAGAGCTCCAAATTTGTAGCTCCTATTCAAATTTTGAGAGATCCGAATTTGAGAAAAAATTTCGTGCATGTTAGAGAAAAATGGACATTTTCCATTGCATTTGGAGTGGCAAAAAGATTAAGGAGTAACTATTTTTTTTACGAAAAATCAAGAAGTTGAAATTTAGGCAATTTTTTGATGACACATTTTTCAAGGCATAAATATGTACAAATGTATGGATTTGTACAATCTTTATGCTATCATATGAGCCATATGTAGGCACATGAATCCCTAACATAAGTAGATGTAGAAAAAAATATAGTAACAATTTTTTGTAGTGGCAGATATTTTAAAAAATTTCGACGTGAAAATTCAACATGACATTTTTTTGGGTTTTTGGTGAAATTATCTTTAAACAACATTAATTTTATTGATTTTTGATGGAACATTCCTTAGAATATTCATCGTCATTACCATTGCCATCGTAGATCTACCTTCGTCGTCACCTGCTTCATACAATGCCACTCAACTGCTTAGGTTCTCTAGCTCGAGCTTCACAATCCATTGTGGTCACATTTGTGACCAGGGGATGACACCAAATTCTCAATGCCTCAAACCTTGCCATAGCCCCAACCATAGTCATATAAAGGAATAGGGGCTATTGGTGTAGCCCTTGGTATTGGCCCTTGGTTTTCAATAGGACAAGGAGTCGACTTTTTCTAGCCCTTGTTTTCCCTAGAGGCCTGATTGGGCAAGTTTACGAAATTAGGTATAACTTGTGCATCTTGACTTTGATCTTTGCAAACTATATATAGTTGGAAATATGGTTCCAATTCTGATCCAATAGTACAAGTTATTTTTCCATATTTTTCTTCTATTTACTTCTACAAGCCTTTGAAGTCTGATCAAATTGTTTTTGCCTAGGAGGTCATAACTTTGACCGAGTTATCAGATTTTCACGACTCAAGCAACACAAAAAAGATGATTCAGTCCTCTTCGCAGATCTTAGATCTATTTTTCCAAAAAAATTACCATGTATTTTTTATTTCAATCATATATATGATTTTCCTTTTTGGTTCTTTTCTTAGAAAACATGCTAACATGTTAATTTTTTTTTTGAGATCAAATGAGAATTTTCTTGCATTGTGGTGGTTTATACTGCTATGTCAATTCATTTTTTACTTATTTTATGAAATCATGATGGATCCAACACATATAGATCCACTCACTCCATACAACTACTATGGTTGGAAAAAATAAATTGAGATACATCTGAAAAAATTAAGGTTATACAAAGTGACCATGGGTACAAAACTTGAACCTATAGGAATTGCAAAGAAGATAGAGTGGTTTGAAAGGTGTGATGAGGATTTTGGGACACTATGCATGTCTATGTCCTAATATTCTCTTTCATGTTGAATCTTGCACAACACCCAATCATATTTGGACTCAATTGGAGTCCTTGTTTGGGAAGCATGATAATTTGAGATGATTTCAATTGGGTAATGAGCTTATTGATTTGAGTCTTAAATATTTTGAAAACATATAGGACTTCTTCACCAAAATAATGTCTCTCAGATTGTAATTGACACAATGTGGTATTCAAAAAGAGTACTCTTAGTTGATTCTTTCCATCCTTGTCAAGCTTGGTCTTGACTATTTAGTTTTTATTTTCACTTTCTATGACACTAAGGATCCACTTGTTACTAGATTCATGATGTTTCCACTTGATAATTTTTCTCCATCACTCACTTGAGAGCAGATAAAGTTGCTAAAAATGGGTTTATAGATGTCTTCTAAATCATAAGATATTTTTGCATCACTAGGCACTAGAGATTTGAAGGCTTCAAATGGAAAAGGAAAGAAATAAAAAAATAGACTCTAAGTCACTTGAGAAGCCAAGGAATCACACTCACATGATACGTATTATTCTTCTTCCTCTTCTAAGGGGGACTCATATAAGAAGGATTGAAAAAAATGTGCATATTGCATAAAGAAAAGACTTGATGGACATCAATGTTATGTAAAGAAGATTGATGAGTTGAAGAACCTTCTAAAGAAGAATAATATTCAATTTCCTTCATCATCTTCTTCAACTTCAAGACCTTGATAATCAGGGTCAACCACCATGGAACATGGAGTAGACACAATGAAAGTCCATGCTCTCTTTGCATCCACCAATCTATAGTCCAGTTGATGGATTCTTGATTTAGGAGCCTCACATCGCATGGATTCATCTTTAGATATGTAGGGAAACATAGAACAAAGTTCCAAGGCCCAAGTACTTTCTGAGTGTTGTAGTTTATAGCTCATAATCAGTCATATAAAGGTGAACACCAATTGATTTAGACAAATAATTGACTAATTAATTGTATTTCCATAGAATGACATACTACATTAGACAAAAAAAAATTGATAATCATTATATTAATCATATCAAAAAAGTACATTTATATATCTTCCCCTATACCCTTCCTATCTCTTTCCTTTCTTAAATATACCCCTTGTACCTCTTACATATAATTTCATATACATTTCTTACATACATTCCTTTGTTCTCTCTTATATTTCTCCTTCCTCTCTCATTCATATCTTTCTCTATACACATATCTACAGGATGAGACATGGCCTATCTATTCTACCCCTAGTCTAGATTGTATGTTTTCAATCTTAGGGTCTGCAAACTCCTTGTGGTAAGATGTGGTAGAATTTTTTCAAAAATATCTGCATTGTTGCTCTTTCTGGCTAACATCATCCCCCCTTTCAAAATGTTGACTTGTCCTCAAGTCAATGCCACTATGCTAGAAGGATATCCTTGTAGATCTCTTTTATCTTGGTGAATGTGTTATCCCATTGAGTTTTTACCAAATGTAGATGTTAGGTTTTCACTTAGACATGTAGCAAGATATTTTCTACCTTCAAAAGTGTTTAGAGAATTTATATCTTTTGGGCTAATTGTTGTGCTTCATGCAGGACTCCTGTAATGTGAGCTAGCCTTAAACATACTACCTCTCTTAGTTGATGAAATCTATTTTGGATCTTGTCTCTTTGATCTTGCAACTATTGGAATTGTGCATGCAGTGCTTCTATCTATACCTTGGATTTTCCATCTATGCCCTATAGGGCATCATAGCTTGTGGAAATTTGGAGTATTTGGACTTCTAACTGATCTATTTGAGCCTTGGTTTTAGTTGTCACTATTGGAAATTGTAGACACAATTGGTACAAGGCATTGAGGTCCCCTTCAGTGTTCTTCAGAACACTAATCTGTGATTCTAGGGAAAAGTGTGTGGTAGCACACTTCTTTCGTTCCTTATCTATCTTTATCTTTTGATACTTTATCTAAAGTTGTTGTCATAGTGTTTTATTTTTTAATTGGATGTCCTTGATCACCCCTTCTACCAACATTTTTAGTTGTGCCCCAATGGTTGGGATGAGTCCCCTTGTATTTTAGGGAACTTGCCTTGCATATCCTTCACTAACTCCTCTAACTAGTTGGAACTCTCCACATGATGTTTCTAAATCTCTTCATGGGATTTTTGGTGCAAGATATCCTCTAATTGGAATTTGTGTAGGGTGAGATGTTCCCATGTCCACCTATGATCCTACTAGTGGAATTTGGAGCAGATATGGAGATGTCCTCAATTTTATTTACTTCTGTTTGGCCAAAAATCGTTGATGGACTGCATAGAAGATGATGCAAAGGAAGAGGGTGTCTTTGACTGCTAATGGGGAGAAGATTTTTCTTGCTCTAAGGTGGTAGCGTTATATTTTTCTTCTTCCTTGTGCAACTTCTAATAGGCTTCTTTTGTAGCCTCCTTTATCTCCTTTTGTACCAATTGAGTGACTTCCAGTTTCATTATCTTAAATTATCCAACCTCTATTTAGACCGAAGCTCTTTGGTTTGAATCTATACTATCTTTTTTTTTTGTGAAGGTACAATTCTAACAGCCAATTATCCAATTACTAAGTTCTTTAATTGATCCTCTTCTTTAGCTACTTTATCCATTCTCTTCTTTAATGTGGTAGTTAAGGGGTCCAAAAATTAGTCAATAAAATCCTCTAGTGTTGTTTGGAGGCTATCATATATCTGATTATTTCCCTCTTTGTGATTACTTGATTGGGTACCACCATGTTCATATACTTCTGAAGAGTCGTCCATCACCTCCTTGCAGAACAACCCACTATATAGCTAATCCTTATCTACAAGTGGGGAAACCTTTGGGATAATTGTAGTTTTCAAGAGAGATGTATCCTCTAGTATTGTCTGCTCTTCTTCTTCTATGTCGACTATTTATGGAGAAACCTCTCTATGTTCCTTTTCCTTCATATTCTTAGGATTTTTATCTCCACTCATTTGTAGATCTTATTAGATTCTTCTATTATTGTTTCTTTTCTAGGAGGAGTGGTTGTGATCCTTCTCTTCCTTGGCCTACTACTCTCACTTTGGGAAGGCTTTGCAGGTGGGGTGCCAATGTGGAGTCTTTCAGACCTTTGGGGAGTGGATGTGCTTTTCTCTTCTATCTCTTATTTTAATAATCCCCATTTCTCTTGTAGCTTTTCCTTGTTCTTATCGAAGTGCTCTTCAACCTTCTTCTTTGCTAGGTTATTCATATATTCTTAGTAGGTGGTGAATTTATCAGCTTGCAAATCTTTGGGGAGGCTAAGGAGAGTAGAGGCATATGTTGGAAGTTTGGAAGGGGTGATCCCACAATACTGGTTTAGATTTCCATTCAAGAAGAAAAATTGCAAAAATGCTCCAAAGATTTTTTTTTGGGTTTTTAGGGGTTCACTTGAAGGGGGGGTTCACATGAACCCAAAAAGGGGTTTGCTCAAACCCCCCTTCAACCCCTTTGTGATGTCATCCCCTTTTCACATGTTTTTAATGAAAAAGAAGAAAATTATAAAAGGGGGTTCAAGCGAACCCCCTTCACTCAAAGGGGTCAAAGGGGGTTTGCTCGGACCCCCCTTTTTTTCCCTTCTCCCTCTCCTTTTGCATTTTTTACAAAATTTTTCCTTTTCAAGCTTGGGTTAAAGATGAAAATGGAATCAAATTCACAAACCCAACTGGATGATGGTATTCCTCAAAATGAGCTATGTGTATTTTTTAGTTTAATTAAACGTAGGTTTTTCACCAGAAATTAAGCTCTCTATTCTGTACATGTGGAAAAATAGTAGATTATCAAAAAAAATTCTAAAAAAGTATGTTCATGCTAGGTATTGATGTCCTTGATCTAGCAAAAAAATAAATTGAATTTTGATACATACAAAAAAAGTTATGTTGTATACGGTCTACCTATGTCTAAATTGTAATTGGTTTGACTTCAAAACTTAATTAAGAAAAAAGTATTCAATAATACTATGAAACCAAATGAATGTACTAGATATCTTAGTTACAAATCTAAATTAAAAAAAAAAAAAAAATTATCCTTCAAAGAATAAAAGTTATGTTTTTTACGGTGAAAATCACTCTTAAAAAATGGTGTGTACTATTAAAAACTAGTTTTCAAAGGAGAGAGAAAAAGAAATGCAATTTGATTCCAAAAATTAAAAAAAAAAAAGAATCTATAGAAAAAATGTCACAAATCACTAGTTTGCATCATCTTCAAATTCCTCATGGTTTAGTAGCTATAGGTGCCCAAAAGTAAAGATTTAGGTAAAAATTCAGTTCAATGTCTAGTTTGGCCAAAAAGTGTAAACCACTATTGTAGGATCACCCAAAGTCTGTCACTGATGATGTAGTTTGGAAACATGACCATGAAGTGTACACACATTGGTTGATCCAGTGTTGTCATTGATGTCACATGGAAGTATTTTTGGTGGTCTTTGTATAGTATCAATTGATTCAGAAAGCATGATTTATCAGAAATTTGGCTAAGTGTTTCCTTTGTTAGTATTGTGGTTCAGTGCCTTAGTTTTTGGGTCCACACTTCACCGCTCGTTGGTGTAATCTTCTTCAATCATGACTACAATCTTGAATCCATCAAATGAAGCAACATTCAAGTTTTTGTGACATTTTGTATAGTTTCCAAGAAGATATGAATAACAGTGTGTGGCTTTGTATATCACAATTATCTTCTGAACAAGTGTACTAGTGTGGGAGATTCCTCACTTCTTCATGAATAACTATTTTATCTTGCAATGATGAAGATAAGCTAATGAATGTCAGTTGAATAAGAAATTGATGGGAGATTGAGTTTTGAGGTAGCACGATTGATGAAATTGTATAAGCTCTTGAAGACTTTATGTTTTGATCTATTTTGGGCTGACCTAACATGGTTGATGTTTTGTGGATACAAATTAAGTGAATCTAACTTATGTGGGATTTGTATTTAGGTCCATGCCCACCTATCTTGATGTAAATTGAGTGTTGAATTTAGGCACTAAGTGTGGCTGAAATACTTTGAGGATGACATGTTTAGTTTATGTGTGTTATTTCTAATTAGGTCGGCCTAATTGAAGTTTCACCTGATGTGGGTATATATATGAGATCATTAAATATTATTTTGGATGGTGATTGTGATTGTGATGGTGATTGTGATAGTGATGTGATGAGAAAAAAAGGGAGAGTCTGGTAAGTGAGAAGGATGGTGCAAAAAAGTGAAAAAGGAATAATGATATGAGAATGTGGTAGAGTAGAGAAAATTCATGTCACGTATGGTGAATCACCTGCATGTGTGTAATACAATGATAAGCAGACTGTGTGAATATCATTTTGTACCTCAATGGAGCTATAATTTAGAATATGATAGATGCTATTCTATCAGTTCAAATAGGTAGTTCTACCAACCCTTCTTTGTGCCTACTTAGTGAGCTGTGAGCTCTTTTCTAGACAGTGTGTCCTAACAACGAGCCTTTTTAATATCTTATATCTAGATATAATATATTGTGAGCTAACCCTCACCATGGTTTTTCCCTTTTTGGGTTTTCCATGTAAAAATATAGGTGTTCATGCATCATACAATTCTATGGTTGTATTCATGCTTTTATACTTCATTGCAGTTATTTCTATTTAGTTAATTGGATGGGTTGTGTTTAATTGGCTTAGAGGAATACTAATTCACCCCCCCTCTTAGTATTCTAGGTGTTCAAAAATTGGTATCAAAAATTGGTTCCCTGGAAGGAGATTGACCGCTTTGGGAAGATCTTGGAGTTTGAACATATGGCTAATAGGAAGTACCCTACTCCTCTATAAGAAATTTCTACAATTGAATATACAGAAGAAGATTGTACGCTGGACAAGGATGAAGAACTCAAAACTACACTTTAAGATCTTAAAAAAATTGAAGATGAGAATGGGAATCTGAAGGAAAATCTAAAAGAAGCAAACAAATGCATTAAGAAGCTGAGAGAGCATATTAAGAATTTCAGAGAAAGAAATAGAGAAGCTAATGAACAACTGAAGAAAGAAAATGAAGACATCACCAAAATGAAAATACAAGTGGAAGAAAAGAATAAAATTGAGGATTTTCTAAATTCAGTGATACAAAGCAAGACCAATGAATGCACTAGACTTGAACAAGAAGTGGTAAATATGAGAGCGGATTTGGAGAAAGCAAGAATTTATGAATACAAATTCAAGAAATTTTCTAAAATGGTTGATGAGTTAATTGCTAGAAAGAAAGCATCTAAAGATAAAAGTGGTTTGGAAATTGAAAGAGGAGAAAGCTCTAAACTAGAACAAACATCTAGCACAAAGAAGATCAGTGAATCTGGAAAGACTGAAGGAAAAAGGAACTATAGCAAGTTTTAGAATCAGAGAAGCAATACTGGAAGAATCCTTATTAGACAACCAAATGCTCAAAGGTACCCATATTTTAGTGGTGTTTTCTTTTCATGTAATAAATTTGGACATAAGGCTATAGAATGTAGAGGTAGAATGAACCAGATGCTAGATCCTTTACTGGATAATATTTTGTATGCAAGAAATTTGGACATCAAGTTGCTAAGTGCAAAAGTAGATGATGAATGGATTTAATACTACTAGATCTTTCAATGAATACTATCATACATGCAATGTATTTGGACATAAGGCTAACTAGTGTAGAACAAGATTGAATGGAGGTCAGAGTGATCAGAGAAAAATTGTATGCTACAATTGCAACAAACTTGGGAACATTTCAAGATTTTGCAGAAGTAAGAATGGAAGGTACACTAATCCAGGACAGAGGAATGAGAATGTAAAGAAAGTTGATCTAAATGAAGTAAAGAAGGAAGTGGAAATAGTATGGAGAAAGAAAGAAGGAATTGAGGACATGGGAGAATATGTAACTATCTCTGATACAAATGTTTCCTCTGGTAACTAACATACGACTATGGATTAGGGGGAGCTTTATTGAAAATAATATAGTCACCTTGTCGATATGTTGTGTCATGGATTGAAACAAAGAGACAAGATGAAGAAGAATGTTGTTGAGTTGGTGAAAATTGCAGGAGAAAATATTTTAGTGTGAAATTTTGTGAAGCTTCTGAAAGTTGACTATGCATACAAGATTTTGAAGTTTACCAACTTTTTATCTGAAACATTTATTGCTAAGATGAGTCAAATCAAGGAAATAAAATTTTGCTTAAGAAGAAAAATTCCTTTCATCATACACATGTGAAGGAAAAGTAAAGTGAAGAAGTGGAAGAATTCAACGTATCTCCCGGTAGCAGATCTTCAAAACCCTAATTTTTGTCCGAGCAAGTTTAAGAGGTATTCTGTGTGTTCCCATTTTTTTGGAAGTTTTATTTGAAATCATTTTTAGATGTAATGGAAGGACTGAAGGTTATAAATGTATCAAAAAGACCGCGACCTGAATTGAAGAGATATTCCTAAAAAGTTTTATTAGAAGCTCTGGTGGGTGCACTTTCTTGCACTCCCCTTGGAGTTTTACCAACTGAAGATATCAATGCATACATTCGTAGGAAAATAGAAGAAGTTTCCAATATTGAATTAAGTGTTCTATGGACAAGTGAATTGGAAGGAAATGATGATACCTTAAAACCATAATACAAAACCATAAATGAAAGGAAATTGGATGTATGGAGGAAGTTCCTATGGTTTGAAGATAAAAAGTACATCAAAATGGTATTAATCAAGATCCACAGAGAATCCATTTGGATTGATGGAAAATATTCAATAACCAAGGATGACATTAGTGATGTAATTGGTTTGTGGTCCTCTCAACCAGTTCTAGGATGAAAATATATCAAGGTCAAGGACTTAATGAAGAAGACATGTGCTACTCTTGAAGGAAAGGAATTCATTTTAAAGATAATTAGGAATCCAACCATCTAGTATGCTACAAGGCTTATTGGACACAAAATTAGTTGACTAAATAATGACTATATAGTTTCTATCACTACTATTCACATTGCACATAACATGATTGAATATGGTGTTGATTATGATCTATGTGAGTTACTCTGACAACATTTGATGAATAACTTGAAGGAAATTAAAAAGGGAAAAAGCATTCATTCAAGTATGGTACTTTGATAATTGATTTTCTCTTCTATTTCATGAAGGAACTATCAATAATTAGGAAAGTGGAGTGGATAAGTACAAAATTGGTTACACATCAGATAAAAAATCTCATGGGAAACCTTGGTGGTGTGGATGCTCATGATAATGCTCTTGCGGCATTCTATGGAATGTTTCAGATGAGAATGAATGAAAGGATAAGAATACCTAAGAGTGTGTTGGGAAGATTCTTAGGAGACATTAATTTCTTTATCACTATTGAATTTTGCTTCATGGAAGAAATTGACCTCAGAATTGTTTGGATTTCTGAGTTGGATTATGAAGTAATCAAGGAAGAAGCTATTCATTATGGAGAAGTACTTTTAAGAAACCCTAAAGACCTTAGAGGAATATAATTAGAAGACAAGACTAGAAATGAAGCCTCTGGTAGTTCTAGGAGATTAGGCAAGAAAAGGAAGAGCTATCCCATTCCCTCGGTTGAAATTAAACAAGAGATTGCAAAGAAAGACGACACTAACATAGAAGAAGGAAGGATACATGTAGATGATGCTCAACATGAGCATGAAACCAAAATCAGAACCATAAGCGCACAAGACATGGATGAGGCCATGAAATATTTACAAGAGGTAACCCCAGGAACAAGCATCAATTCATCATTGTCCACTATAGAAAATTTTAGAAACTTGGTTAATTCATTGAAATCATGTGTCTTTGGTTTAAAAGAACAAGCTAAAAGTGGAACAGAAGTAAGGACTGTAGAGAACATTCTAGAGAATATCAAAAGAAAATGTGTAGATGCACATCATAGGGCTATGAAGGAATTAAAGGATACTCAAATTCATGAAGAGGAAGTACAAAAATTACTATCATACTATTTGAAATGGCCAAACAACACATGAAGTGAAAAAAGATGAAATGAACTCAATTGAAACTCAAATTGGCTGTGAAGCATATATTTATGATTTAGCAAGAGACAAGAACAATAAGAAATGAACTGAAATTATGAAGCTGCATGATGATTTATTTACTTTACAGAATCAAAGGGAAGAAACAATCAAACAATATATGATGTTAAGGGACTTGGTGAAGATAAAGCATACTCCTATATCCAATGCCCTTGTCAGTGCTGATAAACTACTAGAAATAAAACTTAACCCCAGTACTATGGAAGAAGGAGAAGAGACTCTAGTGGAACTTGAATTACAGTGCAAAACTATTGTAGAAGCAAAAAGACTATGGAAGATGGGAAATACACTTGGCAGGATATTCTAAAGAAGCTCAAAGGATTTACATCTTCAGGGTGATAAGCCCTACCTTTATGAGATTTTGCATCAATTTTTTTTTTTTGGGAAAGTCTATATATATATATAAGGGAAGCATACTAACCCTTTGAATGACCTTTTCCATTGATGTCAAAGGGGGAGAGATAGTGGAAAGAAGGATGGAAAACCTTTTTGAGAAACAAGATTATATATGTAAGGGGGAGACAAGTTTTGGATCATTTCATTTAAAATGTTTTTGATATGCATGTTGCCGTCAATGACAAAGGGGGAGATTGTTGGAAGTTTGGAACTCTGTCATTGATGATGCAATTTTGAAATATGAGAATGAAGTGTGCACACATTGGTTGACCCAGTGTTGTTATTGATGTCAACATTATGATGATCATCTTGGTGATCTTTGTATAGTACCAGTTGATCTAGAAAGCATGGTTTATTAAGAATTTGGCTAACTATTTCCTTTGTTAGTATTGTGGTTCAGTGCATCAGTTTTTAGGTTTGCACTTCACTGCTCGTTGGTGTAATCTTATACTTTCATATCTAGAATCTTGAATCCATCAGATGAAGCAACATTCAAGTTTTTGTGAAATTTTGTACAATTTCTAGGAAGATATGAATAACAATGTGTGGCTTTGTATATCATAGTTATCTTCTAAACAAGTGTACTAGTGTGGGAAATTCCACACTTCTTCGTGAATAACTATTTTGTCTTGCGATGATGAAGATAAGATAATGAATGTCAATTGAATAAGAATTTGATGGGAGATTGAGTTTTGAGGTAGCATGATTGATGAAATTGAATAAGCTCTTGATGACTTTGTGTTTTGGTTTATTTTGGGCCGACCTAATATGGTTAATGTGTTGTGGAGAAAAATTGAGCAACTCTAACTTATGCGAGATTTGTATTTAGGTCTATGCCAACCTATCTTGATGTAAATTGAGTTTTGAATTTAGGCACTAAGCGTGGATGAAATATTTTGAGGATGAAATGTTTAGTTTTTGTGTGTTACTTCTAATTAGGCTAACCTAATTGAAGTTTCACCTGATGTAGGTATATATATGAGATCATTACTGAGTATTTTGGATGGTGATTGTGATTGTGATGGTGATGGTGATTGCAATGGTGATGTGATGAGAAAAAAAAGGGAAAGTGTGGTAAGTGATAAGAATGGTGCAGAAAAGTGCGAAAGGAATAATGATATGCGAATGTGGTAGAGCAACGTAGATTTATGTCATGTATGGTGAATCACCTGCATGCGTGTAATATAGTGATAAGAAGACTATGTGAAAATCATTTTTTACCTCAATAGAGCTATAATCTAGCATATGATAGATGCTATTGTATTAGTTCAAATAGGCAGTGTTGTCAACCCTTCTTTGTACCTACTTAGTTAGTTGTGAGCTCTTTTCTGGATAGTGCATCCTGGCAGTAAGCCTTTGTAATATCCTATATCTGGATATAATATATTGTGAGCTAACCCTCATCGTGGTTTTTCCCTTTTTGGGTTTTCCATGTAAAAATACTAGTGCTCATGTGTCATGCAATTCTATGGTTGTATTCATGCTTTCATTCTTCATTGCAGTTATTTCTACTCAGTTAATTGGATGGGTTGTGTTTAATTGGTTTAGAGGAATAGTGATTCACCCCCCTCTCATTATTCCAGGTGTTCAACAATATATGACTGAATCTCTATATTTATTACCTCATATGGTAGTTAAGGTATCCATGATGTTCTCAACTCAATTTCTTCCTATGCGAACCCCAATCCTAATACCTGCAAAACAACATGAACAAACACATTATAAGATGGAATGCAAACAAGAACAAGGATTCCTCAAGAAATTCATTTGAATAGCAAAAGAGATAGAATATGAAATGAAGAACACAATGAAATTTAAAAGCATATCAAATCCTATTCTAAAGCAAACAAAATCCTAATCTCTTGAGGGAATTGGTGCCAATTTGATGTGAAAATTGGCCCTTTCCCAACTCCAATGACGCAATCGTGATTTGATGAAGAAATTTGATCCACTTTTTTGATGCTTGATGAGTACTCCAATGGAAAAATTGGTATAACCTAGCTAAGATTCAATGATAATGGATGGAATTTGCTAATGATTTGAGCATAGTAAGTTTACTCAAATTATGGATGATAGAATGAGGAGATTAACCTCCTATTTATAGATGAGATTGATGGATGAATGTCCAAAATAGAGCAATGTGGGACTAAGAATTAGGCAATGGAAAAGTGCCACTTGTCAACCTATGAGTGGATGTAGGATGTGCAAGTTTTGAGGATTGTGCCAATAAATACATATTTTTGAATTTTGAATTTGTTGAAATGACATGCAAGAGGGAAGGAAGAATGCATTGAATGCCACTTGGCTCAAGGCAAAGGACATGTAAGAGAGAGTAAATGCCTTGTTGGAAGGACTTATCCCATTTGGATTTTGAATTCAAATTTGGGGAATATTCCTTAAAAGATGCCTTGTTGAAGGAAAATAAAGATTTAATAAATAAATTAAATCTATTTTCATGTGTAAGTGGTAAAAGATGGAGGATGGGACATGAGAGGAGATTAAATTAATCAAAGTTAATTAATTTAATGAAGGGGGTTAAATGATGTGACCTATTTGACTTAAATTTATGGATTTGTTTAAATCAAATATGAAAAGAATATGATAAGGGATTAATTAAATAAAGATTTTGATTTATTTAATTAAAAGAGATGATGTCAGATTAAACTAAATAAGGTTTTAATTTATTTAATATAATAGATATACTTAAGAGATTTAATCAAATAAAATTAATTATTTAATTAAATAGGATAATTAGATCAAAATGGTTAATTTAATTATCGAGAAGAGGTGACTTAATTAGATAACTGATTTATTTAATTAAGAGAGGAATATTGATGAATTTAATCAGATAAAGGTATTTGATTAAATGGTTAGACCGAAGGATGATTCAAGATGAAATGATGTTAGTGGCGAGGATCAGATGCACAATGTCAATCAATACATTTTACGTGTCTACATTTTTCTCCTCTTTGAACCAATGCACTCGTTGCGTTGGTTCAAAGAATAACGATCTCGATCAAAGTAAAAAAAAAATTGTTTTCAAAATCTTGCCCCACTACTACCCAGCAAGAGAAATCATGCCAATATATTGCCCCCTCGAGAGATTGGACCAAAATTTTGATTTTTGGGTGATCTCACAAAAAAGAGAGGACAAGGTGCCCAACAAGTCCAAAAAGGCTCAAGGAGGCCAAAAATGTGTCTAAACGCAATAAAACAATGTAAAACAGGCCTCAACTAGACAAAAACAGGTTCAAGGGTCCAAAATCCTAGCAAGGTAGCCAATCAGGGTGAAAAAACCTTAATTTTCAAGCTTAAAAAGGCTCTGAGGGGTCACTTTCAATTTATTATCACACACAACCCTCTAGCAACTTTGAGATTTGAGCTCTAACCTCCTGACGATATGGCGCAATGACAACTCCTGATGCACATTTCCGATCAAGTTCAGACATACCAGCGGCCACCCGACATTGGGGCATTGGTAAGTGATCCTTACTTGAGCTTTATTTCTCATTTTTTGTGTTCATTTAATGCGTTTAAAATTAGTTATTCTGTAGTGGCACTATATAGTGCTGCTCAAAAATCAAACTATGTTGCTTGATGTCAAATTGCGCTGCGACGGTGGAGTTTGGAGTTTGGAAATAAACTCCAAACTCCGACGCTAAGGTCATGGCCCGCGGGGTCATTTCCAAAGTGTGACGCGATGGTGCTTTATCAACAGGAATCTTTTCAAACTACACTGCTCAGAAGAAAAGTGCATTGCGGCAGTGCGCTTTCAGCATTTTGTGCCCCAACCTCGCAGTTTGATAAAAATCAAACTATGTCGCCTTCATGGATAGCGACGCTGGAGTGACTTCTGGATGCTTAGCATGATATTTTTCAAAAAATTTAACATGATGACCCTTCCTGATGTAGGACGCAGTGAGGGAGCTGTATTCCTAAGAGCACAGGTCGTGAGATCTCTTCAGTTACTTGCGAGACGTTAGTGACAGAGAGCAGGATTGATTATGGGACATGGGGTTGTGGTACATCACATACGCAACGCCCATGCATACTCACCTTGGGATGATATCCGCGCTTGCTGGGAGATGGCACAACAAGACCTCATCCTTCCACCTTCCTACCAACGAGGCCCCGTCACCTTGGAGGACGTGTGGCGCATCCTAAGATTGTCGATTCATGGTCAGCGTGTTATTTTTGATATAGATGCCGAACGAGATGCCTGTAACACAGTCCTCACCATAGAGGACGCTATTTTTTATGAGGGGAAGATTGAGCATGAGTGTCATAGGTCTGTGGCCTCTCCCTTCAGCTTGGTTGTTGCGACTATTATTTGAAGTCTTATTGCCCTAGATTGACGAGGTCGGTACTATAGTCCTAGTTGGGGACTCTACTGGGAGTGTATGGTGATGTGTGATAGGCCTACTCACTTTTCTTGGGGGCCTATTCTTATTGCTTCACTTTACAGAGATTTACATGAGTATGTCTACCTCGATGGTAGAGCACTCGGGGCAGGTGTCACACTTCTCCACGTATGGGCGTGGGAGCATATCACTATTTTTTGGCCATGGATTGTTGCAGTACCGATGGGGCTTGATGATCTCCTCGTATGGCACTATAGAGGTGGTGTGTCCTTCACACACACGGGTGAGCATGAGATTCCCTACTGGAGGAGAGTCCTAGATGAGATGCAATATTTTACATGGTGCCCATACCTTGGTCAGCCCAGATGGACCGACGATGCAGAACAAATTTTCTTTGCCTGCCAGGACCAGTTTATGCAGGGGTAGGAGCATACCATGGTGGAGAGATACCTGCCTGGGTGCGTTTAGCACCAGTTCGGTGAGCCACAGGACCAGACAAACAATGATTATGTGGTCGTATTTTCCCACACTATGTCATAGACTTCATGGGGGTGATACATTCCTGCCTTGGAGGCTGTGGACAACTTTAGATAGTTGGTGGCTTAGCCTTGGGTTTACGATTAGGGGCTTGTGGATCTAGGCATCACAGAGGCGTACAAAGATTGGTTTCGGCCTCCCCCATGGTTGACAATTCCAGGAGCAGTCCCCACTCGGTGGAGGATGAGGGGCAAAGGGGGAGGACGAGGACAAAGAGATGGTGTATGACAGGATCAGCCGGTCAGGCCTCTAGTTCAGCCAATTTAGCCAGGTTAGGCTGATGTTCAGATGTAGGATTAGCAGCAGGTGCCAACTAGGTAGCAGGAGCAGGTAGGTGCACCGCCACGAGTCGAGGGTGAGGATCAACCTCATGTGCAACCTGTATGAGTATAGCCAGCAGGGCAGCTAGATGCTAGAGATGTACTGATAGCACAACTACAGGGTCAGGTTCAGATCTTGATAGGGGAGAGAGATCAAGCCGGGACCGAGAGAGACCAAGCCAGGGCCAAGAGAGACCAGGCCATTTTGCAGAGGTAGGCCGCAGATCTACAGGTGGCCGCAGAGATGGGTAGGCGACAATAGTTGGAGAGCATGGAAGCCTCCTCCTCTTAGAGCACAGTGTCCATTTGGTCCTACAAGGAGGCCATCCGGGAGGTGGTTTACTACCGCATGCACTATCATCAGACCGTGCCTAGGGTAGAGTGGGCCCCAAACTACTCACAGCAGACTAGCCACATACCAGCAGAGGGTCATAGTGACAGGGGCGAGGGCAGCAAATAGGATGGGTAGACCTTGTTTTGATTCAGATGATACTTTTCGTGCCTTATGGGATCCTTTTTGATAGCCTGATGGGCCTTTTTGTACTTATAGACACACATGTATAGTGATCCGATTATTTTGTACTATAACAGTTACCCGATGATGATATATATGAGATGACGATTTTGATATGATATGATGTGTATCATTTATTTATGCATTTATGAATGATTGTATTTCTATATGCTATGCAATGATGTTTATGATGTGATGCGATGGATGCATTTATTTATGATGATGTATGTATTATGACTAGATCTTATATTATGTTGTTTTATTTGTGATATACAAATGGATTTATATGATATGCGATGTGAATAGATGATGATGTATGTTTAAAATCTATATATGATGATCTATGTATGTTGGTGCAAATGATGAGATGTGATATGAAATGTAATATGCAAAATGATATGGAAATGATCTATGGTGTATATGCAAAATAATATGTAAACCATGCTTTTATGGATGGATGTATGCTTTGCATGTAATGGTTTTATGTTCCTATTTATGCTTATAATGATGTGGAATGATTTATGCAAATGATTGCGATGTTATTTATGAAGTGTTCTATATATTGATATGGATGATATAATGTGGTTTAAATGCAATGGTTGTGTTTTATATGATATGTATTGATGATGCAAATGCGATGGTTTTAGGATGCTTAGAATAACAAATATATTATCCTAAACATGTAATGTATGTGATGCATTTAATGTGATGTGATGTAATATATGAAATGATATGTTAATGCAAAGTGGTATGATGATGTTCGGTGCAAAATGAATGTAATGTGGGAGATGGCTTTATAATGTTTATGTGATGTGAATATGCAATGGATTATCTATAATGCTTGTGTACCTATTATGTTTGATTATGCAGTAGGCGGTAATGTGAAATGGTTATGAAATTTTTATGCAAATGAATGTTATACAATGGTTTATGTGATGAATGCAATGTAATGCAAAAAATGGATGCAATGTTAATGAGAAAGGGATGTGCTAATTTATGGAAAATTCTTATAATACCATGTTTATATGATGATGGAAATGCAATGCATATGTTCCCTGTATGATATGTTGATGCAATATGGTAGTGATTTGTGGATGCAGGATTGATGCCGATGATGATGATGATGATGATGATGATCAATTGTCCTACTACCTTGTTAGTGCAATGAAAAAGAAGGGATGAAAGAGAAGAAGTCATTTCAACAAGATGCAAGATGATGAATATGCAAATGATGATGACTACTTGCAAATGATGATGACTACTTGCCGAGGAGTTGGGATTTTCAAAGGGCCAATTTTCTTATTTGATAACACACATGGTACGATGCATCAAGGTATAGAGAACCAAGATGGTGTTGTACCTAGTGTGATGGACTTTGACTAGTCAATCAGATAGGAGTATCCTTGTTCACACCTGACATACAAAAACCTTGCTAGGATGCACTTTAGAAGTTTCAAACACGTCAGACCAAAACACGGAAAGGTATAACCTATCAATGCAATAGTCCACAAGTTTCCCAAAACACCCTCCATACATACCTAACAAAGTAAGTATTCACCAAGTTATATTACGAGAACGTCCAACAAGCACAACAAATAAAAGATAATGATCATTGCCTCATTTCTATTTCTCTAAATCCTCTGTTCGAATATCATCAAGAAGTCCTTGGAATGAGCATAATAAGATAAGTCAAAAGACAAAGATAAAGTAAACAAACAAGCTGATGTTCTTCAATACCGCTAACCAAAAGGGGATGTTTTTTTAAGGATAAGAACCAAAACTATTACCAAAAGATAATGCCCATTGTAGGAAGGATACATCCTAGGACATGTTAGTGGATGGCAGCATGCCATTTCATTTTATCCCAAGTGTTCTTTCAAATGATTGATATGGGACCAATTGGATGATGGGTTATTGACACAAAGAGTTGACCAACTTGCTTACATACTGACTTAGACCTGAGACTTGACGCTTTGATTTTTCACTTTTCACCTACTAGACTTGTTTCTGATTGTTTCACCAAAGGTTGAGGATGGCAATCATTTTTTATGAGTGATGTTATCGCAGGTGCAAGCGAGATGAGACAAATGGTTTTTTTTCAAATATTTGGATGTTTTTGGAGTTTTGCGATGTTTTGAGGCTGTTTTTCGTATTTTTGAGATTATCAAATGTTTTGATTTTTGATTTTTTGAATGTTTTTGGGGTTTTCTGAGATTTTGACCAAGAGACTAACCTAAATACCTATCCTAGGGGCCTCGAGGGTTGATCCACAAATTAGTCTTGCCTAAGTTATACATGCAGAGACCACGTAGTTTGACTGACGACTTGACCGATTTATAGATGACGATATACATGATGAAATATCAGTTTATTATGACGAACTCCTAGAGGGCTGACCTAAGTGTCTCGGGGGATGATCAAAGATCAACCTTGCCTACGTTCAAGGCTAAGAGACCCATAGTTCGATAAGAGGACTTTGTTTTTGACTTTTTGACTGATTTTTGACTAGTTTTCAGATTTTGATATGTTTTGAATATTTTTTTGGATTTTTGGTGATTTTTTTATGTTTTTGGATTTTTGGATTTTTGATGTTTTTAGATTTTCTGATTTAGGACTTCAAGGATATACACGAATCCAATTCGATAAGAACACACCCCCAACGTGATGCAATAGAATACTTTGATAAAGACAAGACAAATTGACCTTGAGGATGGACCGATTAGTACTAGGAGGGATCATAATATGAAAACATGACCAAGTTATGATGCAGATGCAGGTGGATGAGTGTAGGATGGAGATCTGAATGCGATGGGTGATGGGTGATGCAGAACAAGCCGTGAAGATCCTGGTGGATGGAAAGTGCTTATTTACACAAGGAACCTATTTGCTAGGTTTTCACTAAGGTACCTGCCCAAAGTGCCACCAAAGTGGTTTTCACTAGAGTGCGATTTTTCTCTTTACTATTTTTGATCCTTTTTTTCATTTTTTGGATTTTTCGCTTGTTTTGTTTTTTGTTTTTTGTTGTTACCAAGATGCCTATTTGCCAGGTTTTCACCAAGGTAACCATTTTTTGAGGACATTTTCTTATTTTTTGATTTTTTGGTTCTATACCTTGAAAGATTAGGCATACAACTTTTTGAGATGGGAGCTATTCATAGGCTCTTGTAGAGGTTCCCCTTCGGGTGTTGATAACTGATATGCCCATGACTTATAACTTGCTGTGATAACAAATGGTCCCAACCAATTGGGTTCAAATTTTCCTTTGTTGCTTGGGTTTGGGACATTCTTTTGATTCTCCTTTAGTACCAGTTCTCCGACTTAGAAAGTCCTGCTTCTGATTTTCTTGTTATAGATCCTCTTGAGTCTATTTTGGTAGATTTACAAGTGATTTAAAGTTTCTATACGCCACTCATCCAATAGCTCCAGCTCATTTAGTCTTGATACTCAATACTCTTCATTCGTGATGAGGTTTTGTAGTGATATCCTGAGTGATGGGAGCTCGATCTCAATGGGGAGTACTACTTCTGATTTGTAGACCATGGAGAAAGGGGTGGCACCGCTGGGTGTGCGGATGCTGGTTTGGTAGGCCTAGAGGGTGGGATTAAGCTGCAAATTCTAGTCATGATCTGCATCATTAACTATTTTCTCAAGGATTTTCAAAATGGTTTTATTAGTGGCTTCTGCTTGGCCATTGCCTTGGGGATAGTATTGGGTGGAGAAGCGATGTATTTTGAATTTTTCACATAAATCACAGACATCCTAATTTTTGAATGGTGTCCCATTATCTGAGATAATGGCTTGTGGGACACCGTAGCGAAAAATGAGATAGTTTAGGATGAACTTTGATATCTTCTTCCTAGTTATATACGTCATGGGTATGGCTTCCACCCACTTAGTAAAGTAATCCGTGGCGGTTATGATGAACATGTGGCCATTAGATGAAGTGGGCGTGATTTTTCCAAAGAGATCGAGTCCCCACTATGAAAAGGGCCATGGTGTGATGATGGGATGAAGTCCTTAAGCAGGAGCATGGATGAGCTCCCCATGCTGCTAACATTGTAGACACCTTTTGATGTAGTCATTTTCCTCTCTTTCCATTGTAGGCCAATAATATCCCATCCTTAGCAGTTTCTTGGCTATGGTCATTCCACTCGAGTGTGAACCAAATACCATTATGTACCTTAGTTAGAGTGGTAAATTCCTCCTTAGTGTTTAAATAGCATAGTAAGGTTCCTTCTATGCTCCTATGATACAGGGTATCTCCTAGGATGACGAATCGGGATGCCTTTTTTACAAAGGTTCATTTTAGGGTTGAGGGTAAGTCGACAGGTATGAAACCTATTCGAAGGTATACATATAAATTTTGTGGTACCAAGGATCACTAGTTCACACACAAATTCTGATTCGGGTACCTCGAATGTGGGCAAGAGAAGCTGCTCTATTAGGAATTCATATTTTGGAACATTGTGGGGGATGTCCAATAAGGATCCAATTGTTGCCATGGCATTTGCTGCTCTGTTGTTTGCTCTGGGAATCTATTCAAATGTAATCTCTATGAAGGATTCTTTAAGAGTCTCCACCAATTTCTTGTATGGAGTGAGCTTATCATCTTTAGTTTGGTACCCATCATTCACTTGGTTTATTATTAATTGAGAGTCTCCGTATACTTTGAGAGCTATAATGTTCCATTGCGTGTTGCTATTCTGAGACCTATGGTTAAAGCCTTGTATTCTACAATGTTATTGGTGCATGGAAACGCTAATTTATAGGACCTTGGTATGAAGTACCCTTTTGGGGTGATAAAGAAGATGTCGGCTCCTGATCCATGTTGTGTATATGAGCCATCAAAGTAGAGTTTCCAGTGGTCGGCTGTGTTGAGATTAAAAATAGATTCATCTAGAAACTCTAAGATGAGAGGATTCTCTGAATAGATTGGTGCTTCTGCACGCTGATCTACAATGACTTGGCCTTTGATTGCTTTTTGCTCCACATATTCAATGTTGTATTCTGATAGTATCATCACCCATTTGGCCATTCTTCCAGTAAGCATTGCTTTTGATAGTAAATACTTGACAGGGTCGATTTTGGCGATGAGTTTTATTTTGTGTGCCAACATGTAATGTCTAAATTTCTGTGATGTAAACACTACTACTAGGCATGCTTTCTCTATGAATGATTAGTTTAGCTCATGCCTTACCATTGTTATGCTGATGTAATAGATGGCCCTTTATGTTCCATTTTCATCATGCTGAGCTAGGAGAGCTGCAAGGGCTGCTACTGTTGCTGATACGTAGAGAATTAATGGTTTTCTTGGGATTGGTGGCATTAGGACTGGTGGTGTAAGTAGATATTATTTGATTTTATTGAAGGCTTCTTCACACTTTTTATCCCATTTTTATGCTACTCTCTTGTGAAGTAGGTAAGAGTATGGGTTTTATTTGTCTACCAACTATGCTATGAACCTGCGAATGGATTGAAGCCTGCCTTGGAGACCTCTCAATTGATTTAATGTTTTGGGTGCCTCCATCTCGAGGATTGCTTTTACTTTTTCTAGATCTACCTCAATACCTATCATTGACACTATGTATCCTAGTAATTTTCCTGATTGTACGATGAAGATGCACTTCTTTGGGTTTAATTGAACCTTGAACTCTTCTAGCCTGTCAAAAATGGCACTTAGGGTTGCTATGCGATCCTTTCTCCTTCTAGACTTGGCTATAATTTCATCAACATAATCTTCAATAGTCTTATGGATCATGTCATGGAAGGTTAACACCATGGCCCTTTGGTATGTTGCTCCTGCATTTTTTAAGCCAAATGGCATCATGTTCCAGTAGTAAGTCCCCCATGGACAAGTGAAGGCCGTTTTGTGTTGGTCTTCTTTAGCAATCATTATCTTGTTATAACCTGAGAAACCATCCATCAAGGAAAGCATTTCATGTCCTACCGTCATGCCTACGATCATGTTAATATTGGGCAACGGGAAATCATCTTTCAGACATGCTTTGTTCAGGTCTCTGAAGTCTGTGCAGATTTTGATGCCCCCATCGTGTTTTGAGATGGGAACCAAGTTTGACACCCATTCTGTACAATCTATCGATCGAATGAATCTTGCATCTAATAGCTTCTTTAGTTCCATTTTTACTAGCAGGGCAATTTGAGGGTGCATTTTTCTGAGCTTTTGTTTAATAGGCTTTGCTTCTGGGTATACTACTAAGTGGTGAACCACAATTTCTGGATCAAGCCCTAGCATGTCAGCATAGCTCCATGCAAAGTTTATCTGTCTCTCTCTTAGGAAGGATGCTAGGAGCTCTTGTTCTTCTGATAGTAATGATTCCACATAGAATGTGATATGCAGGGTTTCCTTTGTTCCTAGATTAACCGGATTGCACCTTTTTGCTAGGATTGCTGATTTTTCTTGATGAAGAGCTCTGAAAGGAAGATTGAATCCCCCATCCTCAGGTGCCTCAGAGAGGTTTTCACCATTGGATGCATCCTTTCTTTTTACTTTTTTCTGGTTGGAGAGTGCCATAGTGTGGTTTTCACTCAAAGACTTAGATATTATTCTTAATTTTTCACTTTTGCGACTGAGGGATTCAATCATTTCCCCATAATAGGCATGTGTATCTAGCTCAATTATGAACCCTGCTTTGTGATCCCCATATGAGATGTTATCCCGCAATCCCATGAATTTTGAGAGCGCCTCATCATTTTTGAACGTATCAAGAACTGGTGGTCCTCATTGGTCGTAGTCGATGAGTTGGGGCTATTTTGATGGTCTGATTCAAAAGATAGGGTGCTAATCATGAAAAGAGTGGTGCCCTCAAATAGCCTAGGTAAGTTGGTCATGGGATCCTCATCATCACTACTACTACAAACATCGATTATGTCAAATGTGAAGTTATCTATGACGTGACCTAAAGATACTGGTGAGCACAGTTCAACTGTAGTTTGTTGAGGAGAATTTTTGACCTTTCTAATTGGAGCACCTCAGCCATGTATGGTTATACTCGAAGGGGTACATCCAAGGCCAAGAATTCTTGTTCGCGTCTCCAAAATGATAGGTATTATAAGCCCATTGTCATTTTTTCCAAGTCTTTGATTTCTATCATAGCCCATTGCGAGCATCATTTGCAGACCCTTGCTTCTATCATCCATTGGTAAATCAACTACTGGTCTCTCATCTTGGTATAGCATATGAGATGGATCTGCCTCGATAACCTCTTGACTGAGATCTCCCCAACTTGTAAAGTTGGGATAGTCTTCAGGAGACGTTTGAGTTGTGGAGGCTTCATTTTCTTATGGACGTCCCCGCGATCTAGGAGATTAGGGTAACTCTCCTACAACAAAAGAATTTTTAGGGATCATGTAGTTTCCACAACCATTATCCTGGATGATGACCTTAATTTCAGAGGTGGTGGGAATGTTGGGAGTGGTGCGTGTCTCTATCACATAAGTGGAAGCGAGAGTGGTAGGATCAATGTATGGTGTAGCTAGACCCTCATCATTTTTTGGTACTTGGGGGATTTTATAGTACTTTTCCTTGAGGTTTTTGCAGTAGGAAAATGGTTTAGGATCTCCATGGACGGTGACTTCTTGTCCCTCATATGTGAATTTAACACATTGATGGAAAGTTGACGCTATTGCTTGCATTGCATGAATCCATGGGCATCCTAGGAGGATGCTATATGGAAAGTCAAGGTCCAGGACTTGACAAGTGGTTTCCATGATAGCCGACCCTACTTGAATAGGGATTTTGATTGTGCCCTGGGACACTCTTTCTTGATCATCATATGCTCTTATTGTGATACCCTTTCCTTTGTCGATAGAATCCTCTGATATTTTTAATTGTTTGATGAGCTTGAGAGAACAAATATTCAAGCCCGCACCTCCATCCACCAAGACCCTTTTGACTTTTATTTTCTATACTAGGACTTCTAAGTGGAGTGCACAGTTATGAGATGGTTGTGTAGGAAAATATTTGTCAGAGAATGTGAGGAGATTTGGTGTAATGATATTTCCGACCATAGCTCAGAATTGTTCTGCATCAAGATCTGCAGGGACAGTGGATGAAGCCAATGCTTCCTCAAGGATTTTCTCATGGGAAGATGAGATTTTTAGTAGCTCCATGATGGAGATTTGTGCTAGCATTCTTTTGAGCTGATCAAGGATGTTATATCCATTAGGGACAAATCTAGGTGCAGGGACTCTGTTTGGCTGGGATGATCCTGCGATGGTAACTTTTCTACCTCTTGTGGTGACTCCACAATCAACATGGGCTCCTTTGATGGTGATGGTAGCACAATAGTCATCCAGTGATGCAACGACGTGTTCATACACATGATTTACATTCTTGAAGGTTTATTTCCCCTTATCCATGTTATTATTCCCTTTATTGCCATGGTTAGGCATCATATTCATGTATATCTTAAGGTTTTGGTTTCCTGTTGCCTATTCCACGTTTATAATTATTTGATCGATGAGATCTTGAATTATGATTTTTAGCCTCATACAACTATTCATGGTATGCCCTTTGATTTTATGGAAGTCACAGAGTTGATTCTCATTATACCAAGGAGGTTTCACATCTGGTTCTTGGTAATTTTCATAGGTGGGAGCTTTGATGAGTTTTTTTGTTTATTAGTTTCTTCATGATGACTTCAAGTGGTTCCCCAAGAGTGGTGTACTTTCACTTGGGGTAATTCTTGTTCCATTGGGGTGGTCCCCTTTGATCATTTACATTGTTAATTTTTGTATTATTGTCTGGTTGTTGTGTTGCTTGATGATTATTTTGGTGTTGGATTTGGATTTGTGGTGCGGGTGTATTTTGGCAAGGGGCACTGATGACTACTTTGGCATCAAAAAAACCATTATTGGTAAGATTTTTGTTTCTTTCTCATATGCGAGGTTTTTTGTTGTAATTGGTGGGTGGGCAGTTGTTTTGTTGTTCGGGGTATGAAGTTGATTCCGCAGGTTGTGTCATAAGGTCTCATTCGATGCTGAGCGCCTTGGAGATCAACTGGTCATATGTGGTGATCCCTTGTACCTTGAGATAGAATACCAAGAGGCCATCAAGGTTGGATATGAAGGTACAAACTTGTTGTTCCTCGGGCATGGTCCATTTGCTCCGATTGGCCTTGGATCACCATCATTGTAGGAATGAAGTGAATGATTCATTCTTACCTTGTTTCAGAGCTGAGAGTTCTTCTAGACTAACATTCATTATGATATTGCATGCATATTTTTTAATGAATGCATCTATAGTTTCTTGGAATTTTTTGATGCCTATAGGTAGGTGAGAGAACCATTCCATAGCATGGCCAGCCAAACTCCTAGGAAATAGCCGCATCAGATAGGTATTGTCGTATGTGACTTCCATGCAATGAACCTAGAATTCCCTGATGTGATCTTTAGGGTTTCCCATCCCACGATATTTGTCAAACTTGGGGATTTCAAATCCCTTCAGGAATGGTTTCATCACAAGGCTCCTATCAAATGGATAGGGACACAAGTTGCTTGGTGTTTTTGTGGTTCGCCCTGATTGAAGATCAAGCACTTGTTGCGAGAGCAACCTGATTTGTGTTGTTACATCATTTTGTGGATTAGGGGGTAGGATGAAGGTATTCTGGGGTGTTTCGATTGTTGGTTGGATGGGTGGGTTGGTTGGTGTGTTATTTGATGGTATTTGCACATTTTTTCAAGCCAAGTATGCTTGCACTTGCTACTGTATAAACAACGCTTGTTGTTGATCTTGTTGTTGTTGTGCTAGGATTGCTTGTTCTTGAGCTTGTTGTTGTTCCAACAATGCTTGTTGTTGGCTGCTAATTTGCTGCTCTTGATATTGTTTTATTGCTTGCTGATATGCTTGTAGTTGTGCTGCTTGTTTTTGTGCAAGAAACTATGCTTGTGCTTGTGCTTGTTGTGCTTGATATTGGGTGTGCATTTGAGCTTGAGCTTGGGCTTGTGCCACTTGTTGTTGCAATAGAATTTGGGCTTGGGAAGCCTTTTGTGCTTGTAATGCAGCTTGGGTGGCTTGAGAATTTTGTGGAACTTGAGTGGCTTGTTTTTGTTGTTGCAATAAGGCTTGGGCTTGTGCGGCCTGTTGCGCTTGTTGTGCAATTTGGGCGGCTTGAGCATCTTACGCTGCTTGTGCGGCTTGTTGGGAAGCTAGTTGTGTGGCTTGTTGAGTAGCTATTTGTGCAGCTTTTTTCTTTTTCATTTGTAGGAATTCCTTTTTATAAGTAGCTTGGTGAGCGGCTTGCAAGGCCATGCTGTATTGGTTTGATAAATTGGAGTTTGGTGGTGGTGGGGGTGGTGGTGGATTTAGAATGGTGTTTGTATTGGTGGTGAGTGGTGATGTCATGTTAGTGGTTTGAGTGGTGGATGGTGCGATTGATGTGGTTGGTCCTTGAGAGCCCATGCTTTGAGATGTTAGGGGGGTGGTCGATGATGTTGTGATTACTTGTGTAGTTGTCATCTATTGTTGTGATATCGATGAAAAGTTTTGAGAGTTTGGCATGATGCTTTGATTGGTGTTTGGAATGTTGGTTTGATTGATATTTGGTAAAGGTGGGAGTCCCAAGCCAAGTAGAGGTGTGGATAATGGTGGTAATGGTGGAAGAGGTGAAAATGTGAGGGGTGTGAGTTCTTGAGAAAATGATGTGGTGTCAAAAATGCCCCCAGGTCCAAACATGTCACCCTCTTCTTGCGAATTTGTGAGAAGAGAAGTTTGAGGTGTTGCATGGAAGGATGATGATGATGGATCATTAGGATTATGGAAAGTGAGAGGGACATACTTATGTAATGGATTTTGGGGTATGTTTTGTTCCAAAATGGTATTTGTATCCAAGTCTTGATTGTTGACAAGGGGGTGTGTTTGAATAGCATTAAGAAATGCATTTCCCTTATTAACATTGGGTTGGGTTGGAGCAAAAGATGTGATTTGCAGAATGTTTTGAGTGATGCTTTGGGATGGGGTGTAGATGAGATGGGGAGTGTGGATGAAATTAGAGGCATGATCTCCAAAGATGGTTCCACTATAGAGCTCACGTCAAAATCAGAAGGTAATTTGGCCCCTTGTTTTGCTAGTTCAATCATGTATAGTGAAGGCTTAAGCCTCATCATGATGTTGATGATCTTATGGTTTTCCATATTTTGGAGCATTTCAGTTATTTCTTCATCCAGCATCCCAAAGGTAAGATCTTCTTCTTTAATTTCCTCTTGTGGATTTTGTGATGATGAGATAGTCAAAGGATTGCTTGATTCGACAGGATTCATTTCAGCATTCGTTTGGATTAGGTCACTTGAAGCGGGTGTTTCTTTGTCAACTTCCATGTTCTTCTTGTATTGAGATCTAGTTTGAACCATAAAACAAGAGTCAATTTTCAAGAATATGGGAGATGAATCTCTAGTTCTTTGGATTGATCTTATTTTAAGCACAAAAGAGAAATTTTTTAGGATATCTTGAGGATCAAAAGGTGATATGATGATGATGGTAGAGATGGATGTTTGATCTTTTGATAAATTATGAGGGGAATGCTAGACTTTTAGGACTTTTGGATATGTTTTGGACTTTGATTTTGATTTTTTGGATTGCCCTTGACTTGATTGATTTTTTGGTTTGCTTTGATTGAAAAATGGACCCTAAGATGTTGGATGATTATCTAAGGGGTAGATTTTCTCAAAGGATGATAATTTGAATATGTGTAGGGAGAAGGATACATCTACCCACACCTATTCAAACAAGATGATAATTTAATAAAGAATATGAAGAAGGATGCATCTACATATACCTAGTTAAACAAGATGGTTTGATAACTTTGACTAAGCATATGCAAAAGGATGCATCTACACATACCTAGCCAAAGATGATTTGATAAAGATTTCAAGGATTTGATGATTTTTATTTTTGCCAAAAAGCCTAGCATGAAGGATAATTTGAAGATTTCTCGAAAGATGATGGTGAGATGATTTTTGGTTTGATATTTGAAGGATGGATGATTTTTTATTTTTTTCATTTTGATCCTAAGATGTACCTAAAAAAGACACTTTTTTTACCTAAACCTCGGTATTGAAGAACATGCAATGCTTCTATGGACCTTTATAACTAAGAAGTGGTTCAATTTGAGCATACATTTCTGGATTTTGAATCAAGGACTTTCATTTTGGGATTTGAATTTCTTGGAAATCGTGAGGTTTCAACACATGTGAAAGTCCATTTTGTTATCTTTGCTTAGTGACTTTATTTTACCACAAACACTTCTTTGATTAGGTTTCCAAACTAGATGTCCAATGTCTTAATTTCTTCAAATCCCACAAAGTATGTTATGTGGAAATTTGATGAATTCAAGGCAAGGGTTACCTATTGTTTAACTTTAGTAGACAAATTGAGATGTAATCCAAGTGTTTAGAAACCTCTAAGGATAAAATCCCAAGGGAAAGCAATAACACATGAATTGGGTCAATTGCATTTGTCTCCTAAAGGGTTTGAAATTTTGATGATGATGTTTAGGTGTTTGTTTCCAAGATGTTTTCGAACAAGCAAAGCATTTTGTAACCAAGAATAAGTACGACCCTATGGATATGAAAGACAATATTTTTTGAGTCCCCACTTGGACAAGTCTAGCTACGCTTATCTTTAGCAAATGGTTAGATGCTTTACCCCACTGGCTCCCCTCCATGACAATCACTTATACGGGGCAGCCAAGAATCAACACCCATGAAAATCCCATGGCATGCTTTCCATTTCTACTAAAAGACCATAAAAGTGTGGGGCGGCTTCAGAACGACCGTTCTTGCAGCAACAAATAGATCAAGGATTTTGGCAATTCTAAAACATGGGTTTTAATTAGGACTTTCCATTCGTGGAGATTGACCCATATGATGAGAGTCCCTTTTCAGATCCATCTTGTCTGAGTCAACCACATGATACTGGCATTTATTCCAATACCCACATTTATATCCTGGTTGGAAATACTCTTGGATTTAGAGTGTTACCGGTTGAGTCATTCCCTTGGGTGAGTACTTTTTCCCCAAGGTAGGCCCTCTAAGATAAACAAAAGTGAATAAACATATTCATAGTTCAATCGAACCTTGTTTAGAAACAAAGGGTTAATGTATGCAATAAGTTTACTCACACTCGCAAATTGTTTTGTTTAATTTTAAGCCCAAAATGAAGTGTGGAGGCAATTACTTTATCTCAACCTAAGATCATAAAAAAGGCCTTTTAATTCTCAAGATCGCTATAAAGCATGAGAGAAGCGCATACGTCCTTTTCAATGATGTTATTTTAAGTAAGCAATCATAAAAACAAAGTTGCACATGTTCATTTTAAAAGCACCAAAGTAAGTGTGACAAATTTCCTTGTTCAAATTTTTAATCCCAAAACAAACTTTAGTGGATTTAAGTCCTAATGTTCTTTTTAAGCCTTTTGTAACAAGAATTCAAAAGTTCTTTTTAAAGCCCAAATGAAATTAGTATATCCTAAGCATAAAATGTGTAAGGAAAGCAGAGGTGCAGAAACAACTATCCTAATGTCAAAACCACAGGGAAGAATGCAGATAGTACTTTTAATTTCCAAATTACAATCCAATTAAGACACACATGAATGATTTATAGAAACAAAAATAATACACAAAGATAATGAACAACAGATTTACGTGGGAAAACCCTTTCGGGAAAAAACCCACCACACCAAGCTGGATCTCTTTGTATTACAGTAACAAACAATTACATACAATGCAGAGATACAACTCTTTGGTATCAAATCACAGTAGCTTCATTCACTGTTCAATCTCTTATAGAAAAACTCTCAACAATCCGATTCAAATTTTTCATTCTCAGAATTGATCTCCTTTTATCTTATCACATTATGATTTTTATCTTCTGTTCATCCTTATCCACCATTGCCCCATCGTAGAAAGTTTCCTCTTGAGCGTTGATTTTTCCCTGCATGCAGTTCAGCTCCAGCGTCGCAATTGTTGCAAAATATAACTACCATCCATTTGAAATTCACTTCCTTTGATTGGTCCATGAGGCTCCACATAGGATGGTCAATTTGGTCAAAGGAATTCAAACTTTGTTGGCATATCGGTGAGACACTAACAGTGTCTCCCCGATGCCACAAAGTCTTCACTATCGATATTGTCATAGGTTCCAACAGTCGACAAGACGATATAGCGAACGACATGAGTCATACCGAATCCATTGATATCCATTGCATTTCTATCGGAAAGAGTTTCTCCATCAGCAAGACATTTTACCAAGCTCACAAGTCACAACGACTTCAACTTTGCCATCGGCAAGACTTTACCGCTCACCAAGAGGTTACACCGAGTCTCCTCAAGTTTCACTGAAGCACCCGACAGTCGGCAAGAAATTCGTCTTTCGCCAAGACTTCACTTCAAGCACATGTCATACCGAGTCAGCAAGACTTTTGTCTTTCGCCAAGACCTCATATCGAGCGAACAAGTCATCCCGAAGACTATCGGCGAGACTCTCCAAGTCGCCAAGACTTCATATCGATTACTTTGAGCTACTCCGATGACTTCAGTTGTATCCTCATCGGTGTGACTTTCCATTCTCGCTGGGAAATCTTACCGAAGCCCTTGTGTTAGCCCAATGATCTATCGGTGAGACTCCCTTCAATTGCTGGGACTTCATACCGACCGATCAAGTCACCCTGAAGACCCCAGTCGCTGTGAGTCTCCTCGACACCCGATAAGAAACAACACTATTGGCCAGAGTTCTCCTACTCGACAAAAGGTCACAACGAATGCTTCTAGTCACAGCGATAACATCATTCTACAAGACATCTGCTTTGTTTCGGCGATATGAACATTTCAAGAGAATTCAGAACAGCTAGTCGGCCAGACATGATTAATGTCACAGCGACTTTTCCCTCCAGGAGTTACATGTCAGTATGGATTGAGGCAAATATTCCAACAAGATGATGAATTTTCCTTAAGAGGAATAATGAATCCTCAAAAAGTGTTAAACAAACACTAAAGTGTTTAAAAACACTTGTTTTTGTGAAATAACATCATCATGCTTCTCTTTCTCTTCGTCTTTAATCAATTCAGCCTACAAGAAAAAAATCTATCATATTCTACAAAACAAAGGTCAAAAAGACAGAAAATAGATAGAAGAAGCAGAATTTGAAAAAAATCACGTGTTGTAAATTAAATTTCACTTCATACTCCCCTCCAGCAATGCAATTCATGAAGGCATTGCAGTTTGATTTCTCCAGCGGTGTTGTATAGCGCCGCTTGCCAGTCAACATTACTCTGCAGTTAGGCCACTGAGCGTGAATGTGTCACCCTTTAGCCCAACAGTGCAGTTTGATTTTTTTGAAAATTCCTGCGGGTCTGATTGGTCAAGCGGTGCAGTTTGAAATTTAAAATCTTGGTTGGGAAGACCTCAGTGTCAGAGTTTGAATTTCTAGAGGTCTTATATAGCGGCACTGGAGAACCAGCGCTGCTGAACAGCGACGCTAAACCTGTAAACAAAGAAAAATGCGTAATTTTGATAAAAAACATGATTGAAAGGTGAGATTGCCCTCCTTCTAGCGCCAAATGTGCAAACCCCAATCCTAATACCTGCAAAACAACATGAAAAAACACATTAGAAGATGGAATGCAAGCAAGAACAAGGATTCCCCAAGAAATTCATTTGAATAGCAAAAGAGATAGGATATGAAATGAAGAACACAATGAAATTTAAAAGCATATCAAATCCTATTCTAAAGCAAACAAAATCCTAATCTCTTGAGGGAATTGGTGCCAATTTGATGTGAAAATTGGCCCTTTCCCAACTCCAATGATGCAATGGTGATTTGATGAAGAAATTTGATCCACTTTTTTGATGCTTGATGAGTACTCCAATGAAAAAATCTATATAACCTAGCTAAGATTCAATGATAATGGATGGAATCTGCTAATGATTTGAGCATAGTAAGTTTACTCAAATTGTGGATGATAGAATGAGGAGATTAACCTCCTATTTATAGATGAGATTGATGGATGAATGTCCAAAATAGAGCAATGTGGGACTAAGAATTAGGCAATGGAAAAGTGCCACTTGTCAACCTATGAGTGGATGTATGATGTGCAAGTTTTGAGGATTGTGCCAATAAATGCATATTTTTGAATTTTGAATTTGTTGAAATGACATGCAAGAGGGAAGGAAGAATGCATTGAATGCCACTTGGCTCAAGGCAAAGGACATGTAAGAGAGAGTAAATGCCTTGTTGGAAGGACTTATCCCACTTGGATTTTGAATTCAAATTTAGGGAATATTCCTTAAAAGATGCCTTGTTGAAGGAAAATAGAGATTTAATAAATCAATTAAATCTATTTTCATGTGTAAGTGGTAAAAGATGGAGGATGGGACATGAGAGGAGATTAAATTAATCAAAGTTAATTAATTTAATGAAGGGGGTTAAATGATGTGACCTATTTGACTTAAATTTATGGATTTATTTAAATCAAATATGAGAAGAATGTGATCAGGGATTAATTAAATAAAGATTTTGATTTATTTAATTAAAAGAGATGATGTTAGATTAAACTAAATAAGGTTTTAATTTATTTAATTTAATAGATAGACTTAAGATATTTAATCAAATAAAATTAATTATTTAATTAAATACGATAATTAGATCAAAATGGTTAATTTAATTATCGAGAAGAGGTGACTTAATTAGATAACTAATTTATTTAATTAAGAGAGGAATATTGATGAATTTAATCAGATAAAGGTATTTGATTAAATGGTTAGACTGAAGGATGATTCACGATGAAACAATGTTAGTGGTGAGGATCAGATGCACAATGTCAATCAATACATTTTACATGTCTACACTTCCATAAATGTGTAGTCTTTATCGATTAGGAAGACTATGCCCTTAATGTATTGGTGAACCACCTCATAGGAGATGCATTTCTTGGCCTATAGATTATGATGTATGGATTTCAAGAACCCCTAGTAGGTTGTGGTATACAAAGTGGAATCTTGGAAGTGTTTTACATGATCTTAGAAAAAACCACACACACTTTCAAAAAATACCGCAAAAGAATCTAGCATTAAATTACACATAAAGTTCAAAACATAATCAATTTATTCCTTTACATCTTAAACTACAAAGGTTAGAACTTACCAAACTAAATTTAAACCAAAAAGTGCTAGCCTCTCCTTCTCCAAGCTCCATTATCCTCTCCCATCCTCTCCTCTGTCTCCATCAAGAACTCCCCTTCCCAAAAGGAGGAAGTATCCAAAGGAAAAAAGTACAACCAAACAAAAAGAGAGAATCCCCTTCTCCATTCAAGGAGAAAGAATGAATAGAATGGAAAATGTAACCACCTTCCCATAACTTCCAAACCACCCAACCAACTCCAATTTTCGCCACTTTTCATTAGTGGGTAATTAGAGTGGGCTCTAGACTTTAGTAAAGGGGTTTTATGGGATAAAAGACCCCTAACTCATAAACCTACCACCTAGGGAACTTTTTAAACAATTAAGACCTCACAAGGACTTCATAAAACATAAAATAAGTGATCATATAAATAAGGTGACTCAAGTGGGCTAAACAAACAAACTCTCACATACACACAACCCCTACCACATAAAACAAGGTTAAATCACATGTCTTTAAAAGGACCAAAAATTCACAAGATGTCACACCCCATTGTGTGTTTACCTATTTACTATCACTATGCTAGGGTAAATTATTGTACGCGTGAATGTATTTGAAATTCTGATTGAAAATTGTAGAACCCCAATCCTATACCTGCACAAACATAGCAAACAAACACAATACTAGATCACATGCAAGTAAGAACCAAGATTCCCCATGAAATTCATCTACAAATGCTCAAATAGGAAAGAATTTGAAGAAAAAAGCAAAGAAAGTAATTGAAATCCTATTTAAACATGCAAACTCTCAATCCCATGGGGGAATTGGTGCCAATTTGATGTGGAAATTGGCCCTTTCCCAACTCCTATGCAAGCTTTGATGAAGATTAGTGGATGATTGAAACTCCTTGGTGAAATTTTGGCATAACCTTGCTACGAAACCATGAAGATGATGAACACTTGATATGAAATGGATAAAAATAGCTCTCAATGTGAAGAGAGTAACTTTGCTCTAAGTTGTGGATCCAAAATACAAAGGAAAGCCTCTTATTTATAGATGAGAATGTTGAAGAATGAGGAAAAATGGATGAATGTGGGACTAAAGACAAACCAATGACAAGATGCCACTTGTCAATTTGTCAATGGAGGAAGGTTGAGCACATTTTGATGAATGCGCACAATAAATGATATTAGGTGGAATTTCAAATTTGTGAAATGACTTGTTGAAGGGAGAAAATAATGAATTAAATGCAACTTGGCTCAATGCACAAGGACATATAAGAGGGAATGAATGTCTTGCTGGAAGGACAAATCCACTTGGAGGGATTTTCAAACTTGGAGGAATATTCCCCTAAAGATGCCATGTTGAAAGAAAATAGGGATTTAATAAATCATTTAAATGTATTTTCCTATGCAAGTGGCAAAATCTAGAGGAATTAGGTGATTAAGACTAAATTAATCAGGATTTAATTAATTTAATGAGGGATTAAATGATGTGACAATTTGATTTATATTTTTGGGTTGATTTAAATTAAAGTTGAGAAGAATATGATTTAGATAAAATATTTTGATTTATTTGATTAAAGAGGAATGATTGTTAAATTAAATTAAAAGAGGTTTAATTTATCTAATTTAATAGGATGACTTTAGAGATTTAATCAAATAAAATGAATTATTTGATTAAATAGAGACCATAGGGTTAATTAAATAACTTTGATTTATTTAATTAACAAGAGAGAATAACCTAATTAGATAAATTATGATTTATTTAATTAAGGGACGAAGAGTGATGATTAGCTAAGAAGATGATTTAGGACGAAACGATGTTAGTAACCAGGATCAAGTGTGTCAGTATATTTTTTGTGTCTACAAAAATATATGTGGTTGCACTTTGTTTATTAAAGAATTATGAATGAATGTTTATTTCATTGTTATGTGATGGAATGCATATATGGAAATGAATGGTTATTGAATTTGATATTATAACTATGAAAAGTATTATGTAAATGCTTGTTTTGATGAACAACTGACTACCATGAAATATGTTAAGTTGGATGCAGGTTCATATTCAATCCTCTACGAGTGAGGGGAAGTATCACCCAGGATAAGAACTTGGTCAGGTAACCTCTAATGAAACCTAATTGAGCTTACATACACACACTCACAATAGAATTGTTGAGTCAAGTCATAGTGTTGGGAATTGGTAAGTCATCCTTTAGTATGATGTGTTTGCATTAAGAAGAAGCTTGATTGCTTTTGAATGCATTCTTGGATGATGTTTATGGGTTTGGTGTTTATGATTTCTTTATATTACTATGCTTGATTGATGAGGTGAACATACATTGAATGTATGTATATGTATACATATGCATGTCGACGATAAACCATACACATGAAGGAACACATACATGAGAATACAATGGTAGATGTACCTATGCACGCTTATAGATGGGTTGCTTATGAGCATGGTGATATCAAAGGGACAATGTGACATGTATGTATATATGTATATATACATAACATGTATTTTTCTCATCAATAAGATAGTATTTGTTGACAAATGGAAATGTCCATACAGATATATCAATATATGTATACGCACGTATGCATGTACATAGTTATATATATATAAATGATATTATATATGAATGTTAACTTAGACCTATTCATTTGAATATCAAGTGGAATAGTTAGACAAACCTATTTATTAGTGATTATAGTTAAATATATATATATATGTACATATATATATCAATAATTAAATAGCTTTTAATACTATTATATATGTGCATATATATATACATATATATGTACATATATTTATATGTATTATGACATGGTCAATCTATGATAAAGGCCGATTTAAAGTTTATAAGCCATGGTTGATTTAATATAAATGCATCACTATTTTAAAGTAGTGCATTACCAATGCAATGAAACACATTATCCAAAAGGATAATATGTGATGGAAACATTAAACATTAAGTCTACTATTTAAAGTGTTTAAAATGCATGATTAAAAGATATGAACCATAGTAAATAGATATGCGTTGTCAAAGCTCTTCAAAGCACTATTACTAAGGGAGTCGATTCATCCTTAATATGTTGATTAGATAGTCTATGACTAAGTCGACTGTATTATGTGTTTCCAAATAAATTTGACTGAATCCTTTGGTAAACCATAGGATAAAGAATAGGGAAGGTGTTGTAAACTTTGCGCCGTATTATGAATACTCTATTTCATTTAGAAGTATTTCATACTTGCAATTTGATTCTCATCTGTAGAACATGTGCATGATTGATATAGTCAAGTATAACTAGAATGCAAGAAGGTTGATCTGTTATTTACTAGGCTGAGTATTAGCTTAGAAGGTTGCCACCTTTTTCTATATGTGTTGAGTCAACTTGCATGGGAGAAGTGGTGTCGACTGTCTTACCACTTCTCTAGGCATCAATGTCTCATTATTTAGTATAAATAGATGAGCCGACTCTCTCATTTGGATGCACATTCTAAAGTTACATTCTGCTGCATTTATTTTGGAGCTGTATTTTTCTGAGATAGAGTTACTTTTGTGAGAACATAGAGGAGGAGCTTATTGTGAGATATCGCATTGAGTGATTATAGTAATTTGAGGTGAAGCCTAGGAAGATGGCATTGGAAGGTTGAGAACCAAATTAGTCTATTGGATTAAGTGACCAATAGGCATGAGAATCTATTCTCCTTTTATTTTCCTTTTTTTATGAAAGAATGAATGCCTTGATTGATTTGTTTGGAATTGCATGAGAATTCTTGCATTAGTGAATCGTACTATTTGCTTATGGAAAGGAAACAAATCTATTTATGATTAACTATGAAGTGTTTGTATATACTCCATAATAGGAGATAGAATAGAAATCTCATAAGTTATACCTAGGGTTTGATTATCAATTGAAGGGGGGGTAAATTATGTTAATACTTTGTGGGTAGTGTGATATCAAAATATTTAACCTATTCTAAGCAATTAAAATGCAATGAAAAACATAATGAAACACCTCAAGATTAGCCTAAGGAATTTGAAAATACAAAGAGGAAAGTGTCAAATGAAGACAAATGATATACCTTCCTTCTTGCAGATGAAACTCCTTGGTTGGCCCTTGATTTGGATTGATATGTATGCTCCTTGATGGCTCTTGATGTGGCTAAATGGAGGATTTTACTATGTACTTGGATGTGAATGCAAGTGAATGTAATTGAAGGTTAGATGAGTGCACAAAATGGCAGCATGTAGTTATAAAAATGGCTAAGTCCCCTCAAATGCCCTTGAGGAGGGGGTATTTATAGGAGAATTTGAATTCTCTTGAGAATTCAACGGTTGAGATTGATCCAACAAGGTCAAGATGAAGGGCTATGGTGGGTTGAGAACTCACAAGCCCTCACATCTTGACATGTGGATGGTGAAGTGGCTAAGAGGAGGTGAGGTGTAGGTGATGTGGAAGAGAGGTACATGATGTGGAGGAAGGACAAGTACCTTCCAAGTACTTTGATGTGACCTTTCAATGATCACATGGGGAGGGGGAAAGCTTTGGGAGAATAAAAGTGAATTACAAATTCACAATGATTGGAAGAATCTAGTGGATAAGACAAGGTTCCCAAAAGGTGGGAATTTGTCACATGTGACTTGATGTGACAAGTCAAATATTCTAGAAGATGCATGGGAAAAGGGGATTCTTGGAGGAATAAAAAGGAATTAAAAATTCCTTGGGGATGGAGAGAGTTGACCAAGGTACTAATTAAGATTAATTAATCAGTAATTAGAAGATAATTAGGGGTTAATGAGGATTAGAAGCCAACTTGTAAAATTTGGAGGATGTGACACATCCTAATCAAGGATTAGGCATGTGCACATCCCTAATGAAGAGATTAAGAGATGGATTAGGATTAGATGAAAATGACATGTGAGGAATTAAATAAATGTATTATTTATTTAATTTATTTGATGAAAAAAGGATTAAGGAGGGTAAGGTATTTAATTATTAATTAAATACCTTAGGGATTTGGCAGAATTAAAGATATTAATTAAATAATAGTAATATTACTTAATTAACTCGGATAAGAGGATGTTTAGATGAAAAGTGATAAATTTGGATAAATTAAGTGTCCAAATTTGGATGTCTACATTTTGCCCCTCTTTGAGATGGTGTTACGAAGTAGCATCATTTCAAAGAATATTAAAATATAGAACCCAGAAGGAGATGGTTAGATTGGAAAAGATGCCTCAGTCATTCAAAGGAGTGACTAGGAAGGAAAAAGGAAGATGGGGTGAAGATGAAGATTAGGGATAAGGATGCCCCCTCGAGAGGACATGCGGGTTCAAGAGAACACGGATGTGCTCTCGAAATGGATGAGATGATGAAATGAGAGATGAGGAAGATGATGCAAAGGGATGGTTATGAAAGGATGAAAAGGCAACAGGAGGTTGGGAAACAAAAATGGATGCAGAGATGAAGATGATGTTGCCCCAGTCAAGGTACAAGCCAAAAGGGGGTGAGGATGGATGGAGTGTTGTCAATGAATCACGAAGATAGGGGAGGATACATCCCACTGAGTGGTATTGATGAGGGAAGGGTACATCCCAAAACACCACTAAAGGATAGGGAAGAATGCCTCCCAATGATTATGACAAAAGTGTTGTTGATGAGGGAAGGATATATCCCAAAACAACACCAAAAGGATATGGAAGAATAAAATGGGATGATGATGATGATGAGGATGATGAAGATGATTGGATCTAGGCTTGTAACAAGACTGAGAACAAGACCAAGGATATGATTAGATGATTCGGGCTAAATGGAATGGATGGGGGTTGGATAGAGATGTGAGATAAGGATGAAGGATGAATGGATGGGGGGATACATGCAAGATGATAGAATGGAAAATGAAATGCAATCCTAATGGAATTTTCCATCTTCGGAGCACTGATTTTTGCTATAGCATAAGACACCAAGTGCCAGGGTATGTGGAACCAAGGTGTAATAGTGTCTAATGCATGAAATAAACACAACAGACAAGAAGGCTATCCCAACACCCCAAAGTCACAAAGACCTTGGTCGGGCTAGGTATTGAGATAACCACAAGCATAAAAGGATGCCCCAGCATAACACAAGACCTCGAGGATCTTGGTGGGTACTATGTGGGACAACCAAGAAGACACAATCAAACAAAAGATCAAGATATGCCCCTATGTGGACCAATCAAAACATGCCATAATATGATGGATCATGGCGGCCTTGACAAGTGATGATAGGGAGCTCAAATGATAAACAAAAGTCAAAAGCATCAAAAGATCGCAATCAATTTCAAATGTCCTTTGCCATAGGATCAAAAATGATGGATGGGATTGATGAGGTCTGTTAGGAAGGATGCATCCTGTTGAGACAGATGATGGATACTAAGCTAAAAGATCAATATGTTGTAGGATATTCAAAACTGATTGGATTTGTTGGTACAAGTAGGTCTTGTTTGTTAAGAACCAGCTAGATAGGGGCGTAGCTTAATGACACGACACAAGAGAGACAACCTAAAGACCTAGGGGCTCGGGGGCTGATCGGAGATTAGCCTTACCTACGTGAAAGCACAGAGCCCTCATAGTTCATGGAAAAATACCATGGATAAAGCGGAAAGAAGACAATGGTGACCAATGATGGACACAAGACACGACAGACAAATGCCCCGGGGGAGGATCAAATGATCAACCTTGCCTATGTGACAGTGTAGGGGCAACGTAGTTCAATAAAAAGACCATGGATAAAAGTGAAAGGGGACTGGTGAAGACGAAGTGATGGAAGACCAAAACAAGTTGATCCAAAAATGCCCCGGGGGCAGATCGAATGATCAGCCTTGCCTACGTGACAGCGTAGGGGCAACGTAGTTCAACAAGAGGCTGACGACGAACCATGATGGAGACTTCGATGGATGACAGGATGGAAAAAGAAGAAAGACTGATGATAGATGATAAAGGATCCCCGGGGGCGGATCAAATGATCGACCTTGCCTACGTGAAAGCGCAGGGGCAACGTAGTTCGACCAAAGACCAAAGGCAAACGATGGATAAATGATGATGATAGGATGAGGACAATCACATAAAGCTCAGGGATGGCATAGTTATCCAAAAAGATGAAATGGGAGGATGATATGATGGGATTGATTCTACACCAAGTTTTGCGGTTTAATGGGACAATTAGATTTTTCCATATTTGGCAATTTTCAAAAATTGTTAAATTTTTCCATTTTAGGAAACCTCATGGATATACTTTTGGGAGTCCAAATTTTTTTCAAGAAATACCCAATATTGAGATAGGATGAATTGCCAACTAACATCCCAAATTTGAGATATGCATTTCAAGTTATGAGTGAAAACAATTTTTCAAAATGCTGGAAAAAAACACTAAATTGGGATTTTGAGGGTCAAGATGAAAGTTTGAGGCCCCGAAAATGTGGCAACATGGGTTCCAATAATTTTCAAAGAAATCAATTGGGAATCCACTTGTTATCTCATAACGCAACCACCTGTCAAATTTCAACTCAAATGGACACCCGAGTCAAAAGTTATGGCCTCCGGAAGTTTCGGTGTAAAAATCAAAAATCAATTTTGAAAATTTCAACACATGGGTTTTGATGGCGGGGGAAAATTAGAAAATGGGTCAAGATTAGTTTTTCAAAAAAGGGAGCAAAGGATGGTGAGATAGGGGCGCGCCACAGTGGGGCGTATGCGCCCCGGGCTGGGGCGTACACGCCCCGACGGGGCAGACATGCTCCAGGAGGGGGGACACGCCCTAGGATGGGGCGGACACACCTTGGGAGGGCAGAGCCGCCTCGACGGGGCAGACACACCCCGCGACTGGGCGGAGCCGCCTCGGGAGGGTGGAGCTACCCGAAGGGACGGACACGCCCCGGGGAGGGGCAGAGCCGCCCCAGGGAGGGGAAAACACGCCCCGGGGGGAGGGGAGCTGCCCCGGGGAAGGGCGGACATGCCCCGAGGGGTGGAGCAGCTGTGAAAAAGGAAAGAATAATGAGGGATGGGGCAATGGACATTGAGAAAAGATAAGAGATTGAAAAGATATGTAAAAGAAGCAAAAGTGATGGCGATAAGATAAATGGCATTGGGTTGCATGGAAAAAGGCCTATAGCCAAATACCAATGACAAGGGATTGTGAGATGGGATGAGGATAAAGATGAAAGAATGGATGAAGGACGGGAGGGATTGTTTGGATGGATAGGAATATAAGTATTGGGAGATGAAAGGGATGCTAGTATAAATGGATATGAAGATAAGGATGGGGAGATGGAAGGGATGCTGTGATAGATGGATAGGGATATAAGGATTGGGAGATGAAAGGGATGCTAGGATAGATGGATACAAAGATAAGGATGGGGAGATGGGAGGGATGTTGTGATAGATGATGTCTCCAAGGAGTATGTCACGAAGGAAGCAGATGCCCCGACTCTAGATATGTCATATATGATGAGGCATGAGGGATGGAAGACAAGTGGATGGGAAGATAAAGGAGATAACTAGATGAGGATAGGATGGGTGACCAAGGAATACAACAGAGCATGAATGAAGGGAATGTATACCAAGAGGTGGCCAAAGCATGTATAGATAGGTGCCCCTATTTTGATCAAGATCACAAGAAGGATGGAGGGATGAGAGATAAATGGGATATGATGGTAGGATGCAGAAGATAGGTGGGATGGAGGGGTTTTATGAAGAGGACAGATAACAGGAAGACGGGTGCATAGCAGGAAGCATATCAGGAAGTTGCCCCCAAGTGCAGATGGGGATTTACGCATGATGCCTGTTTGCCAGGTTTTCATCATGGTACTTATCCAAAGCGCTTGTTTGCCAAGTTTTCACCATTGGATGAATTATTTCTCTTTACTATTTATTTTTTTGACGTTTTTTCAATTTTTCAGATTTTTGGATAGTAGGATGAAAATGGATAAGGATAGGGATGTGGATAAGGGAATTTAGAAGATACATGATAAGGATATGGATGAAGGACTCAAGCATCAAGTTCTATATGAGGTATTAAAATCCCATGTTCGAACTGACTATTGGATATTGGTACAACCTTATTAGGATAAATAGATTATGCATGAGGATGAATTAGAGGGATTTGATGGGGTTGATACATGGGATAATGGATGGGATGCTGGAAAGGGTATAGATAGAATGATGGGGTGGATATGTGATGGGGAGATGTGTTCAGGACCAACATTGGCACATGTGGTGGTGGATGTGAAAAGATAATAGGATTAAGGGATGGAGAATGTGGAGATAATGGAGGAGATGGAATGGTGAATTTCGGGACATAAGGACCCAAAACAGACTTAGGAGATGAAAGGGGTGTATGATTAGCTTTTGGATTAGCGACTTTGGATGTTCTTACAGATTTTTCATGTGATGGCATTGCATCTTTCTTCTTTGGGATCCACATGGTTTTGATCTTTGCTTTGGTGGGTCTTTGTGGCCTATGGATTTCATGTATATTTAGATTTTTCTTTTCTTCACCATGTATTTTGGAGGGGACATGGGGAGCCGTAGATTCATGTGGATGCTTGGATTTATGTATTTTTTCTTTAACAACCAAAGTGCTTTTAGTAGCAATGGGATGGGTGTGAGGAGATGGATGATGTGGAGTGATGGAGGTAGGAGTATGGGGATTATGTGTAGACGGAGGACGTGCGGGTATGTGCCTTTGTTGATCTTGATAGGGGACATGTGAGAGGGATGTTTATGATGGATGAAATGGATAGGTGATGAATGGATGAAAGGATGAGATGGAGGAGGTGATCTTGGGATATATGGACCCAAGATGGATGGAGTGAATGAAGGATGGGATATGGTGGATGGAGGGATGTAAGGACCCAAAATGGATGGAGCAGATGAAGGAGGGATATGGACGGTGGTTTTGAGGCGATATGGTAGAGGAGGAGGGATGGCAACATATGATCTAGTGGGGCGATAGGAAGAGCCGACATTTCTTTTGGAAAAGGCTCATTGAGGACGTCTAGAGGTTGTACCAACATCTTTAGATTGTGAGTCTTGGGAAATAGGTCCAAGACCTTGCATGCAGACTTGTTCTTTGACTTGGATGGGCTCTAAAATACCTTGCTCATGAAGGCCTAGACCTTTTCCTTTATAGTTCATTTTCTTGAGCATGCGATCCATGATAGGATTTGTGTTATTATGAAAATATGATGCGAGTCCATTATTAGGTGGAGGATAATGGGTGGTAAATACACTATGCTTTTCTTCTACGAGGAGGCCACCATGGAAGAATGTGAGAGTACCAAGGGGATATGCAAGTGGTGTAGGTATAGCAGTTTTAGGCGATGATGGGGGACCATGAGAGGGAGATGAAGGGATAGCAGCATGTGGATGGGTGATATCAGGAGAGGGATTAGGGGATATGATAGGTTCTGGATTTGTGGTAGTGGGCTCATGTGATGGAGATGGAGGTGGAGTGGTGGAAGATTGAATGACAAGGGGATCATGGGATGGAACAGATGGGGGACTGTGATCTTGAGGTGGACTAGATGAGATGGTAGGATCTTGATTTGGAGAAGGGGATATGTTGACATGCTTTGGATTAGGCTCTTGGCATGACTCATCGTGTGCGGGAGGCATGATAAGGGAATCTTGGTGGGGCTCTTCAAGTGGGGAAGATGGAGGGATGGAGGATTCAAAACATTCATGGGAATGGATTTTAGTGACACTAGGAATGGAAGAAGTTGATTGGATTAGGGTGTCATCAATGGGTTCGATGACTCTTGGAGAAGGAAGTGGGTGTTCAGTGGGCTCAACGGATTTAAAGGATGTGATGGTAGGAGATGGGGGCTCAGTGGATTCAGAGGGTGTGATGGTAGGAGATGGGGGCCCAGTGGATTCAGAGGATGTGATGGGAGGACATGGGGGCTCAATGGATTCATAGGATGTGATGGTTTCATCAGTGATAGGTGTTGAGTGGAGAAGGGTCTTGTCACTAATGACCGTGGATGATGGGTTGGGATGACATGATTCCGTAACTTCAAGGTATGGAGTGGGGGATGTCTTCTTTGTTATAAGTCTTTGGAGAACTTCTTGAGTGAGGAACTTGAATGCTCTAGGCTGAGATGGCGTGGTAGGAGTGGATGAAGGATTATGGATTGGTGGACTAGGATTAGATGGGGGAATGGGAATGGATGCAGGACTGGAAATAGATGGGGGATTAAGGTTAGACAAAGGGTTAAGATAAGGGGATTGGGATGGTGAATTAGGACATGAGGATGTGGGCAGTGGATTGTAGTAAGGGTATTGGGATGGTGGATTAGGATGGGAAAATTGAGATGGCGGATTGAGATAGGGAAATGTGGATGTCAGATTAGGATAAGTTGATGTGGATGTTGGATTAAGATAGGAAGGTACGAATGTAGGATTAGAGTGAGTAGATTGGCATGGAAGATTAGGGTAGTGGGTATATGCGGATGAAGGATTTAGATAGGAGGATGTGGATGGGGGATTAGGATAGGGGTATTGAGATGGTAGACTAGGATAAGAGGATGGGGGTGTTGGATAAGAGGATGATGTAGATGAAGGGTATGATGGATATGACGGATATCCCTTGTCAAAGGTAGCAGAAGCAACATGATTAGGCATGGACGAAGACATAATGGGATAACTCAAGGGGGTGATTGGATTTTGGAAAGTGGGTGGAGAAAGCTTACTAGCAATGATAGTTTCAAGGGGATCTATGTCATATTCATCTTGATCAACAAGACTTTCATTATCGTTGTCAATGTAATTAGGGTTTCCCTTGACCACTATTGATGGAGGATAAGGATTCATGATGGTGAAAGGATAAAGAGGATGGATGAAAATATTTTGGATGGGATCGAACTAAAGCTCAAATCAGGATTTGGGTCAAGCTCAGATCAGGATTGCACAAAAGCTCATATTAGGATGATTGGATGATGTGATGGGATTGATTCTGACAATCGACACTGAATCTGCTTCGAGATGGAAGTAGATTGATTGGGTCGAAGGTGATGTGATTGGATTGGATTGGATAAGGTTGATTGAATTTTGATTGAATAGATTAGATTGGATAGGATTGTGGTGATAGAACGAATGTGATTTGATTGATTGGGTAATTGGATGATTTGACAAAACGATTGGATTTGATAGATTTGGATGATTAGATGGGTATGATTGGATGATGAAATATGTGAGAGAGATCTTGAGTTTAATCAAAGGAAATTACCCTTAGTGACCTAGAGCTTTGATTGATTAAGAGGATGATCCTAGCACCGAATCCACCTTAAGATAGGAATGGATTGATTGGGCCGAGGATGATAACTTACGACACCGAATTTACCTCAAGATGGAAGCAAATTGATTTGGGTCGAAGTTAGAGACTAATAATCAAGTTCAAGTACTATGGTCAATTTGGGGTAACCACTTTGTAATACAAGGTTAGGATGATTTGGTTATGCAAATGGTAAAATTATGGCATTCGTTAGATGAGGGTATGGACTTTTGAATGGATTAGGGAAAGATTAAAATAGACGAGTGGATTGAAGATAATTGTGGAGAATGAATGGGGATTTAGAATGGTTAAACAAAAGCTTGGAATGATGAGATGGAGGTTTAAAGTGGTCAAATGGAGGTTTTTGGAGGTTTAGAGTGACAAAATGAAGGCTTAGGATGATGATATAATGGTTGGGAATGGTTAAATGATGGTTTAGAGGCTAAAGGGACCCAAATGGGGCGATTTCAGATGTTTAGGAGGGAAAATTCGCCCCTCTACAGTAAATCAAGGGCGTAATCACCTCACTGCAGTAAATCAGGGGCGTAATCGCCCCACTGCGGTAAAAATAGGGGTGTAATCGCCCCACTGTGGTAAAAATAGGGGCGTAATCACCCCACTGCGGTAAAAATAGGGGCGTAATTGCCTCACTGCGGTAAAACAGAAGCTTGGTTTGATGCAAATGACTATGGCAAGGACTTTGAAATGACAATGATAAGGCCAAATTGTCAAAATTTCACTGGTTTCTCACAAGAAAACACTCTCAAGCAAACACAACCCTATGATTAGTGTTAAGGGTATGGCCAAAGAGGTCTTAATCTAGAATGCACAAGGTGTCTAGGGAGTCCTTGATATACTCTCGGTACATGAGGCACAACCGTGAACACCAGCCCATCACAAGCATGAGTCAGGAACCCCAGTGAGATACTGAAGGGCTCATACCAACTCTTCACGTCTATCTAGGTATCACCCTAGCTTCGACGCTCTGTCAATTATGACGTGACTAGATTGGGGTACAACTTTTGCTCTCCCCCCTTTATATACCCCGCCGGTACACGTGGTTGGAATAGTCCCTTGGGGTGATGAAATCCCCAAGCAGGTCCCACTATAAAGAAAATACTAACCGTCTCTAACTACTCCCCAGGCTCACATGAAGTACAAGGGGAAAGTGAAAATAAGCTAATACCCCCTTTGGGTAACACAAAAAGACAAGCACCGCACGCAATGAATATTACTCCCTCTAATTAAACTATGTTCTTAGATTAATGCAAACAGCAAGGATAATTTAAAAAGTTTGAGCAAATGGATAGCCCTGTAAGCAAATGTTAGATGTCTTATCCCGCTTTCTCCATTAACTTCACAAGAATATGCTGCAGAAGGTTAGCAAAAAACACATGTATTCTTGCAAGAACAATGTTAGGGAGAAAATAGCAAAGAAAAACTGAAGTCAAGATAACAGTTTTACCTTCTAGGGGGCGCAATCGCCTTTCTGCAGCAAATCAGGGTCGTAATCACCTCACTGCGGTAAAAATAGGGGCGTAATCACCTCACTGCAGCAAATCAAGGGTGTAATCGCCCCATTGTGGTAAAAACAGGGGCATAATCACCCCACTGCAGTAAAACCAGGGGCGCAGTTGCCCCACTGCGAAAAAGTGTTAGCACAAATTTCAGCCCAGGGGGCGTAATCGCCTCACTGCAGTAAAATATTAGCACAAAAAATAGTTTTTAGCCAAGAGGGCGTAATCGCCCCACTGCAGTAAAATATTAGCACAAAAAATAGTTTTCAGCCAAAAGGGCGTAATCGCCCCTCTACAGTAAAATATTAGCACAAAAAATAGTTTTAAGCCAAGAGGGCGTAATCGCCCCATTGTAGTAAAATATTAGCACAAAAAATAGTTTTTAGTCCAAGGGGGCGTAATCGCCCCACTGCAGTAAAATATTAGCACAAAAAATAGTTTTTAGCCCAAGGGGACGTAATCGCCCCTCTGTAGTAAAATATTAGCACAAAAAATAGTTTTCAGCCCAAGGGGGCGTAATCGCCCCTCTGTAGTAAAGTGTTAGTACAGAAAGTAGTTTTCAGCCCAAGGGGGCATAGTCGCCTCACTGCAGTAAATGTTAGCACCAAAAAAAATAATTTTCAGCCAAGAGGGCGTAATTGCCTCACTGCAGTAAAAATAGGGGCGTAATCACCCCACTGCAGTAAAATAGGGGCGTAATCGCCCCACTGCGACGTGTTCCTGCAAAAAACTCAACAACATCAAACATGAAGGATAGGAACCCGTTTGTGGGTCCCACCGGGTGTGCCAGAAATGTGATATCAAAATATTTAACCTATTCTAAGCAATTAAAATGCAATGGAAAACATATTGAAAAACCTCAAGATTAGCCTAAGGAATTTGAAAATACAAAGAGGAAAGTGTCAAATGAAGACAAATGATATACCTTCCTTCTTGCAGCTGAAACTCCTTGGTTGGCCCTTGATTTGAATTGATATGTATGCTCCTTGATGGCTCTTGATGTGGCTAAATGGAGGATTTTACTATGTGCTTGGATGCAAATGCAAGTGAATATAATTGAAGGTTAGATGAGTGCACAAAATGGCAGCATGTAGTTATAAAAATGGCTAAGTCCCCTCAAATGCCCTTGAGGAGGGGGTATTTATAGGAGAATTTGAATTCTCTTGAGAATTCAACAGTTGAGATTGATCCAACAAGGTCAAGATGAAGGGCTATGGTGGGTTGAGAACTCACAATCCCTCACATCTTGACATGTGGATGGTGAAGTGGCTAAGAGGAGGTGAGGTGTAGGTGATGTGAAAGAGAGGTACATGATGTGGAGGAAGGACAAGTACCTTCCAAGTACTTTGATGTGACCTTTCAATGATCACATGGGGAGGGGGAAAGCTTTGGGAGAATAAAAGTGAATTAAAAATTCACAATGATTGGAAGAATCTAGTGGATAAGACAAGGTTCCCAAAAGGTGGGAATTTGTCACATGTGGCTTGATGTGACAAGTCAAATATTCTAGAAGATGCATGGGAAAAGGGGATTCTTGGAGGAATAAAAAGGAATTAAAAATTCCTTGGGGATGGAGAGAGTTGACCAAGGTACTGATTAAGATTAATTAATCAGTAATTAGAAGATAAATGAGGATTAGAAGCCAACTTGCAAAAGTTGGAGGATGTGACACATCCTAATCAAGGATTAGACATGTGCACATCCCTAATGAAGAGATTAGGAGATGGATTACGATTAGATGAAAATGACATGTGAGGAATTAAATAAATGTATTATTTATTTAATTCATTTGATGAAAAGAGGATTAAGGAGGGTAAGGTATTTAATATCTAATTAAATACCTTAGGGATTTGGCAGAATTAAAGATATTAATTAAATAATAGTAATATTACTTAATTAACTCAGATAAGAGGATGTTTAGACGAAAAGTGATAAATTTGGATAAATTAAGTGTCCAAATTTGGATGTCTACAGGTAGAAATACCATTGTGTTTTGGGAAAAGGGAATAGGTTATTTCTGAGGTTAATGACTACCTATTGAAGGAAATTACCTATGCATAGTTTATAATGGCCTAAAGTCAAATCAAGCTTGAGTAGTGTATGTGAGTAGGATGAATGTGACTTGAAGTACTGAGTGAGAATATTTTGGCCAAAGTAGTGTGATTGACTTTGGATCCACTATCAATTCACCATGTTCCATTTATGCATGCTAGTTAAAAATTGTAGAGTCTACAAGTTCTAGTTGTGTAGGACACAACACTAAGCTCAGAATGGTTGTCGTTACAAAGTTACTCCACCAATCTCTTTGTTGAAGAGTAGGGCCATCTATCAGATGATAGATGTGTGGGGGACCACATTTGAGTCTGTGGTTGGGAATAAAGTGCTTGAGTGATGCTTCCCCTCCTCAGCAGGTGACCAAGATTTGAAAGGAGATTCTTGGACCATCTATATCTATTACTTTGAAGCTTGGTTGAGCTATGTATGCACTTTGTACACAATCTTTGGAATATTATTTTGAAAATGAAATCAAAATTAGATTTGTTATGACATCTATGTTCATTTATTCTCTATTAAGAAAATAATTTTTTTTATAGCAATGGTTAAGTAGCATAGTTTATTTACTTGAAAGTGAAAACTTAGGAAATTTATTTGCATGAACAATTGGCATGCTAGACAAGAATTAATAAAGGAAGTAACTATGCGACCCCCTGATTAACATTGGCCAATTTTTACCTATTTACTCAACCAAAAAAAGTTTCAGTATTACTCATGATTAATAATAATTTAAACAATGGCATATAAAAGTAAAATTCCAAGGATAATAATCAACTAGAAATTTAAATCCACTAATATACACAAGCGAAATTCCCCATCCATGGAATTTCCAAAGTAAACCATTTTAAACAAGTTGTAAACCATTTTAAACAAGTTGTCTCTTGCTCTACAACTTTCTCGCTCTTACTATTTTTAATCCTTTTGTTCCTGCTCTGATTTGACTACCTCATGGGCTAGTTAGGCGGGGGGCTTGGGAAGGGTCCCCATTCCAAGAATGTTGTCCCTTTGTCTGGCATTGTGCTTGCTTTGGCGGCTTCTAATGTTATTTTCCCCAATGTTGTTTCCACTCCTTGTACCTCTGTCCTTTCTCCTGGGAGAAGGACTGGGGGTACTTCTAGAAAGATGCATTTTTCCTTGATCCTTGGGTTAGGCTCTTTCTTCTCTAAGGAAGAACCAACATCTTTTATGGAAAAATTGGTGGGTGGCTGCTTGCCAGCTATAGGTAAAAGGTTTTCGAAGTCTGCTTCCTACTTTGTCACTGGCTAGGAATTTGATGTCCTAGAATCTTTGATGATGAAGGTGATGGAAAACCTCATGCTAGCATTAGTTGGAAAGTTTTTGGCCTATCGACTGAACATTGAATAGGTACGTCTCTGGGATGCTTTGCTTTGGAACCTAAAAGGTAGTGTCTCTATCAATGCTATGCCCAAAGGTATCTTTCTTTTCTCCTTTATGGTTTATGAAGAGATGTTAAAGGTGTTGACAGGTGGTCCTTGGGCCTTTGATGTTGGCTTTAAGAACTTCTTCTCTCTTTGCAAATGGAAACTGGGCTTTAACCCTTCTATTGACCTGGGGGATACAAATCCTACTTAGGTTCGCCTTCCTGGGTTAACCCTTGAGTTTTGGGAGACATGTATCTTGAAAGGGATAGCTAACTCTTTTGGTAGCCTCTTAGCGATTGAAAAGATAACGCAAGAAAATTCAAGACTACTTTATGCCCGTATTTGTGTTAATGTTGTTGTTAACATGGTTATGCCAACCTCTATTCTTATTAAGTCAAAATTTGGAAACTGGTCAAAACCCCTTGAATATGAAAATGCTCATCAATTCTGCCAGCTTTGCAAGAAATTTGGTCACCATATAGTTTCTTGTAGTAAGAGGTCTACTGAGGCACCCAACAATGTCTTGCAATCTCTTATTGAGCAGGTGCCTAAGATCTTTAAGGATGTCTCTGCTAGCTGCCCTCTTAAGGAAGCCCCTATCTAAGGGGAAGATATCCCTTCAGAGAAGGACACTCCTTATAGTGGAATGGTTGATGTCCTCGTCGAGCCTCTTATTGTTTCCAAAGCTATGGATAGTATTCCCAACTCTGGGTTTCCTGAAGGATTGGAACCCAAGGGAAGAGGAGGAAAGGCTAAAAGTAAATTTGATTGAAAAGATGGGAAAACCCCATAAGGAGGCCAAAATTCTAACCTAAAGGGAAGATTTTATTTTTTGCTAATGATGGGGAAGGGATGAAAGAAGGAGAAATTGTGTCTTTAGCCCTTGTTATGTCCTTAGGGGATATTTCTTTTTTGTCTTAGAAGGAGAGTGGAAACCTGAGTGAATCCCTAGCCATTTTGGGTTTCCCCCTAACCCCAGTGATAGAGAAGAAGAGGAAGAATGGATACAAGCTCCAAACAAGTCTAAAAAGAAAAAGAAGTTAGACCTTGGTGGGGAAAACAGGGTTGGAAGACCTTCACAAAAGGAGTCTAGGAATTAAAATATTGTAAGGGATGTAGCTTATGGTAAACAAAGAACCTTGGACTTGATCATGGGTTCAAAGGCCAAAAATAAGTAGACCTGACTATTGTCTAATGGCTTTTCGGTGTTTCTATACCTATTTTGTTTCCTTAATGAAGTTTCTTTCCTAGAATATTAGGGGCCTTAATAGCCCATATAAACATTTTTTGGTCAAAACCTGTATTCTAGATAATAAAGTGGATGTTTTGTTGCTTCAAGAAACCAAAGTAAAGAAAGATACCTTTGACAAGGCAATTTTGGAAATTTGGTCTAGTGTGAATTACTATGTTAGTGAGGTAGAAGGAGCTTCAGGAGGAATAGTTACTCTTTGGAATCCTTCAAAATTCACAGGAACTTTGGGCTTTGCTGGAAGGAATAGTAATGGTTTCTCTGGAAGATATTTCTTATAAAGAGAAATGGAACTTAATCAATATCTATGCCCCAAACTTAAGTAGGGACAGATTGTAGCCATGGATTCTTTGAATGATGCTATTGAAAGTAAACATTATGACTATTGGATGCTTGGAGGTGACTTCAATTCCCCTCTTCTACCTTCTAAAAATTTTGGGGGGTTAGATGATTACACTGATAGTATGATGGAGTTGGTTGAATTATTTAATTCTGCTGGGATTTTTGATATTCCTCTACAGGGCTCCAAATTCACATGGTCTAATAGAAGGATTGGTAATCAATTGATTCAAGTAAAGTTGGACGGATTTCTCATCTCTTCTAATTGGAACATCTCCCAATATCTCTCTCTTTTTTTTTCTCCCAAGATTTGGATTAGACCATAATGCTATTGTGCTCAAAAGAAATGTTGATCACAATAAAGGACCTTTTCCTTTTAGATTTGAAATAATGTGGAACCTTCATCCTGATTTTGCTGCTTTAATAAAAAATTGGTGGGATGAACCTATGAGAGGTACCCCCATGTATTATTTTGTGGAGAAGCTAGGAAGAATTAAGCAAAGAGTGAAAGGATGGAATTGTTATCCACCGAAATTGCACCCTATTGAACCTGATGTTCAACACCTCAGTGTAACATGGGAAGACCTCTAAAGATGTGGGTTTCTTGTAGACAAAGGTCAACCTCCGGAGAAGGCCGGCTTCCTATGGTGTCACCTAAACTATTGATTCTGAAAAGGAAAAGGGTAGAAGGAGAATGCTTAAAAATTAAAACTAATGAGAACATTATTTCTATGGTGATACACCTAAATGTAATAAGAGCTATGAACATTCAGACTGGTATACACTTGAGTAAGGATGACTGACATTGAACTGCACAACGTGTTACCGTAAGTTTATGCATGAATGTTTCATAAAAAGGTTGACTTGCATACACTTTTAAGAAGGAAAGTTAACTTTCACAAATCAAAAGGGTCATATACAACTTTAAAACACAATTTACAACCCACATAACCATACTTTTGCAGAAAAGGCATAATACATGAGACAAAGCTATCGAGAAATAAAAAAGATCTCACAAATAACTTGATTAATCACCTGACAATACACGATGCTGCAAGAACAAGAAGGAAAAATGAGACAATCAATGGTATCCAAGGTAAACGCTGTATATCATGCTCCAAATGAGTTACAAAGTCTGCAAAAGTATGACAAGGGACTTCTAAAGTCACAAAGTCTCTATCTACATATGGAGAACTCCCTTTACAAAATGAGGCAAAAATGGCATATATACAACAAAAATCCAAAGTGTCGGCCTCCGCCCTAGGGTTTACAAAAATGAGTCAGTTCCTGAACACGTCAGCCTTTAGATCTTTTGGAATATAGTTAATGCATTCAATGTGCATCCCCGTGTCCATATCAGTGAAGGATCGCTCCAAGGATGGTCTTTCAGATCTTTTGCAACCGTCGCATTAACTCGCAGCCCTCGTGTCCACCCTCGAGACCTCCTTAGAGTTGTTTTGAATGTTTGTGAGTGGCATCATGAATGTCAGTCTACCTTTTTCGAGTAGAGATTATAGCTGTCACTGAGACTCATGGCCTTTTCTTCCTTTTGACTTTCCTCTTGTTCTAGATCTTTCTGCAAGTTGACCTCCTCGGGAAGCAGCATCAGATGCCCTCCAAACTGAATTCACATGCCCTGATCAGCCATCAAACTAGAGTAGATCCATGTCATTTATACTCTATTGATCTTCCTCACAAGAATTGCTGCAACAATCCAACTGCCACTGGTTTGCCTTCAGCCCCCTCTGATTGGTTTAATACACACCACGCAAGATTTTCAGGCAGTCAAAAGTCGTTCAAACAGAATCACATGTCAGTGAGACACTAGCCGTGTCTCCTCGATGTGATTATACTTCACAGTAGTATCGACATACTATTGGAAAGACTATCGCATTCGGAAAAGAGGTCATAGTGACATCATAGTGAACCCTCAAAATTTATATCGCTGCATCTTTTGTCGGTGAGACAATCACCTTTGGCAAGAGGTTTCACTGAAGTCCACATCAAATCCATCACTATTGGCCAAACATCATGCTGATCTTCATGAGTTATAGCGTTACCGAAGATTTTTGCCGAGACCATCGCTATCGGAAAGACATCATAGTGATCTCTCAAGTCCTACCGATGTCAAAACACCTATCAGCGAGACTATAACATTCATCCGCAAGAGTCTCAACGATCCTCAACACGAACACACCCATCGGCAAGACAAACAGGTCAGAGAAAGGTCTCAGGGAACCTCATCAGTCACATTGAAGAGTTAAACTATTGGCGAGACATCACGAGTCGGCAAGACACCACCCTGAAGCCCCCATCTTTCGGCGAGACTCCAGCGAGTCAGCCAGACCTCATAGTGATTGAGACTTCCTTTCCCCGAGCTGAAATCTCTTTTTGCAAGAGTCCACCTTGTCGGCCAGACATCTTAGCAAAAGCAAAAACCTTCGGTGAGAGCTCCATTTGTCGGTGAGACATCATGCCGAACTCAAAATATTATACCAAAGGCACCATCCTTCGATGGGAATTCCTCCATTTAGCTAGACATTACGTTGATGAAACCTCCCTTCACCGAGACCTTCATCTTTCGGCAAGACCTTATGCTGAAGGAAACCCCCTTCGGTGAGACATCAACAAGTCAGGGAGACATCATAGCAAGCTCAAAACATTATGCTGAGAGTTCCATTTGTCAGCCAGAGGTCATAGCGAAGGTAAACCACTCTCCTTGATGCTAACCTTGTGAACAACTATCGGCAGGACTTCCTCGGTCGGGGAGAGATAGAAAAATCATGGTGACCAAAATTTCCTAGTGACCCAAGGATTTCAAATGAATATAGCACAATAGCCAGTCAACAAGACAACTGGAGGGTCTTAGCGACCTTATTCTTTAGCAGTGTTATGCCAAATCTGATTGAGGTAGGCTTTCCAACTAACGTCCTTGTGAAATAGCATCAAATGAAGACCTTCCCAATGAAAACCGAACACCTGCACGCTGGGCTCAACCCTTATGGGAGCCACATTTAATCCATGTGCTGAATTTAAAGCATAATTTCCCCCTAATTGGGCCGACAGGTGAAAATCGGGTAACATTTCTAGCGACCTCAGCTGGATGTCTTCCTACTAAACATGAAAACTAGTAGCCTAGGCCTATCCATTGGGCAAGGAGTCATTAGGAAAACCTCAGAAACAAACCTCGGGCAATTTTGTACATGGCTGTAATCACCCGAGGCTTATAGAACAGGATAGGTCCCTGGAAATTTATTGAAAATGGGAAAAAAACTGAAATAAAACTATTTACTGTGCTGGGACAGCACTTTGGGAATGTAAACTACATCTAAACCTACCCTACACTAACCAGTAAGAAATTGGTCAAATAAAACCATTCACAGGATGATTGAAATAGCTGCCCTTTCTCCTCAATACGCAATGACTCTCAAGCTTAATGGCGGCTGAATAAAGATGGTACACTGAAAAATGTTTGAAAATGCAATGCACTGCCTCATGAAAGAGGGTAACAAGTTCACTTACCTCTTTAAACTGATCATATGCATTTGTATTCAAAAGAGGATAAGTAAATTGAACACACTCTTTTTCAACTGCAAGTACATCCTTTATGCCACTTTTAGTTGTGGTTCCATGTGTGAGTGCTTGATTAACCATTGGCGCTTTATTAAACTCCATTTGGGCTAAATCTCTGATCAGACAGCCCCTTGTAAAGACAAAAATTGAGCTCTCCTTGCTGGTCTCTTACCCATTCACTGTTGTTTTATAGCCTTGGCTGGAAAAGTCTAACCCCTGTGACTGACTTAGTGAGAAAAAAGAAGCTTCTTTAGTAAGCTCGAGTTGTTCATGATTAACTTCATCAAGAGGTAATAGTTCAACACCCAAATTAGTACAAAAAGCTTCTAAATCATTCCAAAACATATCCTCTTCAATGTCTTCTTTACTTTTTGAACAAAAAGACTAATTTCAGGCCTAATGCAGTTCTCATCTAGCTTTGATAAAGCATCAAAATCACCCTCTTTGCAAAATAGTAAGTCTAGTTCAGGGACTTGTTCAACTTGATGGGTATTTTCATGCACATCAAAATGTGGCTCTCCTTGAACAGTTCTACTTAAATATCCTTGTTCACAAGTAAAGACTTCAAACTCACCTTCACCTTTATGCAACAATAAATCAACATTACCTCCATCAACCTCATGTTGGTCCAATTCTTCATCCTTGTCAATGAAGTAAGGAAGATCATCAAATGAGAAGATTAAATCTACCTTCTGATTCTCAGCTATGTTCATTACAACAAGCTGCTCAACCTGATTCTCCTCACCTTCTTGCAAAAGTTTAGATTCCTCATTTTCTAGTGTTGAGCAAAACTCGGCAATAACCTCCTCTCCATCAAGCTAAGAGAATAGAGATAGTCCCTTATTCAAAGCTGTAAATGGACCTTTTGCAACAGCTACTTCCATTTTGTCCTCTTGTCGTCCAACTTGAACTTGAGAGATTTCCACCTGTCCAATTATTTGCTATTGCAATTGATGACACTTAATGGCTAAATGCAAAAGATTTGCATTCTTAAGCTTTTCCCAAAGGATTAAGTTATCTTGATCAATAAGTTGCTTCTCCTCTACCTTCTGAACATTAGAGCTTAGTTCCATTTGAATTTCTGATAATGGAGTCTCACAGGGTTGAACGCATGTTCCCTTCCAACTTGGAATTTCAAAACTAGAAGGCTGACTTGAAAACTCAGAAAGTAAGTTTTGCTTAAAATTTGAAAATTTGGACCTAGGACTCTCCTCCTAAACAGGTTGTTCAGGAACATGGAAGGTTGATTGAAACTCCTACTTTTGTTTTTGTGCAAGTAAGTTTTTCATTTTCTCTTCTTTAGCTGCAACTTGTCTAGTAGCAACCTCCTGTTCATACTCTTGGACCTCCATATCCAGTTGATGTTGAATATAAGCTTGGCAATCAAGCTCTTCCTCTTGCACAAAAAACTCTTGCTCTCTCTGAATATCATCCATCTGCCTTTGGAAATCAAGCAATATCTTATCAATATTGCTAACTCCCTTGTTAGCATTTTGGGGCTGGTTATTGAAACTACCATGTTGCTTTTGTGTAGAAATGAGCTCCTATGGTTGAATCTGAGCATATGTTGGGCGACATTGAGATTGAGCAGGAGTGGGAGGGTGGGAGGCATGATAAAAATGCTGGAACTCTGTTGCTACAAGATCATTTGGAATAATGACAGCTGATTGTTCTATATAATATGGTCGATAAGAGGACATATATGCAAGGTTTTCATGGAATGGAGGGTAAAAGGCCATATTCCCTTGAAAACCTGACATCTCTTTTCCATTCAAATTAAATTTCCTTCCAAAAAACTTAAAACATGTGAGCACTTGAGCTACTGAAACCAAAAAAATTCCACACTCGGAGTCGCCAGGTATGTGATTGAACCTGCCTGCAAGAGGTTGAAACTACCGATGTACGCACCAAACAGTAGTAACATAAGGACAAGAGAGACTGAAAATTAGTTCTCAGTCCCACCAGGCATGCCAAAAATGCTATCCACCAAAATTGCACCCTGTTGAACCTGATGTTCAACACCTTAGTGTAACATGGGAAGACCTCTAAAGATGTGGGTTTCTTGTAGATAGAGGTCAACCACCGGAGAAGGTTGACTTCCTATGGTGTCACCTAAACTACTGATTCTATAAAGGAAAAGGGTAGAAGGAGAATGCTTAAAAATTAAAATTAATGAGAACATTATTTCTATGGTGATACACCTAAATGTAATAAGATCTATGAACATTCAGACTGGCATACACTTGAGTAGGGATGACTAACATTGAACTGCACAACGTGTTACCGTAAGTTTATGCATGAATATTTCATAAAAAGGTTGACTTGCATACACTTTTAAGAAGGAAAGGTAACTTTCACAAATCAAAAGGGTCATATACAACTTTAAAACACAATTTACAACCTGCATAACCATACTTTTGCAGAAAAGGCATAATACATGAGATAAAGCTATAGGGAAATAAAAAAGATCTCAAAATAACTTGATCAATCACCTGGCAATACATGATGCTACAAGAACAAGAAGGAAAAATGAGACAATCAATGGTATCCAAGGTAAACGTTGTATATCATGCTCCAAATGAGTTACAAAATCTGCAAAAGTATGACAAGGAACTTCTAAAGTCACAAAGTCTCTATCTACATATGGAGAACTCCCTTTACAAAATGAGACAAAAATGGCATATATACAACAAAAATCCAAAGTGTCGGCCTCTGCCCTAGGGTTTACAAAAATGAGTCAGTTCTTGAACACATTGACCCTCAGATCTTTTGGAATACAGTTAATCCATTCAATGTGCATCCCCATGTCCATGTCGGTGAAGGATCGCTCTAGGGGTGGTCTTTCAGATCTTTTGCAGCCGTCGCATTAACTCCCAACCCTCATGTCCACCCTCGAGACCTCCTTAGAGCTATTTTGAATGTTCGTGAGTGGCATCATGAATGTTGATCTACCTTTTTCCAGTAGAGATTCTAGCTGTCACTGAGACTCATGGCCTTTTCTTCCTTTCAGCTTTCCTCTTGTTCTAGATCTTTCTGCAAGTTGACCCCCTCGAGAAGTAGCATCAGATGCCCTCCGAACTGAATTCACATGCCCTGATCAGCCATCGAACCAGAGTAGATCCATGTCGTTTATGCTTTGTTGATCTTCCTCACAAGAATTGTCGCAATAGTCCAACTACCAATGGTTCACCTTTAGCCCCCTCTAATTGGTTGAATACACACCACACAGGATTTTCAGGCGGTCAAAAGTCCTTCAAACAGAATCACATGTTGGTGAGACACTAGTCGTGTCTCCCCAATGTGATTATACTTCATAGTAGTATAATCATACTGTCGGCAAGACTATCACATTTGGAAATAGGTCATAGCGATATCATAGCGAACCCTCAAAAGTTATACCGCTACATCTTTCATCAGCGAGACAATCGCTTTCGACAAGAGGTTTCGCCGAAGTGCACATCAAATCCATAGCTATCGGCAAGACCATCGCTATCAACCAGACATCATGCCGATCTTCATGAGTTACACCGCTTCCCAAGATTTTTGCCAAGACCATCGCTATCAGCAAGACATCATAGTGATCTCTCAAGTCCTACTGATGTCAAAACACCTATCAGCGAGACTATAACATTCATTGGAAAGAGTCTCAGCAATCCTCAACACGAACACACCCATCAACAAGACAAATAGGTCGGACAAAGGTCTCAGTGAGCCTCATCAGTCACACCAAAGAGTTAAACTATCGGCGAGACATCACGAGTCAGCAAGACATCACCCCGAAGCCCCCATCTTTTGGCGAGACTCCAACAAGTCGGCCAGAACTCATAGCAAGCAAGACTTCCTTTCCCCGAGCTCAAATCTCTTTCGACAAGATTCCACCCTGTCAGCTAGACATCTTAGTGAAAGCAAAAACCTTTGGCAAGAGCTCCATTTGTTGGCGAGACATCACGCTGAACTCAAAATATTATACCGAAGGCACCATCCTTCGGTGGAACTTCCTCCATTTGGCCATACATTACACCGATGACACCTCCCTTCGTTGAGACCTTCATCTTTTGGAAAGACCTTATGCCGAAGGAAATCCCCTTCGGCGAGACATCAGCAAGTCGGGGAGACATCATAGTGAGCTCAAAAAATTACGTCGAGAGTTCCATTTGTTAGCTTGAGGTCAGAGCAAAGGTAAACCACTCTCCCCGATGCTAACCTTGTGAACAACTGTCGGCAGGATTTCCTCGGTCGGGGAGAGAAAGAAAAATCATGGCGACCAAAATGTCCCAGTGACATGAGGATTTCGAATGAATATAGCACAATAGCCAGTTGACAAGACAACTGGAGGGTCTCAGCGACCTTGTTCTTCAGGAGTCTTATGCCAAATCTAATTGAGGCATGCTTTCCAACTAACTTCCTTGTGAAATAGCATCAGATAAAGACCTTCCCAATGAAAACCGAACACCTGCACACTGGGCTCAACCCTTATGGGAGCCACATTTAATCCATGTGCTGAATTTAAAACATAATTTTCCCCTGATTGGGCCGACAGGTGAAAATTGGGTAACATGAATAAAGTAACCTTTGGAAATATCTTTGAAACTAAAAAATCCCTGAAAAACATGTTAAAGGAAGTGTAGGATAAAATGGAAGCCAACATTGTGAATGATGAGATTTTCTTAAAGGAACGTGATCTAAGATCTTAGTGGTTTAAGGTCAACAAATAGGAGGAGATTTTCTAGAAACAAAAGTCCTATGTCTAATGGCTTACTGAAGGAGACCGTAACAAAAAATTCTTTCACCAATTTACCATGAAACACAAAAGCAGGAACATGATAAGAATGCTCAAGAAGCAAGATGGCTCCACTGTTTTGACTGAAAATAGAAATTGCTGAGAAAGTAGTTAACTTCTTTTCCTCCTTCCAGAATGCCCAAGGGGATGCTAATTAGGTATATGATGATATCCTTGAAGTGATTCCTAAACTTATATTTGATCAAGTTCTAAAGATAATGTCTAATGTTTTTTCTATGAAGGAAGTTAAATAGGTCTTTTTCTCCTTTGGGGCCTACAAAGACCCGGGACCTGATGGGTTCTCCCCCGCCTTTTTTCATATCTATTGGGATATAGTCAAAACTGATTTATTCAATGCTGCTAGAGATTTTTTTAGATCGGGGAGGCTCTTAAGACAATTGAATGATACCTTTATTTCCCTTATCCTTAAGGAAGAAGAAGCATCTTTTGTTAAGGACTTTAGACCAATTAGCCTCTACAACACTATCTATAAAATCTTTTCTAAGCTTCTTGTGTACATAATCAAAGGTTATGCAAAATGATTGCCCCGAACCAAAAAGGATTTGTCCAAGGAAGAAATATTATAGATGTTATTATTACTACCTATGAAATCCTTCATTCAATGGATCTTAGCAAGAACACTGGGATGGCCTTGAAAATTGACATCTCTAAGGCTTATGATAGAGTTTTCTGGTCATTTCTCTTTGTTGTTCTTAGGAAATTTGGGTTTGAGGGTAGATTTCTTAAGATGATTACTGCTTGTGTCACTTCCCCTATGTGCTTGGTTCTTGTTAATGTTGTCCCCCAGGGTTTCTTCTCATGTGGTCGTGGCCTAAGACAAGGAGACCCATGTTGGACTTAGGGAACACTGAGAGGGGGGGTGAATCAGTGTTCAACAAGATTTAAACTTTAAGTCTGATCATAAACCATTTACAACACATAAATAGAAATAAAGATGCAAGCACATGAACCAGATAATCAAAGCACCATAATGCCAATGTTTTTACATGGAAACCCTGTTAGGGGAAAAACTACGGTGGAGATTAATCCACAATTTATACTCTGTTAAAAGTATGAAGAAAAGGGAATGCACATGCATTCAAGCACACTTCCTAGAGCTCATTGCTCAAAATAAGGAAGGATCACTACCTTACAAAATGTTTGTGATTACAAAAAAAGGTTGAACTAAAATGATAGCATCTGTATATTCCAAAATACAGTTCTGGTTAAGCTCATAAATCAGATTCTGGACCTGTTGAATCCTTTTGGACTTCACTCTGCTCTGCTCTAACTCGCTTCCATGAAATATTAATGCATAAGTGAAACTGTGCATAACTCGCTCAATCACCCTTCTGATATTCACACATACATTTTCTCTTCTCTTTTCACACACTCACACACTTCCAAATGAATTACCGATCTTATATATATACCCGCTACCAAAATTCTCAATTATTCCAAGTTGGCTTCAACAAAATATGAAATATTCTTCACATGTCAGCTCAAATCATGAGTAATCTTTGATGCACACCCACACAAGTCAGTTAGACTATAGCTACGACCCAAAATAAAATAACCAACACAAGAAATAATTAATCAATTACTCCTTATACATCTATAACATGCGACATTCACTAGGTCGGCCACAATGAGGGAATAAATAAAAAAACATTCTTCCGGATCTCCAAGCTCGTACACCAATTAATGCAACATCACAAAACTTACCAATAAGGTAGCATATATGCTTAAAAAACTATCCTAGGGATCCACAACACAAAATGATGATTCGGTGAAGCATACAGATTGACAAACTAACTGTATACCCTATTCTTTTTGCTTTTTGCCAGTAGAACACTATTCTCTACTTTTCCTGTCGGTAGAATGAATTCTGATCTACGGACTAGGATAATGACTTCATTTTCCATGAATGACAATACTAGAATCCATATGCCAACAATCTCCCCCTTTGGCATTGATGGCAATACTTAGTGAAAAATGACTAAGTGTCAAAACGAAAGATACATTGCCAAAATTTCAAAACTTTCAAAACACTGCCCTCCCTTAAAATGTCATGGAATTTTTCATAACACTCTCTCCCCCTTTTACATCAATGAAAAAATTTCACTGCTTTCTCTCTCCCTCTTTGCTAATTAGAAATAGGATCAAAATTTGAAGAACTACAACTACTGCACAAGTCAAAAAATGATTTTATACTTATCTTTCATTTTTGGAAGAAATTTCTTCCAAGCATCTATTGCAATCCCAATGATTATGATCAAGCTGTTATTTTATGATGTCCGGTTGATGATCTAGATGAGGGATTCCAGAATTGCAATTGCTTCTTCTAACTTCTCTCCTTTCCTTAGAACATCAATTAGCTTCTCCAATCTGCATTCAGTTAAATCCTTCACTTTCCAGAAAGTGTACATAAGAGTGTTTCTGGAAAAGTGAACTTTTGCATGCTCAATTTGCAACTCCTGAATCCTTTTCTTGATTGCATCGTCCTAGTCCTGAACCATGTTATAATCTTGACCAATTTTGTTCAACTCACTTTCAATATGCTCCAGCTTGTCTTTGTATCTCCCAACAATATGATGCCAACAAAGACAATAATTATAGATATTATTTGTTGAGTCAATGCATTGCCTCAACACTTTCATTTTCCTTTTCAATTTGGTAAGGGATAGCCTAAACTGCTCCTTCAAATGTAGAATTATTTCTTCCTCTTTCCTGTCTTGAGGCTCAGAGGCCATAGCTTCCCTGATACATTCAATCATTTCTTTTGGAAGCACATTCTGCAAAATTTCCAATCCAATGTTGTTATGCACAAAGTAATTGCCGAGAGTGCTCTCAATCAGGTCATGCTCATATGAGGGTCCATCTAACCATATGTCAGCAATCTTTTGCATTCCATCTTCCTCCTAAACAATCAGTAGTATCTTTGTTTTGAATAAAGTACCTTCTTCATTGCTTCCTTCTGCTATTATTACATCCGGTTCAACTAATTTTGGTTCATCTATTGGAGTGTACTCATCAGAATCTTCATCTGGTATATCCATAATTATCTGTCCTTTTCCTTTTCCTTCAGATTTTGGAGACTTGTGTGCCGAAGGAGTGTCATCAAAAAACTCTAGAGCCCTTTTCTGCTTCCTCTCCATCTTACCGGAAGATGATCCAACTTCAAGTGCTTTTACCGGAATGGAAATGCTAACTACTCCATACTTTCCCAAAATTTCACTAAAGAAATTTGCATATTCTTGCTCACAATTTTCCAAAATATTAGAATGTTCAAAAATTTGCTTCCAAACCGGTTCATTTCCTTCCATACCAAATTATCAAATGTTTTGAGGCAACCAATTCAGAAAATACATCATGATACATATGACCAAAGTACCAAACCTAAAGGGGTAGTCTACATCCTTTTTTAATTGCACATTCTCCATCAATTTTTCTTTTAGCAAACTGCATAGGTCGAAGTCTTGGTCCTCCATTATCATTTTATGAGATATGAAAACTACACCTGCCAAGGTTGGGCCTTCCCTATTTCTGAAGAAAATTTTGTATGAAATCCCATGTGCAATGTACCTTATTATCGGATCTTTGATTGTTGAAATTATCCGAGCCCTTTGATCTCCTATTACTCCAGTTAGGGTTTTGACTTCAATGTTTTGAATCAAATTCTTTCTCAGAATATCCCCAACATTGCATAATCCAGTTAAATTTTTGATCACCTCTTTTGAAATGAGATAGGGTTTATCTAGAGTGAGAGTGTCCTCATTCAATCTGTTCAAGATAAACCTAACAACTTTCGCGTTAACAAAATAAGGAAACTCATTCCAAATGTCCAAACTTTTATGTTTCGCATCATCAAGCCACTTCAATTCATCGGTCAACAACATATTTCTTACATCTCTGATCTTCCTACTACTATATTCATCCAAATTCACAATTCCTTTGATTTGCTTCATTTTTCTTTCTGTATCAAACAAGTTTTTCTTCCGAGCACAAAATTAGGAATTCAACAAGTGATCAAAAATACCTGATGAATTTGCTGCCAAATTTACTTGACTCCTTCAAAATTCTACTGCTAAGGCTCTCCTTCTATTCTCCTTCAATGCAAGGTGACAAATGGGGGTTCCAAATACCCTTTTATAACTTCACGCACCTAACATTTTTTCCGCATTAAATTTTTTTCCCTAGGAGTTCTGGTTACCCTGTTTTCTCAGACAACAAGAGAAGAATTCATCTTCGGACCTTCTAGATCTCAAATTCCTGCACAAATGATCATGGAAACATTTGAAGACTGATGGCACAACTACTAAAAATTTCCTGCATTCTGGTGCCAACTACAGATAGGGGGAAAAAGGATTTTTCTCGAAAGACTCCCCCTAGGCCAATGGCCTGAGATCAATTTCCAGAGGAATTACTGAAGACTGCTTCTGGTACGGGCTTATTTCCTTCATCAGATTCACTCTTCTTTACCCACATTTTCTTCATCTAATTTCTTATCTCTTCCACAGTCACTTTTCCTTTTCCTTTGTCATCTTTTTGTGAAATTCTTCCTTTGTATATCGGACCTCTTCTATCCATGTTTTTGTTCCTGCAGAATCTTGCAATGTGACCAAATCTGTTGCAATTGTAACACACCGGATTTCTTTGTCTAGACCATTCATTCCATTGATTTCCCTTTGACCTGCATTGATTAGCAACATGCCCAATTCTTCCATAGGTGTAGCATTTAACATTCCTTACACTGACAAATGTACTTTTACATTCAATTGACTTATGACCAAACTTTTTGCAACTAAAACACTGACTAGAAAATGATGGACTGCTTGAATTTATTTTACTTCTACACTGTGAAGCCATATGACCAAATTTATTACAAGAAAAGTAGTAACTATTAAAATTTTGAGCATTGGGTTGTCTTACCAGATGCCTTCTGCCCTTGTTCATCTGATTTCTTTGTTTGGAATCCTTGTGTTCAGATATGAAGCTTTCTCCTTTCTCATAGCCAAGGCCTCGCTTATCATTTGCATCCTTTTGTCCTTTAGTCAGCTCATAAATCTTAGCAGAACTGATCCTGAATTTCTCCTTGTATTCATTTACATTAGTGAGTTCATATATGAGAATAACTATTTGTCTTTCAAGCTCTTGTTCATTATTGTTGGATTGTTGTAGTTCAATCTCCAGCTAAATGAGTCCACTATTTACTCTGTTGCATTCTTCATACTTTTCTTTTAAATACTAGGCCAAATTATCCTCATTCTTCTTCCTTTCTTCAATCTCCTTAGTTAGCCTCATTGCCACAAATTCCATCTCAAGCTTTAGAGTAGCATTGTCCCTAGCAAGCTTTTCACATTCTTCAATTATTTCTTTTAGGGTCTGATTCAGGTGAACATCTTCCAAGCTTTTATTCTCTTTCTGCTTCAGCTAATCACAAAGTTCCTTCATATTTTCTCTTCACTCATTGATTTTATCCTTCAATGATTGAATGAATTTTTTGGCATCCACAAGATTTCTTTTAATTCCATGACTTCCGCTTTAGACTGATCAAGATCATCAAGCGCCACCATAAGTTGTTGTTGAAGACCACTAGAGTTCATTGCAATTCAAGATCCACCTCAAGCTGCTAAAATTTTGTAGAGGAACCTTGCTCTGATACCAATTGTTGGATTCAAGGAGCACTCAGAGGGGGGGGTGAATCAGTGTTTAGCAAGATTTAAACTTTAATTTTGATCATAAACCATTTACAACACATAAATAGAAATAAAGATGCAAGCACATGAAATAGATAATCAAAGCACCATAACGCCAATGTTTTTACATGGAAACCCTGTTAGGGGAAAAACTACGGTGGAGATTAATCCACAATTTATACTCTGTTAAAAGTATGAAGAAAAGGGAATGCACATGCATTCAGGCACACTGCCTAGAGCTCATTGCTCGAAATAAGGAAGGATCACTACCTTACAAAATGTTTGTGATTATAAAAAAAGGTTGAATTGAAAGGGTAACATCTGCATATGCCAAAATATAGTTCCAGTTAAGCTCATAAATCAAATTTTGGACTTGCTGACTCCTTCTGGACTTCACTCTGCTCTGCTCTACCTTGCTTCCACAAAATCTTAATGCATCAGTGAAAATGTGCATAACTTGCTCAATCACCCTTTTGATATTCACACATACATTTTCTCTACTCTTTTCTCACACTCACACACTTCAAAATGAATTACTGATCTCATATATATACCCACTACCAAAATTTCAATTATTCCAAGTCAGCTTCAACAAAATATGAAATATTCTTCACATGTCGGCTCAAATCATGAGTAATCTTTGATGCGCACCCACACAAGTTAGCTAGACTATAGCTATGACCCAAAACAAAATAACCAACATAAGAAATAATTAATCAATTACTCCTTATACATCCACGACATGAAACATTCACTAGGTTGGCCACAATCAGGAAATAAATAGAAAAACATCCTTCTAGATCTCCAAGCTCGCACACTGATTAATGCAACATCACAAAACTTCCAATAAGCTAACATATATGATTAAAAAACTATCCTGGGGATCCACAACACAAAATGATGATCTGGTGAAGCATACAGATCGACAAACTAACTGGATACCCTGTTCTTTATGATTTCACTGTTCTCTACTTTTCCTGCTAGTAGAATAAATTTTGATCTGCGAACTAGGATAATGACTTCAGTTGCCATCAATGACAACACTAGAAGCCATATGCCAACAATCTCCCCAAGCCATATGCCAACAACCCCATCTCCCCCTATCTATTTACAATTGTTGTTGAGGTCCTAGGAAGGAATATCCAAAAGCTTATTGACTCTAAGGCCCTTAAAGGTGTTAAAGCTACTTCGTCACTCTAGCTTGACTCCCACCAACAGTTTGTTGATGATACTATCTTGTTTGGTGAAGCCTTGGTTGGCGAAGCTAGCCATTGGAAATCTATTTTAAATTGCTATGCTCCTGTCTCTGGCCAACATATTAGCTATGATAAAAGAAAGATATACTTCTTCAATGCTGACCATTTAGTGAAGGAAAGAGTTGTGAGGATCTTGGGCTGTTAGGAAGCTGTTTTACCTATGACCTACCTTGGGCTATCTTTGATCTATAGAAAGTTGGATAAAAATTATTGGAATCATCTGATTGAAAGAGTCCAAAAGAAATAGGAAAGTTGGAAAGGTAAACTTCTAAGCTTAGTGGGGAATATTCAATTGCTAAATCCTTCTCTATAGAATATCTCGGTCTACTATTTATCTCTCTTTAAAATCCTGACCTTCATTGGGGAAAAAATAAAACAGATTAAGAGAAGATTCATGTGGTTTGGAATAGAGGAGAAAAATAGATTGGTGTTGGTTAGTTGGGAAAAAGTGTGTACTCATAAAAATGTTGGAGGTCTAGGAATAAGGAGAATCAAACTGTTTAATAAATCCCTTACAACTAAGGTGGGATGGAATCTCTTGGAAGGGTCAAAGGATTGGGTGAATGTTTTTCAAGCTAAATATCTAAAGAATAGAGACCCGAGTTGTTTCCTCTCTACTATTGACTTGCCTAATGGTCCAGTCTTCTGGAATCATCTTATCAAAATAAAAAATGTGTTGAAAATGGGTGTGAGAAAGAGGATTGGAAATGAAAAAGACACTGATTTCCAGAAAGACCTTTGGACTGAGGATCCCCCTCTTTCTTCCTTAGAAGGCTTCAACCCCCTTAAACAAAGCCTGACAAGAATTTGTGGAAAAAAGTGGTGGACTATATCAATTGGGAGTTAGAAGAACCTAAATGGAAGGAATTTAATAGGCTGCTCAGGAGTGCCAACTTGAGAGGTCAGAGATAGATTAATTGGGAGTTAATTCTACAAAGGTTACATAGACGCATTGGGGCGGTGACTTGGTTCTCCAATGAAAGGAAAGATGAATGGTTACAAGTGGAAGGGGAACACTTTTGGATGCTTCTCAGTCAAACATGCTTATAAGGAACTGGAGAAACCCCTTACTGATTGTAGCGACTTTCACTGGGACAAAGAGTGGAGAAAAAACCTTACTCCAAAAGTTAACTGTTTTTGGTGGGCTGCTTCACACGACATAATTCTAACTATAGATAACCTTGTGAGGAGAGGATTTCAACTTTTCAATAGATGTATCATTTGTAAGGAGGAAGAGTCAATAATGCATCCTTTCTTCCATTGTCAGTACTCTAGAGAAGTGTGGTCATTTATCCTCCCATTGCTGCTCACTGATTGGGTGTTTCCCCAACTATGAAGACATTTGTTGAAAGCTTGTCCAACTGTCCCATTTCCCATAAGGTCATAATGGATATCTGGAATCAACCCCCCTTCATAACCTGGGGAATTTGGAAGGAAAGGAATAATAGGATTTTCAAGGAGGTGGAGAGAAGCTTCAATGAGGTTTGTATGATCTTAAAGGACAAAATTCAAGAAAATATGGAAGTTGGAGGATACAACTTCTCAAAATTCTAGCCGACCTGGGTGATCCCATAATAGTGGTTTACAATTTTTGGCCAAACTGAACACTGAAATTATTATTTTTAACTAAATCTTCATATTCGGGCACCTATAGCGGCTAAACTGTGAGGAATTTGAAGATGGTGCAAACTAGAGTCTCATCAAATTTTGTCTGTAGATTCTAAAAATATTTTTCAAAATTTTTGGAATCAAATTGCACTTTTTTCCATCTCCACGAAAATAGATTTTTTCAGAAAATATCATTTTTAAAAGTGGCCTAGGTATAGCGTATAACATTTTTCCATGAAGGATAAAATTCTAATTCTTTTAATTTAGATTTGTAACTCTGATATCTAGTGCTTCCACTTGGTTAGATAGTTTTTATTGAATATTTTTTCCTTAATCAAGTTTCAAAGTCAAACAATTACAATTAGACAAAATGAACGCATAACATAAATTTTTTGTATATGTCAAAATTTAATTTTATTATTTTGTTGGATCAAGGACTTCAATATCTGGTGCACTCATATTTTCAATTTTTTTTGATAATCTTCTATTTTTCCACATGTGAAGAATAAAGAAATTCATTTTGATGAAAAACCTATGTTTAATAAAACTAAAAAAACAAATACATAACAAAACCAAAACATATTAAAATTATATTCATTGGATAGCTTGTTCTAAGGAATACCATAATCATTTGAAATAAATTTTAAATGAATTCATTTGATCCCCCAAAATCTAAATCAAAAGCGATTTTTTATCAGCATTTTGATAGGTGTAAAGGAGATGCATTTATAGGTATGGTTTAAAACTAGCGAGGTTCTATCCAAGGGGGTTTGATCTAAGGTGATTTGAACAAACCCTCTTCAATTGGAATCCTTAAAATGGAACTTTTAAAGGCTTAAATCATTATATTTTCCAAAAATATGTGATTTTAGCTAAAATTTGTTCCTCTCAGGAATTGTAAACCACTATTATGATAGCACCCACCTACAAAGAATTGAGAATTAAGCAGGTCTGGGGCCTAAAGAAGGACCTTATTGATCTAAATTGGGCCATGATTTCTATTAGGAAGGCTACTGTTTGGATCCCTCCTGAAATAGAATGGATTAAATACAATTTTGATGGGTGCTCAAAAGGTAATCTTGGTATGGTTGGGGCAGGAGGGCTGCTGAGAAACCATCTAGGTGACTACATTGTGGGCTATGGTATAAAACTGGGAGTCTACACCAACAATAAAGTTGAGGCAATGGCTGTTTGGGGAGGTATAATTACTTTAAGAGAATTTGGTTTTAGGAAGGTTATTTTGGAGGGAGACTCCAAATTAATTATGGACATATTGAATGGTGGTGTCATGACCCCTTGGGATTTTAAGACATCATTGACAATTGCTGGTCCCTAATGAGTTTCTTTACTCAATTCTGCATTCAACATGTGTTTAGGGAGGGAAATTCTCAGCTGACTGTGCAACCAACGATGTGGTTAAGTGAAACAGGTGGATCCGTTGGGATAACAATCATTTTCCTTTTTCATTGAAAGACAGTGCTCAAAGAAAAATATGAATATGTGTACAACTTACAAAGTTGAGAAAAGGGATTGACATAGGTGGATTATGTGATCTTGTATCATAAAGTGCTTTTAGAATAATGATGATAATATTGGTACGACTATGAGTATGAAGATATGCTTAGGTGAGATAGGTAATTATTATTTCATTCCCAAAAATATAATGGATCACATGGTTTTTATCAACGCTAAGGCTAGTGTCAAATCCAAGTGTTGTGATGTGCCTTATATCAAAGCTAACCTTCAATTTGAAGATCAACTTGATATGAACAATCAAGATTCATTTATAATTTGTAATGATAGTAATAAATATTTTACTCGGGGAAATGGGATAATGGCCATCTCATTAAGAAACTTCTCGAACTTTATTTTAGAAAGAGATTATTTCCAAAACGCAAGCAAAAGTGTGCATTGCAAGTTTAGAAGGCTACTAAGGTGTAGTGGTGTTATGAGGAAAGGCTTGTAGAATCCTAAAAGCTTACATTGTTCTAAAATGGGCGGGCCTAGAAAGTGTACTGAACCACCAAATTGCCAGGCTCTAAGGAAAAATGTGGATCTTTAGAGACTTTTTAGTAGAGTGGGTATGGTTCCTTTTTTTGAAGTCATGAAAGGGTACAATGAAAGCCTCACGATGAAATTCACCAACTCATGGAGAAAGGGGAATGTGGCTATTGGAGCTGTTAAATTTGAGGTGACAACTTAGTTCATAGTAGAGGCTACGAGCTTGCAAAACTAGGGAATTAAGGTGGCGAAGAAGAGTGGAGCTGATTACCAATCTTTTGTAGACAATTTCCTCCATGATGGAAAAAATATCACTAGGTTTCAAAATGGGTATGCAAGACTTGAATTCCCATCTCCCTATGTTTTGGTTAGTATGTTTGTGATACCTTATTTTACTCTTGAAGGTAGATATATGGCAATTCATCATATCACTTTCCTCTGTTGAATCATATCCATCACAATGAGCGTATAAATTTTTCATTTTATTTGCTCTCCTCTTTGCAACAAAACATAGAAAAGGGTGCAAAACCTCCCCTGCACCAAGGCTTAATGCTCTCTCTTTATAAACATGCCCTTGCTATGATCCCACATGGTAATACTTTGGCTGCTAGATAGAATAATGAGTATCAAAATGCTAGGGAAAATTTTGAACCTTTGGCAGAGGTGAACCCCATTCAGGAGCCTAACCCTAGGCCCCCACACCTAAATGTTGAAAGAAATGTGAATATCCTTGCTAATATCTCTTCCTCTATTGCTAAAATTTCCAACCCTTCTACCCCTGTGGGTAAGAAGAATCCTGCTAAGAACTCCCTTGAGCTCAAGCTAGTAAAATCTACCCCTGAGAAACATAAGCATTCCCTACTTCTTCTTGAACCTCGTAAGTCCAAGAAACTAAAAAAAGAGTTGAAAAATTAGAATGATGTCATCACTATAAGTGAAGAAAAAGAGGGCATTAAAATAGAGGATTTGGAGTATAGGAAGTTGAGTCTGGGCAGTGAAGGCCAAAGATCTACTCGCCTTGCAAAGGCTGCTTCCCAGGACAAAAGGGGAAATAGAAAGCCATATTTTGAGAAGAAGAAGACTTGGAGGTGGAAGAGTTTGAGGCATAGGTTGACGAAGAGAGTGAGAATATGGACTTTGAGGAGACTACCTATGATATGGGAGAGGAGGAAACAGAGGAGGAGAAAGAAGAGAACGAGGAGGAAGAAGTTGGAATTGAAGAAGAGCCAATGAATGAAATATTGAAAGCTCCTAAAACTGTGAACATTGCTTTTAGACACTAATATTGTTGATGATTCTAATATTGACTATTTGAAAAGTAGGTTGACCTACATGTAAGTTCAAATGGATGACATGGAGAAATCCATTACTAATCTGATGAGGGTGACGAATGGCCTCATGCATAGGGCAATGGTTGGTACTATCTTGAGCCAAACCAAGATTAGAAGAAAGCTTAAGAAGATGGGAAAGACTGATGAAATGAATGATCAGGCTGAGGACGAGGGACCTGATTGGAGGGAGTATGTCTCCCATGTTGGAGAATATTGGGACCTGATTTCTAAATCCAAGTAATGGCTTTAATTGTTTCTTTTGGTTATGGTTGTCGTGCATTTTTTGGTGTTCTATTTTAATATTTTAGACTGCTATTTTAATATAGCTTTGTTATGGTTGAGAACTTGCTAGACTATGGTGGACTTAATTAATGGCCTTCGTAGTATTAACTGATTTAGTTGTAGTATTCAATTTTTGATTAAGTATATTGGTTTTATAGCTATTGTTTTGATTATTGGCTTGCATGCCATCCTGGACTTGATGTTTCTTGATGTTGGCTGGTGCTGTTCTCCCCAACTGATTTCCTTTTTCAATTTTTTGGCTGTGTAACCATGGGATCAGGGCCCTTCCCTTGCTTAATTAATCAAAAACATATAATTTAACACACCCTTCTGATCACATGATACCTATTATAGTCAAGCAACAATTGGTCATACTATTTATCATCACACTATCACCACTTATGTCAATAGTCTATTTAACTTATAATGCATACTACTATAAGTAAACATTGAATATCAATCATCATCTTTATAATCACACCTACTCACACCCATGGTATATAAGCACCTAACATAATGTAATCCACTTAATATACATGATAATATTACCAATAACTGAGCATCTTGATCATTGCATACTTGCACAGACAAGGGATGAAACTCATTTGACTATCACAAGAAATCACAACAACCATTAGATAAAATTAATCAAGAATATGAACATCTTCTTGGTATTGTAACAACCATCACTCATGTGTATTATCGAACATAAAAGAACATACACTATAAGAGATAACCATCAATAAGTAACATGATCAACAAGACCACAAGAGACAGGGTCTTACAAACTACAAACTCAACCCTACATGGTGATGATAGAATCGTTTGATTCCTAAGTGAATGTCAATCTAAGATATTCTATCTCAAATTCCAATATATATAATTGGGTGATCCCATAATAGTGGTTTACAATTTTTGGCCAAACTGGACACTGAAATTATTATTTTTAACTAAATCTTCACATTCGGGCACCTATAGCGGCTAAACTGTGAGGAATTTGAAGATGGTGCAAACTAGAGTCTCATCAAATTTTGTCTATAGATTCTAAAAATATTGTTTTCAAAATTTTGGAATCAAATTGCACTTCTTTTTCTATCTCCCACGAAAATTGATTTTTTGAAAACAACATTTTAAAAAGTGATGCACAGTATAGCATAACTTTTTTTCCATGAAGGATAAAATTCTAATTATTTCAAATTTAGATTTGTAACTCTAATATCTAGTGCTTCCACTTAGTTAGATAATTTTTTATTGAATATTTTTTCCTTAATCAAGTTTCAAAGTCAAATGAATTACAATTTAGACACAACGCGACCGTATAACGCGTAAATTTTTTTGTATATGTCAAAATTTAATTTAATTTTTTTTGTTCGATCAAGGACCTCAATATCTGGTGCACTCATATTTTTCAATTTTTTTTTTGATAATCTTCTATTTTCCCACATGTGAAGAACAAAGAAATTCATTTTTGACAAAAAAACTATGTTTAATAAAACTTAAAAAACAAATACATAACAAAACCAAAACATATTAAAATTATATTCATCTGATAGCTTGTTCTAAGGAATACCATAATCATTTGAAATAAATTTTAAATGAATTCATTTGATCCCCCAAAAGCTAAATCAAAAGTGATTTTTTAATCAGCATTTTGATAGGTGTAAAGGAGACGCATTTATAGGTATGGTTTAAAACTAGCAAGGTTCTATCCAAGGGGGTTTTATCTAAGGTGATTTGATCAAACCCTCTTCAATTGGAATCCTTAAAATGGAAATTTTTAAAGATTAAATCATTATATTTTCTAAAAATATGTGATTTCCGCTAAAATTCGTTCCTCTCAGGAATTGTAAACCACTATTATGACAGCACGAATATCAAATTCAATGTTACCTAAAATTTTATGAACTTCTTCGTCATAAAATTAAGTACAATTATTTATATTTCCACATTTAATTATTACAAACAATGAATTTCAATGCTACATAAAACTTTGTGTATATCTTTGGTCATAGAATTAAGTACAATTATTTTTATTTCCACATTTAGTTATTATAAATAATAAAAAACAAACAGTTCCACAACTATAAGTATCATTACAGAAAACGATGGCGCTGAGTGAAGCGGCTTCCTGTGTGTGGCCGCGCCATGCATGAGGGCTTCGCCCTCTCTGCATGCTTATTTTCTGCCCTCTATCTGCGTTTGGGGAGTATTTGCTGGTGGGTGGGGTGTGTTCAGGTTGCTAGGGTGGTGTTTTTTTCTGGTGTGCTCTCTTCCCCTGGCGTGTGGGCTGTGGCTGGGGCAGAAGCTTTTCTCCTGGGGTTTCAACTTGCTGCATTCTTCTCTTTCGGCTGCCTCTTTTTAGTGGTTTTTGGTTCTCCTTTGGTCCGATCTTTACCTCGTTCGGGATCTGTGGGTGGGTTTTTCAGTTTTCTTGCTCAAAGTTTGGAGATCCGCTTTTGCATGGCTCAGGGGGAGTCATCTGGGGTCAAATCCCCTTTGGATTTTCGAGCTGCTCTTGGGTCTTCGACCCCATTTTGCTCTCCAAAAGTTTTTAATAATACTTTGTTTTCAAATGACTCAAGTACTGATGGATTTGTTCATGCGGGTGGTTCTCGTATTCCGAAGACAAATGGGTGCCTTGAACGTTCCAAGGAAAGGCCAGTGCTGGTTATCCAACCTGAATCGATTGCGGAGGACATCGAGTATTTCTCAAAACATGCTTTGCTATGCAAATTTTTGGGAATGAGGGTTTCGCTCCAATTTTTGGATTCATGGGCGCATCACTCTTGGTCCCCCGAGGGTGAGATGGAAATAATGTTGTTAGCCAACAACTATTTCATGGTGACATTTAATTGCATGGCGGATCGCAATAGAGTTTTTGAAGGTGGGCCTTACTTCCACAACCAAGTTGGTCTATTCATTAAGCCATGGCATGCAGGCTTTAATCCTTCGGAGGAGCTTCCGAATAGGGTGCCGGTTTGGGTTCGTCTCCCTAGATTTCCAGTGGAATTTTGGCGCAATGACATATTGCATCAAGTTGCTTCATTACTGGGAAAACCAGTGGGTCCTTCTCAACAAACTCTGGACAGAAAGGTAATGACTTTTGCTCGTATATGTGTTGAAATGGATTTGAATAACCCTATCCCAGACTCTTTGGAAATACGTGTTGGCTCGTGCTCTTGGTTGCAACAGCTTGACTATGAAACTTTGCCTTTTCGTTGCCGTCTCTGTCATGAATATGGGCATTTGCAGAGACGATGTCTAAAGTTTAAACCTCCAGGGATGCAGTCAACTCAACCTCCTCGTAACCCCCCAAAGGGTGGCAAGGGTAAGGAGACAGTGCCAACTGAGGCTATGGATGCTGAGGGTTTCATTCCCGCCAAGGCCCACAACAGGAATCGAGGCCAAAAGAGGACCTTTAAAGAGCGCCAGGATGGAGATTCCTATAATAGATTTGAGGTGCTTGACGACCTTGGTCATCAGGAGGTGAATCCGGGATTGTTGAGGGTGGATCACGGTATCTCAGAAGGGGTTCAAGAAGGCAGTTTCCTAGAGCACATCCAATCTCCTCCGGAAGTTGGGGATACCCAGCTGGATCCGAACTTGAATTTGGTGGTACTTGGGGGGCCTGAGCCTTCTGTGGAGCTGGTGTCTGGGGAAGGAGGGCTCTCCAGCCCTCTGGTGAAATCGGGAGCAGGCTTGGTAAAAGGAAATAAGGCTTCTCCTTCACTAGGAATTCTTCAGAAGGACCTAAAGAAAGGGGTTGTAGAGAAGTCTTCTAAAGCAGGGAGAAAGAAGGATTTGGAGAAATTAAAGTTGATGGGGGAGTCTCTGGTGGAGGCTGGGTCTGTAAAGACTCTGGATTCACATTTCTCTAATCCTCCAAAATGATTGTTCTCTCTTGGAATGTAAGGGGCTTGAACAGTGGCCCTCGACAAAAAGCTGTTAGGGATTTGTTGCGTTCTCATTCTCCTGATGTTCTTTTTCTTCAGGAGACGAAGTTAACTGTTGAAGGTATGATGGGGTTGATGTCTAAACTTTGGGTGCGGGGTAGTTGCCAGTGTATTGGGGCTCATGGTAATGCAGGTGGGGTGGCTTGCATGTGGAATCCATTGAAGATTCGCCCGCTTTGGTGGGTGTCCTCCAAGTCCTCGATCTCTGTGGTTGTTTCAAGTCTGGAGTTGGGGGAAACTATTCTTCTCTCTAACATTTATGCGCCTACTGATTTTCCTGGTAAGCAGTTATTGTGGTCTCATATTAGTTATGTTCGGAGCCTAGCTCCTTTGTTCCCTTGGATTGTTGCAGGGGATTTCAATGCTATTGTTGAGATAGATGAGAAGAAGGGTGGTATTGCGAGACTAGAACCTTCTGCTTTCCTTTTTCGTGATAGCATCTCTACTTTGAACCTGGTTGACATTAAGCCTCGAAATGGGAAGTTTACTTGGAACAATAGGAGATTGGGGGAGAATTGTATTGCGGAGAGACTTGATCGATTCTTGGTGTCCTGTTTCTGGGTTGGCGGAGGGCTGGCTTCTGACTCTGAGATTCTTGACTGGAGGGGTTCGGACCATTGGCCTATTAAGTTTTCTGCTTCTTCTGCTCGGGTGGCTCGGTCCCCTGCTTTCAAGTTTCAACTTATGTGGTTAAGAGATTCTTCTTTGCAGGTGCATATGGCTGATTGGTGGCGGAGGGGAAGACCTGCTTTTGGCACTGCCATGTATTCCTTTTCTAAGCAGCTACAGTATGTAAAATATCAACTTAAAAGATGGAATAGGCATTACTTTGGCAATATTTTTCACGCTAAGGCTGATGCTCAAGCTATCTTGGATGTCATCACTCGGGAGATAAGGGAGTGTGGTCTTTCTGAAGACTTACTCAGGGAAGAGACCAGGGCCCGGAAAGCTTTGGAGGAGTGCGAGCTGCGTGAGGAAATTTTTTGGAAGCAGAAGGCTAGAGTGGAGTGGTTACGAGAGGGGGATAAGAACACTGCTTTTTTCTTCAACTCGGTGAAGGCTAGGAGGCATGGTAATTCTATACCTATTCTGGTGAATGATAGGGGTGAGCAACTATCTTCCTCACAGGATATTTCTAGAGAAGCTTCTGAGTTCTATGCTTCTTTATTTCGGGAAGACTCTCAAGATGTTTCGGAGGAAGAAAACCAAGTTCTGGCTTGTATCCCCTCTTTGGTCACTAGGGAGATGAATGAGCATCTTTTGCAGGATATCTTGATGGAGGAATTAGAGGCCACCGTTTTTCAGATGAAGAAAGGGAAAGCCCCAGGTCCTGATGGGTTTCCAGTGGAATTTTATCAAGAATTTTGGGACATCATTAAGTTGGACCTGTTGGAGGTGGTGCGGGAGTCTCAGGAAAACAAGCAGATGCTTCGAGCTTTAAACTCTACTTTCCTTGCTCTCATTCCCAAATGTGAAGGGGCGGATCGTTTGAATCAATTTCGTCCCATTTCTCTTTGTAATGTGGTGTATAAAATCATCTCCAAGATAATTGCTGAAAGGTTGAAGAAATGGCTCAGAGGTCTTATCTCTGAGGAACAAAGTGGTTTTGTGGAGGATCGCCAAATATTGGATGGGGTGGTCATTGCAACGGAAACCATTCATTCGATGGCATCCTCAAAAGAAAAGGCTATGTTCATCAAGCTTGACATGGCAAAGGCTTATGATAGAGTGAGGTGGTCCTTTTTGCGGAAAATTCTTTCAGCTTTTGGATTTGCTGGGGAATGGATCCAGTGGGTGATGAGCTGTGTTACTTCCACTTCATTCTCGGTGTTGATTAATGGGGAGCCTACTGCTCTTTTTAGTGCTTCCAGGGGTCTTCGTCAGGGGGATCCTGTCTCTCCCTACTTATTTATTCTTCTGGCGGAAGGTCTGGGTAGGCTGGTGAAGCGCAATGTGGAGTTGGGTTTAATTCAGGGGTGGAAGTGGGGAAATGCCTTGCCTCCTCAGTCACACCTGCAATTTGTGGATGATACGGCTTTGATGGGTCTTGCCAAGATCAGCGAAGCTTCCTGTCTCCGCAAGGCCTTGGATATCTATCTTGCTGCTGCTGGGCAAAGGATTAATGAGGACAAGTCCTCCATTTTCTTTTTTAATACTCCTCGACCAATACAGCAAAGGATTTCTCATATCTTGAGGTTCCAGATTGATTCTCTCCCTTTAACCTATCTGGGGATTCCTATCTCTTTTGGTAGACTTCCCAGGGAATCATGGCAGAATATCTTGGACAAGTTTCGTGCTAAGGTTAGTCATTGGACTCACAGATGGTTGTCGTTTGCTGGACGGGTGCTTTTGCTTAAGTCTGTGGTGCAGGCTCTTCCTATTTATAGGTGCATGTTACAGGTTGCTCCTTCTGGGTTTGTGAAGGAGATGGACTCTCTGGCTAGACAATTCTTATGGGCGGGTAGCCTGTCCTCATCTAAATGGAGCTTGGTTAAGTGGGATGTTGTCTGTAGCCCAAGGCAGGTGGGGGGTCTTGGTTTACGGAAGGCGACGTGGTCCGGGTTAGCTTTGGCTGCAAAGCTCTACTGGAGGTGGTGTGTGGAACAGGATCATAGTTGGGCTAGGATCTTATCCCACAAGTATCTTCCTGGGATTTGTAAGGAGGAGCTTCCCCGATTTCCTCTGATGGGGAAAGGCTCGGTGATTTGGGGAACGCTTAAGAAAGGGGCTGCGCTAATCAAGGAGGGCCTTTTCTGGATTTGTAATAAAGGGGCTGAAGCTATGTTTTGGTCTGATTCTTGGGATGGTTACACACCCATTCTTCGTCAGTACCCTAATTTGATGGATCTGTCGCAAAGATTTTTGGAGGCCGGCTGGTCTAGAGTGAGTGATTTTAAGAAGTTTGACTTTGGTGGACAGGTGGAGGTGGCTAGGTGGAAGGACCCTGGTGAGTGGCCTGTTCCCAGGTTGGAGGAGGATGGTATTGTGCTTCAGAATATCTTGGCTAGCAGACAATGCAACTCCCTTAGGGATAAGGATATTCTTGCTTGGAGCCCGAACCCTAAGGGTGTATATACGGTTGCTAGCGGCTATCAGGAGTTGCTTTCTCGTAAGTTTGGGGGGGTGGAGGTCCCTTGGTGGAAACAGGTGTGGAACAAGTTTTCATGGCCTAAGTGTAATTGTTTTGTTTGGACTCTTGCTTGGAATAGATGCTTGACTTGGGAGAATCTCCATAAACGCGGGTTCCAAGGTCCCTCTATGTGTGTTTTGTGTGGGTTCAGTGAGGAGGATTCTTCCCATTTATTTTTCCGGTGTTCCTATTCTTTGTTGCTCTGGCATTGGTGGTGGGGAGTTTGGAAACATCCTTGTGTTCATGCTTCTTCTCTTGTTGAATTCTGGAGTAATTTGGGAAGGCCCCCCTCCCAGGCCTCTTTTCTCCAGATTTTGTGGAGCATTGGTCCTACTTTCATCCTTTGGCAAATCTGGATGGAAAGGAATCGTAGGATTTTTCGCGAAGAAAAGTTGATGGCTCAGCAGGTTTGGTACAGAATTATTGGGATGCTCCAAGAGACAGTGGAAGCCAAATGTGAAGTGACTCTTCCGTTGGAGAAAAGAGATGATGAGATTGTGAATAGATTGTGGTTACAAGAGTTGACTCCTGTCTCGGTCTGTGTTAGAAGAGGTAGGAGAGTGAAAAAGAAGGTTCAAAGGGTTGGAAGATGGATGCCTCCTCCGACGGAGTTTCTGAAGATTAATACTGACGGTTCCTCTAGAGGTAACCCAGGGCCTGCGGGTATTGGTGGACTTGGTAGGGACTGTACTGGTTCTGTCATTTTTCTTTTCTCCATCCATAAGGGGCGGAATTCTAACAACCTTATGGAAGGGCTGGCTATTCTTTGGGCTATTGAACGTGCGTGCGCCTTGGGTTGGCGAAAGGTGATCTGTGAATCTGATTCACAGATTATTGTTAATTTGCTGCTTGAGAAAAGGGTTGCTGATGTTGATTGGCAGATTGCTATAGTGGTTAGACAGATTTTGCAGAGGTGCTCTACATTGGAAGTGGTGTCATTTGTCCACATCCCACGTGAATGGAACAGGGCGGCTGATTGTTTGGCCAAGTGGGCTTCAGAGCATGAGGATGATTGGAGGATTGAGGGGTGGGGACAGTTATCTCCTGAATATGTTCTTGATCTTGAGAAGGTTATTGCTGATGATATGGAGGGATAAGTTACTGGTGGCTGGCTGGTTGGTGCTTTTGTATGCTCTTGTTGTTCTGGGTTTTCATTTGTGGGAGCTGATGGGCTTCCTTATTCTTATGTACTGATCTTCTTTCGATTTCAATAAAGTTTTTACCCCTCTTTTATATAAAAAAAAACTATAAGTATCATTAAATTAATCTAAACTAGCACTTGTACCTAAAGGAGGTTCAAGGATTACACTATAGAAAATTATATGTATGCTAATATGTTAGAGAGTAGTGGCTAGATTAATTAATAATAAGTGCTAAATAACGAAATGAAATAAACTTACACAAATCTAGATTTTTTAAAAAAAAAGAAGTATTATTTGATTTTGAAATATTTGCATGCAAATTTAAAACATAAAACAATATACAAATGAAAAGAAAAGTTACCATCAAATTGACAAAAAATACCACAAATGGAAATACAATGTTCCCATCGAGGCAAATCAATATTTATTTAGTTTTTACATGATAAGTGAGATTTTGGAGGTTTTTAGAATTAAACAGTAGCTGATTTATCATTAAGTGACAACTAAAACTTGTTTTCCGACTACTCAAAGTTATTTGAGGCTCAAGACTTGTTTAGACTCAAATCTCACACTATATGTAGTGTATAGACTAACTACACTAATAAAAAAAAAAAAATTCCTTTACAATATCATAATAAGTGTTTTGAAATTTCTCTCAAAAATATAAATAAAATTACAACCACTATTTTTTTCACATATAAATAAAAATCAGATCCCTCATTTAAGAATTTTTCCCCCACAATTTTTACCTTAAATATTTTCCTATTTTAATAAAATGCATATTAATATAGCTATAAACTTGCTCTGACAAAACAGTCTTTTTGCTCCAGCTAATCAGTCGACTGTCACGTGAATTCCTTCCAAAATGATTATTGTTTTCTTCAATATTTCCGCCCTAATAAGTCAAATAAAAGCATAGGAAAATATAGGTAACCTTTTCAATTATTGAGTTGAAAATTTCAAGGATTCTCTTGCTAAGACGTGCAGAATTTGTTTTGATGCTGACGTGTTGCAATTTTCCAAATAATTCTTAGTCTGACGTGGACGTATCCTTGACTAGCCCGTTTACTTGCACACTGAATATCCCTTATGCAGCAGAGTGGATGCACATTTGACTGTAAAGAATAATTAACTGTAGTTTAAACGGTATTTTGAATTTTAATAAATTATTATTCACAGTCAAAAGTTCATTCAGTATGCATGCTTATTCCATGGAACACAAAAATAATTTTGCTTCCTATTTCGACCACAAAATGAATCCAAATGAGATGCAGTCATTCAATAACTCTATTTATACAAATTTTTAAATTATTCTAAATTACATTTAAAAATTTGTTTTTCCTTTACAATATCATAATTCATATTTTGAAATCTTTTACAATTATCATTCAATCTTTCTCTTAAAAATATAGAACAATTATTATTCAATCTTTTCCAAATAATTATTATTGAATATTTTATTTTTTTGGAACAATTATAAGGAAAAGTAAGAAAGTGCAACAAGTATTTTTTAACATATAACTAAAAACTGAATCTTTTATTTTATACATTTCTGTTTTTTATATATTAAACACTTGCAATTTTAGGAGGTGCAATGATGTGCTTATAAGAACTAAAGAAATTAGGTATTATCTGATTTTGAAATATTTACATGCACATTTAAAACTTAAAGCAATGCAAATGAAAAAGGAAAGATCATAGAATTGGCAAAAATCATTACAAATGGAAATAGAATGTTCCCCTCCAGTTAGCAAATCAATATTTATCTAGTTTTAAGTGATAAGTAAGATTTTGGAAACTTTTAGGGAAGCTGAAACTTGTTTTCCAATCGATTCAACATTTATTTGCAGATGTGAGACTTGTTTAAACTCAAATCTCACATTATATATAATCTATCAACTAATAATAAAAAATTGAATCCCTCATTTTATACAATTTTCTCCACAATTTTTATTTTAAATATTTCCCTATTTTAATAATGTATATTAATATTAAAATTAAACAGCATAGGGAGTTCTCATGGACCCTGTTGTAGGACACCATGAATTGTCCTCTGCATTAAAAGCAAAACTCAGTTGCACTTGTAAACCACACCGTGCAATTTTAATATAGCTGTAAAACTTGCTCCAGAAAGACACTTTCTGATCCAGCTAATCAGTCATCTGTCATATGAATTCCTTGCAAAAGTATATTTGTTTTCTTCAATATTTCCAACCCAATAAGTCAAATAAAGAATATGAAAATGTAACCGATCAGAAGTTGAAAATTCCATGGAATCTCTTGGTAAGGCGTGCAGAATTTGTTTTGATGCCGACCTGTTGCAGTTTTCCATATAATCCTTTAGTCTGATGTGAACATAACCTTGACTTTCCCCTATACTTTCACACTGAAGACCCCTTATTCCGGCAATGCCTCTCCTAGACTGGATGCTCATTTGACCGTATATAATAATAAATTAAAATTAAAATTATGTTTGTAGACAACCCAATTTATTCCATCACCATGTAACACAAACAACATTTTACTTCCTACAAGTCTTTTCGACCACACAATGAATCCAAATGAGATGCAGTGATCCAATGACACTATTTATATATGCACTTTTTATAGAAACTATATTATCAGTGATAGTCAGAAGCTGATTTTTCGGTTCAGTTTTTTATATTTACCCATCCATGACAGGTAATGGTTAGATTGGGTTCTCAGATTCACCTTTCACAAACAAAGGAGACATGGCAGATGATAATCATGGCAACCCAACTAGAAGCAGGGTATGAACTTTTCAAACATTTTCTTTTGAAAAAAGATAGATTAGATCTTCAAGTACTGTTTTGAAGTGAATGTTTTACTTAATGGCTTAAGCATGCATTGTAATGGAGTTAATGTAATGGCTGTAAAACACACAGTTGTTTTAAGAATTTACAAGAGATTGTTAATATATTGATAAAAAAGGGCTGAATACAGGGCTTTAAGTGTGAGAAAGTTTTTGACTAACCAGATAATTAATTAGATCAAGTGAGAAGTGAGACTTAGATTAAGTTGGTGAAAAACAATTATATAGTAATTTTAGAAAATAAAAAATATTTGTTTAGACCTTTTCTGCATAATAATTATATTTAATATTAAAGGGGGGTTTTCAGATTCAGCTGTCTTTCCCTTTCCTTTTTTGGTTGTTGTTGTTTTGGAATGAATACAAGCTCACTTTCTCAAAACTTTAAAATATTTATTAATAAATTTGTCAGTTCCCAGAAGCATATGTCAATCCTTTTTCACAATTTGCCTAAATTAGTCTTTTACAACTGTAGAAATACTTTAAAAGAATTTTTTGGGTGCACAGAAATCTCCTTCACACCCAAACCTTGCAATCCATCAACCCAAATCGATGGAACCCAATATAAATATAAATTTATGAAAGCAACCTTATGAGTTTAATGTGGTGTCAACACCTTAGTTTGTTCATATATTATAATTAGGACCGTACATTCCAATTAAAGAATGTTAAAAAATAGAAATTTCCCGGGGACGTCGATGCCATTGACATATATATCAATGAATCCACCTCATGGGCCAGCCTGTATATTAGCATCATCTGTTGCTCGGCCGGCAAAGGATCTATTGAGTTATTTAAACCATTTTTAAGAGGAACTCTTATGAGTTCATTGGAAATGATAACACAAGGATTTGAACTGTAGTTTTGTAGTAAGGATTAGATAGTGGTGAAGGATGGCTGCTAGGAATGAAGAGAACGATGCATTGCCTGTTTCAACACAACCCCATGCAAATGGCCTTAACAAGGTACAATTCATTCATCGGCAGGTTTAAAATTTTCAGTCTCCTATGTATTAGTACATGTTAGTATTGGGTTTATACTATGTTTCTCAAGCTTTAAATGTCCATGATTATGGACTGCAAATTCACCAAAAATCTTCAGTCTCCTATGTATTAGTGATGTTAGTATTGGGTTTATACTATGTTTCTCAAGCTTTGAATGTCCATAATATGCACCAAAATGACCATACTTCCATAATCATGTAGATGTTTTCTTTGGGGTAAGGGGGAACACATAGAAGCCAGCAAGCATGAATACAGACTTTGGAACAAGGCTTAGAAATTGGAGATTCAAGCCCAAGGTCTAGACAGAGAAAGAAAGCAAGTGTTTTAATGTCCACAAATGATTATAATAGGTCAATAGGACTGTAAAAGTTGGGCTAACTTATAAGAGGAACCTTCAAAGGCTCTCCAATGAACTGTTTGAGAAAAAAGATAGAAACAACAGAAAATCATTCACCTAAAACATGAGGGCTAAAAGTTGAAAATTTCTGGATAAAAGGACATCTTCCGGTTTGAATCTACAACCCTTTTAGTGCAGCCATGCTGCTTGCCAAATCAATTGCACAACTGCATGGAAAACTGTACTCATATATTCTCACATGTTCTGAGAAACTGTCATTTTAGCCTTTTTGTGAAGTACATGCTAGCGCTCCCTTGCTATGCTTGGATATTCTTAAGTAGGATGTCTGATTTATTTAGGAAATAAAGGAAAGAGGAGATTGTAAGGTAGGATGATTATATATTTGAAATAATAATATTTTGAAGGTCTCTGTTTTTTATTAGATTTATTATGTAAGTGAAATAGGTGTTTCAAGAATGATATTTAAAGGTCTTTTATATAAATTTACTATAATAGACATGTTAGTATTTATTTAATATAAATTTAAAAGCAAACATATTTGACAAAAATCTATGTAAATTTTCTGTATTTAATCAACAAATCCAAATATCATATTAAAATTACAATAAAAACAACTACAAAATATAGATTTATTGTTCTCTCTCAAAATAAAAAAATAAAAAATAACAAAGACATTTAACAAAAAAAGCTATCTATCTTTAAATAAGATCATTCAATCATTACTTTTTATGTAATAAAAATAGATCTATATTTAACATCAATTTTTCAAAATCAAGTATATGATTAGTAAATATTTATTCTAAATATTTAAGATATGTGTGATAATTTGATAAATCTTATTATATGTTTCATAATATTTAGAAAATGTTCATAATTTTCAAGGAAAGGGTTAAAACAGTGTAAATTTCTAAGTATTTAAGATATGTTTATAGATATAAATGAAGGGGTTAAAAGTGTGTAAATTTCTTTCTTGTAATAGAGGGGTTGAAGTTGCCTAAATTTCTTTGAATAGTAAATTTTAATTTATTATTTTAAATAATATATAATACAACACTTACAACTTTTAATTTAATTTCAAATTTATTTCTAAAAAGAACTTCATAATGATATCTTGATGTTTGCAGTTGATTTTCCTATTTTGTTGTTCTGCTCTTTTTCTTAATTTCCTATTTTATATATATAAAGTTTATTAATAATGTTGTTTATATCTATTTTTTAATTATTCTGATATATCAATATTGATCATTTATCTGTATATATTTGTTATTTTTAAATGAAAATAAATTATTTATTTAAAGATGTCAAAATAATTTATCTGCCAAAATTGTTTTGTTTCTACAAAGAAAGTTAAGTTTAGCCTTTCCACCTATATCAAGAAGTACAATTCCTAATCTAGGAATCCTTCAAGTTTTCAACTCATTCCTAGGAGAAGCTTCTGTTGGCTGACAACAACAACGTTTAATTGCAAACTAGATGATATCTTGTCTGGTGGATTTTCTTCCCATAGTGTTGAAGATGGATGCTTTTCAACCTACGCACTGGCAGTGTTGACTTCCCTTCCAAAAATCAAAACATATGTAGTGTGAGTGAGCAGGAAAAAGACAGGCCATTTACTAATGATCAATCCAATTTAAGTTTTCAACATGTACATTTCACAAAAAATTATCCACCATATGATATGCATTTTCTTGAGATGGATTTTCTACATCTATTAGTCTTGCGTAGTATGTTGCTTAGGTAGTGGGATGTTATATTCATCATATACTACCCTGACACTACTTTTAAATCTGGTGTATAATGCACATATAAACCCAAATATACAAATCTCTGAAAAGTACAAGACAGATATATCATAATAAGAGAAGTGTTGAAAAGGAGTCACAACTAAACCGTAAAAAGGAGCCTAGAAGAGTCTGGCCAGAAAGGGGCTGGTGGCCAGTGGTACAGTGTCCAATATGCAGAAGGAAGGTCCTAGGTTGGTGTCGTGGTGCATGAAAATAACCAGGTATCAGAGGCAGACAAGGAACCTCGAATGACAAACTGTGGCCCAAGGATGCCCAAGGGATGCTAGGTTTGAGTCCTAGCTGGTTATAGTTGTGTCAATTGTCCATATAGTCTAACAAATCTAGCTCATGTGAAAGTGAGATGCCACTAGAATCATAGGCTATGCCAGTAAAAATAACTATTGATGGAAGTACCTAATATTGTTTTATTAATGATTGTAACAGTTGTCCATAAGGTCTAAGAAATTAATCAGAATAGCTCAAGTGAAAGTAAGACACCACTAGAACTGTAGGCTGTGCCAATCGAAACAAACTATTTGGCCTACACCTCAAGGAAGCTGGCAGTCTTAGGCCTGATGATTATTTCAGGTAAAGTGAAGAAGATAATATGTTGCTGGGTAAAGTATGGAGACAACCTGGATAACTTTTTAGTGTGTTACTAGGTCCTCTCCCCAAATCATTCATACCCAGATCCAGTTCAAATCAGGTATCAGCCCCAGGTCATTCCTGAATTGAAATGGCCCATGTTCTTCTGACATTTTGCTCCCTGCCCTGGTCGTACCCAGGTAAACCGGGGTTATTCCCAACAATTTAAAGGAAATCATACACTTTTGACCATCCACATACTTTTTCAGTTATGGCATGATGCTTTTTCCTTTTTTTCCTTTTCATTTCCATGTACTACCCCTGATAATTTGATTAGTATGGAAATCATGAACAGAAATCGTACAATTATTCCAAATATAATGATTTATAAGGAGCATTTGTAATGCATCAGGCTCTTTAATATTTTCTGTGCATACATTTTAGCATCTGTCACCCTGAATGATTTTTAAGGTGCCATAGTTAGCTCTGTTTAAACGCTATAATATTTTTTGGGAATGTTAATTTCCCAAAGGTGATATAACTGGCACTTGCATTTAAATATGCTTATTTGGCATTATTTATTTATTTTACTGTACCTAGGCCCTATCGAACTTGGGTTTAAAAGGGGCAAACTGCTGTACCCAATCTTTCTTATACCAATCTTGTCCTACCATAAGTCTAGATAATTTTCTATCATTGCATATTTCCGACTAGTCCATTTCATTGCAATTGGAATCTGGAAATTGATGATAGCCCCTCCTCAATGGACATGGCTACCATCTACTAGATATAAGGCCACTCATCTAAAGTCTAGCTGCTGCTTCTCAGACTTCTCTAGATGACACCAGTATACAATAGAGCATAGATGAAAAACTCGTCAAAAGTTCGGCAAGTTTTTTGAAAACTTGCGAATTTTTTGGGTGGTCGAGTTTTTGGACCATTTACTAGCCAGAAAAACTTGGAGAGTTATAAAAAAAATTCGGCCTCTTAGCATAAAGAAACCTGCGGCCGGAATAAAGGCAATTTCAATTCATTTTTTGCTCAGCAAAATGATGTGTTCCATGAAGGTTTGTGTGGTTTTGATGGTCTTGACATGGGTTTTTTGATCGTGACAGGGAGCGCGTCAGGGGCGCTGTCCCTAAACCCTGCAAGGGGCGCTGCCCCTCTACCCCATTGGGGGCATTGCCCCTAGACCCCACGAGGGGCGCTGCCCCTCGACCCGGTAGGGGGCATTGCCCCCAAACCCCACGAAGGGCATTGCCCCTCAACCCCGCTAGAGGCGTTGCCCCTAGACCCCCACGGGGGCACTGCCCTTCAACCCCATTGGGGGCATTGCTCTCAAACTCCCATTGAATTCATTTGATTTTCTAGGTACTCTCCAAGTCCAAGTTTCCAAGTTTGCCTACAAGTCTTCATCTATAATATCTTCTAGTTCTACCTCTCCACTAGTTTTCACTAGACATGGGAAAGAGGAAGATATAAATTTAGTATTTACTTTCATTTTTACAAAAACAATTTACCATTTTCATTTTGTTTCAGACTAGCGCATTCCACATGAGGATGCCATTTTGTAACTAATTTGTTTTCAAATCAATCAAATACAATTAGACTCAGCTTGTTTCTTTTACGTACCATTTATTAACTCATTGGATGCATCTTATCAGTGAATTTTGGAAAAAAGAATAATTTTTAATGAAATTTAAGCAATTTTTTCAGTTGCTGAGTCGAATTTTCTGGGCTTGCCGTGTTTTTACAATTGACAAATTTTCCAACTATGCAATAGAGTTCCATCTCTTCTTCACTTAGGAAGCATATTAATTTCACAAACTTTCTGTAGTGAAGTTCTTGGAGCTGCTAAAGTGAGCATATTAATTTCACAAACTTTCTATAGAGCAAGCTATACATCCTAAATGGTGTTGTCTAAAGCTGTACATGTTGCTTTTTAATATCAATCGTCGTGGCTTTCGAAAGAAAAATTGCAGCAAGATCAATCCAAAACAAGATAATACTGCAAAACATATAGAAATCAATTCCTACAACAAGTACATTTGATATTTAAAGCTTGGAATTTATAATGAAATATATTCTATGTTAAAATTAATGTTGACAATTTGATGCTTTTAAAAGGTAAGGGAGAATCTGAAATTTCTAAGACTTAATTCCCATTAAAATTTTACTAGGGTGGATGCTTAAAGGATATGGAATAGTTACTCTTCTATTTTAAAGTCATGTTATTGGAGCATATCCAAAACATTAATGCCCCCATTTCATTCTGTCCAAGTTGGTTCCAGGACTTTTAAGTAGGGTTTATCTTTTCAAATATGTCATCCACATTTAAATCGCTGTCCAAAAAACAGAAATAGTACCTACACAACTCTACGTAATAATCACATATTATTGCAATTTTTTGAAAATAAAAGCCAATTGGGCTACCCAGTCAACTGCTGACAATTTTTTCCCATTATTGAAAAGTGGGAAGGAGTTGACCAGGCATCCTGTCTGGTACTTCCTAATTTTTAAAATATGCAAACCTGTATCAATGATAAGCCTTTCAGCTATGAAGTACTATGAATCGGTGGTGGTATTCATTGAAAATAAGGGAACGAGACAACATTTGCATTACCTTAATTTAAGCTGAAAGTTGAAACATAATTTTCAGACGCTTACAATGAATTGGCTTTTTCTTGTGTGCTTGCAAGTTTTGGGTGAATATCACATCTATTGCTCTCACCTCTAATGCAGTACACTTATCAAAAGCTATATCTTAATCAACAAAATTTATTCTTTTAGTGTGTCGTGAATTTCTGATAAGTTGTGAATTCACATTAGGGAAAAACTCAAGAGAAAAAGCCAAGGAAAACAATTGGTTGTTTCTCAATGAGAAAGACAACAGGAGTGCATTCGGATGAGGACTATACTCATGATGGCTCTATGGACATTCATGGAAACCCTGCCGTCAAGAGCGAATCAGGGAATTGGAAGGCATGCCCATTTATACTGGGTATAAATTTAAAACTGGAATCCAGCAACACAATATTTTTCCACTAGAAGCTAATTCTTAAATCCATTGTTTAAAATGGCAAGTTTTATATATTAGATTTTTAACTTTTGGCAAATCTTGTGATCTTGTCACTCAAAGGATATTAGCTTATTGTTCTGACAGGAAATGAATGCGCTGAGAGAATGGCATACTATGGAATGTCTTCAAATATGTCCCACTATTTTAAGACAAAGTTACATTTTGGTAATTCTTCAGCAGCAAAAGCCAACAGTAACTGGTCTGGAACATGTTACATAACACCTTTGATTGGAGCTTTTCTGGCTGATTCATATCTGGGGAGATATTGGACAATTGTTATTTTCTCTATAGTGTATTTCGTTGTAAGTTTGTATTCCTACTTATAAAGTTATTTTTCATTTTTTACAAGCCCAAGCTCTCAAAACCAGTAGTTAAACGGAAGGTAACTTTGTAACTGTTTGCAGGGAATGACATTGTTGACTATATCTGCTTCTGTGCCTAAACTTAGGTCTCATTGCAAAGATGGAATTGAATGTCATGTCTCGACAGCCCAAATTGGTGTTTTCTTCTTCTCACTTTACCTTATTGCACTAGGAACTGGTGGCATTAAGCCTTGCGTGTCATCATTTGGGGCTGACCAATTCGATGAGACTGACGAGGTAGAAAAGAAGAAAAAGAGTTCATTTTTCAATTGGTTTTATTTATCAATAAACATTGGTGCTCTCATAGCTTCTACTGTTCTTGTTTGGATCCAAGTGAATATTGGCTGGGGAATAGGCTTTGGAATTCCAGCTGCGGCCATGGGGATAGCAATCTGTAGTTTCTTAATAGGCACCCGTTTATACCGACATCAAAGACCAGGAGGAAGTCCCCTGACTCGGATAGTCCAGGTGATAGTTGCGTCATTTAGAAAATGGCATGAGAAGGTTCCTGATGAAAAGTCTTTGCTATATGAAGTTCAAGATAAAGAATCAGTCATTGAAGGGAGCAGGAAACTTGCTCACACAGATACATTCCTGTAAGATTATTAATTTTTTCCAACATTCCTTTTCCTGCAAGATATGTAGAATATAAATTAATAGACACCGTATTCCTGCAGATTCTTTGACAGAGCTGCAATAGAGACATCAAGTGATAAAGTTCGCTTCGGTCCCGTCAGTCCATGGCATCTCTGCACTGTGACACAAGTTGAGGAGTTTAAGTCTATTATTCGCATTTTGCCAATTTTGGCTACTGGGATCGTATTTGCTGCTGTCTACAGTCAGATGAGTAATTTGTTTGTTTTGGTAGGGGACGTCATGAATGTTCAAATGGGACCTCATTTTGAAATTCCGTCTGCAGCATTAAGCTTATTTGATACAATTAGTGTCATATTGTGGGTTCCAATTTATGATCGTTTTATTGTACCAACTGCACGGAAGTATACAGGCCATCAGAGAGGCTTTACCCAACTACAACGTATGGGTATTGGCTTGGTCATTTCCATTTTTTCAATGGTGGTTGCTGCCATTGTTGAAATCAAGAGACTTGACATGGCAAGGGAACATAAATTCTTCAAGAATGACAGCCAAAGGGTTGACATGAGCATCTTTTGGCAAATTCCTCAGTACTTCTTAATAGGTGCTGCAGAAGTGTTCACCTTCATTGGACAACTTGAATTCTTCTATGACCAAGCTCCTGATGCTATGCGAAGCTTATGCAGTGCACTTTCACTTACAACAGTGGCCTTAGGGAATTACTTGAGCAGTCTGCTGCTAACTATTGTAGCTAGCATTACAACCAGGCATGGAAAGAATGGATGGATTCCTCAAGATAACTTAAACAATGGCCATGTAGATTACTTCTTTTGGCTTCTGGCCATCCTCAGCTTTCTCAACTTTCTAGTCTTCCTTGTTATTGCAAATTGGTATACATACAAGAGGCCTACTGGAGAAGTCCACATAACCAAGTAAACTGCATATACAGGAAAAACTTTATTCATTCTATTCTGAATGCAAAAAGTTTCAAAGAGAAATAAAAAACACACGCAGCTTTTATTTTCCTTTTGTCTTTGCAACAAGCTTCTAATATATACAGGATATATTCCCCACCTTTGGCTTAATGTACAGAACTGTGACACACTTTTATTATAATAAATCCGTTAAAAGTAAACCAACTTCTTTTATCTTTCGTACCAAATGTCAAGATGTAATTTTGCACTCAAAATGGTTTGTGACATGCTGGATATTGTACATCATCTGCAAATTACTCAATGTAGTGTAACAAAACTTTTTGACTGCTTGCCAGAAATTATTTTATGACCACTGATTGGTCAGAAACTATAAAGTCTATGTTTAAAGAAATTTATAGGCATGCATTTTTGAATGAAAATCAGTGTTGAATATTATTGTTAAGATTTAATTATTTATATATATGTATTTAAAGATAATTTTGAGACAAATGCATCTTCAAAAGATAATCAGAGAAACAGGTGTTCAAACCATTGGCATGATGGCAATGATCAGATTGGTTTTGACTGCAACTCCCTAACGAAGTGTCAAAATGGAAGTGGGACTTGCTTTGGCAAGTTTCTGCTAAGGATTAACATATCACCATCGTTCTGCATTTCCTGCTCCTAATGTACTTATAGAAAATTGTCTGCACTTTTGGCCGAGTTGCTTGTCTTCCTTGCACTCTACCATTCATGTTCTGCTGGTTTTCTTTCTCTGTACACATTCTTCTGTGCAATTGAGCATTTATACACATTTGTTGTCCGAGATGTAGCACCTCCAGCAATAACACTGTGAGATCAATCATTACTGCTCAAAGAAGATGAGAGAAGTACATGGATTTTTCTTCGATCTGTTTTTCTCATAATACTTATTAAGGGTTTTTCGCTTTTCCTCACTTCATTCTAGTGCCTTTTTTCTCTTATAATCTTCCAAAAAATAAAATCTGTTATGGCTACATCAGGCAGCTCCGCAAGCAACTCCGCAAGCAACACCTGTAACACTGACCTACTTCAGTTACCAAAAAGCTGTGTGGAGTTTCAACCTAAATTCATTACTTAGATGTCAGGCACAGTCTAACAACTCATGGTTCAGTCTCCAAGTTCTATCACTAGGACTGACCCAGTTGTCCAACCTGTTTTCAAGTTGGACACCAAAGATATGCATTTTTGAGGGCACAACTGGTGGAAAGAAGGTGGATGCTTGAATTCATAGTTTCAAGATGTATTTCAATTTTCAAGACACAACCAATACTAACGGAGCCACAAAAAATGATAGTTGGGGCTCATATGACCGATCAAGCCTCATGTGTTCCCAATCCTATGTCCAACTTTTGGAAGCAATACGTAGACCAAAATTTGAGACTTGTCAAGAGTTGAAAACAATTCTCAGGGTATGATTTGACCCTCACAGATACAGAGAAGAACTATCCACAGTTTGGTTCCGTTTCACCAAAAATTAGGCAAATCTGGGCAACAGTACCTCAATGACTTCAATCAGCTCTCTATCAAGTTGCACGTGCTTGATTCTAATGAGGTCCTTGGTGTCAGATTCATCTTCAGGCCTTTTTCGTATTCTCCAAGAAAAATAGAACTCTTTATTTTAGAATCAAAGCATGCTTGCCACCTTTCTCTAAAAGTGGAAAAAAAACAACTTCTACCCCAGGTAACTTCTTAAACGTTGTCAACTCATCGAAGAATCGAAATTCTTCCCTTAGTTACTACACTAAGGGTGCTAGCAATGGGAAGAAGAATTATTGTGCTTAACATAAGAAGGATGTTGTGTCTTGAAACCAAAGAAAGCCCTTCTAGCTGAGAAACAAACACAGCCTGAAGATTTGGAGGCTTGGCAATCCAATCCCAACACATCAATCCTCAGTTAATTCTCATGGTAAATGACTAAGTTTCCGACAACTGGGAAGCTTTTTTCACTCATAACTCCCAAATAAAGGACAATTTTGTGTAGTTGATAGTAGACAAATGATACTCATTTCACAAAATTTGATGGATGATCTTTGTTTGCCAACTATATGTCCATGCCCATACCGGTTGGGATGGATCAAGAAGTTAGATACAAGTCAGAAAAGTTTACACTTCTCACTTGCAATTCTTTTGTGACTTTTACCTTCAAGCCTTCCAGAACAGTCGACTATGATGTAAATCCATTGGATTGTTGCAATTTGATACTTGAAGCAACATGCCAATATGATCAAGAAGTTGTCTTTGATGGCTTTCACAAGACCAATCAGCTGCAAAATATTGAAAAGTGTACAAATTCATTTCTTCTTATGTTATTTCTTTACATTTTGTCAATCTACATAAATTTAAATCAAATCTATAGTTGATCTCAGAAGCCTAGATGAATTCCTCCTCAGAGGCCCATTTTGTTGAAATGCACAAGACAACTTGGGGGCGAGCGGGCGGGGGGGAGCGGGGGGAGATGGCGGGAATTAGTTGTAACCTAAAACTTCAAAACCCTTATTAGCATTCAGATCCACATTCGTTCATTAAACCCTTAAGTCTGTTATGATGAATTCGCATGAAAAGCAAATAAGAAAAACTTAAATAACTCAACACCAAACACAAGAGAACACCAAATTTACGTGGAAAACCCAAGAAGGGAAAAGTCATGGTGAGGATTGGCTTGAACAATATAAGTAATATCAACACCGAATACAATAGGGCTCACTGCCCAAAGAAGAAAGGCTCATTGCCAGAATGAAAATAAGATAGAGAAGAAATGTTACACAGAGAACATGATCTCAATGCAACAAAGAATCCACCACAATAGCTTCAACACCTTTGTAGTCTATTTGAATGATTGCAAACACCTTCTGCTCACTACATCTAGTAATCCAACACTTGAAAGTTCACACTGCTTTGTTTAATTTCACACTCTACAACTCTGTACTTCATATCATTCACATCACACACATCTATTTTCATCTATCTTGTACTCCAACAACTTAACTCATACTTATACCATCAATGACTTGAAAAACATCTTCAAGTCGGCCATACACGCCTCATACTTACAAATTCAAAAATAGGTCGTCACTCAACATTCCCACGGTGGATAAGAATGAAAGTGGACCACAATACAACATAGCTTGGACCCAAATTAACTTTCACATGCCACACTACGCCTCCATTAATACTTAGACGCCTTCGCATGTAGTGTAAACACCAGGTCGACCATTACCCATGCAAACACCATTAATCAATTGAGTACACGCTTCCTCAAACCCAAAGATGACTTGCGAACCACATAACATGCTTCTAGACAATCTAGAACAATCCACAAACCACCTAAGATAAAAAAAATTCTTCACACCAACTTGCATTAGTAAAACACATTCATCTTGAGCACCCAATTTACCTTCTATGCATACAAACACATGAAACTCACTTTGTACTACACCAAATCACGAACACTCTTGAATTATGAAAGATATAAGCAATATGAACAACTTCCCAAATCCGTAAGACCAAATACCAACTTGCAGAGAAATGTGGAGCAAATACATTTCTCCTAGACACCACTACAAACTCACTTCACATACTGGTGAACATATCTCTCTTTGCACATCAATCCAAAACTTCTATATATAGAATATATGAACACCTCTCACTAACATATTTGAATCACACAAGCAAATCTTTAACCTAGAAAAAACATAGAGAAAAACCAAAACATCTCTCTATAACCCAAAACAACATTGCAACACACTATTTCCTATTTTTATCAAATTTTCTCAAAAGCACTTGAAAAACAAGCATTAGAGACACATCCTCATCATCTTTAGCACTACTACATCCATAGATAGAAGTTTATCTAAGTAACACTAGAGGTTAATATTAGTAGCTTAACTGATGACAACATAATGCAACAAATCAAAGCATGGACAACACCAACCGTTCATCTTCAACACCAATCTCCTTCAAAATACAGTTGACATCAACAATAACACAAGCTTGTTGACATCAATGACAACACTAATTGCTCATACTTGCAACAATCTCCCCCTTTGTCATTAATGACAACACATGATGTGAAAAACCATCAAAAACACAACTCTGAACATACTATTTCCTTTTCTCTTTTCTCCCCCTAAATGACTTATTCTTTTTCATATGTTTCTCTCTCCCTTGGATATTTTTCACATTACTCTCTCCCCCTTTGACATCAGTGGCAAAGGACATAGTGTTTGTACTATTTTATTCAATTCCTTTGTTATCAAACAACCTACTTACAATTGCTCTGCAACACTTTTCATTTACTACTATGAATACTCCCCCTTAGGAGCATACACCAATGTGTATTATATCAACAACCACTAAAAAATGACAACACCTACTCCCCTTGACTGGATCAATCAATTCCACTACCTATTGCCCCTAAGAGGTAGCCATAAACATCAGTCTAAAAAAATGGATCTTGAAATCCACTGGATTGATGCATCTCCTTATGCATCTAGTTCAAAGGAGGGGCAATAACCCCCAACTTCTCCTAGAGATACTCAAAAGTATCCTTAGGAAGAGTCTTAGTGAATATATCAACAATCTAATCCTTTTTAGGAACATGGTCAAGCTTCACTTCACTCTCCACAACCTTCTCTCTCAGAAAGTGATACTGATTGAAATATGCTTTGTTCTTTAATGCATCACTATATTATTTGAAATGTTTATTGTACTTGTATTGTCACAAAAGATAGAAATAGACTCATTATACACTACTTTGATATCCTTCAATGTTTGTCTCATCCAAAAGACTTGTGTGCAACCAGATGATGTTGCAATGTACTTAGCCTCTACAATAGATAAATAAACTGAATCTTATTTCTTTCTTAGCCATGACACCAATCTACATCCAAGAAAGAATGCACCACCACTTGTACTTTTCTGTCATCCACACAACCAGCCCAATCTGCATCTATGTAAGCACTCTATGTGAAATTAGTAGCCTTTGGATACCACACATCATGATTCAGAGTGCCCTTCAAGTATCTAAATATCATGTTCACTGCTGCAACATGTGACTCTCTAGGATCTTAAAATCTAGCCACAAGACAAACTGCATGCATGATATCTGGTCTAGTAGCAGTTAGATATAGCAGTCCACCACTCATTGATTTATACTTGCTCTGATCAGCCTTAGGGGATTCATCATTCTTGCTTAGCTTACAATCAGTAACCATGGGAGTACATACCAGTTTGGAGTCTTCCATTCCAAACTTCTTTAATATCTCTTAGACATACTTTGATTGTGAAATGAATATGCCTTTATTTATCTAATTGATTTGCAATCCAAGGAAGAAATTCATCTCCTCAAACATAGACATCTCAAACTCATTCTGCATCTCTTCTGTAAACTTCTTGCACATAGTTTCATTGCCTCCAAAAATTATGTTATCAACATACACAACTACAATCAAGATTTGATCTTTTTCAACTTTAAAGTAAAGGTTACTATCTGCGGTGCCTTTATTGAATCCTTGCTAGATATCAAATACTTATCCAGCTTTGCATACCAAGCTCTAGGAGCCTGCTTCAATCCATACAATACCTTCTTCAATTTGCAAACCATACTAGGTTTATCTGATAATTGAAATCATTTTGGTTGTTCCATGTATACTTCTTCCAACTTTCCATTCAAGAAAGCAGACTTCACATCCATCTGATTAACTTTGAAATCCTTATGTGTTGTAAAAGATAAAAACATCCTAACAACTTCCATTTTTTTCACTGAAGAAAATGCCTCTCCAAAATCTATTCCTTCAACTTGTGAATATCCCTTAAACACAAGCCTAGCTTTGTTCCTTACCAATTCTCCATTCTCATTTAGTTTGTTTCTGAACACCCACTTAGATCCAATTATTTTGTTGTTTGTTGGTCTTGGGACAAGTTCCCAAGTCTAGTTCTTCTCAATTTGTAGTAGTTCTTCTTCCATAGCTTTCATCCAATGTTCATCTTTGCATGCCTCAATAATTGTCTTAGTTTCAACTTTAGAAAGTAAACATAAATTTACCTCTTCTTTAATAGTTTTCCTTCTTGTAAGTAAACGTTTGCTCTTGTCTCCAATGATCTGTTCTTCAGAATGATTTCTCTGCACATACTTAGGGGTTCTAGGGGTCTTTTCTGAAGCTTCTTCTTCTTCATCATCCTGCACTTCCTGTTCCTTATCTTTTTCTTCTTCTTCTCTACAAGCAAGTTCATCTGATTCATATCCATCTATCACCACTAAGTTCCTAGAATCTTCATCAACCTTGAAACTTGCACTCTCAACAATCTTTCTCAATCTTTTATTGTAGCATCACTAGGCTTCGCTTTTATTAGAATATCCAAGGAAGATTCCTTCATCATACCTTGCATCAACCTTTCCCAAATTTTCTTCATCCCTTATGATATAACATTTACTTCCAAACACTTTGAAGTATTTAACAATAGGTATCCTTCCATACCACAACTCATAGGAAGTCTTTGTGCTATTTGTTTTTGCTTGAACTCTATTAAGTATATGTAAACAACAATATGAATTGCTTCTCTCTAGTATACTTCTGATAGGCTAGCTTCTTTCATCATAGTTCTTGCAACTTCTTGAACAATTCTATTTTTCCTTTCAACCACACCATTTTGCTGGGGAGTCCTAGGAGTAGACAAATTGTGCCTCTTTATGTCATGATTATCACAAAACATGTTAAACTCATTGGAGGTGAACTCTCCACTTTTGTCAGACCTCAAACATTTGATCTTCAAATCCATTTCATTCTCAACCATAATCTTAAATGCTTTGAATCTATCTAGGGCTTCAAATTTTTCTCTAAGAAAAGTAACCCATGTCATCCTTAAGTAATCATCAATAAAAAGCATGAAATACTTGTCACCTTGAAGACTTCTTGTTCTTGTAGGACCACAAAGGTCTTTATCCACCAATTCCATTAATATGGTAGAAGATTGTTCTTTTCCTTTGAAACTTCTTGTTTGTTTTCCAATCTAACACTCCTTGTAGATAACATTAATAGGACTTGTAATGTTTGGTAGATCTCTCACTGCTTGAACTGAATTAATTCTTACCAAGTTATCAAAATTAATGTGACACATCCTCCTATGCCATAGCCAATTTTCATTAATCTGAGTCATAAAATAATGACCATCAACACCCTTAAGCTGATAAACATTTCCATCTATCCTTCTAGCAACAATCACAATTTTGGACCCTTTTTTGATCTCACATTCATCTTGAAACATAAGATTACATCCTTTTCTACACATTGTCTAATACTCAAGAGGTTATACCTTAAACCTTTAACATAGTAAACATCTTCAATATTATGCTCACCATCAAAATTGATTGAACCTATTCCACATATCTTAGCACTTGAATCATCTCCAAATCTAACAAGTCCTCCATCATACTTTTCACGTTTAACAAACTTACTCATCTCTAGTCATATGATTAGAGCCACCATTGTCAGTGATCCAATAGTTCTTATCTTGTCTAGTATGAAAAGAAGATATCAAAATACCTTTAGTCTTATCCTTTCTCTCTAGAGAGAATTCCTTCACACATCTTTCAAAGTTAATAGAAATAAATTCATCTTTTATAGCCATGAACAAACATTCATCCTCATCAACATCTCCATAGTTAGATTCATCATCAGAAATACTTGCATCTTCTTTAAAGTAATAGCTTTTCTTAACTTTCTTACCTTTGTTCTCCTTTTTTGTCATTTACAACTCTGTTTGGACATCTTGAAGCATAGTGACCTATTTGTCCACAACTAAAGCATTTGAAAGGTAATTTACCTTTGTACTTACTAGTACCTCTCATAATCCTTCTCACAAAGTTAGCCTCCACAACGTTAGTATCTTCCTGATCTGGTTCTTCAGTCTTCTCTATTTTTGCAGCCTTAAAAGTAGTCTCAAGTTTTTCACCATTGTTAGTACCAAACTCTCTCATTTCAAATGTAGTTAAAGAGCCATGCAATTGATCTCTAGAATACTATTCTATATTTTGAGATTCCTCAATTTAGCAGCAACTTTATATTTGTAAACTTTGGTAAGGGTTCTAAGAATTTTTTTTACCACTTTTGGTTCTTTGAATTTTCCTCCAAGATCTCTAATGGAGCTCACCACTTCATCTACCCTCTGCATATAGCTTGTAATGTTTTCATCTTCAGACATCCTCAGGTTCTCAAACATAGTCTTTAGGTTTTGCATCTTAGCTTGTTTGACCATAAAATCTCCTTCATAAATACTTTCCAACTTATCCCAAATTTCTTTAGCAGTTTTTAGATCCATGACTTTCACTAATTCAAAATTTGCAAGACTACTCAAGAGAAAAAACCTTGCTTTACCATATGTTTTATAGGCCTTGATCTCATCACTTGTGCTTGGTCCATTTGCAAGTATGGTATATTGATTCTTCACTGAATTCCATACATCATATCCAAGGTAAACTAGATAGCCTTCCATCTTTGTCTTCCAGAATGGATGGTGTGTGCCATCAAACATAAGGATCTCCTTCTTGTGTGCCATCCCAGATCTACCTCAAGCAGTTAAAATTTTCTCCAAGGAACCTTGCTCTGATACCAATTGTTGAAATGTAGAAGACAATTGAGAGGGGGGTGAATCAATTGTAACCTAAAACTTCAAAACCGTTATTATCATTCAGATCCACATTCATTCATTAAAACCTTAAGTTTGTTATGATGAATTAGCATGAAAATAAAATAATAGAAACTTAAATAACTTAGCACCAAACACAAGAGAACACCAGATTTACGTGGAAAACCTAAGAAGGTAAAAATCACGATGATGATTAGCTCGCAATATAATTAATATCAACACGAAATACAATAGGGCTCACTGCCGATAGGGATCACTACCCAAAGAAGAAAGGATCACTGCCAGAATGAAAAGAAGATAGAGAATAAATGTTACACATAGAACATGATCTCAATGCAATAGAGAATCCACCACAATAGCTTCACACCTTTGTAGTCTGTTTGAATGATTGCATACACCTTTTGCTCACTACATCTGCTAATCCAACACTTGAAAGTTCACACTGCTTTACTTAATTTCACACTATAAAACTCTGCACTTTGTATCATTTGCATCACACACATCTATTTTCATCTATCTTGTCCTCCTTCAACAACTTAACTGATACTTATACTATCCACGACTTGAAAAACATCTTCAAGTCGACCATACACGCCTCATACTTACAAATTCAAAAATAGTTCACCACTAAACATTCCTGCGGTGGATAAGAATGAAAGTGGACCACAATACAACATAGCTAGAGCCCAAATTAACTTCACACATGACACTATGCCTCCATTAATACTTAAATTCCTTTGCATGTAGTGTAAACACTAGGTAGTCTGTTACCCATGAAAACACCATTAATCAATTAAGTACATGCTTCCTCAAACCCAAAGATGAATTGTGAACCACATAACACGCTTCTAGACAATTTGGAACAATCCACACACCACCTGAGATCCAACAAATTCTTCACACCAACTTACATCAGTAAAACAAATTCATCTTGAACACCAAGTTTACCTTCTATGCACACTAACACATGAAAATCACATTGTATTGCACCAAATCATGAACACTCTAGAATTATGAAAGATATAAGCAATATGAACAACTTCTTAGGTCCACAAGACCAAATATCAACTTGTCGAGAAATGTGGAGTAAATACATTTCTCCTAGACACCATTACTACAAACTCAATTCATATACTGGTGAACATATCTCTTTATGCACATTGATCTAGAAGCCCAAATTTTGGATATAGAATCTTTGAACACCTCTCACCAACATATACAAATCGCATAGGCAAATCTTTAACCTAGAAGAAATGCAGAGCTAAACCAAAACATCTCTCTATAACCCAGAACAACATTGCAACACAATGTTTCCTCTTTTTATCAAATTTCTCAAAAGAACTTGGAAAGCAAACACTTGAGACACATCCTCATCATCTTTAGCACTACTACATCCATATATAGAAGCTTATCTAAGTAACACTAGAGGTTAACATTAGTAGCTTAACTGATGACAACATAATGCAACAAGTCAAAGCATGGACAACACCAACCATTCATCTTCAACACCAATCTCCTTCAATATACAGTTGACATCATGACAACACAAGCTTGTTGAAATCAATTACAACACTAAATTCTCATACTCGCAACACATTTAGCATTCAATTGAACTTGTGCTAGACTCTCAATTTCCCAAACAACCACCATACCACTCTACATCCATTGAGATTATTGAGATAGAGCCAAATCAAGCAATTGTTTGTGGACCAAAGAAAGAGCCTAATGAGTGTTTATTAGTCACACAGTATTAGGCTATTAACTAAATCATTATGAAGAATTACTACTTGTTCCATAGGTTAAATGATATTCTAGTTCAACCTAGGAAGCTAATTACTCACTAAGCTTGACTTAAATTCTAGATATCAACAAGTCCACATGGCTCCTTATATTGCCTAGAAAACAATACTCTAGACAAAGTTGAGGTTCTACTAGTGGTTGAACAATACTCTAGACAAAATTGAGGTTCTACTAGTGGTTGAACATTCCTTTTGGCCTCACCAATCCACCTGCCACATTCATGTGCATCATCGATGATTTTTTCATACCCCCATGTTGGTAAATTTGTACTAATCTATCTAGACATCTTGGTCTATAGTAGGACTTGCAATTACCAACTAGTTCATATGCAGAAAATGATGGATCTTCTTTGTCAACACTAACTCCAAGCTGTGATAAAGTAGTTATTCTTTGTAGAAAAGTCTAGACAAGTACTTCACTTCCTTATTAATTAGAATGGAGTCCATGAGGATCGAAGCATAAACACAATTGACCTCTCCAGTTCTTGCACTCCCAATCCAAGACTCAAGAACGTTGGCATTTGCAGCAGGCATCTTATAATTAGTGGATAACTACAAGGAAGGTGTCACCAACAAAGTGGCAGATCTTATTAGCTGTCCTCCTCAGTTAGCATCTTGGCCTTTTGACATGCAACTAATGGAAAAAACTCCTCCACACCATTGTTTCTCAAAGCATTTTTAACCAAAAAAATCCATCAAGATTTTGTCTGAATTATCATAATTATAATGAGTGAAACTTCTCCTCGAATACCCAATTCTATCTGGTCATTCATGCTTTGCACTAACCCATAGTAATCAATCAAAATTATTTTCTTGATTACAATTTGAGGGATGGGTTGTTGTAGTTGTACAATACCACTCAATTTTGTGCTCTTCCTAGCCCTTACCATTTTTTACTCAAAGAATCTCATTCGCTCTCCTTTGTTGGACATTTTGGGATGTAGACAACTTTGCAAAACTTGCAATCTACTTTTATTCTTCTATGTGGAAGCAAGTTTAAGATTTCTTTTGTTGATGCTCACTTTGCAACCAGTCTAAGCCTTTCCAATCAGCTTGGATTTTCCATAATTTCAAAAACATAGGAATTTATTTCCATGGATTTCAGTAGTGACAAGCCCAAAACTTATCATCTAATCTTCTTTCAGGTATGCCAATTTTCCAAAATGGCAATTTTAATGCCTTGCAACAGAACGAGTTATGCTCCACCAGCTATTGATTTCTTCTTCTAACATGTCTGAAGAGATTGTAGGCTACCAGTCATTATTATTTTTTTATCACAACTCTCACTTCCTTAGTCATTTTGGAAATCATTGTAGAAGCTTCTTAGGTGCTAGATAGGCTTAAATTCACTTCCTTCCATATGCAAATTGATAGCCAGACCAAGATTTTAGATTGCCAATTCGTCTTTTCTTTGTATTTCCCAGCTCAAATTTGTATCCATGATGTTGTCAATGTGAGGCAACTCAAGTTGTACAAGCCATCACAATTGCAGGAGTTTTTTATTACTCATACTGAATATCTAGTCAGCAACCATTGGTCCATGATACTTTGCTTGATATTTGGATATGCATCAATCACAAGAAGCAAACCACTACCTGTGGTCCAAAGGCAGTTTGCCAACAGGCCAAGTCGCTCTCCAAGTCAAGATTTTGTTGAGAATTCTCCTCATTTAATGCAGAAGTTGGAGACAAACTCCATTAAGCAATAAGGAAATGATGAGAATAATTTATAATTAGTTCTCCCTGGTAATATCCCCAGATTGTAGATTCCACCTTATACACTCAGCCTAGTACACTAGATAATACTAGTCTGCATGTACATTTCACCAACTGTGCCATAGATTGAATGGGGTGTACTTACACATGTACAGATCACTAACTAAAAATAAACTAGGCTAATTGTGGTGTTTATATATGCTTAGTTCAAGGGTAGTTTGCATCCACATAATCTCAGCGTTTTAAATCTAGCTATAACTTCACTACTAAATAACATATAGCATCTTTTCTAGGTAGCATTTTTCTCCTCATTTCTTATTTCCATATTGTTTCCACTTGTCATAATTCTGGAGGGATCTATCAATCTTGCTTCATGATTACAAGATATGTGCTCTTGTTGCTTCATGTCTTGTGAATGTATAATGTATTTTGTACAAGATCTGTATCTAAGGGGAGTCAATGTTAGGATAGTAATTAATGTTCTCTTCTAATATATGTCCAGGCAGAAAGTCATACTCCTTTCAGAGCTCGATAATATTTTTGCATCCTCTTATCATTTATTTTCTTTCATAATTTCTTGTTTTGAAGTTTCCTCTTACAATCAATATTGGTTAAACTTGGTTAAACTTGATATAAGGCATTTACAACAATGTTCTTTTTCCCTATTCAATACTAGCTTGGTTCTGCATCTGCTGAATCTTGAGAGTAACTATATTGTGTGCTTGAATGCTCTCCTTCTGAAGTGAAGTGTAATAAATATTTGCAGTCTATGTATAGTTTGGATTTTCCAATTGCAATACAATGCTTTTGGATTTTGATGGCATGAAAGACTGCTAGTAGTTTGGAAAAATATGGGGTAGATTTGTTCTGCATTGTTAATTTTCTCACTCTTGTAGCCTAATACTTTGTGACCTAATTATAGGAAAACTTCCATACCTTGAGTTTTGGTGCCATTATGAATTACAAATGACCTTGATGAGTTAGTTAACCCTAGAATGAGTACACTTGTCAATGCCTCTTCAAGAACATAGAAGGATTTGTTGTTGTGCTTCTTTCTTTTGAATATCTTTCTTTTTTGTATTAGTTGTGTTATCTTAGAGAGTACAATATAGATAAATTTTCTATAAAATCTTGCTAACCCTGAGGCCTAGAAACTTCTCAATTTGGGTAAACTCCAATGTTAAATTGCAGAAAGAATGAAACTACAAACAAATAATGGCCTTGTTTTGATAGGTACATTTCTATTGAAAGGAAAATTACTAATACTCTAAGTTTTAAGTATGATGTTCTTAATCTAGCAAGTGTGACTCCGTGGTAAAGATTGAGTGTTACCACAATGAAGGCCTAATTTCTACCAAGAACCACTAGGTAAGCTCCTTTTGCATTAATGCATTGTAAAGTAAATGGTATGCATGCTTGGAGGCTGGGCCCCATTTATGTCATGTGGATCAAGGAAGAGGCAAACCATCATTGACCAATAAAAAATAAGTACGGTGGTTTTACTAAGGAAATAGATCTCCCTAGGGCTTATCCATTTTAATTTTAGTAAATGGATTTTAACCCTTTGATACTTACAATACTTAATATGAAGTAGAATTATAAACATAAGTATGATATTGAACATTTTTAATGTATCTTCCTTCTTCTTAATAGATCCTTGGATCAAACACATTGCACAATTTTTTTTATTATGTATTTTTTATAAATAAAATTTAATACAAATTTGTGCTCTCTTTGGTAGTACAGTGTTTTCCTAAAAGAGTTTCTCCACATACATCCAATGTCATGTGTTTAAACTTCGCATATAATTTATGGTTAATAGAATGATCATATAGTCAATATTTTAGATTTACATTCTATTAACAAGATTTAATTTGTAGTAATTTATCATCTTTTACAACATTTGGTATCAAAACTTTGGTTTTGTCAAGAAGAGGACACCTTGTTTAAAGTGTTGTGAGTCTTTTGGTTTTAGAGGGAAATTTTGACTTGAATGGTTTTCCATATTTATAAATGATTTAAACCATAGTCTTTCCTCTCTTTTAGAGATTGACAAGTCCAATGTTACTACTTATGAATTGTGGAAGCTAATGATGGAGGATCTCTTAGAAAAGAGGGATCAATAAAAAATGTTACAAAGGAAGGAAAGTGTGATAGTTGATGTCTAATGAAGATTGAAAAATGTTAGAGAAGAAGAAACAAGGAACGGTTTGGTTGAGCCTTACATATTTCATAAGAAGACCACCACATTTGCACTAGGGAAGAAGATAGGTGATATTTACTAAACCAAAGTTTAACAAATAACTTATATCTCAAAAATATATATGTATTCTATGAAAATGGAGGATGGTGATTCTTTAACAAGACATTTAAAGGATTTTAACTTAATTTTGAGTCAACTAGTTACAATAAATGGTAATCTTAAGGAAGAAGATAAATGTATTTTATTGCTTTATTTTTCTACTTGAATCTTAAGAAAAATTAATTGTTGCTATCAATAGTAGTGGTGCAGAGTTGAATATAGAATCCTTTAATGTTGCTTGATTTTAGAGAAAATGAGGAGAAAATTCATGGATGAGGGCTCAAAAGATGTCTTATATGTTTGGGGAAGGTCAAAGGACAAAGGTGGGTCTAAAGGGGATAGAATCTAAATAAAAAAATAGTTTCAAGTTAAAAGATGGTCCAAAATCCCTAGGAAGATCAAAGTAAAATGTTGGATGTTGGTGTGCAAAATATACTTCATCTAGCTAGTTAGAATTGAAGAATTATTCACACCTTGTTACTTACGCATAAATTTTTATTTTTGTTTCATTTCATAAGATTTATATAGAAGGCATAGTTTAAAATGTTTTAGGGTTTTTATCCATGCCCTTATAATAAAGTCATTTCATTAGATTTTATTATTTTGTATAAATATTAACAATTTAAATATTATTATAACTATAATCATTATATATATAAATAATATAAAAATAAATACATTTAATAAACATATAATATATAAATATAGAATATGATAATATGGAAAGGTGGGAAGTGAGTAAACAAACAATAAACAAAGATAGACAATGATTGGTATTAAAGGAAACGATCCTATGAATACGACCAAAAAAAAAAGAAGCTGACATGGAAATAAAGAAAATGTCCCAAAAAGCAACAATTAATCATAAAACTAAGAGGCAACAACGAATATAAGGTAGCAAATTAATATATTCCAGCAATCAAGACTTTAGAAGGGCAACAATTTAATTAAAGCAGGAGTACGAATTAATCAAGGCAAGCTCAACAATCCTTTTCTTAGTTAAAAATTAAAATATGTTAAATTAAGTTAAATTAAAATATTTAGGCCAACGGTTAAGGGAATGGGTATGTATCTTTACACAAAAAAAAAAGTTTGGGGAAGAGGTGTGACTCTTAGAAAAAGATATTAAAGAGAGACATTGAGACATTTTTATCAATTGGAGGGAGGAAAATAAATGAATTAATGAATGGAGAAATCTATTAGAAATCTATTAGAAATCAAAATAAACAAGTAGATGGAATGAAATGAAAATATCATTTAGAATTGGAGAAAATATGAAGAAATACATGGGAAGAAGAAGATGGTTCAAGAAGAGATATAGTGAAGACAAATGACAAATCAATAAGGGAAGTAAGTTAAATATAATAGAATATTATTATATATATGTGAATTATATACAATTATGCAATAATGGTGCTTGCAACAATTATTGAGCCTTATAAATAATTATGATTCTTTCCCATTCATTTGATTTTCACTAAGCAATGTCTTTTGAATATTAAGAACAAATCAATCAAGGTAATAGGAGCAGATCAAACAAAATTATCTACACTCAACAAACAAGGGAATACGTCATAGTTACTATTGTAATAGATTAATACTTAGATTATATTCATTTAATACACACACACACACATATATACATTTACATTATACACACACACACACACACACACACACACACACATATATGTCTTTATCCTATGATCAACCAAACATATATATATCCCCAACAATTTATAGAAGGGTCAGAGCTTGTAACCTCAAGGCATTTTACAATAAATATTTGATTGCTAACACTGGATAAATCATTGGTCAATGAGGAAGAATGTTGTTCGATTTTTGTAATAGAAGTAGATACATTTTTAAAATCTACTTGAGTCTTTTAACAATTATTTCCAACACTTTTGATATCTATAGCCATGGCATCAATGTTCTCTTGTGGTAAGATCATCCACTGGGCTAACCAATTTCTCTATGCTTCAGAGTTTTTTTGTTTCTCTCCTAGATCCACATGAAGTCTGGCTTCATATCTACCCCAAAGTTATTTATTTGGATTAACAACTATAAATGTTTTAGGGGTAGGCCATCTACCAGGTTCATAGCCTATGACTTTTTGCTCCTTTCTCTTCATTTCAATTTTATAGATACTTTTCTTTCCAGATCCTACTCGAGGTAGCTTTTCTTTCATCATGCAAACTTTTTCAACCATCTTGGTGATTTTGATTCCTTTTCCTTTTTTATCTTGTTGTTCCTTTTCCTTGGGAGTCAAGGCCAATTTTTTGCTAACTTGTCTAGCTAATCTATCCATCAACTCAAGATTACTGCTCAAATCAAAGAGTGTAGTCAAGGAAGCTTTGGAAGGATAAGGATTAATAGAGGGTTGCCTATATAAAGGGAAATGGTTGGATGATCCTAAATCTTCTTCGGGATTGTAGTCCATATATGGCTTGTTGGATGTAGTTGGAAAATTTCTTGACAAGGAATAAGACCTTTTGGATAAGCTTGTTCTACCACTGGTGGAGGCTTTAGGTTGCTCAAAGAGTGTTCCCTTAGGTAGAGATTGAAGATTGATACTAGAGACTCTTCTTCTTTGGACACGGGGTTTACTAGATCACAATTAATGAGATGGAGTTGAAAGTTCTTGGAATGTGGGTTGTGGTTGGTTTATCAATTTCTCAATGATAGGGAAACCAATATCAAATCCTATATGATCAATGTGTCAACCAAAATCAAGGATATTTGATTTCCCTTCTTGGTAACTTACCCCAATTGGAAAATTTGAGGGAGGAAACAAAGTGTTCAATAATTTATATACACAATGACCTCCAATTGTAGCATAGACAAAATAGGTTGAAGCTCAACACATTTAACTTGCAAAAGCAGGCAAAAAGCAGTATGCACATATTTATCTTCTAAACTAATGGTAAAATTTGGGTGGACAGAAATACAACCATCACCACCCTTTTGTTCATCAGAGGCCTTGGTAAGGACACCTCTAGATTGGGCGATGAATGCTTGATCCCATAGACGACACCTAGTATCAATAAGACTACCAAAATATTCTACTCCTATATCATGGGCTAAATGTGGATGGACTATGATATCTACATATGCGAAATAAACATGAAATATCCCTTTTTCTCACCATTGTTTAATATCATCAAGGAGTAAAAATGGAAGATAGACTAGACAGATCCCAGTTCTAGACACTTTAAGATTTAATTTTGATTGTCTTACAAAATGCATTGATTTAGCTACTATGCCTTTTTCAGGATAGAGATTTGAGATCTTGACAGTTGGAAACTTAAAATTCCCTTTTGCATCTACATATTCCTCTTTATCCTCAAAGCAATTATGTATGACAAAAGAGAGAGAGAGAGAGAGAGCTACTTGCATTAATTGATCTTTGACTAGCCATTGTAGAGGGATTTGGAATTAATTGTGTGTTTCGATCCTTTTACTGCTACGTTTTATGACTTACTACTCACCCTTTCACACCTGTTCTTTGGCTTCAACATGGGAATTACAGACTTACTACAGGTCAACAACTACTCACGATCTACTTTGCAAATTTGTGTTCTCCTAGATCGATTTTGGCAGCATAACAACTTGTTTTTTTTGCTTAATTTGGATGCAAGGATGGATGAAAATGGCTATGGATGCGAGGGTTTGGCTATGGAGATGGTGTGAAAGCTTGAGAATGGTTAGGGTTGCTAGAGAATGAGAGAGCTTGGTAGAGAGTGTGGTTGAATGCTTAGGGTTTCAAAAATGGCTAAGTGTTAGTCATGTAGCCAATGAAGATGAAATGAATGGTGGAGATTGAAAGAGGACAAGAGATCAAGGGCCAAGATCCAAAAGTTGACTAAAGGAATTAAAAATTATTTTTTAATGTGCATGAGGATGATATAAGGAATTAAAAATTCCTTAAAAACTTTGGATGAATAAATTGAATTTAAAATTCCATTGGGAAAGGACATGGGGATTATAAATGGAATTAAAAAATTCATGAGATGACCTTGGGAAGACAAAAAAGAATTAAAAATTCCTTGGGCGATGAGAAAGGAATTAAAAATTCCTCAAAAGGACCTTGGGAAGACAAAAATGAATTAAAAATTCCTTGGGGGATGAGAGGAATTAAAAATTCCTCAAAAGGACCTTGGGAAGACAAAAAAAGAATAAAAATTCCTTAGGGGATGGGGATAGTTGACTAAGGAGTTGATTAAACTAGCTAATCAATGATTAGAAGACAATTAGGTGCCTAATCAGGGTTAGGAGCCAACTTGCAAAAGTTGGAGGATGTGACACATCCTAATCATGGATTAGGAATGTGCACACCCCTAATGATGGGATTAGGAGGTGAATTAGGATTAAGTGAAAGTGATGTGACACTTGAGGTAGTAAATTAAATAAATAGAAATTATTTATTTAATTTATGGGATAGAAGGGGTAAGGTAGGATAAGTAGTAAAAATATTTAATTATTTAGTTAAATACCTTAAGGATTTAGAGGACTTTAGGGGTATTAATTAAATAATAGTAATATTACTTAATTAATGCAGATAAGAGGATATTTAGATGAAAAAAGATAAAATTGACCAAGTGTAAGTGGCCAAATTTAGATGTCTACATTTTTCCCTTCTCTGAGATGGTGTTACGAAGTAGCATCATTTCAAAGAAGATTAAAAGATAGCACTAGGAAGAAGATGATTAAATTGGGAAAGATTCCCCAGTCATCAAAGGAGTGACTAGGAAGAATGATGATGGGAGTGAAGAAGAAGATTAGGGATTGAGGATGCCCCCTTGAGAGGACATGTGGGTTCAAGAGAACACGGGTGTGCTCATAGATGAGACGATGAAAGGGTATATGAGGAAGATGATGCAAAGTGATGGATAAGAGAGGATGATAAGCGATAGGAGATTGGAAATCACAAATGGATTTAAGGACAAATGTGATGTTCCCCTAGTCAAGCTACAAGCCAAAATGGATTGATGATGGATGGAGTATTGTTGATGAGGGAACGATATATCTCGAAACAACACAAGGATAGGGAAATATACATCCCGGTGATGATGATGAGAGTGTTTTTGATGAGGGAAGGATACATCCCAAAACAACACAAAAGGAAAGGGAAGGGTGCATCTTGATGATGATGATGAAATTGTTGTTGATGAGGGAAGGATACATCCTGAAACAACACAAAAGAATAGGGAAGGATACATCCTGGTGATGATGATGATGGTTATGATTAGATCAAGTCTTGTAGCAAGGATGATTAGATTATTTGTGCTAGATTGAATGGATGAGGATTGGATGGAGATGTGAGATGGTTGAAATGAATGAAAATGATGGAGGAAAAGATGCTTAGAATACCCAATCTATATTATCCTAAGAAGATTGAAGAGATGATGATATGTTGAGGATGAAGAAAGTGGAGGGATGAAAATAGATAGGATAGATAGATGAGGAGAGTGATGAAGGATGAATGGATAGTAACCAAATCTAGCAGGTTAATTGTTATGTGTTATGTTTCCATGTAATGAGCACTTAATTTGATATAACATGAGATACTATGCACTAGGGTATGAGGAACCAAGGTGACTTTGTATCACATGCATGGGACTAACACAACAAACAAAGAGGCTATCCCAACACCGCAAAGTCATGATGAATTTGGTTAGGCCAGGAATTGGGATAACCACAAGCACAAAGGATGCTCCAATGTAACACAAGATTGCAGGGATCTTGGTGGGTACTACACAAGACAACCAAGAAGACAAAAACAAACAAAAGATCAAGATATGCCCCTATGTATACTAGTCAAAGCACACCATGATATGATGGATCAAGGAGACCTCGATGAGATATGACAGGGAGCTCAAATGATAAAAAATGCCAAAAGTATCAAAAGATCACAATAAATTTCAAATGTCCTTTGCCACATGATCAAAAGGTGGATAGGATTGATGTGGTCTAATGAGGAAGGATGCATCCTATTAAGAGAAAAGATGGAGACTATACTAAGAGATCGACATGACACAGGATATTCGAAATTGGTTGAATCTCATGATATGAGTGGATCTTGTTTATGAAGAACCCACTGGATAGGGAAATTCTCGATGACATGACACAATGACAAGACACAAGACATAAGATTGATACACCCTAAAGACCTAGGGGCTCAGGGGCCAATCAAAGATTAGCCTTGCCTACGTGAAAACACAAAGCTCTCGTAGTTCGATAAAAGACCATGGACAAAAGTGGAAAGAGGACAATGAAGACCAATGATAGAATATAAAGACAGGACAAACAAAAAACCTAGGGGAAAATCAAAAGATCGACCCTACCTATGTGAAAGTGTAGGGGCAACGTAGTTCGACAAAAGACCAAATACAAACGATGGATAAGGGATGATGAGATAACCATGATAAGTGGATAAAATTATGGGACCGAGACAATGAGACAAGATAGACCTATTGGATTGGATAGGATGATGGCGATTGCATGAAGCTCAAGGATGGGATAGTTTTCCAAATCATCAAAAGATGCATTGGGAGAATGACATGATGGAGAGATGAGTGATGAGAAGTGATAGGAGATTGGAAAGATGTGTGAAAGAGGTGGGAGTGATGATAGTGAAATAGATGGCATTGGGTTGCATGGGGGGAGGCCTATAGCCAGATACCAATGACAAGGGATTATGAGATGGGATGAGGATAGAGATGAAGGGATGGATAGATAAAGATAAGAAGATGGAAAGATGCTAGCAAGGATGGATAAAGGGATACATATTTGGATGGGAAAAAGGTTACTAGATGGATAGATAGAAAGACCTAAGGATTTGGAAGATGGAAGGGATGGTGTGGATGGATAGGAAGATAAGAATGGGGAGATGGAGGGGATGCTATGATGGATGAAGGATGTATCCAAGGACTATGTCACAAAGGAAGTATATGTCTCCACTCTAGATATGTCATGTGTGATGAGGCAGGAGGGACAAAAGACAAGTGGATGGAAAGATAAAGGAGATAAATGTAGAAGGATATGATAGGTGGATGAGGGAGGAAAATAGATGCAGATAAGATGCATGGATAAGAAAGGGAGACTGATGGTAGCATGACGGGTGGACAAAGAAGGTAGATGGATGCAGATAAGGAATAGGATAATGTATAGGTGAGGGGAACGTATGCCAAGAGGTGTCCAAAGCATGTATATATGTTTTCCCCTATCTATATCAAGATCAAAATAAGGATGGAGGGATTGGGATAAATGGGATACTAGTGGACTAGGATTAGATGAAGGAATGGGATTGGAGGTAGGACTAAAAAGTAGGTGGAGGATTGGGACATGATGGAGTTGAAGATGGAGTGACATAAGGGGATAAGGATGGTGGATTAGGACAAGGGGATGTGGGTGGTGGATTGTAGTAAGGATATTGGGATAGGGAAGATTGGGACAATGGATTAGGATAGGAGGATGTGGATGGTGGATTGTAGTAGGAGTATTGGGATAGTGGATTAGAATAGGAAGATTGGGATGGTGGATTAGGATAGGAGGACATGGGTGGTGGATTAGGACAAGAGGATACAGGTGGTGGATTGTAATAAGGGTATTGGGATAGCACATTAGGATGGGAAGATTAAGATGGTGGATTAAGATAGGAGGACATGGATGGTGGATTAGGATATGAAGATGTGGCTATTGGATTAGGATAAGAAGGTGTGGATGTAGGATTAGGATATGAAGATGTGGCTATTGGATTAGGATAAGAAGGTGTGGATGTAGGATTAGGATGGGTAGACTAGTAAGGAGGGTTAGGATAGGGGGACATGGATGGGGGATTGTAATAGGAGTATTGGGATGGTAGATTAGGATGGGAAGATTGAGATAGTGGATTAGGATAGGAATATTGGGATGATGGATTAGGATAGGAGGATGTGGATGTTGGATAAGAGAAATATGTAGATGAATAATATGATGAATGTGTGGATGGGGAAGATATTGGATATCCTTTGGCAAAGATAGCATAAGGATCATTATTAGGCATGGATGAAGGCATGATGAGATAGCTTGGATGAGTGATCAGATTTTGGATGGCACTCAAAGAAAGCTTACTCGAAATGATAACATAAAGGGGATCTATGTCATATACCTCTTGATCAACAAGGATCTTGTTATCGTCATCAACGTAATTAGGATTCCCCTTGGCTACTATTTTTGGCTGCAATGGTAAAGGATAAGGATTCATGATGTTAGATTAGATGGATACAGATTGAAAATATGGTAACATATGATTATAAGGAAAGAAAAGGTGATGAAAGGATAAATAGGATGAATTTGAAGAAGATGGAAGAAGGGGATCTTAAGATTTGTTTTGATATCAGAAGATCCTGGATGGCAATGGACTAAAGCTTAAATTGGGATTTAGGTTAAGCTCAGATTGGGATTAGATTAAAGATCAGATTCAGATTGGATTGAAGCTCAGATTAGGATTGGATTAAAGCTCAGACCAATTTCATGGGTTTTAACTAGACAACGTAAGGTGCTAACAATCAGATTTTGTTAGATTTGACAATTTTTAAAAATTGTCAAATTTTGCCATTTTAGGTAATTTCATATGCATATCTTTGAGAGTCCAGTTTTTTCCAAAAAATTATAAAAAATAAGGTAGGAATAATTTTCAACTAACATCCTAAATATGAAACATGAGTTTTGAGTTATTAACAAAAATGACTTTTCAAAAACTGGAAAAAAACACTAAATTGTGATTTTGAGGGTCAAGATGAAAGTTTCAAGCACCAAAAAAATGCTGAAATGGGGGTGAACCAACTTAAGGTTGGTTGGGAATCCACATGCCACCTCATAACACAACCACCCATAAAATTTCAGCCCAAATGGACACCCAAGTCAAAAGTTGTGACCTCCGGAAGTTCCTGCATCAAAATCAAAACCCCTAAAATGAAGTCTAGGTGATTGGGATAAATGAACCGATGAAGGATATGCACTCTAGAGATGTTCTAAGAAGGACCTATGTGATTTGATTGAGGAAATGATGAATTTCAGAAAGTGTTGATGGATGGGGACAATGATGATGGGAAGACAGATGAAGGTTTGTTCTTGGGAAAATTTGCCTATTTGTGAAGGAAAATTCCCCTGTTTAGAGATGGTAAGGAAAATTTGCCTATTTGTAAAGGAAAATTCACCCAAACTGTGGTTGACTCAAGGAATAGGCGAATTTGCAAGGAAAATTCTCCCAAACACTAAGTAAATTCGCCCAAAACCTCACAAATTTTCCCAAACTGATAACAAGTTCACCTAGACAGTAAGCAAATTCGCCCAAACTAGTGACAAATTCACCTAAATAGGGAGAAGATTCACCCAAACCAGGAGAAAACTCACCCAAACAGTTGAAAAGTTCACCCAAACAGCTGCAAGTTCACCCAAACATCTGCAAGGTCACCTAAATAGCTGCAAATTTTCCCAAACACTAAGCAAATATAGCTACAAATTCACCCAAAGGGCTGGGAAACTTGCCTAAACTCAGGGAAATAGGTGGATTTGACTTTTAGGATCACCTAATGTGGTAACAACCTCACCTATTTCTTGAACGGGATGGACAAGGATGGATTCACTTGAAAACAGGATCACCTAATGGGAAAATGAGCTTGTCTAACAAACAAATAGACTTGATGAACATATGAATGGACTCCACAAATAGAAAAATGGACTCACCTAATGGATAAATGGACTCCCCCGACAGATGAATGGATGCCCCTGATGGAGAAATAGATTCCCCTGATGAATGAATGGACTCGACTAAACTTAGACTTTGACAAACGGGGACTTGAACGGAAGATGGGATTGGTTGTTCAAGGAGAAAATTCGCCCAAACTGATGGAAAATTTTCCCAAGTATGTGGAAAATTCACCTATTCTCAGAGATGGGTGAATTTAACAAGTTGAAGGACAAGACAAACAGACAAACTCGGACTGACAGCAAAATCACCCTTTAAGGATCAAATTTTCCCAAAATAGTAGCAAACTTGCCTAAACATTAAGCAATTTCACCTATTCTATGGAGAACGGGCGAATTTTATGGGAAACAATTGAGAAATGACTTAGATGAAAGACATGATCACCCCTGTGGACAACAGGTTCACCCCAAATAGAAGAAAATTCACCCTTGACAAAGGAAAATTCGCCCAAAACAACTAATTGTGGTAAAGGACAAAATTACAAGTAATAGACAGAAGGCAAGGTTGACTCAACTAAAAAGAAATGCATCGGTTTTGCATGAAGAAGACACTTCAAACAACACAATCCTAAAATTAGTGAGAAGGGTTTGGAAAACACAAGCCTCTATCTAGGTTGAACAAGGTGATCTAGGGAGTTCTCGATATATACACAATACGTGAGGCACAACTTGAACACTAGCCCATCACAAGCGTGAGTCAAGAGCCTCAGTGAGGTATTGGAAACTCAGACCAACTCATCACATTTTATGTAGGTACCACCCTAGCTTCAACACTCCGCCAAACACAACGTGACTGGATTGGGGTACAACTTTGGCTCTCCCCCCTTTATATACCCTATCAGTACACGTGGTTGGGATCGTCCCTTGGGGTGATGAAATCCCCAAGCAGGTCTCGCTAAAAGAAGATACTAGACATTTTTAGCTGGTCCCCAGGCTTGCACATAGCGCAAGGGGAGAGCTTAGACATATTAGCACGTCTTAGGTAACACAAATGGACTAGAGTGAACTATAATTTCTCATCACTTAGGATCACCAAATTGTGCAAGAGGATTGGATACGTTAACGGCCCACTCACAAACACAAGTAAAGTAAATTTGACCCTCTAATTAGTTCTACGTGTGCCTAGATTAATATAGAAAAATAACAAACTAACTAACTACAGATCTTGGACCGCTTGTTCTACATCAATACATTAGTAGTTTTTCAACCATCAGTCTTGAACAAATGAGAAACAACTACACAAACATTAGCAAAATGAGGCACACTCACAAACATACAAGTTAATAGGTTAGTACCTAAAAAGAAACCAAAACAAAGTTGAAAACAAAAGGATTAAGTCTCTGTTTTACCTCAAATTCACCTCTGTAAGAGGCAAATTCACCCAAATTAGTAGTAGGTTTGCCTATCTGGGGATAGATTGCAAATTCACCCAAACTTGTTAGATGGGAAAATTTGACACTTTGTAGATTCACCTCTGTTGTTTCAGATTCACCCCTTTAGTTGTAGGTTTTCCTGTTTAAGGTGCAAATTCACTTATTTAGGGTGTAGATATGCATGTTTAGGGTATAGATTCGCCTGTTTAGGGTGTAGATTCACCTGTTTATAAACTTGAACCTGCAAAACTTGAAACAATAGAGAACATGAAAGAACATACCTGTTTGTGGGTCCCACCAGGCATGCCATAAATGTGTGCAACATGTTTTCTAACCCAAAATAATGTAAAACAAAACAAATGCAAATGGAAGAAGAATAAAAAAATAACACCTCAAGATTGGCCTAGTTAAACTTGAATAAAACAAAGATGAAAACAATGATTTTACCTTGCCCAAGTCGATTGGTTGGTTGGCCTTGTTAACTTGTTCGATTGTGTGCTCCTAAATCGATTTTGACAGCATAACGACTTGTTTTTTTGGCTTGATTTGGACGCAAGGATGGATACAAAAGGATATGGATGCAAGGGTTTGGCTATGGAAATGGCGTGAAAGCTTGAGAATGGTTAGGGTTGCTAGAGAATGAGAGAGCTTGGTAGAGAGTGTGGTTGAATGCTTAGGGTTTCAAAAATGGCTAAGTGTTAGTCATGTAGCCAATGGAGATGAAATGAACTATGGAGATTGAAAGAGGACAAGAGATAAAGGGCCAGGATCCAAGATTTGAATAAAGGAATTAAAAATTCCTTTTTAATGTTCATGGGGATGATAAAAGGAATTAAAAATTCCTTAGAAACCTCAGATGAATAAATGGAATTTAAAATTCCATTGGGAAAGGACATGGGGATTGTAAATGGAATTAAAAATTTCATGAGAGGACCTTGGGAAGACAAAAAGGAATTAAACATTCCTTGGGGGATAAGAGAGGAATTACAAATTCCTCAAAAGGACCTTGGGAAGACATAAAGGAATTAAAAATTCCTTGGGGGATGAGAGAGGAATTAAAAATTCCTCAAATAGACCTTGGGAAGACAAAAAAGAATTAAATTTTTTTTGGGGGATGGGGAGAGTTGACTAAGGAGTTGATTAAACTAGCTAATCAATGATTAGAAGACTTGAATGAGGGTTAGGAACGAACTTGCCAAAGTTGGAATGTGGCATCCTAATCATGGATTATGAATGTGCATGATATTTGAATTTAATTGATATGAGATAGAAGGATAGAAGTAAGGTAGGATAAGTAATAAAAATATTTAATTATTTAGTTAATACCTTAGGGATTTAGAGGACTTTAGGGGTATTAATTAAATAATAGTAATATTACTTAATTAATGCCCAAACTCAAGTGGCCAAATTTAGCTACAGTCTTTATCCTATGGTTAGTCCTAAGGAACTGAAGGAGGCAAGTCCATCTATGCTAAGTAGGCCACCTAAAATTGTTAGTTGGTTAGGGCCAAGGGGTGAGACGCTACGTGCTCTTGGGCTTATTGGGTTGAGTTTTTTACAAGCACCCCTTTTCAAGGATTTTCTATGAAGCCAAATGATTGGTTGTTAAGAGGGATTCAAGGGATTTCAATCATAAGAGGGATGGACTTCATGGATAGGAAATGCAAGTAGTATCTTGGTTGGATGTTCATGGTGAGTTGTCTTGGTTGGACGTTGCATGCCTTTGGACTTAGATGGATAGCTTTGATAACTTATCATGTGTCTCATCCAAGTATTATTATGATTAAAATTCCACTTTGTATTATGGATATTGGTAGTTATGTATTTTGTATAGCTTAAATAGATAATGCATTATTATGCACTAATCATATGAATTATATTTCCAATATTATCTAACATAGTTTCTAAACCAAGACTTATCTTGCTTAAAACATTCCTTAACTAATTGTGAATGTCTAGGGAAATCCCAAAAGGGGACATTACATTTTCTGGTAATAACCATTTGTATCTCTCTTGTGGATATTTGGTCTTGCTGGTTAGATTCTTGCTCTTATAAAATTTTCCATTTCTCCAAAATGGTATCAAAGAATTAGTAAACCCTATCTTTTTTAAAGCATATTTTCCACTAGAAAAGAAGCCTCCTCAAGTAGAATGACCTCACTAGCACCAAAACCAAAAATTTATCTTGGATCAATGATAAAAGAATATTGACATGCTAAATAAGAATGTTTCTAAACATTTTTCCACAAAAATAGAAATAAAAATGAGATACTTACAAAAAATTTGTATGTAAACTAATGTTTTCCAAAAATATGATTATATGCAAGTAAATTTGAAATCATATTTTATCATACCCTTTATCTTGATAGTGTTTAAGATGACTTAAATAATTTATAAGATTGTGTGTTACTCTTATGCTTATATATATTATGAAGAAAACATAAATCAATTAAAAAATAGGATGAATGATAAATAATGCTTAGTTAGCTTCAGTAGGGTAATGTAATAGATTAACAAATATGTTTTGCAAGTCTTGTCCTTTCCATTATTAGAACTAAATGTTAGTTTGAGGAGACAATTATTGGTTGATGTATACCTGCAAGGTATTGCCACTTGAATGTATTCTTTGTCATATCATAAGTTTCTTATCATTCTTTTGGTAAGTCCATGATAAAACCAATAGATGAAAGATGAAAAATTATAGGACACTAGATTTATAATGATAAATTTTATTTTTTTCCTCACTTGATACATACCATCAATGTTGAACATGACTCTTGCATTAATTAACTCAAGTATTTTAGTGGATGATAGTACATACAAATTGATTTGGTAATTTTTTGTTCAACCATAAATTAATAATTTTACTTAAAATAATAAATAAAATTTACTAAAGTGATTATGGGTATTCAACTTACATTAAATTGTTGCTTATTTAAAAGGCTGATTGTAGAGAAAACTTTTCTCATGTCTTTAAGAATTTACAAAAAGCATTTTTGATTTATTTCTTCACCTTTCTATCTTTCTAGAATATTTGAAAGATTTAGATTTGGTTGAGTAATAAGAGTTTATATAATTGATTTAATATGTCAAGTATTTGTTAAAATTGTTGATTTTGAATTGAAGTTTAGTAGGTAGTAAAACTTCTCTCATGACCTTATGATTTCCAAATAATCCTTTTTTTTTTATTCGCCTCTTTTATTTTTTTATAGGATATTTTAAATTTTTAAATTTTGTTGAGTAATGCGATTTCTTTAAGTATTTTAAAACTATCATATTTTGTTATGATTTGCTAATTTATTTTAGACAATTTAGTATTGTTGTTAAGAGAGTAGATCGCATTGTGGACTACCAAAATTTTAAGTCTCTAACCTTACAATAGAGATGTAGGTAGAAATCATGTGTCTTTGAAATAACCACCATTAGTTTCATATAGTTACAACCCCAATTAACACATCAATTGTACTTGCATGGTATAATTACATCAAACACAACATATAACAACCAATGTGAATGCAAATCAAATATGGAATATCCCTCTTCTAATCAAATCATATACATCCAAACATAATCTTTGAATTTAACATTATAAGGTTAATAGAAGATGCATAACTATACTAAATATAAATACAAAAATGGAAAAAATAATGATGAAAAATGGAAGGATACTAGTAAGGGGAGGTGTATCAAGGTTTTAGGGAGACTATAAGAAAATTAAGGGATTTGTTAGTAAAACCAAAGAGATACCACTCTAAGCTAGTGTAAAAGTTATGAAAATACTATACAAAAATTAAGATATATCTTGTAAATTTTAATATAGATCCTTGTAAACTTATATGTAAAATTTAATTTATTTCCAAAATATAGAAAAACTTAACATGGAATTACTCTTTCAAAAAATGATGCTCAACCAAATTTCTCAAGTGAGAACTTATTACAAAACTATATAGAGATGATGAAAGATCATAAAGGGGGCCATCGAAAGATGGTATTTTCTAATCAAGATTAGTTTTATGATACATTTTTAATAAACAAAATAAAATGATCAATAATATGACTTTATAAATCCAATTTACATATTTACAAATCAGCCTGACTTTCATAATTTTTTCATTTACTGTCAATCCAAGGAACCATACAGGTCTGCTTAAATCTTTATTGTGTTAAGTACTACCTCATGGTTAGACTCACGAACCTTCCACAATATTCTACCCCTATAATTCATCAAATGAACATTGTATGCCACAATAAGGTTTGAGTAATGAAGATTATTTTGATGCATGTCAAAGTCCTCAAACATTGAGACACCAAACTTCTTAATTGGGTACCTTCTAAGCCATGTTCTAGTAACAACATGAACATGGCTCGAATCTTTCTTTTTCAATATTATACCCCTAGAATTCATCAAATGAACATTGTATACCACATCAAGGTTTGAGTAATAAAGATTCTTTCGATGCATGTCAAAGTCCTCAAACATTGAGACACCAAACTTCTCAATTGGATATCTTCTAAGCCATGTTCTAGTAACAACTATTGATCTGTAGGATATTAGATATTTTCTCCATATATTTAATGGCGGCCTCTAATTTATCTTAGGCCTCAACACAATGACACAAGTAATAATTTGTTCCCTCTTCATTATCTTCATAAGTAATAACTGCATAAACATGCCCAACATCATTGATATGTGCATCCAATTAGATTAGTTTAGTCAACATTACAAAAATACTATAAAGTAAGATAAAATTAGGAATTTCTTACACTATGCAAGTAAATATATTACTTGGTTGAACTAGATTTAATACATGATAAAATTCAACTAATGATTCCATCTCTATGATTTGTAGTGCCGTCAGGAGTTGATATGTCTCAAGTGGCCTTAGACTTCTTAAGCACCATTCATCAACCCAATCCTTTGACTCAAACTCATTCCAAGCTTGATGTGTACATGAAGAACAAAATCATACCATATTTCATGTATGAATACTCCATAACACCACATTAGAGATTCTGAAAGAGTGTAGTTCACTTGATCCCATCAATATACAACAATCCTCATATTTTGCAATATTAGTATCATCTACCAACCAAAAAAATTCACAAATTGTAGACTTACCTTCATTACCTAGACCCATTGTAGCATTACAACATTCAAAAATATATTTAACACCTGTCAACTTTGCATTGTCTTTGTACTTCAACTCTTCTCAAGCAAATGATCCTTTAATAAATACTCTTACACCACATGCTCCCCCTTTCCATGCCTTGCCTCAAAAAATTCCACATATGTTAAACACCTATAATATTATGCATTTTACTCAACCAATAGAACATCCACAAGTTCTTCAATTTTGATGCACAATTATCTAACCATATGATATATTGACAAAAAATATGCCCCTTCTAGCCAAATCACGGTAGAACATTTGAAAGAAGCCTTGCACAAACTCTGTAGAATGTGTGTGATCATCATTGATATAAAAATGATACTCCCTTAAGATCTTTCTATCATCCTCTATATTGTCACCTGCATGAATGAATGTTATATGCACAAATATTGTAACCTACATGGAGTTGTAATGCTATGATTGCACCTCATTTTGTGGCTGTAGAGTGTAGTTTTCTGTGAAGCTGACAATTGAAATAATGGTATCAAGTGGAAATGTGTCCTTTTATAACTTTAATTGCAAGTCCAGTAATCAAGCTCTATGGGTATGCCTTCCATAATCATACACTATAGTCTCTCAAAAAATAGACATAAACTAATACAACATAATCTTTTCATTGACCAAATCGCATCTTTTTTCTTCTTTATCATCTTTTAGATTGTAGGCCACTATCTTATATTTTCCAAATTCCACTAGTTCATTTCCAATTGCATGTGTACTATCCATATGTTCACAAATTGGAAAATGTTGCAAGCCACCACAATGAACACACGTGCCATCCAAGCAAAGTTCTTGTAAAAAGTTGACCATATAATATTTCACATAAAATGCTAGATATGAAATCCCTTGAAGATCTAGGTGGAGCCCTTATGTTACATTCTTACAAAATATTGTTAGTATACAAATGTACTCATATATCAATAAATATTATAATGATTAAAAAATTCAATAAGTACTCTACAACAAGAAGTTGTGCATGTGTGATTTATTTTGACATAAAAAGGCTTTACCATTTCAAATTTTCTTTGACTAATTTTAATTTGAAGATACATCTCTTGAAATTTGACAAAAAAATAGTGCTTGAGTCATATCTAAAAAGTGCTTTAGATGTGGATCACGGATTTGACCCAATCCTCTTTCTTAAAATATATCTTTTTAGATTGGGAGAGACCCTTATGTTATTCTTCCAAAATTATTTAATTAGGGATCTCAAGGCCTCAAAAATTGATTTATCTTTCTACAATAGTCTACATGAGACTGCCATAATTCATTGTTGTTTGGATCCTCCACTCTTTGTTTCCTTACCATGGATCTCATTAGAGATGATCTACTTATTTTCAATGCTTTACTTGTCTTTGTAATGAAGCGATATTTCTTGTTTGATTTCTTACCATTATTGATGCCATGACATGCTGAATGATATGATGATCTTTCGTGCATGAGGTAGAACTCACACTCTCATATGCACTCATTATATTCTTTACAATATATTTCTCACTTGAATCATCTGATGTTTTTAGCCCAAGAATCTTCATGATGAGCCTAAATTTTAGTTGCCTCATCATTTTAACAAGTAGTTGAAATATTTTGGTCTCATTTAACTTCTCAAAAAATAATCTCCAATACCTCTTAGCATATCTTTGAAAAGTATGCTTTGGGATCTTATCAACAATTAGTTTCAAAATATTAGCATCAATATCAATCAAATACTTATGCTTTCTATACAAAACTCTAGGAGGTTTTCTCAAAGGTAGAGTCACCTCAACATTAGGAATGTCAACAATATTTGGGATAGATGGTGTACCTTCAACTAGAGAGGAAAATGATGACATACCTTGAAATTGAGATTTAAAAGATGGTTTACCTTCAGCTTGAGATGTGGAAGATTGAGTGTCTCCAACTTGAGATATGAATGTTGTTCTTTCAACATGAGATGTCATAGATGGTGTGCCTTCAACTTGACTTGTGGTAGATGGCGTGGCCCCAACTTCGGGATTCAAATGTCCCTTTGCATGAAGGTTTTGCATCTATTTCCTTTGTGTTTCCAATTCCAAATCTCTTACATTGCATGGGTGTTTCATGTTCCTATCGAATAGGCATATCTTCTTCTATGGTGTTCAATTTCCTTCATGAAGTTGCCTCATTCTTTCTCTTTTCTTTGTATTCTCAACTTCATGCTCATTCATTGTTAGAGTATTTGGTCATTTCCTTGGCATGATGATGAATTATACATGTATGCACCCTTAAGCAAGGTTGAATAAATTTAAGTAATGTTCACATTTCATTACATTATCATTCAAAATTGGAAATCATAAATTCAAGTAAAAAAATACAAAAAGAGCAAAATAAAATGCAAATGAGTATAATTAAAACATGTGAGAAGGTGAAAAGAACAAAATGTACATAAAGACAAATATAATGAACCTTAAAATTTGAGATTTGATATTACAATTTGTAAATTATTTTATAATGTTCTTTCATTTTTTGCTTCAAACTCCTAATTTTTTTGACTTTTTACGCAACTTCCTTTGAATTTAATGTTGAATTCCATGTAAATATAATACCATTAGTAAAAATTATGAAAAGAATGAGTCTATATTCTCAAATTTAAATAGAAAAAACTTATAATAAACATTTTAATTCTATAAACATGAAAATATTACCTCATATAATCAAATTTGATCTTAGAAAAACTTCAAATTTCCATATTCTACATTGTCAAACTAAAAAATGGTGGTGGAAGGGTGATGGAATATACAAAATATGCTTGTGGAAGATGTCAACACCGTGAAAAATAATATCTTTATCAGATAATATGCAAAAAACCATACAAAATCATAGAATGTGGGCCTAAAACACGGGTCACATGCCTCTTTTTACTATTTTTAGTATAGGTTATATGATGCTCACCAAATTTGTGGAGTGCCAACTAACCTTTATTGAGATTTTTGAATCTGAAAATTTCCCTTTTATGCAAGGATGAGGGTCTTGATTAAACAACACTTTGGGGAGAAAGATTAAAAATAGCAAATAAACTCCTAAATGCAATCTATAAAGTGCATCTAATAGATTAACCTCAATTATGATAAAACCAAAAATTAAAATGCAGATCTGAGAATGGGAAAATGATGTATACTAGTCATCAAAAGTTATTTTTCAAAGCTAATTGAGGACTCATTCACCCTATGGAAAATGGGTCCTAGCTAGGGCTCTGCAAAAATGGTTTCTAGGTTCTCTTCTTTTGTGTCTGCACTCTCAGATCCCCAATTTTCACAGTCGTACATCTAGAAATAACTCTTGTAGATGAGTTTACGTGAAATTGCAAGAATGATGATAACAAATGCAACTTTGACAACTTTTCATTTTTTCTCTTCAAGAGATATTCCACCTAAAATCTATAAATAAACATCAAGAGGGAAAAATATTTTGTTTCTGGTGAATGGGAGTTTACCTTGGTCAAACCTCATTTTGGTAATTAAGCCTTGTAATGAGATGAAATAGCATGAAAGGAATTTGGTGAATGAACAAGCCTATGCCGCAACTCACCAAACCCTTGTTTGAACCTTGGAATATGGATTTTCAACTTACATGAAATGGATTCAATGGATGTGGATCTTGATCTTGAAACAATGCCTTTGAATGCATGAATGGATCTTGAACAATACATCAACATAAAAGCTCAAATAACATGCATGATATAAGAAGACTTTGACATGATAATAGAATCTTGATTGCTGCAATAATATTTAGTAAATCTACTCTTGAATGCCTTGAAAATTCTCTTGAAATGCTCTTGATAATGCTCACTTGAATGCTCTAGGTGCTCATGAAAATTTTCTAGGATGTTCAACATAGTGAAATGACCTCTTATTTATACATATGTTAACATTAATTATCAAAATTCAAAAAAAACAAGCTAACATGTGAATATACATTTGAAATCATTGAAATACCACTAAAAACATAATTTAAATTAGGGTCTTAGGTCACTTACCTAGGACACACATTCTTCAATGATAAATGTTATGTTAAGGAATTTATGAATGTTGAGGATTCCTCTTTGGAAATCGTAATTAATTGGGCTTGGATTTGAACTAAAGGGGCTAATTAAAGAAAATTAACCTCAATTAATTAATAAATCCCTAGATAAGTGTGAAAGTATAAAGATACACCTTACAACACCATAAATAAGGCACAATTAAGTCCATTTTAATTAATAAGGCCCTAAACTTAATGTGAATATGGAAAATACATATTACAAAACTAAATTAAGGCATAATTTGGTTCATTTTATTTAATATTTATCCCCAAATTAAGTGTGAAAAGGGGATACTTTTTCCTACACTACAAACGATAACCTCAATTATAAACTGAATACCTTAAACCCTACACCACAACCCTAGATACCTTATACCATCAACCCTAAACCCTACACCCTCGACCTATACCCTCAAACATACTTCCAATACCCTCAACCCTATAATCAATACCCTTAACCCTAAACCATAGACCCTAAGCCCTAAAACCTAAAACCTATACTAATACCCTTGACCCTATAACCCTATATGCTAAAACCTCAACCCTATACCTTATACCTTATACCTTCAACCATAAAGCCAATATCTTAAAACCTAAACACTATAAAACCCTGAATCCTATACCCTATGTAACTAAACCCTATACCAATACACTAAATGATAAACCCTAACCCCTATACTCTATAATGTACCCTCAAACTTGTACCATCAATCTTATACCCTAAACCCTAAACCCTATAACCTATGCACCCTAAACCTTGTACCATCAATCTTGTACCATAAACCCTAATATCCTATACCATAAATCTATACCCTATGTATCCTAAACCTTGTACCATAAATCTTGTACCCTAAACCCTATATCAATACCCTAAACCCTATACCCTATACCCTATATCCTAGACCTTATATCCTATACCTAGATGGGGAGAGAGAGGGGTGAAATAGATAGAGGGGGATAAAGAGAATTTTGATGAAGGTTGAAGCTTGAGGTAGTCTTCTTTGGCATGAATGAGGTAGCTTCTATCACTCCTCATATGGCATGTATATCATCACAATATCACAAGATTGTGGAACTAACTCATGAAATGTTAAACACCATAGATAATTTTGTCACTATTTTTGAGGTATTGCTTCAAGATCATCTTCCTATTTTTGAGGTTATGGGCTCAGGGTTCACAAAATAATATACCGAGGTTCTCATAGGGTAAAAAAAAGATTTTTTAAAATACTACTATTGAATCTCCTCTTTTCACAAGTATTGAAAGTAATAATGAAGTTCCTCAAAGTGAGGCATATCTTATCAAATGACAAGAAGTACACTTAGATTTAGTGAGAAAAGAAAGAAAAGGGAGAGAAATTTAGCCCAAATCTTAACTTAAATTTTGAATTGGAGTAAGAGCATCTTGAAATTCATATAATTAGAGTTAGTTTTCATAGCAACTCTTATAATACCAATGGAAAGGATAATGGGTTTTAGGGACCAACAAAAATGTTGGAAGTCCTAAAAATAACAACCTTTTCCATAATGGATGGCTTGAAGCAGAAGATTGCAAAGTACCCTACAGACTATAAAGGGTGGATTAAATGCTATTAACAATGAAATTATTGGTAATTCTACTTTATTGACTATAGATATTAGAAATAAAGGGAGTAGGATTTCTGATGATCATGCAATTTGTCCTTACCTTCACAGTTTCTCCAAGTTATGGTGTCTAGAAAATAGCGAGAAAGAACTTGAAAGGTGTGAATCTCATTTTTCTTCCAAAGAACTTGATAAGTTAAGTCCAATTTTATTTAAGACCCACTCAAGGAAAACTATTTTTCACACTAAATAGACAAGTTTGGCCCCATGTGATCACCATATATGTAAGGATCAAGTCCTAAAAAAATCTCACAAAAATAAATAATAACTCATTATCTCAAAAAAATAGAATAAAATGAAACAATTTCATCAAATAAATAAATTTCATAACACATGGACTCATATGTGTAGTGCATAATCTAGGTAAAATCACATACTATATGATATACAAAAGTACAACTCTAGCTCTCATGCCATGAAGTCAAATAATTACACAATCTAGAAGTATAAATACAATCAATTCAACATGATAATGATGTCATGACACAAAAAATGCAATATTTGACTACCATTGGCCTTCACAGTCATCCATAAGTCAAGAGATGAGAACATGATTGCTGCAATAAATCATTCATAAATCTTCTCTTGAATTCCTTAGATAATAGTCTTTTCTCTTGTGAAACTTGCACTTGAAATCTAGACTGCTTCCCTTGAAAATTCTAGGATTTTCAAATGATAAAATAACCTTTATAGGTATGTATCCTTAATTTCTCGAAAATTAACATTATAAGCTGACATTGAAATTTGAATTTAGGAACATTAAAATACCACCAAAAACATAATTTAAATTTAGGTTCAAAGGCCAAGGGAGGACCCATTTTCCCATGGGTGAATGGGTCCCAAGCACCTATTCCTAGAACACACATTGCTCAAGGTAAAGTGTTATGTATTGGCATTAATTATTGTCTGGTTTCCCCTTCGAAAAATGTAATTTCTTAGGCTTGTAGATGTGAAATAGGGCTTATTAAGGAATAATTAAGTCCATTTAATTAAGAGGGCCTAAAAATAGTGTGAAAATGTAAAGGATTACATTTTCCTACATTATTTTTAGCCTCCACTTTAGTGAGAGGATGACCTGACATCAAAATCACACTAAAGTAGACAATCAAGAGAGGTCTAATTGTACAATCATTGGAAAGTTAAGATGAAAAAGGTCAAAGAGGATGATCAAGCCCCCAAGATCTAAGATCTCAAGAGAAGCCAAAAAGGCACAAAGAGACACATAAATCTATTAAATATGTAGAAACAATGACAAGATAATTAATCATACAATGTCAAAAACTCAAAAGAAAGAAAAAATAAAAAAGGGGTGGATCAAACCTCGATTGGTTTTCCAACTTGATGTGGATCAAGCCTTAGTTTTTTGTCCAAAAATATTTACAAGTGAAGTCCACTATCCACTATGCAAACAATAATGCACTCACATGGGCTAGTGAAATATGTTGTCTACTAGTTGAGCCCTAGGAAGAGGCAATGATAGAGTCTATTAGGCTCCCATCAAACTAGCCATACCAAATTTATACCTCGTGATAACTTTGATAAGGCACCACACAATATGAACTTCGAGCTTCATAAGGCTCAGTAAGTTGTGTTATGCTAAGTACTTATGAACAAACATGGCCGTACTAGAAAGCAAGGTGTGCTAGCCATGAAAAAGGGTGTAAATTCAAGCTTCACAAGGCTAGCAAGCTGTGTTATGCTAGGAACTCATGAAAAAACATGAAAATAAGATATTCAAAGTGGTTTTTCATAGATCATGAAAGGTCTCCTCTTAGGGAACATCATGCCTAATGTATCCAAGAGAGGACAAGTTGAGGATAAAAGATTCACAACTTAGGGAATGCAATCTATAGCATCACCACTAAGAGGAATGTCATATGCTTAGAAAGGTCACAATATGGAAGGACATCAAACCCAACGACACCACCAAAAAGAAGACACATCACATGAAATAAGAAGACCACACTATGAAACATAAGTCATAGTAAAAAATGATAATGCCAATGTATGCCCCCACTTAAAAGGAGTTACCCCCAAATGAAATCCAAAAAAATTGAGGGATATAAAGATTTGGGTTCAACATATGTCTTTGCTACAATATTATTATGGAGCTCAAAAATGTCATCATTCCCAAAATACTCATAGAACTGGAAGAATGACACATAGAGAGAAAAAATAAAGAAAATATTTTGGGTCAACATGGAAGAGACTTAAATGTATCAATGCCTTGCATCATCCCCAAAAGGAAAACACAAGACACAAGAAAAGATACATGTTTATAACATATAGAAGAGTGTAGATACAAATAGAGGAATGGACATAACGACATATCAAATAGAACGATATGGGGGATCACATTACATGCATGCAATCACACAAAGAGAACATGAAAATAAAATAAAGAAAACACTAGTAGAGCACATGTGAGTCAACCTATAGCAAGTCATCCACATCCCGATCCTTTTCATCATATGCAGAAGGTAGATAACTAGCCAAAGGGACAATAACATGTGTTGTACTAGGAACATCACTAGGTTCAACACGTGGTGAGTCACTCATTTTAGGAAGATCATCACAGTTGATATTATCTAAGATCATGAAAGAGGAAAAATAATGAATTCAATCTATTATGTGCTTCCTTATCAATCTTATCAGTCTCATCATCATCATTCAAGTTAATCACAATAGAAAGTCTAATGATAATATCCATTGAAAGTTCTTGTTCTTGTTGTGGTCAATATTTGGAGATTTTTTGTTGCAGAAAAGGTGGAGAATCATCATGCATTGCTTGATTTATTGTTTGATATTGAGTTTTTGATTCATGTTTTTCTTATATTAGATGAACAATAGCACGACATCTATGCCTACACTCTCTAGCATTTCAGTTTTTTTTTTTTTAAAGTTGTGATTGTGTAGGAGCGGGTTTATCAACCATAGGTTTCTTTTCTTCTTGCAATGGAGGAACAAAAGGAACCATGAGATGTTGTTTAACCACTTTCTCTTTAACTTTATAAACTTGTTTGACTTTAGGAGGATCAATGGGACTTATTTGGTTATCTTGTGGTCTCTTATAAGAAATAGGTGGAGGATTTGTTATAGGTTGGTCTTGGTTTCTTGGAAGGGCTTTTGGTTCAATCATGGGTTGAGGCATATTGCTAAGTGATAATTATGCTATGTACTTTTCCTTAAAATTTTGATAATATTTTAAAAAGAAGTCTTCAGGGGATCTAATAGGTTCTATGAGTTCAAGCCAAAATAAATCCAATGAGGAATTCCCACGACAAGACACTGGATTAAAGCCACTATGGTGCACAATAAATATCTCTTTTCCAAATGGAAACTTTAAGCATTTATGCACTACCTACGAGATGAATTTCATGGAGTGAAGCCATGGGTAGCCTAAATTCACACAAAATTGATCAAATGTCGAGATGATGGAGAATGATATATTCAATCCTTTCGGTCCAACTTGTAAAGGAAGAGTTATCAAACCTATCGTAGGGAAAGAAAAACCATTATGTGTTTTGATCCATTCTTTTGGTTGTTCATAAGTATCTTGATACAACTAATGAACAAACGATAATTCTTCAGTTATCACATTCTCTACATAGATGAGATAAATTAATATTCCATTAGTAGGATTTTCATTGATTCTTTTGGTAATGTAAAGGACCAATGGGTGCATGTTTAAGTATTTCATTTTGTGAGAAAGCAATGTCAAGGGGCATATTGGTTAGGCCCTTACGAGGCTGAAATTCAATGAAGTTGACCATAGGGTTTATAGGATACTTTTTCATATGACAATCAATGATGTATGAGAGGCTACACAAAATTTCTATTCTTTGTTTATATTTAAGCATTTTCCTCATGTTATCTATGATAGGAATCACGGTACTGACAATGTATTTAGAAATCACAAAGTTTTGAAATTTGTCTAATTCTTCATCCATTTTTCTTAGGTTCTCTTGAGGGACATTAGCAACCATTGATTCAACATTAGTAACATTAGTATTTTGTAAAGAGGTCATAGGAAATGAAGTTTCAAGGGTATGATCCATACTAGGTTGACTAGTATCAACACTATGAGTGAAAGAGTTAGAAAACCCAAGATCCACAATGAGTGATGTATTACGGGGTGACAAGTCTCGAACTATGTCTCATGAAAGTATTGGTAATTGGACACTAGGTTGTGAAGCTCATACAAGTTTCACCAAACCTAAGGTGCACCCAAAATAGAGAATAGGAAAAAAATGATCAACAATAGGAAGTGTAATGCAAAGAGATAGCAATTTTTAGATTTTAAATAAGATAATTTTTTGACTATACTATCTGAAAACTTAAAAATGATGTCTTGTAGTTCCAATTTTGATTGTGAAATGCACTTGAATTGATCAATTGACCTTAATGTGAATAAATGCAGAAAACATAATTTTTTGGAAAATGAAATAGGAACCTGAATACAAAAACATAAAATGCAGAAAAAGGGTTTTCAATACCCAAAAATTTAGAAACAAGCCTGATCAAGAACTCATTTTCCCATGGATGAATGGGTCTTGTGTCAGGTTTGAAAAATTAAATTATAGATTTTTGAGTTGATGTTTATGCTTTTAGATTTTGGTTGTAAATAGGTAGTTACTGTTTTAGATTTCTAGTAAATTAGATCTAAATGAAAATGCTAAATGATGCTAAATGACAAGCAGAAAGACCTAATTTAAGATGCGATTTTGATTCAATTTTCTAATTTAAGTGACTAATTATGCAATGCTAGATATAAACACTCTACAAAAGGGAAATAATTTTTTGAATTTTTTAGATTTTAAAGAATGCAAAAAATGAAAACCTAAAACCTTAAATGAGATGCAAACTAATGCAAGTAAAAAACCTAAATGATATGCATATCAATGCAATGCAATAAAAAATAATACAAATCTTAGATCTAGGGTTTGAATGGACTCCAAATTCAGAAGGTTTATAGTGCAAGATTGTTTGGTCCACCAAAATGAAACAAGAAAAAATAGGGTTTGGATGTAATGGAAATGTGATGGAAAGGGGGGTTCACCAAATATGGACCTATTTTCCTTTATTTCATTAGGAAATGAGATTTGCATAAAGAATTGACTTACAACCCTTGGGTGAGTCAACTCAATGAGAGAATCTATTGATTTCCTTATGATAGAGGACATGGGTATTAGCTCGAACAACACTTTTGGGAGAAATAATAAAAATAGAAAATCTACTCAATTAGGCTCATTCAAACTTGAAACAAAAATTTTAAGCTCAATACTAACAAAAAAACAAATTTTTTGCAAATTTGAGAAGAGTTAGACACTGTGTACCAGTCACCAAAAGGAATTTTTGGGAGGAAAACTAGAACTCATTTGCCCATGGGTGAATGGGTTTCTACTCAAGGATTTCAAACAACTTTTGGGAGCCTTTGATGTGAATTTGTAGCTTCTATTTAATTTGAGTTGCAGTGTTGGAAAGTAAAAAATTAGATATGTAGGTGAGTTTTTGGGAATTGATGAAAACTTTAATAACTTTTTCCAACTTTGACAACATTTCCAATCTTTCTCTTCAAGAGATATTGAATCCTTCTTCAACCTAAAATATGCAACACAAATAGAAGAGGGAAAAATTGTTTATTTTTGGTGAATGTGGGTTTGCCTTGGTCAAACCCCATTTGGGTAATTAAACCTTGAATTGAAATAATAAAATATGAAAGGAATGATGAATGAACACTTGTGCTATGTTGCAACTCACTGAACCCTTGGAATGTTGAAATCTTCGTGTTGATCTTGCATGAAATAGCTTCAACAGATGTGGATCTTGATACTTGAAATATGACTTGAATGTTTGCTTTGATCTTTGAAACCTACATCACAATGCTAGTTCCAAAAATATGCATGATTGAAAATGACTTTGACATGATGCTTGAGATCTTCATTGCTGAAATAAATCAATAATAAATATACTCTTGAATGCTTTTGATCATAGTCTTTTCTCTTGTGAAACTTCCACTTGAAATTTAGATTGCTTCCCTTGAAAATTCTAGGATTTGAATGATAAAATAACATTGTATTTATAGATATGTATCCTTAATTTCCCAAAAATTAAAAATTACAAGTCGATATTGAAATTTGAATTTAGGGACATTAAGATACCACCAAAAACATAATTTAAATTTAGGTTTAAAGGCCTAGGGAGGACCAATTTTCCCTTGCCTAGGCACCTATTCTTGAAACACACATTCCTCAAGGTAAAGTGTTATGTGTTGACATTAATTATTATTAGGTTTCCCCTTTAGAAAATGTAATTTATTAGGCTTGTAGATGTAAAATAGGTCTTATTAAGGCATAATCAAGTCTAATTTAATTAAGAGGGCCCAAACAAAGTGTGAAAATGTAAAGGAGTACATTTTCCTACACTACAAAAACATATAAATAAATTTTCTAGGCAACTTTCATCTATTTCAATGAATACATGGCTTTGGCCAAAGAACTGGAAGTAATTGGTACATCCCAAAAAGAGGATCAAACTTCTCTGTTAGTCCATATTTGACACCCTATCTCGAAAGGTAAACCTAATCACACATGGAAGACAACAACATGCATAATAATAAAAAGTAAATAAATACTCTTTTTCCTTTCATGCAAATGATAGTAAATAAATAATTGTCATGCATTTCACTATTTTTTTTCATGCAACTAGTTATAAACATGCAAATTGATCTTTAATGATATTTTCCAACTTCACAGAATATTAATGCACATGCAATACTATTTTCTATTTCATGTAATATTTAAAGTAAATGTATTACTAACTATTTTTCAATGTCATGCAGGTTGAATCATAAGAAATTAGTTCATAATCATATGACATATATTCACACCATCATATTTACATGGTTATATGTATATATATAACTATAACTATACTTTTGATTGGAAATACAAGAATCAAATTCGTAACAATTAGATACTAGTTTCAATTTTACAATAGATTCATCCTAGTAGAAATAAATTGTTTACTATTGTCAACTTAATGACAAGTACACTATAATTATATATTATAGTTTATATATTATACACTTTTATCTTTTTTTTTTAAAAGAATACTTGGTTTGTTTACTTGTAAAGAATACAAAATTTACTAGAGACAATAACTCTAAATTTCTAGCAAATAATTTTATATAGATTTAAAAGAAATTTTATAGAAGAAAAATTATCATAATATCCTAGTAGAATGGAGTCAACATATAATAAGATATTTAACCACTTCATGCATATGTGGACTGATGGTTGAATTTAATCTAAATCATTCTAATGCAAATATGATTAATATCAAAAAAGACATCTAGATGAATACATATAAGTGAAGTATAAATGTATACACCTAAAAATTGTCTGAATAATCTAATTAATTAAATATGATTTATTTGATTAATTAACCTTTAATTCCTCTACTATTAAATAAATAGAAATATTTATTTATATAGTTCACTTCTAATTCTTCTATCTTTATCATATTATTTAATCTTAATTAAATAAACAAATTTAATACTTTATTTTATTTAATTATCGATTTCTTCTATAATTATCTTCCATCTTAATCACACCATTTCATCAAAATTAAATAAACAAGTTTCATACTTTGTTTTATTTAATTATCATATTTTCTTCCATATTTATTTAATAAACATAGACTTCTATAGTTTCTATTTTATTAAATTAAATATCTTCTTTTCCTAAATTGAATAAATCTAAAATATTCGATTGAAATATATTCTACAACTAATCATATCCACCTACCAAATTAGATATGAAACATTGTCTAATTTAATTCATCTCAACCTACACGGGAAAATTTGGAGACAAATTAGAGATAAATTTGCAGGTGAACTTCTTCATCTTCTTCCATTGATTCTTCCTATCCTCTGGTTGAATGTTTTTGTGGGGAGGAACAATCTCCATAATTAGCTTAGGCTTCTTCATCCTTCACCATTCAATTCTTCAGATCAAATCTAGACCTTTGCATTACTTCCCCTTCACAAATATGCTACCAGGAATCTATAAATACAACCTCTGTCGACAGGAAAAGGATCCCAAATTTGAGCAATCTTACTCTGCAGAAATAACATTAGAGAAATCAAGCATCTTAGCAATAAGAAATTATCATTTAGCAATAGAAACAGAAAGCATTTTAGAATAGAATCAATATCATGGTTGCATCATAGTTTACTATAACTTTCTTTTATCAAGTTTCATGTCAATTTAGATTATAGTAGTTTCATCATTATCATTTAGGCACCACCATATAGGATTAGATTATTGCATTCAGTAGCATCTCATTCTCTAGATTGGCATTTTAATAGACACAATGTTTACCAAATTTGAGAGCCCTATGACTTAATAAATCTTTGGAGATAGAGAGCAATATGACGCTTTCAATGGATTCTTGCTTTAAATTAGTTTAATTGTTATTTGAATCTTTGATATAATGTCTTATTGATTGTGTTGATTATCATTTACTCACATTTTACTCACACATAAATTGGCGCCCACCGTGGGGCACAAAAATCTCATTTTTAACATCTTTTTTTGAAAAGTACACTTGCAGAGGCTTCTAAAGTGTTCTCTTTTAGCACGATCAAGTGATTTTACAACACATACAACATATATTTTAGCGCATCCAAGAACTATTCTGACACATCCACCAAATACTTTAGCACATCCGATGATTGTTCTGGCGCATCGAATTTTTTTTTCATTAGTCAGGGAGTTTTAATTCGGCACATCGACCTATTCTTTTAGCATATCAATCAATTTATTTAGCACATGTATAGATCCATTATTTTAACGGATTGACATGTTGTTTTGGTGCATCTAACCATTGTTGTGGCACATCTAATTACTTTTGCAAAATTTTTAAAAATTTGAAGTCTAATCATTGTTTTTTGTGTTCCAAGTGTGAAATATGCTTGTCAAAGACAGTTGTTGGAAAACATATGCCGGTCAAAGAAAAAATTCTCATAAATTACTAATGATGCTTGCAAGGATTTATTTCAATTATTGTTTTTCCTTTGTTTAAAATAGTGCATCTAGATTAAGTAAAGAATTAATTGAACACCTTGTCTACTGTGGTTGAAGTGATAGGCCTATGCTCTCCCCTTCACTAGGTGATCAGAATACTAGACTCACTTTTTATGCTTTTTAAATCCTTTAGAAGGCCTGCTGTAGTGGGAAAAAGTACTCACCCTACGGGAACGACCTAAGTGGGAACAACCAAAGCCAGGTTTTCCAACCCACTATAATCAAAAGTGAATTTATAGAAACCCACAATTCAATGGAAGTGTGCAAGATAACCATCCCCAAAATATTTGTTCTAAAGATTGGGAGGTCTCTTGAGGGAGTTTATAATTTTCCACTTCGAATGGATATCCTGTATACAAACTTTAGTGTAGAATCCAACTGTGTTAGTTTCCAAACACTTTTTATATCATGGTGCAAAGGGAGGGAAGAATTTTCCCCCAAGACACTCACCATATAACTATCAAAGACCCTAGCCAAAAGTGGAGGATTCGACTTTGGTTAAGACTTGGGAAAGGAAAAGACACAGGCACCCTCTAAGGGATGGCAGGGTTGTGTGAGTTGAAATAGTTGCAAACTATGGGTTGTGATATACTATGTGACCTACTTGAGATAGAAAAGTGCTCGAACTATTTGTATTTGTGTCAAAACCTATGGAAAATGAAAGAATCAGACCAAATTCTAGAACACTCACTACATGTTTAATACATAGATTTATGAAACAACTGTTTACAATCTGGCTTATGTGTGTGAAGTTAGATCTTTCAAGGTTATCATCCAATTAGATCAAAAAATTCAGAGATTTACCAACAAAATACCCTGTCAAAATGTTCATGGTTTAGAAAATTACACCCTGAAATCAATCCTTTTACTGAGAAAAACCAGAACAAATGGATAAAACTGTGAATGTACTGACAACTTCCAATTTAGCCCATAAATAATTTTTTTTAGTGCATCCACCTAGTCTTGTAGCACATTTGTTGTCCAAAGAGCGCATACAACAACTGTTTTAGTGCATCTGCCTTATCTTATAACACATCTGCAAGGTTTGTCACCATAATTTATTAGTATCTTGGTGCATCCATAGTCTATTTTAGTGCATATACCCTGTTTGACAACACATTCACCATATATTTTAGCACATACAGTCTATTTTAGCGCATCTGCCCTCTGTTATAGCACATCCATAGAACAAGAAAACATAGAGATATTTGAAACCCCTATCAAACAATTGACATTAGAACTCGAGTTTTTGATAGAACATAAATATTTTCATAGTCCAAACAATGTCTTAAACTTGGGAAAAATAGGACCTTACAAGCCAAAATTTATCAAATCAAACCAAAATCTTGCAACCTTAAAGTGTCTAAATCAAACACAAATTCTGGATTATTACGTTAAGTTTCTTTATCAAGATTTTGTCATCCTACAATCACGAAATGAAAAAAAAAATCAAATTTTTAACTTAGTCTCATCAATATAACTTATCATTTTATTCAACTTAAGTTAATACCATTGACACTAATCCAAGCAAAAATATTAAAGTTTAGTAAAGATAACAAACACTTGTACATGCAAATTTTGACTAGGTTACAAAGACAAAAACTTAGAGAAACGGAAATTGAAACACCAAACACCATGGCTAAAGAAAACCCCTTTCACAGATTCCACCAAAATGATGCAAATGAAATAACCCAAGAGGGCATTCAAACAACACAACAAGATCCCAATTTCCATAAATTTATGGGCAAAGTCTTAGAACAAGATATGGAAAAATACCTTTTGATGCTAGTTGAACTAGGTGCAAAACTTCTAAAAGATTTTGATATCAATCGATTAAAAGAAGCACCTGTCAAAATGGATACTAAACCCCAAAACATAGATCAAGTGGTTGCCCTAACACATCAAATGCAAAACTTACAACAACAACTTCAAGATATGAAAAAAGGAACCATGAAAAGGTACTCATTATAGGACATTTTTCCTTATCCTTTTGATCCAAGTGTGGACATGATACCATTTCCTAGACATTGCGAATTCCCAAAATATGACAAGTACAATGGTAAAACAGACCCAATTGATCATGTAAGGGAATTTAGAACCATGAGTTTAGAATTTGCACAAGAAGACACTTATCTTATGAGGTTATTTCCAAGGAGCTTAGGAGGTCAATGTATGGATTGGTTTTCTAAACTACAACCGGAAATTTGATCTTTTGAAGAAATAATCAATAGGTTTATGTCACAATTTTCCTTTAATATTCAACATGAGGTAACAATAAAATACCTTTACAACATGAAACAAAAGAAAGGTGAAACATTCCTCTCATTTCTATAATGATGTCGACAGTTGTTTTCTAGATATCCTCGTTCTATACCCGAAGAAGAAAAGATGGAACTATTCATTGACAACCTAACTGATGACATGAGCTATAGGATTGAACTACAATGTCCACCTACATTTGAGAAAGTGATTGAAAATGGGCTCAAGATCGAAGAAGCCTTGGTCAAAAGAGGAGTGATAAAACAATACAATGAAGGATCAAACAATACAAACTCCTCAAATCACTATGGAAACAAGATAAACCTAAGTTTTGGAAAAAGAATAAAAATACTAGAAATAATGATGCTACAAATGACACACAAAATGCAAAACCAGTATTTAGTTTGATGACAATTACTACAAAGACCAATCAAAATAATGACCAAAACATCAATCAAAGTGTCAATCAAAATAAAAATTTGAACAATGGAGAATCTAAACCACAATCATATCAAAGACCATCAAATCAACGAAGATTCACACCATTGGGACAAACACTAGAATCAACAATGAGAGAACTTATTGCAAATGAACTTATCACCTTACCTGAAGCAAGAAATTGGGAACCAAAAGTAAAACCATCTTGGTGGAATGATGTTGACTATTGTAACTTTCATAAAAAGAAAGGACATAAAACAAATGATTGTATGCAGTTGAAACATCTAGTATAAGATTTTATTGACAACAAGAAAGTATTTGTAGAAGGAAATCAAATGAAAAATGATCACAGTGCATTTAAAAATACTTTACCAAATTATGAAAAGAGAGAATCTTCTTCTGCAAACAGTAAACATAAAAATGTGAACTACATTTATGATAACACTATTCATTGTATTTCTGAGGTTGAGAAGAATGGCATCACAGATAATCAAACTAATAATGTTGGAATTAATGACATCATATCACTAAACGTGATCCCAAACATAGAAACATCCAACAATTAGATTAATGTCATAAAAATTAGGGAAAAGCAAGACTACCAACTAGTCAATGTGACAACAAGGGGGAAATCCAAGGTAATATTGAAAGGAGTTGCATCTAAAACAACTACTCCCCCTTCAAATCAATACAACATAGTTGATCAGCTATAGAAAATACTAGCATAGATATCAATATTGGAATTCCTTAAAATCTCACCATCCCATAAGGAAGTTTTGGAACAAGCTCTTGTAGCCACCACAATACCCAACAATTTAGATGTTTGTCAATTCCAAGCTATGGTGGGACATTTGACCACACCACATTGTCTATCATTTTCCAAACAAGACGATGTATCACTTAATCATCCACACAATGCAACCCTTTATATATAAGTTTTAATCCATAAACACCATATTAAATATGTCCTAATAGATGGTGGAGATAGTTTAAACATTTGCACTTTAAAACTAATATGTGCACTAGGTTATTCTAATAATGCTATTGATTCCAGAAGGAAAATTGCAATAAAATCCTATGATGAAGAAGAGAGATCCTCCAAAGGATTGATCATGTTGCCTATTCAAGAAAGACCAGTTGTGAAGAATATAGTTTTCCAAGTGCTAGAAAAAGAGCTAACATATAATATACTCTTGGGACATCCATGGATTCACGAAATGCAAGCAGTACCCTCAACTTATCATCAATGTTTAAAGTTTCTAGTTAATGGACAAGAAGTTATTATTTTAGCCGATTACAACAATCCCCAATATTGTAACACGCTTAAAATGACACAAGACACTTTTGTACCCCATAATAGGGAGGCAAGCACTTCTAGTTCATCCAAAAGTGAAAAGCAACTAAATGTTGTATCCAAGTGGGTTGAGAAAAAGGACCAGTCAAAAGATACAAGTGTCACTGACAACACTCCATCAAACAATGAAGGTCAACTGAATTTCTATCACAACAATTTCAATAAAAGATCTAGTTAATAGACAAAGGCATGGGAGAATATTCCATTGGGAAATCTCTATGTCTTTCACAACTACTATCATCTCCAAGATCATATGGACAACCATAAACAATAACACAACAATCATCACATCCTACCACGGTGATAATATATTTGTGAAGGCAGGTACCTTAGAAGATGAATCTGAAGATAAGGCCATCCTCAATTGGCTCTACAAAGATGAGGAAGCATCTACATTGGCAAATATAAGCATAAAGATAGATCAATATGGAAAGGGAAAAACAATATTAGAGAAAATGGGGTATGAAGGACAAGGACCTATTGGAAAAAGAAAAGAAGGCATTGTAGAACCCATCCAACCTCTCACACTTCAACCAAAAGAAAAAATAGGACTAGGTTATATAGGGGAAACAAAAGAAGAAACCACTCATGAAGTTGTTGAAAGGATCCTTCAAATGAGGGATAGCTCTGAAAAAAATTCTAATGAGTATGAGTAGGATTCTTTATTATAAATATCATACAAGGACATACAAGTTGATGTTATAAAAGAGTATGCACCCACACGTGAGGAGGGACAAAGTTTAGGGACTAGACCCCTTGTATTTGGATCACAAAATATCGATGATTCAAGTGAGGATGAACATATATCGAGTGAGATAGATGACTTGGAGGAGAGTAATATCATAGACCTTGACATCACCACTAAAAATTTTGACAACATTGCTATAGGAACCCTCACTGTTGTTGACCCTAGTCAATCTGATTATTTTTTACCTTTAATACATCTTGAACTTATTAACTGGGAACCAACTGAACCTATTGATATTCCTATCTTTGTGAATGATGACGCTATCATAAATTTCCTTTGTTATGATGAACTTGACACAAGTTCTAATCATAATTCCCATAATGATGATTTGGGTCAGGAGGGTGTCAAATATTTTAGTTGCAAAATTGAAAATAGGAGTAATGGATCTAATGGTGAAAACCATTCAATGGTAGCATTAGATCTTGAAAAAGTAAAAATAAAGAACGCATCTGATCATGAAAACCTTTTAGAGGCACCAAAAGATGGGAGATTTGACACCCTTCCAGAACACTATCATGAAAGATCATCAGTGTTGGTGGAGCCTACACAGTTTATCAATATCAGCACAATAGAAAAGGCAAAGACTCTACATCTGGAAACATCTATGACTGAACAAGAAAAGCCTGAATTCACCAAGTTCTTTGAAGAAAGACACATTAACTTTTCTTGGTCTTACTTTGATATGCCAGGGTTAGATCTAGATCTTCTGATGCATCATTTATCTCTACCATTTGGGATAAAACCTGTGAAGCAAAAACTAAGAAAAATGCATCCGCATGTTCCCTTGTTGGTAAGGAAGAGTCAAAAAAGTTGTTAGATGTAGGATTCATTAGATCTATTGATTACACTGAGTGGATTTCTAATATTGTACCTATTTCTAAACTAGATAACAGTATCATAATATGTACTAATTTCATAGATCTGAACAAGGCATGCACAAAGGATGATTTTCTTTTACCAAACATTGACATTATTGTAGACTTAACAATTGGACACACCATGTTATCATTAATGGACGACTTTTCAGGCTACAACCAAATCAATATAACACTAGAAGATCAGGAGAAGACCGCATTCACATGTCCATGGGGCACATTCTACTGGAATGTCATTCCCTTTGGGCTGAAAAATGTAGGGGCCACATATTAGTGGGCAATGGCCACCATCTTCCATGACATGATGCATACCTTTATGGAAGATTACATGGATGATATACTAACAAATTCATATACTAGAAAAGGGAATCTAGAGATCCTACATAGATTCTTTACCAGGCTAGAGAAGTTCAATGTCAAATTAAATCCTAAGAAATGTGTGTTTGGGGTTACATCAACAAAGCTCCTAGGATACATAGTGTCAGAAAAGGGTATCGAAGTGAATCTTGCTAAGGTAAATGTTATAATGGAAATGCCGCCACCAAAGAATATCATTCAACTATGGTCTCTATAGGGTAGGCTATAATCAATCAGAAGATTTATCTCCCAATTAGTAGACAAAAGTCATCCATTTAATCACTTGCTACATAATAATGTCTCATTCAAATGGGATCAAGGGTGTGAAACAACTTTCAATCAAATAAAACAATACTTGATGTCACCATCCATACTCATACCACCTATAGAAGATAAACCATTATTACTATACATTGCAACAATTGAGATTTCTCTAGGTGCTTTATTAGCACAGGGAGATCCTACAGGAAAGGAACAAGCTATTTATTATATCAACAAGACTCTGAATGGTTATAAAATAAATTACACCATCGAGAAAGCTTGTTTGGAAATGGTATCTGCTACCCAGCAGTTACGACATTACATGTTGACCCACACGGTTAAACTCATAGCAAAGATTGATCCATTAAAGTACTTACTCAGCAAGGCTGCCCTAATAGGAAGACTAGCCAAGCGGGTCATGATCTTAAGTGAATTTGACATCCAATATGTAGATTGAAGAGCCATCAAGGGTTAGGTGATAGCTGATCAGTTATTCAAACCTCCACTACCAGATAATCATCCAATGAGCATTGAGTTTCTTGATGTAGACATTCTTACTATGACCACACAACAATGGTTGATTTATTTTAATAGGTCATTCACGCAGCATGGATTAGGTGCAGGAATTTTGTTTGTTACACCTCAAGGATATACCATCCCAAAGTCATATAGACTCATGTTTCTATGTACAAATAATGTGGCAAAATATGAGGCATTAATCATTGGCATAAAAGTGGCAGTTGAATGTAAGATCACATAGCTACAAGTATATGGAGATTCACAACTAGTCATTTATCAAGTAAATGATGAATATCAAACCAAAGATGAGAAGTTGATGTCATATAAGAACATGGTGGATGATCTCAAAGAGTACTTTCTCTAGAGATAAAATTTGAATAGATTCCAAGGGCATAAAACAAGGCCGCTAATGCAATGGCGATAATTGCTTCTTTATTGCAGATTCCAAAAAAGCGAGGTCGTCATGAGTTTATGGTAGAACAAGTGTCTAATCTTGCATATGATAATCCCGAATCTCAAACCATATGCCATATAGTTGACGTTGAATCCTCAATCTATGGAAATACCTATGCTTACCTGAAAGACAATATCCTCCCTCCCAATCTTTCCCAAAACTAGAAAGACAATTTCATTCACCAAACCGCATGACATACCTTAATTGTCAAAATACTTTACCGTCAAGGTCTAAATGATACTCTTCTCCAGTGTCTAGAACATAATGAGTTTGAGATATCTTTACGAGAGGTTCATGAAGGTATTTGTGGAACTCATTCAAGTGGACTAACCCTAGCAAAGAAACCCTCCATTTGTGGTATTATTGGTCAAATATGGAGGAGTCTTTTCAATTTGTTAAGTGCGAAAAATGTCAAATACATGATAATCTAATCCATGCACCTATACAAGAATTGCATATGTTCACTTCAACATGGCCCTTTTGTCAGTGGGGACTAGACCTGGTAGGAAAGATTAATCTATCTTCATCCAATGGACACAAATTCATAATCACAACAACGAAATACTTTACAAAGTGGATAGAAGTGGTTCCCTTAACAACAATCATTGGAAAGCAGATTTTTTCTTTTAGTCTGAATTACCTCATCTTTTGGTATGGCATACCTCAATCCATTGTTTCAGACAATGGTCAAAATTTTAAGAATCAAGATCTCTAGGAACTATGTGAGAGGTTTCATATCCAACATCATTTTTTAACACCATATATCCTCAAGGAAATGGCCAAGCAGAGCCTTCCAACAAAACAATTATGAGAATCCTAAAAAAGACTGTCAATGATGTTGGATGTGATTGGCACGTTCAATTAAATCCTACTCTCTAGGCATACTGAACTAGCATTAGAGCACCTACAAGAGCTACACCATATGCCTTGGTATATGGATTAGAGGCCATCCTACCTATTGAGGTGGAAATGCCATTACTCTGTGTATCACTGAAGGGTATTATTACAGATGAGAATGATAGAGTCTCTAGACTTCAAGAATTGGAATTATTGGATGAACATTGTCAACAAGTTGTGAACCATCTAAAGGCATATCAATAGAGAATACATCCAAAAGCTACAATCATAGGGTAAAGCCTAGAGTCTTTCAGGTTGGTGACTTGGTCCTAAAAGAAAACCTTAGAAATCAATAGGACAAATAAAAGAAAGGAAAATTTTAACCTAACTGGCTGGGTCCTTTTGTTTTTATATCAATCTATGGATTTGGAGCCTATCAGCTGTCTACACCTAAGGGGGATCTATTCGATGAACCTATCAACAGTATCCATCTCATAAAGTTCTACACCTAAATCACCTAGTGCACGGTTCAAGTCTTGGAAAAATGGTTGCCTTGATGAAAACCTAGAAAACAGGTGTCTTGGTGATACAAAAATACAAAAAAATCAAAAAAGAGAAAAATACAAAAAAATTAGAAAAGGGGAAAAATACAAAAAAAATAGAAAAGAGAAAAATACAAAAAAAAATCATAAAGTTTGAAATGGTGCAATAAAAACATGTAGTGAAAACCTAGAAACAAGAACTACTTGTGATTTAAACTTGCTTTTCCATCTATTTGGGAGATGTCATGATTATTCACTTTCATAATCATTTCAGTCCATTATCATATCCTAGCAATGTGGTCATGTCTCACCCTAGCTTGGGGGAAAAATCCTGAACTCACTGCGGGCAATAAACTTGAGCTTAAACAAATAGGAAAACAATAGTATGACAACGCAAAAAACACAATGATCATTGGGAAACTCAACATTGAACATACATCAAACATCAAAACATTTCAAGAAATCAACCATCCACATCAACACAACTGAAATCATATCAAATCAAGACAACTTTAGGTGGATGATATTCTTTTGAATCATGATTTTATCACTTTAAGCTTGAATGTTCAAATGTTGTACTTTGATTTTTGTTATCATTTCTTTGGAGAAACTCGATGATGTATTGAAATAGAGAAGCTAGGAAGGAGAATGGTATTTACTTTGTTTGATGTCTGTGAATTGATCATTATTTTTGTGTGAATTGTTGCGAGATGTGCTCTACAAAGTATCACTGATGACATTTGGAATTCACATATTACAATGATTGATTCTTGTGTGTTTACACAAGAAATGCTTAGGTCATCTTGGTTTAATTATACCTAGATGCTTGTGTTCACTTGCAATATCAAAAATCATGAAAGTAGTACTTAGGTCATCATTGGTCTACATTATACCATTGATGCTTGTACTCACTTTCAACATTTTAAAAACTCAATGATGATAAAAAGCATGATAAATATATTGTTAAGATGAAAATGCTTGCATATAGGTTTGCATGGTAAAATTAGATTGCATTCATGTTAGTTTTGCATCTGCAGAGTATTTGTTACAAAAGCTAGTGAAAGATTCATAAATGATGTCTTTTCTCATGAATGAATTGAGTATAGTTGACATTAACAAAAACATCATCATTATCATATAATTGCATAATCATTTCCATTATATACATTACAAATCATTTATCATTTCATTTCATCATTCATACATTCCATCATATATTTTGAATCATATCATATTTTTCAAATCATCACATCATCTAAATTGCATAAGAAAAATATCAAAAACAAATCTCTATGTAGTTTCATTTTCATTCATCCATTCATCATATCATATACCATACATTCAAAGTATCATTATATTCATCATTCATTCATCCATTTATTATATCATCTATATGCTTTTAAAATACCCAAAAATAAAAGTGCATCATATCCCATTTACATCATTTTCATATATCGTTGAAACATCATATTCAAAAATCATACATATTGATACATATTCATATCATTTGGATATATATATTATCATACAACTATTATCATGTAAATACTACACACATCATGCATCCATACATATGCATCTATACATCATCGTTATTCACATAATCACAATTTTAACATTATAGATAGAACATCATAAATCATAACATATCATCATGATCATTAAATGCATCCATCCCAATATCATATAAATCATCACATGGAATATAGAACAATAAATTAAATGAATCCATCATAGAACCATATAGAACACATATAGATCAATCAATCCGTCGCATATCATATAGATCTCAAAAAAATTATAATGTCAAGTATATAATGATGTCTGAAATGGAAGGAGATACAAAATAAAAAATGGTTGTAAATAAAAAAACCAGAGTATACATCATATCTCAAAATACATTGGAAGAAAACAAATCATTGAGCTATGTGGTGTTAGCTCTAGACGGTGCAGGCATCTCTGGGCCAATACCTCCACCACTAGACATACCAAGATCTCTTGGATCTCTTTGTGGAGGCTGTCACACTCGCGCTAATTGTCTTGGATTGGCTCCTGATGGATCAAGACTAGGCATAACTAACTCTTTTCTCAGAGGGAACAACATCATGGTACTTGCCTCTATAATAATCTACCTCTCTATACACATGGATAACCTCTCTCATGTAATTAGCCACATACGTTCCATTAGCCAATCTCTGTAATCTCTCAACTATAACCTATGCCTGCTCTGCAACTTATCTAGTTGCATATCTCTTGTCCATCAAAGAAGCAATCTGTGTCTGAGCAGCTGCCAACTGTGCCTGTATCTGGACAAGAGTCTGTGTGTGGGCTTGGGCCTGTGTTTGTATTTGGGTCTATGTCTGCACTAATAAACCACGAGCCTATATCAATTGACCTTCTAAGGTTTACACCTGCACCTGTAAACTCGCGATCTGAGTCTGTTGATGTTGTGAAGGTATCCCAATATGTACATGTTGCTCAATAGGAGCTATCAGTGATCGCCTCTTACGAGACACCATATAGTCCTGGACATCCACGATTGGACCTGATCCACCTGCACCTGATCCACCTGCCCCACCATCTCCTTCATCATGACCACCTCCTCCATCATGACCACCATCTCCATCTCCCTCAACATCACTACTATCCTCCTCATCACCACTACTCTCAACATCCTCCTCCTCCTTTCCACCCTCCTCTCTCCTCCATCGACAACCCTAGGAAACAACAACTTCCTCACCAGGTAGTGGTATTGGCTCATCAGGAACGAAAATCCATGGAAAAGGATGTAGATCTAGGTACTCTGCATAATCCATTGTGATAGGTGGCTCGATAATCTCGAGATGAATCTCCCAAACTAAAGGTTGTAGGCCTTGGTACTCTTGAACGAAAGCATCATATGAAAGGCAGGGTCCCCACTCAGTGGAATCTATCTGGTGCTGGACATAATGGGAAACACCCTGGGGCATGCCCTGTACAATACCATACTATTTGAGCACTCTCATGAACAAAAATCTCCCCAACACTCAATGAGTCCTACTGGTCAGCAACATAGACTAACAGAGGTATGACAACTATATATCATCATCATCCCAGTGATCGCAATCTAGATATGGCCGATATGTAACAGCCTCTACATCATCCAAGACTCTCCTCCAATGCTCCAACTTACCCAGTCTAGGCTGAGTAAGTCGACCTATGTATATATGCACATATGGCCTCATGGCAGGTCATTGTCTCACCATCATTAGACGCGTAACAACTTTATGCTCCCATGCCCACACCTAAAGTAATGTAACCCCTACGGACAAACTGCAACCTCAGAAGTAGACAACCTGATGTAAATCATGGTAAAGATGAGCAAGCATACACATGCCCTATGCATATCTTTGTATACGAGCGAATTTGCACCCCATGTGTAAATCCCCTTTTATGCCTTTGTCCACTTTAGAAAACCAAGTTCAGAGGCTTAATTCCACCTAAGCCTATTGCTTGCACACACTTGGCGCTTGTTTTGAGCGTTGGTGGAGGCGTTTCTATCGAGGACTCCCACACGACATGCAGACGTCTGTGTGGTGCGTTTACATCCCTGACAGATTCTTGCATCTGGAGCCTGTAGAGGCATTACACTTCCCATTGGGAGTCAATTTGGAATACCCTCCTCAGCTAACTGACCCGAATGTGGTCGTTTCTCTTCATCTCTTCTTCAAGTTCATCCCTTAAACTAGCATTTCATATTCTTCCATCTTCTACACATCCCTTCACATCTCTTCACAACTTCTTCACTTCACTCACAAGTTTCACAACCTTCTCAATCTCTTCACAAGCTCTAACCAGCTCCTTCACCATCTCTTCATTCTCCAGACACTTTACACTTCACAACAACAACATCAACACTCCACCACTTCAGTAAAGCAAGTGTGGAACAAACACCAGTGCAGCAGAGGCTTGAGTTCCTCTTGTTTTCTTCTCCATGCAACCTTGAGTGCTCTTGGTGGAGGTGGTAAGCTTTCACTCCTCTTCTCTATTACTTGGTTGAGTAGCATAACATTGTTTTGTAGTGCTTTAGTGCTCTTTACTTCATTTCTACTTTTCTCTCTATCTAGTTTTCTGTGGAGGTGGGAACACCAAAACGAGGTTTAACTGAGGTAGGCTCCTATACAACCACCCAACAATTTCTCTCTTTCTCTTGTGTGCAAGTATTGAAGACATTCACGAGCTAGAAGTTTCATCATTCACACGATTGTAAGTGTTTCCTTCCCTTCTTCTCCTTATCCTTGTTATCTATTCTTTTCTTTACTTCAGTTCTACTACTTTATCGCATTCTACTAGTTCTTAGTAATCTATTTGCTAGCAGTCATCTAGGCATTTTCTATGATAAACTCAGTCTCTGGTATGTACGAGACGCTAGCGTGCCTCTAAGACAACGACGCACCACGATGTCATCCATTTTTTGCGTTAACTTCATTTGGCCAAGAGCTTGTTAGTTTGTCTAGAAGATCTCTGTGACCTGCTCTTTCAGATTTTGAAACTCTTCTTGCTATTCCATTGAGGTAATATAGGGCAGTTTTCCCTATGAGGCTCTCTATGAAGAGAACTCGTGAGTAGCGAATCCCCCTATATTATAATTTCATACAGTGAACAATCATCCTCTCCAAAACATGGCCCCAACCAACAGAAAGTCCCTTTGACCTATGATCAAGACAAAAGAACCCTTCAATAAAACCAACAAGTACTGAAGGCAGGGTGGCATAGGCATCCACCATCTCATGCTATGGAATCTCATATCCAAAAATCCTATCATCTTGAGATACTCTACGTAGAGCATCAGTCCTGCCTTGCTCTGAAGAATCATAAAATACAATATCACCAACAGGTATCCTCAAAATATGCCAAACATCCTCAGGGGTGACTGTCATCTCACTAGTAGGAAGGTGGAAGGTATTATGCTCGCTATGTCACCTCTCTGCTAGGGCTATCAAGAGACCCTGATTAATCCTAATCTAGGGCATAGATAGAAGAGAGGATAAACCACAACGTGTGATGACTGATGTGTCAGGCTGCGCTAGCTATGGTATCAAATCAAATGTCCTAAGAAATGGCTCTCGAATCTGTAGGTTCGCAAATGACTCCTATCATCACAAAATATTGAAAGTTAGTAATCTTTGTAAATTTATCAAACATTAAGCAGCCTATCAAATCTAATAAGCTCTTGTGAGATTTTGATCAAATCTCATGACTAACTATCAATTAAACCTCACCTATCATGAGGACAATCATCAAACTATCATTGTATCTCACCTATCATGAGGTCAATCATCAATCTAAATTGTACCTCTCCTATCAAGAAGTCAATTAATCAAATCAACCTTTCCTACCATGAGGTTTATCAATCAAACTATAATTATTCTTTGCCTATCATGAGGTTGAACATCATCTACTCTATTGAGATCATCAATCATATCAAATCAATAGCTAACATGATCAAAATTGACAAAATCAAGGACAAAATTGACAAATTACACCATTAAAACACCTCAATGCGCTAAAACAGACGATCAATGTCCTAAAATATTAGATGTGCCATTTCAAGAGGTCAATGCACTACTTCAGACAATCAATGCAGTATAACATCGGATGTGGCATTTCATCTAATCTATGCACTACAAAATCTTCCCTATGTGCTACTTTAGCCTACTAATGTGCAACACTATCTAACTTATGCACTAAAACTCAAATGTGCTATTTCATCCTATTGACACACTAAAACAAATTATCTATGTGCTATTCTAATTGATGCGCTAAAACATAAATTATATGCGCTACATCAGGTGATGCATGTGCTAAAAGAATTCAAAAAGTTTAAAATCAAATTAAATGCATGAAAAATGAAAAAACATGATTTATGAGGAGGTTTAGAGGTATGTACTAGAGGTCGGTAGGCGGTTGGGCGGTTGTGTCGATGCACACACTCGAAATGGTGAGTGTGGTATGGGATTGACATTTTGTTCCAAATTGTTCTCATTCCAAATTTTCAAACTTCAACATGCACAAATGATTTCAAATTCACCTCTATTTAGTTTTTTAAAGATTAATTAATGGGATTTTGGTGGGATTAATTTATTTTACTTACTGGGGGCTTAATTCAAATCTCATCATAGGGGCATTTACACAATTATTTATCGAGAGATAAATCAATTTTGTATCATTGAAATTGAAAATCTTCGTAAAAAATTGAAATTTTAAAAAAAATATATAAAAAATAAAAATTCATCGATTTATCTCCCAAGGGGGCATATATCCATCATCACAGCAAAATCAACGTCTGGGACATACTGAATTTTTTTGGTTAATAATGGCAGTAGCAATAAATTTTTCTTTGAAGCAATGCATAAACACATCACTTCAAAGAGGGGCAAAATGTATACACCTAAAAATGGCCTGAATAATCTAATTAATTGAATATGATTTATTTGATTAATTAACCTTTAATTTGTCTACTATTAAATAAATAGAAATATTTATTTATATAGTTCACTTCTAATTCTTCTATCTTTATCATATTATTTCATTTTAATTAAATAAACTAATTTAATACTTTGTTTTATTTAATTATCAAATTCTTCTATAATTATCTTCCATCTTAATCACATCATTTCATCAAAATTAAATAAACAAGTTTTATACTTTGTTTTATTTAATTATCATATTTTCTTCCATATTTATTTAATAAACATAAACTTCTATAGTTTTTATTTTATTAGATTAAATATATTTTTTTTCTAAATTGAATAAATCTAAAATATTCAATTGAAATATATTCTACAACTAATCATATCCACCTACCAAATTAGATATGAAATGTCTAATTTAACTCATCTCAACCTTCAAAGGCAAATTTGGAGACAAATTGGGGACAAATTTGTAGGTGAATTTCATCTTCTTCCATTGATTCTTTCTATCCTCTCGCTGAATTTTTTTGTGGGGAGGAACAATCTCCATAATTAGCTCAGGCTTTTTCATCCTTTACCATTCAATTCTTCAGATCAAATTCAAACCTTTGTTTTGTTGCCCCTTCACAAATATGTTGTCGAGAATCTATAAATACAACCTTTGTCTAGAGGAAAAAGATCCCAACTTTGTGCAATCTTACTTTGCAGAAATATTATTAGACCAATCAAGCATCTTAGCAATAAGCAATTATCATTTACGAATAGAAATAGCAAGCATTTTAAAATAAAATCAATATTATGGTTGCATCATAGTTTACTGTAGCTTTCTTTTATAAAGTTTTATGTCAATTTAAATTATAGTAGTTTCATCATTATCATTTAGACAACACCATATAGGATTAGATTATTGCATTTAACAGCATCTTCATCATTATCATTTAGACAACACCATATAGGATTAGATTATTGCATTTAACAGTATCTCATTCTATTGACATTTTAATAGTCATAATGCTTACCAAATCTGAGAACTATGACTTAATTAATCTTTGGAGATAGAGATCAATATGACGCTTTCAATAGATTCTTGCTTTAAATTAGTTTAATTGTTATTTAAATCTTTGATATAATATCTTATTGATTGCGTTGATTATCATTTACTCACATTTTACTCACACAATAGTTTTAATTAAATTTCTTATCGAACCCTCTTGCACCAGAATTATTCATCTTTGATTAGTTGCATGAGGATCCCCTATTTGCGACTGCGATCTAATTTATTTTTATTCATACAACAATCTAAGTAAAGTGGCAACTTGTGAAGAATTTACAATGTTCGATCATGTTTCTACTTTATTATAATGAATTTAATAAAGATGTTAACCTCCAAAAATCAACACACCAATCTAGTGAGTAGTTTGAATTAGCCATGCTAAATGCACAGATGATCCAAGCTTTCGCACCCATCACAATGCTTAATCTTCTTGTGCTAATGGCGTCTTACATTTCTTTGTCGTCCAGATCCTCTTGAGCATCTTGACTGTATTCAGTCTGTCTGTTGCTCTTCCCGAATTTTTAGATCTGGAAAATTCTCTAACATTTATGACCTAAAACCTGGAGCTTTCTGCGAATTTGATGGCACTGTAGAAGGCCCCATTTGTACGCTTGTAGGCTCATTTGTTTTTTGAGGATTGTGTTTCGATTGAAGTGACAATTGACAAAGAGCGGCCTCTGCAGAAGCAGTCTCAGCATGTTTGAGACTTCGACAGTAGCTGGGGCTGTGATAAATGTGCCTACTGTATATGATACTTGTCCTGAATCGAGGTGCATGGTTTTTGGGAGGAGTAAGAGCGATGGGGAAAGCCATGGTGGAAATAGCGGAGGAAAAGGCATTGTTCTGAAATGTCCATTTGATGTCGTTGCCATAGCCCTGGAGCATGTATCTTGTGGCACTGGGAGAGCCCATTTTCGTGTGAAGAGAGCAATGCCTAACCCAAATTTGAACTACATTATCAGTGATAGTCAGAAGCTGAATTTTCGGTTCATTTTTTTCAGATTTATCCATCCATGACAGCTAATGGTGAGATTGGGCTCTCAAATTCACCTGTCACAAACAAAGGAGACATGGCAGATGATAATCATGGCAACCCTCCTAGAAGCAGGGTATGAACTTTTGGTACATTTTCTTTTGAGAAAAGATAGATTAGATCTTCCAGTACTGTTTTGAACTTTGAATTGAATGTTTTACTAAATGGCATTAAGCAATCATTGTAATGGAGTTAATGTAATGACTGTAAATCACACAGTTGTTTTAAGAATTAACAAGAGCTTGTTAATATATTAATAAACAAGGGCTGAAAACAGGGCTTTCAGTGTTAGAAAGTTGTTGACTCACCAAATAATTAATTAGATCAAGTGAGAAGTGAGACTTAGATTAAGTTTGGTGAAAAATTATTATATAGAAATTTTTAGAAAATAAAATATATTTGTTTAGGCTTTTTCACATAATAATTCTATTTAATATTAAAGTGTTCTTTTCAGACTTAGCTGTCTTTCCCTGTAGTTTTTTGTTTTTTTTGAATAAATACAAACTCAGTTTCTCAAAACTTTAAAATATTTATTAATAAATTTGTCAGTTCCTAGAAGCATATGTCAATCCTTTTTCACAATTTGTCTTTTACAACTGTATAAATACTTTAAAAGAATTTTTTGGGTGCAAAGAAATCTCATTCACACCCAAACCTTGCAATCCATAGAGATCGATGGAACCCAATGTAAATATATACTTATGAAAGCAACCTTATGAGTTTAATGTGATGTCAACACCATAGTTTGTTCATACATAATAATTAGGACCATACCTACCAATTTAAAGAAATGTTAAAAAAATAGAAATTTCCCGGGATGTCGATGCCAGACTCAATCAATCAATGAATCCGCCTCATGGGCCAGCCTGTGTATTAGCATCATCTGTTGCTCGACTGGCAAAGGATCTATTGAGTTATTTAAACCATTTTCAAGAGGGAATCTTATGAGTTAATTAGAAATGATAACACAAGGACTTAAACTGTAGTTTTGTCGTAAGGATTAGATACTGGTGAAGGATGGCTGCTAGGAATGAAGAGAACGATGCATTGGCTGATTCCAAACAACCCCATGCAAACGGCCTTAATGAGGTACAATTCATTCATCAGCAGGTTTTAAATTTTCAGTCTCCTATGTAATAGTACATGTTAGTATTGGGTTTATACTATGTTTCTCAAGCTGTAAATGTCCATGATATGGACTGCAAATGCACCAAAATGACTATACTTCCATAATCATGTAGTTGTTTTCTTTGAGGTAAGGGAGAACACATAGACGCCAGCAAGCATGAATAAAGGCTTTGGAACAAGGCTTAGAAATTGCAGATTCAAGCCCAAGATCTAGACAGAGAAAGAAAGGAAGTGTTTTAATGTCCACAAATGATTATAATAGGTCAATAGGACTGTAAAAAGGGCTAAATTATAATTTATTATTTTAAATAATAAATAATACATCATTTGCAAATTTTAAAAATTTCAGATTTATTTCTAAAAAAGAATTTCATAATGATATCTTGATGTTTGCAGTTGATTTTCTTACTTTTGTTGTTTTACTGTTTTTCTTAATTTCCTATTTTATATATATAAAGTTTATTAATAATGTTGTTTATATCTATTTTTTAATTATTTTGATATATCAATATTGATCATTTATCTGTATATACTTATTATTTTTAAATGAAAATAAATTATTTATTTAAAGATGTCAAAATAATTTCCATTTCTCATTCTCTTATGCATATTGTTTTATGTTACAAGACTGACAAATCTGCCAAAATTGTTTTGTTTCTACACCAAAGTTAAGTTCAGCCTTTCCACCTTTATCAAGAAGTACAATTGCTAATCTAGGAATCCTTCAAGTTTTCAACTCATTTCTAGGAGAAGCTTCTGTTGGCTGACAACATCAACGTTTAATTGCAAACTAGATGATATCTTGTCTGGTGGATTTTCTTCCCATAGTGTTGAAGATGGATGCTTTTTCAACCTACGCACTGAAGTGGCTAAGTGTTGATTCCCTTCCAAAAATCAAAACATATATAGTGTGAGTGAGCAGAAAAAAGTCAGGCCATTTACTACTGATCTGATCCAATTTAAGTTTTTCACATGTACATTTCACAAAAAATTATCCACTATATGATATGCATTTTCTTGAGATGGATTTTCTACATCTATTAGTCTTGCGTAGTATGTTACTTAGGTAGTGGGATGTTACATTCATCATATACTGCCCTGACACTACTTTCACATATAGCAGACATAAATCTGGTGTATAATGTACATATAAACCCAAATATACAAATCTCTGAAAAATACAAGACAGATATATCAGAATAAGAGAAGTGTTGAAAATGAGTCACAACTAAACCGTAAAAAGGAGCCTAAGAGTCTGGTCAGAAAGGGGCTGGTGGCCAGTGGTACAGTGTCCAATATGCAGAAGGAATGTCCTAGGTTGGTGTCTTGGTGCATGGAAAATAACCAGGTAACAGAGGCAGCCAAGGAACCCCGAATGACAAACTGTGGCCCAGGGATGCCCAAGGGAGGCTAGGTTTGAGTTCTAGCTGGTTATAGTTGTGTCCTAACTGCTTATAGTTGTGCCAGTTGTCCATATAGTCTAAGAAATCTAGCTCATGTGAAAGTGAGATACCACTAGAATCATAGGCTATGCCAATAAAAATAACTATCAGGTCTAAGAAATTAATCAGAACGGCTCAAGTGAAAGTAAGACACCACTAATCAGAATATGCTTATTTGGCAGTAAATTTTAATTTTTTTAATTTTATATATTTTTGTACAGCTGTACCTAGGCGCTACCGAACCTGGGTTAAAAAGGGCAAACTGATGTACCCAATCTCCAAACCTGTACCAGTATCTGCAACTTAAAATTCTTATACCAATCTTGTTCTACCATGAGTCTAGACAATTTTCTATCATTGCATGTTTCCGACTAGGGGAGAGGATCTAGTAGTTGTGCACCCTAATTTTGTGCTTCTAATTATCCTACGTGGAAATTTCAAATCACTCCCAATTTTTTACAGCAGTTTACTTGGCAATCCCCTGCTTATAGCCTTCGTTTCAGGGCCACATCATCAAATATGATGCCACATCAGCATGCCTTTTGTCAAGATGTATTTAACCAATACTTGTGCATTCACATCATGGGTAGTTAAGCGCTGATGTGGCATCACATGATTGGTTGCTTTTTAGATCAAAGGAATTCATTTTGTTTAATTATGGGTAGTCATGTCACAACTATTGGTCCAATATTGATAAAAATATTGGGCATTATATAAACAACACAACTATTGAATCATGCTCAACTACTGGATCCTCTCCCCCAGTCCATTTCATTGCAATTGGAATCTGGAAATTGATGATAGCCCCCCTCAATGAACATGGCTACCATCTACTAGATATAAGGCCACTCATCTAAAGTCTAGCTGCTTCTTCTCAGATTTCTCTAGATGACACCAGGATACAATAGAGTTCCATCTCCTCTTCACTTAGGGAGCATATTAATTTCACAAACTTTCTACAGTGCAAATTCTTGGAGCTACTAAAGTGAGCATATTAATTTCACAAACTTTCTAAAGTGCAAGTTCTTGGAGCTGCTATACATCCTAAATGGTGTTCTCTAAAGCTATACATGTTGCTTTTTAATATCAATCGGCATGGCTTTCGAAAGAAAAATTGCAGCATGATCAATTCAAAACAAGATAACACTGCGAAATATATAGAATTCATTTCCTACAGCAAGTACATTTGATTTTTAAAACTTGGTATTTATAATGAAATATAGTTCTATAGTAAAATTAATGTTGACAGTTTTATGGTTTTAAAAGGTAAGGGAGAATCTGAAATTTCTAAGGCTAATTCCCATTATAATTTTACCAGGGTGGAGGCTTAAAGGATATGGAATAGTTACTCTTCTATTTTAAAGTCATGTTATTGGAGCTTTTACAAAACATTATTGTCCCCATTTCATTGTGTCCAAGTTGGTTCCAGGACTTTTAAGTAGGATTTATCTTTTCAAATGTGCCATCCACATTTAAATCGCTACCCACTACCCAGTCAATTGCTGACAATTTCTTCCCATTAGTAAAAAGTGGGAAGTAGTTGACCAGGCATCCTGTCTGGTACTTACTAATTTTTAAAATATGCAAACCTGTTATCAATGATAAGCCTTTCAACTATGAAGTACTATGAATCGGTGGTGGTATTCATTGCAATTAAGGGAACGAGACAACATTTGCATTACCTTAATTTAAGCTGAAACATAATTTTGAGACGCTTACAATGAATTGGCTGTTTCTTGTATGCTTGCAAGTTTTGGGTGAATATCATATCTATTGCTCTCACCTCTAATGCAGTACTTGTATCAAATGCTATATCTTAAATCAACAAAATTTATTATTTTAATGTGACGTGAATTTCTGATAAGTTGTCAATTCACATTAGGGCGAAACTCAAGAGAAAAAGCCAAGGAAAACAATTGGTTGTTTCTCAATGAGCAAGACATCAATAGTGCATTCGGATGAGGACTATACTCAGGATGGCTCTATGGACATTCATGGAAACCCTGCCGTCAAGAGCAAATCAGGGAATTGGAAGGCATGCCCATTTATACTGGGTATAAATTTAAAACTGGAGTCCAGCAACACAATATTTTTCCACTGGAAGCTAATTCTTAAATCCATTGTTTAAAACGGCAAGTTTTATATATTAGATTTTTAACTTTTGGCAAATCTTGTGATCTTGTCAATCAAAGGTTATTAGCTTATTGTTCTGACAGGAAATGAATGCGCTGAGAGAATGGCATACTATGGAATGTGTTCAAATATGTCCCACTATTTTACGACAAAATTACATTTTGGTAATTCTTCAGCAGCAAAAGCCAACAGTAACTGGTCTGGAACATGTTACATAACACCTTTGATTGGAGCTTTTGTGGCTGATTCATATCTGGGGAGATATTGGACAATTTTTATTTTCTCTATAGTGTATTTCGTTGTAAGTTTGTATTCCTACTTATAAAGTTATTTTTCAGTTTTTTACAAGCCCAAGCTCTCAAATCAGTAGTTAAACGGAAGGTAACTTTGTAACTTTTTGCAGGGAATGACATTGTTGACTATATCTGCTTCTGTGCCTAAACTTAGGTCTCCTTGCAAAGAAGGAATTGATTGTCATGTCTCAACAGCCCAAATTGGTGTTTTCTTCCTCTCACTTTACCTTATTGCACTAGGAACTGGTGGCATTAAGCCTTGTGTGTCATCATTTGGGGCTGACCAATTTGATGAGACTGACGAGGTAGAAAAGAAGAAAAAGAGTTCATTTTTCAATTGGTTTTATTTATCAATAAACATTGGTGCTCTCATAGCTTCTACTGTTCTTGTTTGGATCCAAGTGAATATTGGCTGGGGAGTAGGCTTTGGAATTCCTGCTGCGGCCATGGGAATAGCTACCTGTAGTTTCTTAATAGGCACCCGTTTATACCGATATCAAAGACCAGGAGGAAGTCCCCTGACTCGTATGGTCCAGGTGATAGTTGCGTCATTTAGAAAATGGCATGAGAAGGTTCCTGATGAAAAGTCTTTGCTATATGAAGTTCAAGATAAAGAATCAGTCATTGAAGGGAGCAGGAAACTTGCTCACACAGATACATTCCTGTAAGATTATTAATTTTTCCCGACATCCTTTTCCTGCAAGATATATAGAATATAGATTAATAGACACCGTATTCCTGCAGATTCTTTGACAGAGCTGCAATAGAGACATCAAGTGATAAAGTTCGATTCGGTCCCGTCAGTCCATGGCATCTCTGCACTGTGACACAAGTTGAGGAGTTTAAGTCTATTATTCGCCTTATGCCAATTTGGGCTACTGGGATCGTATTTGCTGCTGTCTTCAGTCAGATGAGTAATTTGTTTGTTTTGTTAGGGGACGTCATGAATGTTCAAATGGGACCTCATTTTCAAATTCCATCTGCAGCATTAACCTTATTTGATACAATTAGTGTCATATTGTGGGTTCCAATTTATGATCGTTTTGTTGTACCGACAGCACGTAAGTATACAGGTCATCAAAGGGGCTTTACCCAACTACAACGTATTGGTATTGGCTTGGTCATTTCCATTTTTTCAATGGTGGCTGCTGCCATTGTTGAAATCAAGAGACTTGACATGGCAAGGGAACATAAATTCTACAAAGATAAGCCCCCAAGGGTTGACATGAGCATCTTTTGGCAAATTCCTCAGTACTTCTTAATAGGTGCTGCAGAAGTGTTCAACTTCATTGGACAACTTGAATTCTTCTATGACCAAGCTCCTGATGCTATGCGAAGCTTATGCAGTGCACTTTCACTTACAACGGTGGCCTTAGGGAATTACTTGAGCAGTCTGCTGCTAACTATTGTAGCTAGCATTACAACCAGGCATGGAAAGAATGGATGGATTCCTGAAGAAAACTTAAACAATGGCCATGTAGATTACTTCTTTTGGCTTCTGGCCATCCTCAGCTTTCTCAACTTTCTAGTCTTCCTTGTTATTGCAAATTGGTATACATACAAGAGGCCTACTGGAGAAGTCCACATAACAAAGTAAACTGCATATACTGGAAAAACTTTATTCATTCTATTCTGAATGCAAAAAGTTTCACAGAGAAATAAAAAAACACATGCAGCTTTTATTTTCCTTTTGTCTTTGCAACAAGCTTCTAATATATACAGGATGTATTCCCCACCTTTGGCTTAATGTACAGAACTGTGACACACTTTTATTATAGTAAATAAGTTAAAAGTAAACCAACTTATTTTATCTTTCCTACCGAATGTCTAAATGTAATTTTACACTGAAAACGGTTTGTGACATGCTGGATGTTATACATCATCTGCAAATTACTCAGTGTAGTGTAGCAAAACTTTTTTTACTGCTTGCCAGAAATTATTCTATGACCACTGATTGGTCAGAAACTTTAAAGTCTATGTTTAAAGAAATTTAGAGGCATGCATTTTTGAATGAAAATCAGTGTTGCATATTATTGTTAAGTTTTAATTATTAATAATATGAATTTTAAGATAATTTTGAGACAAATGCATCTTCGAAAGATAATCAGAGAAACAGGTGTTCAAAGTTCAAACCATTGGCATGATGGCAATGATCAGATTGGTTTTGACTGCAACTCCCTAACGAGGTGTCAAAATGGAAGTGGGACTTGCTTTGGCAAGTTTCTGCTAAGGATATATCACCATGGTTCTGCATTTCCTGCTCCTAATGCACTTACAGAAAATTGTCTGCACTTTTGGCCGAGTTGCTTGTCTTCCTCGCAATCTACCATTCATGTTCTGCTGGTTTTCTTTAATTGAAAAACTTCTCTGTACACATTCTTCTGTGCGATTGAGCATTTATACACATTTGTTGTCCGAGATGTAGCACCTCCAGCAATAACACCGTGAGATCAATCATTACTGCTCAAAGAAGATGAGAGAAGTACATGGATTTTTCTTCGATCTGTTTGTTTCACAATACTTCTTTAAGGGGTTTTCGCTTTGCCTCACCTCATTCTAGTGCCTTTCTTCTCTTCTAATCTTGAAAAAAAAAATTTGTTATGGCTACATCAGGCAGCTCCGTAAGCAACACCTGTAACACTGACCTACTTCAGTTACCAAAAGGGTGTGTGGAGTTTCAACCTAAATTCATTACTTAGATGCCAGGCACAGTCTAACAACTCATGGCTCAGTCTCCAAGTTCTCTCACTAGGACTGACCCTGTTGTCCAACCTGTTTTCAAGTTGGACACCAAAGATATCCATTCCCATTTTGGGGGCACAACTGATGGAAATAAAGTGGATGCTTGAATTCATAGTTTCAAGATGTATTTCAAGAAACAACCAATACTAATGGAGTCACAACAAATGATGGTTGGGGCTTTTGTGACCAATCAAGCCTCTTGTGTTCCCAATCCCATGTCCATCTTTTGGAAGCAATACATACACCAAATTTTGAGACTTGAAAAGAGTTCAAAACAATTCTCAGGGTATGATTTTACCCTCACAGATACAGAGAAGAACTATCCACAGTTTGGTTCCGTTTCACCAAAAATTAGGCAAATCTGGGCAATAGTATCTAAATGACTTCAATCAACTTTCTATCAAGTTGCACGTGCTTGATTCTAATGAGGTCCTTGTCAAATTCATCTTCAGGCCATTTTCTTATTCTCCAAGAAATATAGAACTCTCTATTTTAGAATCAAACCATGCTCACCACCTATCTCTAAAAGTGGAATAAAAACAACTTCTACCTCAGTTAACTTCTTAAACCTTCCCAACTCATTGAAGAATAGAAATTCTTCCCTTGGTGACTACACTAAGGGTCCTAGCAATAAGAAGAAGAACTATTGTGCTTAACTTAAGAAGGATGTTGTGTCTTGAAACCATAGAAAGCCCTTCTAGCTGAGAAATAACCACAGCCTGAAGATTTGGAGGCTTGGCAATCCAATCCCAACACATCAATCCTCAATTAATTCTCATGGTAAATGACTAATTTTCCGACAACTGGGAAGTTTTTTTCACTTATAACTCCCAAATAAAGGACAATGTTGTGAAGTTGATACTTGACAATGGTAGACAAATGAGACTCAATTCACAAAATTTGGTGGATGATCTTTGTTTGCCAACTACATGTCCATGCCCATACCAGTTGGGATGGATCAAGAAGTCAGGTACAAGTCAGGAAAGTTGACACTTCTCACTTGCAATTCTTTTGTGACTTTTACCTTCAAGCCTTTCCGGAACAGTTGACTATGATGTAAATCCATTGGAATGTTGCAATTTGATACTTGAATCAACATGTCAATATGATCAAGAAGCTGTCTTTGATGGCTTTCACAAGACAATCAGCTGCAAAAAGATTGAAAAGTGTACAAGTTCATTTCTTCTTATGTTATTTCTTTACTTTTTGGTAGGCCAATAATTAAATAGGTCAATCTGCATAAATTTAACTCTTATGTCATTGGAAGCTACTGCAGATAATGTTTATAAGTTTCCATCACCAGCAATCAAATCTATAGTTGATCTTACAAGCCTAGATGAATTCCTTCTCAGAGGTCCAAGGTGCTTATTTCCAGTGAGAGTTGCAAGGCAATAGTGTTATGATCATTCTCCAAGTGGGAGATGATATGGTGTGGAGTTTGATTAGTCTCCAAGTGGGAGATTGTTGTGTTATGGAGACCAATCAGACTCGGATGCAATATATATACCATTACTTTTTTCATTAAATAATTGCTGCTTTATTGCACTCTTGTATGAATGGTTAAAATAATTAGTAACCTCCCAAAAAGAAATGAGTTATTGGTTGCATGAGCTGCTACATGCATGGGAAGGTATTTTCCACACATTTTTTGGGGTTATTTATGGTTGTTGGGCATGAGAAATGAAAGTAGAAAGTTGCAGAGCAGTGGCTGGAAAAATGCAAGAAGTGTCGCGGGTCCTTGGAGGCAATAACTTATCAATTAAATATAGGAAAATGTGAAAACACAATAGATATATGTAATCTAGCAAAATGGACAGCAAAAGACCACCAAGATTTAACGTGGTTCACCCAAATTCAAGCTACGTCCACCAACAAAGGGTCCGATATATATTAAAATATTAGCGAAAGCCTTTACAAAGACTTGCAACAACATCTTCAACCTGCAACAATTTTTTTCATCATGTTTTCCAACTGTTGTCTTTACACAACTTTTACTATGGGTACTTGCGACACTTCTTATGTTTTTCCAACCACGGCTCTGTGATTTTATGTTAATGTTTTTCACAACCTACTACCCTCAAAATTCTAATCCGAGTATTGGAATTGTTGATGTTATAGCAACGGGAGTTCTCTTTCCCTCCCAAATTCGAAACAAATAAATAATTTATGGGGCCGACTCAAGTGGAGTGACACTTTATTTCAAATAATATTTTTTATTGAAGCCGACTCAACTCATAAAGTCGCCTCTCTTTGTAAAGTCGTCTCTCTTGTGTAAGATTTCAACTCTTCATGAAAAGCCACCTTTAATGTGTATATATGGCGTCTCCCTCTTCATTTAGCAATTCAATTATTTAAGACAAGTTCGTACTACAAGGAGTTCAATTATTTGCAACAGATTGCCATTTTGCTTCAAGTCGATTATCATTAAGGATGAATTATATTTTGTTGTATATTCGCACCTAGGAGAGATGTTATCTCACATTGCTTTGAATTGGCCTTGTGTTTGGGCCAAGTTGTAAAGAAGATTTCTGCTCTTTGCATTCTAATATAAGAGATATATCTTTGGTTGGGTTTTTCTCCCTCGAGAAGGAGGGTTTTCCCAGGGTATTTGCTATGTTCTATTGTTCATTCTTGTGTATTGCTATTTATCTTCATTTCTGGTCTAAAATTAACATGGTATTAGAGCGGGTTTAAGCAAGATCAAGACCAGATTTGTTTAAGCAGCAAAGTATTATTCTCTTCTTCTCATCTAAGGGAGTCTATCTAAGCATCAAAGATGGTGAACAGACTCAAGGTTGAAGATAGGCTTGATGGTGCATCAAACTTCACCTCTTGGAAATTCAGAGTTCTTATTGCATTGGAAGAAAATGATCTTCTCGATTTTGTGGAGAGTGATGTGCCCGAGCCATCCGATGAGGCTGAGAAAACTCAATGGAAGAAGAATGGAACTAAGGCTAAGAAGATCTTGATTGATTTCATGAAGGATCATCTTGTGCCAATTATATCCAAGATGAAGACAACTAAAGTCATGTTTGAGACTCTTTAAGGCTTGTATGAGATCAACAACACCAACAGAGCTCTTGACTTGAGGCAACAACTCCATCATATAAAAATGGCTAAAAGAGATTTAGTCATCTCCTTCTTCACGAAGATTACTAAGTTGAAAGATCAGCTATATGCCATTGGAGATATAGTTGAAGATAGAGATCTAGTTATGTTGGCACTAAATGGTCTTCCTCAATCTTGGGAGCTCTTTATCCAAGACATTAGTGGAAGATCTAAATTGCCCCAGTTTGATCATCTTAGAGCTAATTGCATTCAAGAAGAATCCAGGTTGGTAGCAAGAAGGAATGGTCGAAGCTCTCATAATGAAGACAATCATGTCCTTGCCACCCAAACTTCCAAAAGGAAAGTAAGAGAAGGGAGAAAAGGAAATTTCAAGAGGAATAGAGACAAAAAATCAGATTTTGCTCTTGAGCCAAAGAAGAAGAAGAATCTCTCTCACATTCAATGCTTTAGATGTGACAAGTATGTTCACTATGCTCGAGATTGTATAACAAGACCAAAGCAACATGCTTCTACTACGGATGTTGATGATGTGTCACCTCAAAAGGAATCTAGAGACAACTTAGGAAGATTTCTATTCATCTCCACTCTTTCAAGCAACGTTACAACCGAAAGTAGCACTTGGTTGATTGATAGTGGTGCTTCATGACACATTACAGGATATCGAGAGCATCTTTAAACTTGGTAGAAAGAGAAACCAACTTACAAGTGATAATCAAAGATGATGCTTGTTATTCAGTGAAAGGTGTTGGAGCCACCTCTCTTCATCTAGATTCTAGCATTCCTCTTCATTTGAGTGATGTCTTGTTTGTACTAGGAATCAAGAGAAACCTTGTATCAATTTCAACATTGGAGGAAAAAGGGTATCAAGTTGCATTTTCTGAAGGGAAAGTTCTTGCTTGGTTGAAGAACTCTAGCATCAAAATAGCCTGTGTGATTGGTGTCCATCAAGAGAGCCTATACAGACTTTCTATTCATCTAGTTCAAGCATTGTTGCATGACTCTACCAGTTCGAGCAAGCTATGGCATAGGAGACTTTCTCACCTACGCTTCAAAGCTCTTCCATCCATGGAGAAGATGGTTATTGGTCTACCAAAGATCAGTTAGGAGCACGATGGCATTTGCAGAGGATGTGCACTGGGTAAGAATACTAAGGGTCCTTTTCATAGTAGTGAAATTAGATCAAAAGGAATTCTAGATCTTGTTCATTTTGATTTATGTGGTCCAATGTCTATGGCATCTTTGAGTGGATTTTGTTATTATGTGATTTTCATTGATGATATTCTCGAAAGACTTGGATTTATTTTTTGAAGTCTAAGGAGTCTGAAGAAGTACTTGATAGATTCAAATAATTCAAGGATCAAGTTGAAAATATGTCCAAAAAGAGGATCAAAGTTTTGAGATCTGATAATGGAGGAGAATACACTTTTGGAGGTTTCCATAATTTCTGCATTGAGGTAGGGATCAAGAGCCTGGAGTTATGTGTTCTGTACAATCCTCAGCAAAACAGAGTTTTAGAAAGAAAAAATAGATCCATAGTTGAGGCAGCCAAAGCTATGATTCATGATCAAGATCTACAAACCTTTCTTTGGACAAAATCTTCCAAAATTGCAATGTATGTTTAGAACCGTAGCCCTCATCGAATATTGGAAAACATGACTCCTAAAGAAGCCTTCATAGGTGTGAAACCTGAGGTCAGTCATTTAAGATTTTTTGGTCATCCTGTTTATATTCATGTGCCTAAGGATAAAAGATCTAAGTTAGAAGCATCTAGAAAGAAAGGAATATTTGTGGGTTATAGTGAGTCTTCAAAAGCCTACAGAATCTACATTCCAGGATAGAAATAGATTGAGATCAGTAGGGATGTCTCTTTCGAAGAGGAAGTAGCCTTCAAAAGATCTAAAGGATCTTATATGGAGATAGACAGTGAAGAACAAGAGACACCTCAGGATATGGACATTTCTCTAGATCATACTCTGGAGATTTAGAGGGAATCTATTGAACCAGAAGAGTCTAGTAATCCAATTGATCCCATAGAACCTACTGATGGTCTGAGAGACATTGCTATAGGTCGAAAGAGACCTCTATGGGCTAGACAAATTATGCAAGAGGCAAAGAAGTATGCTGCTCCTCGAGGCACATTTATAGAAAGGAAGAGACCACAAAAGTTTCCAGGCTATTTAGCATTGATGAGTCACATCATTGATTCTAAGCTTTCCAGTTTTGAGGAGGCATCCGATCAGCAAGTATGGAGAGATGCTATGACAGAATAATATCAATCTATTATCAAGAATGATGTTTGGGATGTTGTACCAAGACCTGAAGGAAAATTAGTTGTGTCTTCCAAGTGGCTTTTCAAGATCAAGCATGCAGTTGATGGGAGCATTGAGAAGTACAAAGCAAGATTTGTGGCAAGAGGATTCTCTCAAAAGGAGGGAAGAGATTATGAGGAGACATTTGCTCCTGTTGCCCGATATACATCTATCAAGACTATTATAGCTATTGCATTTGCTAAAGGCTAGAAGCTATATCAAATGGACATAAAGACTACATTTCTTAATGGAATAATTGAAGAATTGTATATTGAGTAACCAGATGGTTTTGTGATTCATGGGAAGGAGTCTCACGTATGCAAATTGAAGAATGCATTGTACGACCTTAAGCAGGCACCTCGTGCTTGGTATGAGAGGATTGATCGATACCTAATGAGCTTGGGATTCTCCAAGAATGATGCAAATTCCAATTTTTACTTCAAGGTAGTTGATGGTGAGGCTTTAATATTGGTTCTTTATGTTGATTTATTTCTTACTGGAGTAGAATATATGATTATAAAATGCAAGAAAGAGTTAGCCTCTGAGTTTGAGATGAAGGATCTAGGTCTTATGCATTACTTTCTAGGACTGTGGCAAAGAACCAATGAGATTATTCGAAGGGAAATACAACATAAATATCTTAAAGAGATTTGGGATGATGGATTGCAAATCCACGTCTACACCAATGGAAACAAATTTGAAGAAGTTGAGTGATTCTATAGCTAGTTCTGATCTGGTAGATCCCACCATGCACAGATAGTTGATTGGATCGTTGATGTATCTAGTCAATACTAGACCAGACATTTTCTATGCAGTGAGTGCCCTTAGTCAGTTCATGTGTGAACCAAGGAAAATTCATCTAGTTACAGCAAAGCATATCTTGAGATACTTGTGTGGCATAGTAGGATATGGCTTGAGATATACTTCTAGTGAAGATTTGAAGTTACAAGACTATTTTGATTCTGATTGGGCCAGAAGTATAACTAATAGGAAGAGCACCTCTGGATGTTGCTACAGTTTGGGGTTTTCCATGATTTCTTGGTGAAGCAGGAAGCAAAATTTTGTAGCACTAAGCACTGTAGAGGATAAATATATTGCAGCATGTGTAGCAGCTCAAGAAGCAGTGTGGCTTCAAAAGCTCCTTGCAGGTTTGTTTGGGAAAACATTGGAGTCGACTATGATTAATTGTGACAGTCAAAGTTGTGTGAAGCTATCTTTCAATCCAATGTTTCATGACAAGACAAAACATGTGGAGATCAACTATCATTACATCAAAGATATTGTGCTGAGGAAAGTAATTTAACTCAGGCATATTTTCACTAATGATTAGACAATTGATATTCTCACCAAGCCTCTCTCCCTGGAGTGAAGTTTGCACATTTTCAAGACAAGCTTGGAGTCGTGGAGAATGTTTCCCTTATTGAGAAGGAGACTTAGCATCAGTGATATTTTCTATAATGCATATTTCTCTGAGACAAAGAAATATGAGGTCAAAGCCCTTGTCCATCTCTAAGACAGAGATGTGGCTCTTTCCACACATAGGAGTAGCCATGGTGGATGTCATGTTGAGAGACTCCATGCAAACATCACGTTGAGAGACTCCGTGATGAATCCTTTGTACTTGTGTTTTTCCATACATGGGAGTAGCCATGGTGGACGTCATGTTGAGAGACTCCATGACGACATCACGTTGAGTGACTTCGTGATGGGAACTTGTGCACATGTTTCTTTCCACACATGGGAGTAGCCATGGTGGAAGTCATGTTGAGTGACTCCATGCCGTTATCACATTGAGAGACTCCGTGATAAATTATTTTCCACAAATGGGTGTAGCCATTATGGGTGTCATGTTGAGAGACTCCATGACATGGATATCTGGAAAGATACCTCCCTAGATAAGAGGGAGTGTTGATGTTATAGCGGTGAGAGTTCTCTTTCCCTCCCTAATTCGAAACAAATAAATAATTTATGGGGTCAACTCAAGTGGAGTGACGCCTCATTTCAAATAATATTTTTTTATTAAAGCCGACTCAACTCATAAAGTCGCCTCTCTTTGTAAAGTTTTCTCTCTTGTGTAAGAGGCTGACCCTTCATGAAAATCCAACTTTAATGTGTATATATACAAGGCATATCCCTCTTCATTTAGCAATTCAATTATTCAAGACAAGTTTGCACTACAAGGAGTTTGATTATTTGCAGTAGATCACCATTTTACTTCAAGTCGATTATCATCAAGGAGGAATTATATTTTGTTGTATATTTTCACCTAGGAGAGGTGCTATCTCACATTGCTTTGAATTGGCCTTGTGTTTGGGCCAAGTTGTAAATCATATTTCTTCTCTTTGCATTCTAATATAAGAGATATATCTTTGGCTGGGTTTTTCTCCCTTGAGAAGGAGGGTTTTCACAGGGTATTTGCTGTGTTTTATTGTTCATTCTTGTGTATTGTTGTTTATCTTCATTTTTGGTCTAAAATTAATAGGAATATGTTCCCACGCATGTCCCATTAATTACAAATGAAGGATGGCCATTGGTTTTGACTCATGCACCCAATAAAACATATTCTTTGGGTGGTTACTAATAACTATTTGTAGATGTCTTTTAAATAAATATTGTAATTGATCATTTTCAGCATTTAATGATTGTTTATAACTATTATTTTAAATACAAGTACAGCAAAATATTTATTACGTGCAACAAATTAGTTAATAAGATAATGATGAATATTTTATATGAGTTCGATTAGTCTCCGTAACACAATAATTTCCCACTTGGAGATAGATCAGACTCCACTCCATACCATCTCCCACTAGGAGATTGATCATAACACCGTTACCCTTGCAACTCCCACTGGAAATAAGCACCTTGGACCCTACTATTTTGTTTTGTTTAAATTTAACTTTGAAGGCCAACCAAAGCTAAAGAGGAGCTCAACTTTTCCATTGACACTGCCTTCGTAAGCATATCTGCTGGATTGTCATCTGTATGAATCTTTTCCAACCTTACTTGTCCATCTGCCAACACTGACCAAATGAAATGATATCTCAGCTATTTGTGTTTGGTTTTTGAGTGCAAGGAAAAATTCTTGGCAAGATGTATAGCACTCTGGCTATTTGTAAACAAGTAACTTTTAGCCTGTTTTTTTCCCAACTCTTCCATGAAAAATTACAGCCATATCATCTCCTTTGCTGCCTTTGTGGCAGCAACATACTCTGCCTGTGTGGTGGATAAAACAACCAACTTTTGCAACCACGAAATCCAACTCATTGTTGTCCCACCAACTGTAAATACATAACTTGTGGTACTCCACCTAGTATCAATATCTCCTACCAAATCTAAATCAACATAACCTTTTAAATCAGTATTAGAGCCCCCACAACATAAATATTTATTGGATGTACCTCTCAAATACCTAAGAATCCATTTTACTACATTCCAATGCTCAACTCTGAGATGGCTCATACATCTACTAACAACTCCTATGACATGTGCAATATCCGGTCTCGTGCATACCATGGCATATGTAACAACTCCAGTGTTCTTCATAGTAAAATTTCTAATGTTTTTCACCTTAAGTGAATAAATCATGATGCTATGACATAGCAATAATTTTTTTTCTTTCAATAATGTAAATTACATGCATAATATAAATAACACAAATTCCAATTTGTCATTGCAATCCAAAGTAATTATACAAATCTTCCCAAAACATAGATATCATATTGAACAAAGATGTTATACAATATTCAATAGAAATTCCATTCCGATATAATAATTTCAAAAATTACAATTCTTCAAGAATGTACATAATTACAAATACAACTCCATCGAGCTTTAGAGCATAAGATATAGATGGTCCAGGAATCCACTTTTCAAAACCTTGGTTTTTTTGTCACCTGTTAAGGAGGAGAAGCATCACTCAAGCACTTTTATGCCAACCACAGATTCATATGCAGTCCTGCACACATCTATCAATGATAGATGGCCCTACCCTTTGATGAAGGTATTGGTTGGGTAATCTTGTATGACATACCACTTTGGGCTTAGTGTTGTGCCCTACATGACTAGGATTTATAACCTATGCTAGGTAGCCCTTATGCATTTTAAATGGACACGGTGAATCGACAGTGGATCTTGGGGAAATCACACTACTTTGGCCAAAGTGTTCTCACTCAGTATATCGAGCGATGGTCTACCATTCACTTACACTATAGCAAGCTTCTCGTTTTGACTTAAGGCCATTATATCTATGCTTAGGCAATCCCTCTCCATGGGCAAGCTACTCCCCATGATAACCTATCTCTTAAACAACCTAAGAAAACACAACTCATAAAGAAAAGTACTAGTCCCCTCCCTTCACTGGACAACATTCACAAGAGTAACCTACTAGCCATCTAGCATAATTAAATATCTAGTTATGAGTATCCCTTAAGCTTGTCTATGTTTGATCATATCTAGTATAATAACAATACCTATGAAAAAGAATCTCTCATACCCATGTTTAATCATATTGAGTATGATAACAATACCTATGACAAACAGTCTCTCCTATCCATGTTTAATCATATCAAGTATAATAACAATACCTATGACAAATGGTCTCTACTATCATAGAGTAATTACAAACATTACACAAAAATAGAGTAGATAGATTCCACTTTTCTTTCAAAACAAACATTACTTTTCCCTATATGCAAGTAACTATAAAATACTGGTTTAAACATTCAAGAAGCAAATCATTCAACACTAATACAAACAAGGGAAGAATGTCCTCATGCCTGTGATAAGCTTTGCAAATAATTGACTGTAGTCACAACACTTCCAAATCAACAACTAGCCTGGTATCGATCCTTAAGCAAAGACTTAATATCCACTATCTCTCAAGTTGGCAGATACGTCTCTCAAAATAATAATAAACTCTCTCTAAAAGTCAAGGCTCTCACTCACTACTTTTGATAGAATATTGCAGATAGAAAAGTAGATAAAATGCAAAGACTTGCACAAGAAATAATGCATACAAGAATGCGTCCAAACAAATGAACTTACTTCTCTATTTATACAACAACCTGGTAACTACTCTGCCTACAGTTTAGGAATGGTTTAGATAGAAGCAAGAATGCACAACAACACATCAATCTTAGCTCAAAATGTGGCAAACATATAAGCACATACTTAGCTTAAATAGCTATACGTTGACTTAGTTAAATGACAACAATTAGAGACCAATTCAAATCCCACGTGATAGAATTTGATTTGCATCTCAAAAAAGATATCTATAGAAAAAAGGATTCAAAGGTGGTGTCAAAGCCTCCTTATTCATTCTCATCTATAGCACAATTTCCTTTTCATCTGAAGCAATCAACATTAGATTTGCAACACCAAGCCTCTATCGACTAAATCATAGTATGTGTCGATCCATATATTAAATCGTTTGACAAAGTCATTGAAAATTTTACACGCTTTAAAACAGATTTTGGTCGATACATAAATGTTGGCATATGGCTTCTGGTGTTGTCATTGATGGCAACCTAAGTCATTGACCCGGTTTGCACTTTAGTATTTGTCCATACCAGAAGACAGAGTGAAGAACAGGGTATCTGACTAAAGTTGAGTTTGTCAATCCATATGCATTACCAGATTATTAGTTTGGGTTGTGGATCGTAGGGAAGGTCGTTGGGTATTTGGAATATCTTATTCTCGAGTTTTATGCTATCACATCAATTGGTGTACAAGTTAGGAGATCCGATTGATTGATTTTATGTTTAACAATGCTAGAAGGCCGACGAAGTGAATGTGGCATGTTGTGGATGTTCGAGGTGAAATTGTTTGAAGTACTTTTGGGTTTGAGGATTTTGTTTTGGTTCCTCACTAAGTTGTGGATGACTTTGGTTGATGTGCATTGAAAATTATTTGAGATTTGAGCCAACAGTTTGTAAATATTTTATATTTTGTTGGAGCCAACTTGTAGCAATTAAATCTTTTGTTGTAGATATATGTAAGCGATCATTTATATCATTTTGGTGTGAAAATTGAGTGTTGATGTATGTTGTGAAATCCAGAAGGATTTTAGAGCAATTATGCACAGTTTCACTTGTGCATAAAAGGATTTGTGATGCGAATGAAAGCAAACAAAGTAAAATCAGACAAGCAAGTCAAGAATGCGACTGATGAGCTTAACCAGAACTATAATTAGGCATTAGTAGATGCTATTCTCTCAGTTCAAATCTTCTAGATGCAATTCAAATCCTTTGTAAGACAATGAGTCTTCTTTTTGTATTTGAGTAGTGAGCTCTAGGCAGTGTGCTTGAATGCATGTGCATTCCCCATTTGTAAAACACTTATATTTGAGTACTCAAATTGTGGATTGACCTTCACCGTGGTTTTTCCCTAAATAGGGTTTCCGTGTAAAAATCCTTGTGTTATGGTGTTGTGGATGATTGATTTATGTGCTTGCATCTTTCTTTTGGTTCAATTTTCTAAGTGGTTTAAAGATCAGATTAATAAATTTAAATTTTGTTGAACACTGATTCACTCCCCCTCTCAGTGTTCCTTGATTCGAACAATTGGTATCAGAGCCTAGTTCCTCAGAATAATTTTAATAGCTTGAGGTGGATCTTGGAATGTAATGGACTCTGGTAGTCTTTAGCAACAACTTTTGGTGGCACTTGATGATCTTGATCAGTCCAAAATAAAAGTCCAGGAATTGAAAGCAAGTCTTAAGGATACTGAGAAATTCATTCAGACTTTGAGGGATCAAATTATTAAGTCCAAGGAGAAGAGAAAGGATATCTATGACCAGATTAAGCAAAAAGAGAGCAAAATCATGGATGATGTTCACCTAAATCAAACCTTGAAGGAAATAACCGAGGAATGTGAAAAGCTTGCCAAAGACAATGCTACCCTAAAGCATGAGATGGAATCTATGGTGATGAAGTTGACTAAGGAGATTGAAGAGAGAAAGAAGAATGAGGAGAATCTTGCTCAGTCCTTAAAAGAGAGATCTAATGAATGCAACATAACTGATGGAGGATTCATTCAGTTGGAGATTGAACTGCAACAATCCAAAAACAATGAAGAAGAGCTTGAAAGGCAGATTGTTATTCTCATGGATGAACTTACTATTGCAAATGAATACAAGGAGAAGTTCAAAATTAGCTCAATTAAGCTTGATGAGTTGAATCAAGGTTAACAGAATGGAAATAAAAAGCGAGGTCTTGGATATGAGAAAGGAGAAAGTTCCAGATCTAGACAAAGGAATTTCAGGCAAGGAAATTAGATGAACAAAGCAAAAAGGCATCTAGTAAGACAACCTAATGCTCAAAATTTTAATGGATATTGTTTTGCTTGCAATAAATTTGGTCATATGGCTGCTCAATGTAGAAGTAAAATGAAATCAACTAATACATCATTCTCCGGTCAATGTTTCAATTGCAATAAGTTTGGTCATAAGTCAATAAAATGCAAAAATATGTCAAATAACTCTGTCAATAGAAGGAATGTTAAATGTTATACTTGTGGAAGATTTGGGCATATTGCTAACCAGTACAGATCAAGAAGAAATCAATGGAATGATTGGTCTAGACAAGGAAATATTGTGTGTTACAATTGCAACAAATACAGTCATGTTGAAAGATTTTGTAGATACAAAAATATGGATAGAAGAGGTCTGACATACAAAGGAAGAAATACACAGAAAGATGATAAAGGAAAAGGGAAAGTGACTATGGATGAAATAAGAGATCAGATGAAGAAGACATGGATAAGAAAGAGCGAGTTTGGTGCAAGAAATGGTTTCGTATAGGAATCTGGTGTTGGTTATTCCTCCAGGAATTGATTTCAGGCCATTGGCCTAGGGGGAGTTTTTTAAGAAAATCCTTGTCCCCCTGTTGGTAGTTGGTGCTGAAATGCAAAATATTGTCAACAATTGTATTAATGATTTATAGATGCATTGGAAAACACTCGTAAAGAAATTCAAGCAATTGAAGATCCGCAAAAGCTTTTTTTTGCTAACTGAGAAAATAGGGTATCTGGAACACCTAGGGAAAAAACATTTAATATAACAAAAGGTTAGGTGTGCGAGTTATAAAAAGCAAGTTGGAACCCTCATTTTCCATTTTATATCAAAGAAAAGAAGGAGAGAACTCTGCAACATAATTTCAAAAGCGTGAAGATAATTTGGTGGCGAAACCTTAATCCATTAGGTACTTCAGTTGTATTGAGAAATATCCATTTAATTTGGTGTATGGTTGAAGAACTTCTTTGGTAGAATCAAGACATGAGTATGGAAGGTGAAATGGAACAAATCAAAGGAATGATAAACCTAGATGAGTATAGCAGTGAGAAGATTAGAGTTGTAAGAAACATGTTGCCGCATGATGAATTGAAATGGATGAAAGAAGCAAAACAAAAAATATTGGATATTTGGAGTGAATTTCCCTTTTTCGAGAATGCAGAAATTGTTGAGTTTATTTTGGAAAAATTGAATGATGATATTCTAACTCTAGATAAACCCTACCATATCTCGAAAGAAGTGATTGGAATTATAATTGGGTTATGCAAATTTGGGGATGTGCCGAGAAAGAAGTCAATCTGAAATAAAGAAGTTGAAACCCTAACTAGAGTAACTAGATGAGGACAAGAACAGGTGATTGTGGACATACTAGATGAGGAATATGATAAGGAAATTGAGGACACCCAAAGAAAAGAACTAGAAATAGCCGAACCGGAACAAGAAAAGGAAATGACAAAAGAAAGTGAAGAAGAAGGTGATTTAACCAAAGAAGAGCTATTGTAGCTTATTCATGAGGAAGATGGAATGCAGAAAATCACAAACATATGGTCTATCAGACCTTCATATGGGTAGGACATGATTTTAAATGTACTAAGTGCTCATCTTGTGCAAAACCATATTAAATTAGAGAGTTTACAAAATAGGTTGCCATAAGAGATGATTGAATGCATCAAGGAAATCATGGACTTTGAGTCTTAGAAAATGAAAGAAGAAGTAATTCTACACCTGAAGAAGCAGTACAAATTATCATTCACCAAGCTAAAAAGGCACATGAATCAACTAAGGCAATGCATAAACACAATAAACATCTATAACTATTATCTTCAATGGCCTCATGCAATCGACAAGTACAAAGAAAAGTTGGAACAAATTGAAATAGAGTTGAACAGTATTAGACAAGATTTTAACATATTTCAGGATCAAGATGGTGTAATTAAGAAAAGGATTCAAGAATTACAGACAAAGCATACAAATGTTCAAAAAACTAGAAACATGATTGTTGACACCTTTTGGAAAGTAAATGACATAACATAATGCAGATTGGAACATTTGATTGAGATACTGAGGAAAGGAGATATATTAAAAGAAGCTATCACCATTCCGAAATCCCTCATCAAGATTATCTTCCAAACATCTGAAAAAAATAGCATGATCATAATCACTGGGATTGCATTAGAAGCATGGAAGAAGTTTCTTTTGTAGATGAAGGAAAAATACAAACTAATTTTCTAACAAAAGTAGTGGTTGTATTTCTTCAAAACTTTTGAACCAGTTTTTGCATAAGTAAGTTTTTGGTTACACTTCAAAAGGGAATACTGTAGGAAAATATTTTATTATCTATTTTTCATTGATATCAAAGGGGGAGAGATAATAGTGAAAAATTCCTTACCAAATTCAGGTGGAGTTGTGTTAGCTATGACATTTTGAAGTCTTGAAGGATTGCAATATATTAGTTCTGACACTTATTCATTTTTCACTATGTTGCCATCAATGCCAAAGGGGGAGATTGTTGGCATATGGCTTCTGTTGTTGTCATTGATCCATTCTGCACTTCAATATGCATCCATATGACTAAAGTTGACTTTGTCGATCCATATGCATTACCAGATTATCAGTTTGGGTTGTGGATCTCAAGGAAGGTTTTTGGGTATATGGAATATCTTATTGTCAAGTTTTGTGTCGTCACATCAATTGGTGTACGAGTTAGGAGATCCAGTTGATTGATTTTTTTTTTAACAGTGCTAGAAGGCTGACTAAGTGAATGTGGCGTGTTGCAAATGTTCGAGGAAAATTTTTTTGAAGTATTTTTGGGTTTGAGGATTTTGTTTTGGGTCCTCACTATTTTTTGGCTGACTTTGGTTGATGCACATTGAAAATTATTTGAGATTTGAGCCGACGGTTTGTAGATATTTGATATTTTGTTGGAGCAGAGTTGTAGTGATTAAATCTTTTGTTGCGGATATATATAAGTGATCATTTATATCATTTTGGTGTGTGAATTGAGTGTTGATGTATGTTATGAAAGTTAGAAGGATTGTAGTGCAATTATACACAATTTCACTTGTGCATAAAAGGATTTGTGATGCAAATGAAAGCAGATAGAGCAAAAGAGCAGAATTAGACAAGCAGGCCAAGAATGCAACTGATGAGCTTAACTAGAACTGTAATTAGGAATTAGTAGATGCTATTCTCTCAGTTCAAATCTTCTTGATGTAATTCAAATCCTTTGTAAGACAGTGAGTCTTCTTTTTGTATCTGAGCAGTGAGCTCTAGGAAATGTGTCTGCATGCATGTGCATTCCCCATTTGTAAAACACTTATATTTTAGTACTCAAATTGTGGTTTGACCTCCACCGTGGTTTTTCCCCTAGCAGGGTTTCCATGTAAAAATCCTTGTGTTATGGTGTTGTGGATGATTTATTTATGTGCTTTCATCTTTCTTTTGGTTCAATGTTGTAAGTGGTTTAAAGATTATATTAATAAAGTTAAATTTTGCAGAACACTGATTCACCCCCCCTCTCAATGTTCCCTGATTCCAACAATAAAAATAGAGTATGAAGAGTTTAGAAAGTCCACAACTTCCACAAAAGAGGCTTTGATTTACTCTATTATCACTTCATCGACTTAATGACTGCTCAATGTTTGTAGATTAAAAACTCTCCTTTCGCAAACAACAAGAGTATAATGTGGCTAAAGAATATAGTCATTACTATCTCATAGTTTGGCCTTTGATTTAATTACAAATCAGCTGATAATCATTGTTTTAGATAGTCAATCTCAAATAAATATCATTTAAATATAACATATACATATTTATATACTTATATATATACATATTAACACACATAAATATATATATACATATACGCATATATGTATATGTTAATATATATCTATACTTGACATATGTCAATAAAGCATGTATATATAACCGATATACAAATGAATAAATCAAGACAACAATCAGATTGTTATATTAATATATCAGTTGTGTATACATACATGTGTGTATATATATATACCTCTATGTACATGTATACGTATGTATACATATATCGATACATTTGTATGGGAATGTCCATTTTCCACCATACACATATATGGATACATATATACATATGGATATATGTATATACATTATATATACATATAAATACACACACATTAGATTCATACCCCAAATCATATACAATTACTATAGTATTGATTAGTGCCTACAAGTTATATATCTATACGTATACATATACATGCCATGAGATCCATCAGATAGTTCCATGTACATAAGTAACTTGTGCATGAGTGTGCATAGATATGTCTACCTATGTACCCTCATGTACACATTCCTTTGTATGTATAGTGATAGTCTATCATCGACATGCATGTGTGTGCATATACATATTCCTCATATGTTCCACATATCAATAGAAGCATAGTAACAAAGAAAGAAATCTCAAGCTCAAATAGATAAACATCACCCAATAATGCACTCAAAAGTAAACAAGACTTTTACTATTGCAGACATATTAACTAGGGATGACTTACCAAATTCCCACTTAATAACCTGATTCAATTATTCTACTATGATTTGTGTAAGCTTAGATAGGCTATGTTAATGGCTACTTGATTGAGACCTTCTCTTGAGTGATACTTCCCCTTCACCTGGAGGAATTGAACATATACCTGCAATCACTAACACATACCCATGATAGTCACCTGTTCACAAAATATGCAATATACATAATACATCTCCAAAGTTAGAATATCGACACAATATTCATCTAATCACATAAATGCATTCCTTCATATAATATTAAATGAGATGACATTCATTTACAAAGCAGTGATAATAAAGTGCAAGTACATTTATTCATCCACTGAATTCACATTACATTCACATTTTATCCTAGATAGTAATAGTAAATAGTAATTACACAATTTGGGGTGTAACATACTTCCCCCCTTGTGAATCATCGTCCTCGATGATCTATAGTACTTTAACATACAAATAAAGTTAGATAAATTTTTACTTACCATTCTCAAAATATATAAGATTTATAAACATACATCCTATGTAGCATCACTTCTTGCAATCTTGTCCCTCCTAGACCTTGCATTGAGTGTCCTGGCTACTGCATAGGAAAAACTTGTATGTCTCACACATACTTACTCTCTCAAAGAGCTTATCCATTGTAATTATAATATCTCATATGTACATCCCATGTACATTAATATCTGAATAACATATGACACCTATACTATAGTGACTAGGAAGTACGTTCTCTTTGGATCACAAATTTATCCTTAGTATAATCCAAATAGAAAAGGAATGATGATGCATTATACACTATACTGTGGGTCCCATCCTTCCCTTTGGTATTTACACCTCTAGATAACTCAGAAGCCAAGTTCTCCCATCTCTTACTTATCTATTTACTTTAACCAAAAGTAATTCTCTTGACCACTTGTCCATCTTGAGCACAACATTGCTCTTGGACATCTATCAATTCCGATACCGCTTCATACTTAAGCTTTGTATTGACAAAGTTTCATTGATCTTTTTGATCTATTACTCCTTTTTTTGACAACCTATCAAGTCTATGATATTTCTTAGCCTATTTCACTCTATTAGAGTTTGCAACCTTCCTTTCCTTATAATGGATTAAACCTCAACGTTAGAAGTTTACAAGTACTCAACAAATCATTCAAGATTTGGTTTTCCTCTTTTGCTTGTTTGGGTACAATAATATATTGCAAATTCGTTCAATTGAATGTCTCATAGTATGATCATGGTCAACACAACCTTATCATTATTTTTTTGTTCACAACTGAGACTACCTTCTCAGGAATTCTAATCAACTACCTCACACAATATATTATTTAGGACTGAAATCCTATAAGTCAAGCTTCCAACCACATTGGTTACCTTGGTGAGTTAGTACACCATAACATTATGTCAGTTCCACTAATATAGATAGGTTAAACTATCTGGAATTCCATCACTACCCCTTTGGAATCCCAAGATAGTACACATGTCCTACCAATGATCACATCATGTCTTCATTTTCTGGCACACTAGACATTATCTTGCTATATAATCAGCAACATCTTACTCCATATTTTATAGGTTTTAGTGGTTCCTTACTCGAAAAATAACTCTGTCACCCCAATGTCCTACCTCTGACATCAAATTTCTCATTCCATCCCTTAATTCTCCAAAATTTTGGGTACATAGGATCTTTTATACCCCATATTAGTCTATTCTTTGACGAAGTGAAAACCTTTTTTTTTTGTCTAAATCCACATTTAATTCCCAAGTAATATTGCTTAGGAGTTTTGTGGAGATAAATCCCATTGATCTTAGGACATCCATACTGTGGATTTATTTTGTCCTTGGATTATTTTCAAAGATGTAATCCATCTTTCAACTCAATCTAATTTTCTCGATAATAATTGGTACTAATTTTGAGTATTAATCCTTGTTCAATCATGTTGGTTCCTAGAAGATATCAAATTTAATTGAATACTTGATTACCAAGCACAAAATTTTCTTGTTAGCTCAAGTGATTCACTTAATCACATAGGTGAGTTTGAATCTTAGTATATCCTAATCTTTAGATTAAGTCATCAACCAAAAACTAGTATGATTATATAGGTTGCTCTAACCCTATATGTTCCAATCAAGACCAAATGTACAACTCAACCAAGTAAGTTATTCCCAACCTATAGGTGTTAATGAGTAGTCCAGTACATATTCCAACCCAATAGGTAAAACTTAACATAAGGTTTCACTCTTTATTCAAATGAACTTCTCATCCCAATTAGGTTAGTTGAAACCTAGGGTTTCATTTGAGTAAAAAGTATGATCAATTAGTTATTCTAGTAAAGATATTTTGATGTGGTTCACATAACATCACATCGTATCTTACATACCTTCACTATGGATTTATAGCTAAACCTTATCATCCCCAAGGTTTTCTATCATAGTTAGATAATAATGAAAAGTTGCTTCATGGCATGGACATATCTTACACTATATGTACATAGTCTAACTATCTACGACTAGATCAACATTAGCTACTTCCCGTAAGTCAGTAGGAGTAGTAAGAAACTTTATTACAAATCATAAGTAATCTATATCTTCCCTTGTCTATCTCATAGGAAATGATCTTCCCTTTCATGACCCTGTAATAGAGACAACAATATAGATAAATGTGAAGCATTTACTCGACTAGTATGGACAACCAACAACACTGCCAACCTTTTGTAATTCACAAAACTCTCCTCATTAATGTAGGTGACCTAAAAAGATAGGAGTGCAATATCCACAGAGCATAGTTAACATTTAATCTCAAACCTCAAGGCCAATACTTCCACAGTGGAGGAATGTGGAGCATTCTCCCTGATAGACTTCAATGCAACTTCCTAAACCAAAAATAGTTAAGTACCTTGTGGAGGCTAGATATTTTTTATGGAAACACATACTTCATCAATAACATCAAGAGAGAGAAAAAGACATACTATAGACCTTCAGTAATACCTCTCCCTTATTATAAATACTTCTTAATGTTTCTAATCCTCATCTTAATATATCATTATAAAACTAATTCTACTAAGAGAAATCATACTCAATGACATCCAACCATAAATTTCAGCAAACATAAGATAAGGCATGACAACCAGTCAAGAACTTTAGCAACTCTTCTTAGATAAGGCATGACATCCAACCATGAACTTCAACGACCCTTCCATACATCAATGTTATCCCATATTGAAGTTATCAACAATGACAACCAATTCAAACAATCTCACTCAAATCTCCTCAGGTGTTGACATTAATGACAACCAACAATTAGTGTTGGCATAAATGAAAACAATTGGAAACAATCTCCCCCTTTGAAATTGATGGCAAAAAAATTGATGGGTAAGTGCAAAAAGATGGGGGGCCAAAAAGGGGGCTTAAGTGGCCACTTTTTTTCTTCTTCTGAAATCAGGAAATACTAACCTTGGACATGAAATTGAGGATAGTTACACTCAAAATGTTGAGATGGAACAAAAACAAGGATCAAAGTGCTCTGAGTCTAATTTCTAAACTACTAATTTATTTTGAAAATGGTTGAGATTAAGGGGTTCAAAAGAGGGATGTACAAAAATTAGTGTTGTTTTTGTTAGAAAAACATAACATAGCAACTCTTGTATGTCCCTAGCACGATGAAATTTTTTTTAGCATTTTTAAAATCACTCTAGTGAGAAATTAGCTAATAGTGTGTAGTTGATGCATGATTTTTCTGATGATTTTTACTAATTTTCTAAGTGGACACTTCCTGAAAAAGAGAATTTTGGCTATGCTACCCCTACAAATTTTGGAAACTAATTGAATATTTTTTATTTTTTATATTTTGAATTTGTAGAATGAAGTCTAGTTTCTAAAAATGTAAATTATTTGAAATTTTGATGAATGGTTAATTTATAACGAGAAAAACATCAAACACTGCTTTTTTCTAAAAAAGAGGCACACAAACGAAAAAAATATAGATGAAAGGCTTAACATTGTCGAAAAGTAAAAAAAATTACATCGTTTGTTAGCTAAGTGAGAACCTAACATTACTCAGGTGTTCAATTTGTTTAACATTCAACCACATGCAATCGTGATGGTGAGCATGAACCTGATTATGTGAAATATTGTAGAATTTACAAAAACATGTCTCTGGTCATTGGGAATGCCCTCCAAGCCTTTGGGTTGGTATTCTAAGGAAAATACCAAGCTTAATGCTTGGGGATTCCCAAACCAAGATATAATGCACATGCTTTATAATGCGAGCGCATTATAACACGCTCATGTTATATCTTAGTTTTCACATGGTTTTTTGTGTTTGTGAGGGACATGTCTAGCAAGACATAATGTGAGTGCGGTATAATGTGCTCGCGTTATGTCTTGCTTTATGTTAAATGCTACTCTATTGAATGTATGTTTGTATGTATATGTATGCTTGTATTTATTGTGGACAAAGATTTTGGAACCTGTGATTCTCTAACACTTCTAGGGTTTTTCACCTAAAAGGAGAGAGGTAGGCCAAAATGGAAAATGTCCCCACTCAAAACTAATGCAAATATGAATGAAATATGCCTAAATGCAATGTCTTAAATACAATAAACTAATAAAATAGAAAAATTATTGAATGAAAACTAAAGAAATGCAAGATGTTTGAAAACATATTGTTGTATGCAGAATGACCTAAGAATGCAAACAAACTATAATAGAAATGAAAGTGACTGGAGAGGTGCACCTATAAATTGGAATCTTGTAGAATTTTTTGTTGAAGCCAGCTAGGACACTTACGCCAAGTTGGGCGACTTAGTCCTGTTTCGGGAAGATTCTACTAGAATAGGTTTAAGCCAAAAGGGTATCTAGAAATACAGAAATCACTTTTCAGGCTTGGCAATGGGACTAATTCGCCACTGACGGTGACTTAGTCCACCTTTAGCTTTTAGGAATTTTTGGACAAAAATTTGTAGCTCTCGGACCTCTACACTTCTCTTCTTGATAGGTGTCTGGATCCGATTCTGTAAAATCAGGCTGTAAGTGATCTCCAAGATTCTCTTAGGGTTTTGTTGACTTGAATGACTTTGATGAAATGATGACACCTTTTAACAACTTTCTATTTGACAAATCTGTATACAAGACTTGCAAAACACACATGCAAAGAGGGGAAAAAGGTTTAAGGGTTAGTGAATAGGGGTTTTCCTTGGTCAAACCCCAATTTGGTAATTAAACCCTTGATGTAGAAATCTGAAGATATGCAAGTAGATGTTCCAATGAAGACTTGATAATGCCTAGAATGCTTGATAATGATTAATGAGTGAATGTATGTATGATAATGTATGAATGAATGCATTAGGGGTTGAAAATGAGAGGAAAACCCTTTATTTATGCTTGATTTTACAAAATTTCCCAAAAATAACACATCACAGGCTGACCTCAAGGTTAAGAGAATAATATCCCGCTAGAAATTTAAAATAATTTTGATTTTTGTGCCTAGTGGGATTAAGTCGCCCTAGGTGGCAACTTGGTCCCACTAGGGAAATTTTACTGGGTGTCAGGAATTAAATTGTATTTAATGATGTTTAACGAGATTATTCTCTAAAACACACTTAAGTAGGGCCTATAAGTGTATAAAGGGGTTAGTTAAACATAAGAAAGGGTCAAATTATTGATGACAAACCTAGAAAAGCATAAAATTTTGTTACAACACTTTACAATACTTTGAAATAAGGCTTGGTAAGTGATAAAAAAGAGGTTATTTAGGTGAATTATAATGAAAAGGTCCTAGAAAAGTGTGAAAATGTGTTACAACACTTCACAACACTTTTATAAGACATCATATAATTCTTATTGATTCACAGTAACCCAAGACCTAATGTGAATGTGTTGATCACATTACAACATTAAATCAAGGAAAAATCAAGCCAAAATCACCAAGAGGGCCTAAACATGAGAAAAAGTAGAAGGGTTACTTTTTTGAGTCCACATTTAGCCCCCACTTTAGTGAGAGAATGAACCTGATTCAAACTCACACTAAAGTAGCCAAACATGCAATCAAGAGGAGTTCTAATGAACTAATGCTAGCAAGATGAGACAACAATCAAGAGGGATGATCAAGCCCCCAGGATGAATATCCCATGACAAACTAAACATGAGCACAAAGAAACATAAATGAGAATGATGTAAATGAAGAGGGAGAGAAGGAAAAGGAGAAAGAGAGTTAGATCAAGCTTCGATCGTTTGTACATCCTATTATGGATTAGATCTACGCTGTTTGTCTGGAAAAAGAAATGTATACTCACTATGAGGTGACAGAACTCATGGATGTCCACTGGGTGAAAAGGCCCAAAAGGTGAGAAGCATACACTCATGGCTAGTATGCACTTACACACACGTAGGTGGCTATGGGGAAAGTCATGCCTTGGAATGGGATTCCTTCTCAACCATACTAAAGTTATACCTCTTAATAACTTTAATAAGGTGCCACAAAAGAAAATGACATTTTGAGCTTCATGAGACAAGCAAAACTTCATATGCTTGGAGCTCATGAATAAACATGATGTCATCATAGGTATGCAAATTGTGTTATGCAAGGTGGCCATATAACAAATACAAAATGTGACATGTAAAGAATGTTCAAAGGAGTATTACTTAGTTCATGTGAGGTCTTTAACTTAGGGAACATTGTTCATAATGTCTCCAAGCGAAGACCAATCAAAGAATAGAAAATTCAGAACTTAGGGGATGCAGTGTGTCACATCAAGCCACCAAGAGGAATGCAATATGCTAAGATAGATCATGCTCATGAAGGACATCACACCCAATGTCATCCACAAAGTGATAAAATGCATCATATGAAGTAACAAGGCTGCACTAAGAACCAAGAAAAGGAAAAAAAAATGCAAAATGATAATGCCAATGTATGCCCCCACTTTAAAGGAATTGCTACACACGATTCTTTGAGAAACTACTTTAAAGTAGCAAATGAAAAATGAAAAAATAAAGACATGAGAGCCAACTTAGAAAGCCCCTATGCCAAGTCATACATTTCCGAGCAAGGTTACATCATGTGAAGGAAAAAAAAAGGAGAGAAAAGGGGTTGCCCCAAAAGGAAAACACCAAACACATAAGGGATCTATGGATTTGGGGTCAGTATGTTCATTGCTACAATGTTTTGTAAAGAGATCTCATAATTGTCATCATCCCCCAAATACATAGAACTAGAAGAATGACAAAAAGAAAGTGAAAACAAAGAAAAAGAAATATCTGTTTGGGTCAACATGGAAGAGACACAGGGTGTCTTGACACTTTACATCATCCCCAAAATGAAAACACAAGCAAATGAAACTAAAAAGGAAAAAGAAAAATGAAAAATATTTTGGGTTAACATGAGAGAGACATGTCGATCTCAATGCCTTGCATCATCCCCAAAAGGAAAACATAAGCAAAGAAAGGAAAAGAAAAAGAAAAGGGCCTTTTGGGTCAACATGAAAGAGACATGAAATGTCTCAATGCCTTGTGTCATCCCCAAAAGGAAAACACAAGAAAAAGACAAAAGAAAAAGGTGAAAATGATGTACGACATAGAGAAGAATGAAGGTACAAATAAAGGAATCAAAAAAAGAGAGAGAACATCAAATAGAATAGCACGAGGGAACAAATTACACACATGTAAACATAAAAGAAATAGAAAAAAAAAGTGCAAAAGACTAGTAAAGAAAATGTGAGTCAACCCTGAAGCAAGTCATCTGACTCCTAGTCTCAATCGGTATAAGAGGAAGGTGAATAACACAACTAAGGGACAACAAAAAATGCATTACTAGGACAAGGCTAACAATTTCTTGTCCCCACTGAGTGCAAGGCAAGAATGAGCTGAGGTAGGTGATGGGAAATGTCATGTAATAGAGAGAAGAGAATGTTCTACAACTATTACATGATAAGGAGTTGGATAATAGTTTATGGGTTCAAGGGATAGCAATTATCGCCATCGAAATGATACTTAGTATTTCTTTCAATTAATTATTGATCTGCCAAAATGAGCACAACAACAGTTAACAAAATATATCTATCGTGCTCTCCTGAAAGAGAAAGATAACACATGGATATCTTAGCTCCCAAGGTGATTCATAATTGATTCTCAACTGTATTGACTTCACTCAATGGTTGATGTGAACTATAATGTTCAAGGGGCCTGCTGGTGTTGAGCTTCTAGATTGTTCTAAGATCAAACATAAATTTAAACCTACTTTAACCAGGGTTTTAAAGAAAAAGAAAAAGATAGATCAAAGCTTGGAACTGAGAATGTTAATTCATCCAACTTAATCAGACTTGCTACCTTTCAAGGAATTTCTAACTAAAACTGTAGAGCAAAATTAACTTGTGATTAATGCACAGTTCCATTCATTCATAGTACTAACTTCAACAACTGATTATAAATCATCATTTAAACAAAACAAAAGATAAGATTTTCATTCCTTGAAAGCTTTGCAACTCAAATAATTAACCCAAGACAACTAAAATTTAGGAACACAATATGAAGTAGATTTAAATCTGGTTGCTTCTACTATTGGTGAAACAGATAAGCAACATTACAATTCTTGCACAATCACCAGTGTACATAAAATCCATGTTTTCAAATTATTTCCATCTACACTAAGAAAACTGGAAAGATACATCACTTCCTTCTACTGACTCTAACTCCTACTCTATTCTACTCTTGAGTTTCTCTACCTTCAGAAAATTACTGTTGTTCAAAAATTTCTATCACTATGTCTTCAGAACTGTCGTTATTTTTTAAAACTCTACCTCCTCTTTTTTTACAAAAAGGAAAAAATGCCATATATACAGAACATGCCAGAAATAATTTCGGCCCTTGTTTTAGGTTTTTTTTAAAATATCATCTTTAGAAGGGTCGACCCTCAGATCCTTTTGGAATAAAGTTAATGTTGCATTCAATGTGCATCCCCTGTGTCCATGTCGGTCAAGGATCACTCCTAGGATGGCCTTCAGATCTTTTGCAACCATTGCATTAACTTCTGGCTTTCGTGTCCACCTTCAAACTTCCATTAGAGACGATTTGAATGCCCTAAAGCATTATCATAAATGTTGATCTACTTTTGCCAGTAGAGATTCCAGTTGTTACTGAGACTCGCAGCTTCTTCCTTTCTGTCTTCCTCTTAATTCAGATCTTTCTTCAAGTTGATCCCCTCGAGAGATAGCATCAAATGTTTTTTGTTGTTCGATCTCTTCATAGACGACACCACTGGATACCAAACCGATTGATCATCTTGGTCACAGAGTAAATCCATTTCGTCTAGGCTTCATTGATCTTCTTCACAGGATGGTCACATGGTCAAATTTCCCATGGTTCATCTCCAGCCTCCTCTGATTGGTGGAATAGACACATGCCACATGAGATTCCTAGGCGGTCAAAAGTTAGTCAAACATAATCACATGTTAGTGAGACACTAGCCATGTCTCCCTGATGCGATTATACCCTTTAGCAGTTATCGGCATAGCTTAGAACTATCGGCAAGAGTTCATAGCGAGTGGCCAAAGTCCTATCGATATCCACAGTGGTTGCCAAGACAATTGCTATTGGGCAGACATCATAGCGAACCCAAAATATTATACTGAAGGCACCATCCTTCGACGAGACACCCTTCTGTCGGCAGGACCTTTCGCCAAGCTCCAAACACTATGTTAGAACTGTAAATTGTTTAAATTTTTACAGTCTATTTCATCTAAGTGTTTCTAGCATTGAGTCCTCATCATAAGCATAAAAGTCCCTCTTTGTATTGTCTTGCTTATTTTCTTTCATAAAATCCATTTAATCCATCAAGTCTTTCATATTTCATTAAGGGACCCGAATCGACAAGACATAGTAAAAGTTTCCCCAACCTGAATTTGCACTAATGTATGTCTGTTGCAGACTATCGGCAGGACAATTTTCTTGTTTCGGCAATGAAAGGAGTCATTTCGGCAAAGGGAATCATTGTCAGAGTGAAGTCATAGTGAACACATTGTGTCTCGCCGACCGGTGCATGTGAAAGTATATCGGTCAAGCTAAAGGTATTTGGGAGAATGTCTTGGCGAAGTATTTTTTCTTGTCGATAGGCATATATAAAAAATATATCAGCATATGTTGGGGCATCGATGTAATGTCAGGGAAAATACAATATGTCATGCCGACTAATGCACAAAGGGGTTGTTTTGGCTAGACTGATTAGTATTGGCATGAACTCATAACAAAATCATTTTTTCTTACCAACTGGCTTGTGAACAAATGTCTCGGTAAGACTTATGTGCATCGGGGAAAGGTCTTAGTGAAGTGGCTATTGTTTGGCCAAATCAAGTTCAAGGGTATTCAAAGGTTATCGATGAGAAATCATAGAGTCTTGCCGATTCAAAATTTTTGCCGATAGAGATGTGCATTTCCAGGAGAAGAAGTCTTTGATATGAGCTTCACCAAGGTTTGAAAGATATACTGATAGAATATTTCAGGGTGAGTCTTGCCGAATAGAGTAATCAGGAGGAGTGGATTTGGCCAAACATTAAGTCTTTGGTATGAGTCTTTTCGAGTTCTCAGAGTCTTTCTGATGGAAGTTATTTCATCAGTAGGATTATTTTCATCGGCGAAAGGGGTGATCTTGTCATAGCGACTGGAGAATACATTGAAAAGTACATATCGGTAAGACGCAAAGATATCTATGAGACATTTCCCCGACTTGGAATTGTCATAGTGACATGAAAACGGAAGCGGTAGCCATCAAGTTGATTCAAGGTGTCGGTAAGACCACAGAGTGTCTTAGCGAAAGGTTAAGTAAACGTTGCAAAAGGGCTTCGCTCCAGATTTGAAATTTTCTCACCGATGAGATGTTTGATGCGATAGTACCAGTTTCAAATGAGCCTTCATTCATGCTTCATTAATGGCGCGACAAGATATAACAACAATGTTTTAATTAATTCTTCAGTACCAAGTTGATTGCAGAAGAATTGACATGCTGAACAGAGAATTGAGACATTTTTCGGTCTGAGGAGCTCGAGCAGAATACTCTAAGTAATTGCCTCTTTGTTTTTCACATTTTGATTTTGTAAGCTTTAAAATGGAGTCTTCTGGTTTTGGAAAGGGTAAGGGTAGAAAGCTTGGTGAGAGTAGTCAGTCGAAGGGAAAGAAACAAAAGACTGATACAGAGCATGAAGGCACTGAAAGGAGGTTGAACCAAGACCTTATTGATCAACTACCTGGCTCGGGGCCTAAAGCTAGAAGGTCTGCACAACTTAGGGCAGAAATTGATAAACTCGATGATAAATGCAAGTTCATTGGTGATGTTTGGACTGCTGTGAGAGGGTATGAGCTTTTTAATTTCCACTACCATAGGAGAAACCGTTTTGAGCCAATCTGCAATCCATGGAAATTGAATGTAGGGAAATTGGTGTGCCCTAATGTATTCATAAATGATGAATTGGTAAAACTGCTTGCTGATCATTATGATCCAAAACATAAAGCTATATGTGATCCTTCTGGAAAACCACAAATATATGTGTCAAGAGAAGCAATAGGTGAGGTTTTCAAATTGGAAGGGTTTTGCAATGAGGAAATCAATATTGAGGAGTTGCAGAAAGAATTTTCAAGAATGGATACAACTTATAAGGGTTGGAGGTTAGCAATTCACAGGGTCAAACAGGGTAACAAGCCAGAACCTCTGGAAGATTGTGAGGGCCCTCCCTATCATGTATATTTGTTTGAACCTTATATGAAGTACACTTATTTTTCAGTGTGTCAGGTGTTGGGGATGGATGCCCCAGAATTCATGTCAATGGTGCTAATGATCATCACAACAGATATCCAATATCACAACTCCAGGCCATTTGACTATGCTTCATATATTTCTAAGGAGCTTGATTCAGTATTGATGGCTATAAAGAGTGGAGCCTCTATTGTCCATCTTAGAAATTATTCATTGTTGATGCACATGGTGTTATATTTTGGACAAGAGTTAGGGTATGGCCTCCTAAAATGAGAGTTTCTCAAATTGGTAGGGAGGGTGAAGCATTGCCTGTTAAATTGTGGACTGCTATTTGGGATAGCAGGTTTGCTGGTTCTAGTTTTATTCATTTTGAAGAGCATTTTGTAAAGACATTGTATAAATTGTATCATTATCCCTGTAATTATTCATTGACTGATGAGATCAAAAGATTCCTTCAGCTGAAGGACTTCAATGGGCCAATTGATCATCATTGGGGAGACTGGTATTGTTTGGAGGGAGCTACGGTAATCATAGTATATGGATTTGAATATGCTCCTTTTATTTTTCCAAGGATAGTTCCAAACAGGGTTGCATATTTGGAAATTGTCAGACAAATGGATTACTGCAGTGTGATGCATTTTAGTTCTTTTGGGAAGCAGGATTTTATGCCTAGTACTTTGTGTTTTTGTGATTTCACTGTGTTGGCCAAAGAGGGATATAATTCAATCCTTGATAGATTGTTGCATTATAATATGAAAAGAGGACCAACCAGAAAAAACTTTGACCCTAAAGGATATATCAATTCAGCCAAAGAAAGGATTAACTTTGGAGGGTATCCACATGTACCCTATCCTTTTGATGATATGATCAGGAATATGGATGAAGATGAAGTAGAAATGGTGGTTGAAAGGTATAACTAGGGGCTACAGGATATTGAGCTATTTTCTTTTGGAGATGAGGAAACACCAAGAGCTAATGTGCCACAGGATAGACCAGGAAAGGTATCCAGGATGAGGACTCAACAGTATGTCTGCCCAGTTAGAGAACAAAGTATTGAAAGTGGTGATGTTGATGCAAGGCAAATGGAATACAGATCATTTGTCTCTGATGATGAGTTTATACATTCCCCAGAGTTCAAGGCATTCTTGTACAAGCAGAAGGGGAAGGAGATTAGAGAGAATGTTGATGATGTCACTTCAGGAAATGAGGAACAATTGTTGGCTCAATTGAGAAAATGTGTGGATGATGAAATGACAAATATGACTCCTGAAATGGGGAGGAAGATGTTGGAGAGTGCTGGTGTCATGATACTTCCTGGCCTGGATTTGAATTCTGCATTGGTTTTTGATAGTTTCTTGAAGGACAGTCATGCTACACACAAGCTTGACAAGGAAAAGGTGACATAAGTATATGCAGGATCTAAGTATAATACTGATGAGGGATCATTGATGATATGGGCTTTGTACCCACCCCACAGGAAATTAGCGGTAATTGATACAAATAAAGCATTTGGCCATGTAATGACTCTAAAAGTTGGAGAAGTTGATCCTATAGCTACTGCAGATATTGGGGTAAATATTGCAAAGTTGAATAAAGTACAAATTCAGTTATTGATCAAAGAAAGAGAAATGTACAAAGTGAATAATGAAAAATTGCTAAGAGAAAATGATAGACTCAAAGACTTGGTTGGTGTTTCAATGGGGACAACCAAAATGATCACTCAAGGAGAAAGCTCTCAGGAAAAATATCACTGGGTAGGATCAAGTGTTTATTCTCAGTGAAAGCATGATGCAATTGCTGCAATTGTCAAGAAGAGGTAGGATCATTTGACATCTTGGTTGAATAAGTTGTGGGGAAAATACTCTCATACTCTTGCTGCATTGAAGGAGAATACAAGGATGGATGGATGAATCATGGAGAAGTTTCATGAATTGGCCCAAAGTAATGAAGCTAACAGTACTGCACTTGAAGCTGCAAATCATATAATTAATCACCATCAAAACTTCTATGATGAATTGCAAGGTGATGAACAGGGGCTAGTTGCTGCTGCCAAGAAAACTGTGATTACATTCTCTGTTGATAAAGGTGAACTGAAAGAAGCCATCAGGTGGAAAAATGAATGTGAGTCAATGTTGAATGAAATCATGAGGATTTCTTCTGCAGAGGATACAACATTGGATGAAGTGAGCGAGCAGAATGAGGAAATGGTCAAGATGGAAATCACGATCAGGAATGCTGTTGGAGATGCAGACACATATGAGCGCTAGGATTATTTGGACCACCTTGCTAAGACTCACTTGTGGCTAAATAGAGCCTAATTATTCTCTATCTTTTGTTTTGTAATTTGTATTTCCTATTTCCAAAAGGATGCGTCCTTTCGAATTCTCAATGTATAAATGTTCATTTTGAAAACAATATACAAATAATAGGTAGAATAGGATAGATAATAGAAGATATGGTGGAACACCATGTTTCACAAGGTTGAGACTCTGATGTATGTTTTGAAGCTATGGAGATGTCAATGAAAATCATCTGATTTGCTGGTGTATTCTGGTGTCAATTGTTGTGTTGTGCCTATTGAAAGAATTATTTAAGTTGTCTCTAAGATTGATGTTGCTTGGTTATCTAAATTAGCATAACATGTTTATGTCTAGTTTATCAGTATGAATTTGTTGTATCTGTGTGATTGGTTGATAGGTTCTTTCAAGGAAGGATTAAATCTTTTTAATTAATCACAGTAATCAGGGAATTTCACTTAGATTAGTAAGAACTTAATAATCACAATCTTGCATGTTTATACTAGTTATAAACAAAATATTCCAAACAATTTGAATGATCCCCAGAAAGAAGTCAGTTGTTTAAGATTTCATTTGACTCCGTACGTTATATAAGGCACTGGTCTCACTGTTTCCATCATTTAGTTTCATTCATACATTTTACGTTTGTTGATTAAGCATATTAGGGTTTAGTCTTCATTTTAGTATATAATTTTTACCAAATTTGTTTTATTTTTTCCATTCCAATCTGCCATCGTGGGAAAATCATGGCATGAAGAGAAGATCAATAATCAAGTCTGCTTCATTTGTTATAGGTTCACCCGCCTAGGTCTAGCAGCGCCTGGAGAGTAGAAGGTTTAATTGTTTCAAACCTTGTTCTGTTACCCTAAAACGTTGTGAAATCTTGGCAACCTTTCGTGGTTCAAACGTGTGTTTTTGAGAGCTAACACACTACACTGAAGGGAGAATCCCTTTTGGTGAGACTTCATCTATCGGGGAGACCTCATAGCGAGGTGCTCATCTTTTGGCAAGACCTCACCCCATTGGTGAGACATCTCCCCGAACTCACTATCCTTTGACGAAACCACCAGTAGTCGGCACGACATTTCCCTGAAGCAAAACCCTTTTTGCTGAGACATCCACCATTCAGCCAGACCTTACCCCAAAACCATCCCACCTCGGCGAGACCTCACCCCGTCAGCAGGACCTTTCAGGGAGACTTCAACGGTTGGTGAGAGATAGAAAACTTGATAGCGACCAGAATGTCTCGGTGACCTAATGATTTCAAATGAGTACAACATAATAGCCAATCAACAAGACATTGGGAAAGTCTCACCCACTTTCTCCTTTGAATAGTTTTAAACCAAATGTGACTGAGGCATGCTTTCCAACTAACTTCCTTTGAGAAACACCATCAGGTGTATGATTTAATCCTGTAAAATAATGCCTCCATTAGATCTAAAAGCATATAAAATACATCATTTATTTTTATCATTTCAATATGCCCTCAATTTCTTACAAAAAGAAACCCAACTCTAACTGAGGTAGAACCAAATCAGATAGAACAAAAGACAGACCCAAGAGGATAACAAAAGAACTCCCAAGACCAAAACAAAAAACCAAAGGTGAAGAAAACAAAAGAAGAGAGGGGACCCATTTGGTTCCAAAATAAAATGGGGTGGTTATGCAAGGCACAACACTAATGACACTCATCATTCGATGTCCAAGAAAGTGATGATATGCAAAATATGAAACGTTAGCATTTTTAGGATAGATCACCAACCTATTCATAGGTGGTAATAGTATGAGTCCTTTGTTTAAGAGTATTTGCAATTTCCTTTCACATTCAGGTGGTGGATGGAGAGGAAACTTGAGTTTTTGTAACTTGTAAGGTCTTTTACATTTACTAGATTCACCCTTTTCATGAATGGAAGGAGGAGGACCTAAAGGGATCCTCTCATCCTTGTCATTATTATTAGGTAAGGGTTACTCTCAAAGAAGGACATTCAGATTAGGAGGGAAATTAACGATCATTGTGCCATCATCACAAAATCTCCAATATTCTCTAGGAGGCTTGTTGTTATGAGAGGGATCTTGATATCCTAACCCTGTTGTGTTATCATCTTCTAGATTTTGATCTAAGAGTTGATGAATGTCATGTTCAGTTGTTGTGTCACATCCTTGTTTTCTTAAAATAGTAAAACCTTTTCCATAGGTTTCTTCAAGGTTAATTTGAGTACCAGTGACTTTGCCATCATAGAATGGTTGAGGGGTTGCTTGTTTAGAAGAACTAGGTTCACCGGATGGAGGGAAATTAGGTCCTTCATTTGTTTTAGGATGTAAGTAACCAAGCATATCAATGTTGAAAATTGAGGTGATTATATAGCTTAATACTTTGTAAAACTTTATGATTGTTGATCTAAATATGTATTCTTTGTTACAAATTCTTTTTGGGTGATTAATCTGATTAATTCATTTTACCATTTGTAGAAGTAGATAGAAGGTTGTAGAAGATAAGAAAAAATAATAGAAGTTACACAACATATACCATGGAGAAACCCTTTTCGGAGAAAACTCCATCAAGAATCAATGTATTATTTAATCTCAGAATAAGATTACAATAATTTCAATCCTTGCTTGAGATGCTTCTTTTTCCTTCAATAAATCTTCTTCACAACCTGCAATAAAAAACTAATACAAACTCTCTTCAACTTGCTTGAGATAAATAGGCAATAAACAACCTTGTAAACTCCAAAACAATTACAATTACAAAGCTCAATACCTATCTCATAAAATATACACCTATCTCTTACAGGTAGAGTTCTATCGTGAAGAACAATGTCAAATCAACTCCATTCATTTGGACATCCCAAACTGAATTCATAACTCAACCTTTATTCTGAAGATATCTTCAAAGCTTATCCTCAAAGTTGGCACCCAAGAATGGGCCCACTTAATTCATCCTTCTGAAATATCTTAACATGCAAAAATGTTAACTCTAAGAAGCCAACTTGGGCACCAAAGGTGGTTCCAAGTCAATCTCTGTTAACTGAAACATATATCTCCACCATTCATGTAAGAATGATCATCCCTTGTTAACTAAAAGTAGTCACTTGTTATTTGTAATGCAACTCAAGTCATTAGTCATGCATTCCAAGTTAACTGAAGTCAACTAGCATTCAACTAAAACTAACTAAAGATAATTGAACCATAATTGAACTGAACAAAACTGAACTGAACTGAACTGAATTGATACTGAACTGAACTAAACTGAACTGATACTGAACTAAACTGAACTGAACTGAACTAATCTAAACTAAACTGAACTGAACTTCATGCATTAAACATCAATCCCTAACTTCTAGGATCTTTACATACATTACTGAAGTGTTATCTTTTACTCCAAACAACTAACTTAACTCAAGGTGGGTTCCACCTTCCATGTGGGTGCCCCATGCACCCCTATTATTTAGGAACTAGTACTGGATGGCCTCACATGTTCCTAACATTTAGAATTAATTACAAATGTCAATTAACATAATTATTTCATTCAATATGAATCTCTTTCTAATCCTAGTGTTGGGGAACACTTTCCAAGGACTTAGGAGATACATGAAATAATGTTTAGGATTGCAATTAAATGACATCGTATTCCCAACATTCTCCCACTTGACATTATACATTGCAATTATTCTAAACAAGGAATCATTATTATAAATCAAGTATAGGAATCAAGGCCAATGGCCTTCCTGCACCAACTAATCAATCCATGCCAACTTCAAATGCAACCTGCATAATCATGAAGCTCCAAGCAAATGATTAAAACCAAGAGAACTTGTCTGTAGGAATTGGTTTCATAAGATAATCTACAACATTAATTAAAGTGTCAACTTTCTCAATTAATACCTTCCCACTTTCAACCACTTCTCGCACAAAGTAATACTGCACATCAACATGCTTAGTACGAGCATGATACATAGGATTTTTGGCTAAACACATAGCACTCTGACTATCACATTCAAGTTTAATTTGCTTGCAATAAAAAACCAATATCTTTCCCAAGTCTCTATAACCAAACTGCCTCTTTGGAGGCATGTTAAACCACCGAGTGTGTTGAACTCATGTTCAACCAAAGTGTAGGGTCCTTGGTCTTTTTTGTTGAAAACGCTTCTCTTGCTAGTAACCATTGCAACACATGTCTCTGACCATAAGAGAACTCAAGCCTCACCTATGTCTCCAAGTATCCATGAGGATCTATATCCAACCAATCCATGCCAAACTCCAAATATAACATAGTACTATCATGAAGTAATTAAGCAAATGATTAATGTACCCAATACGAAGAGAACTATGATCAATGTCAAAGCTCCAATCTTGAACATAAAAAATACATCCATGATCTAACCATCTCCTCCTAGGAGATCACATGCACCATAACATATATACATCTTTGTATGAAGAGAAAAAATACCATGCCAAAATCTAAATTCTACATAGAGTAAACCATGACATAATAGCAACCAATCTAAACCAAGAAAACATATCCCTAATCACCTGAAGATAACCTTGCCAATGATGCATCCACGTCACTGCCAACAACTCCCACTAAACTGTGGTACCAAGTTACACATGGCATCATGACTACCATCCTCTTCATGAAGATCACTCTAAAACATCAAGCAAAGAGTTATCACAAACAATATTAGATGAAATAACCAATGCATCATTATTGTCATCCGAGGATTCCTCTATAGAAGAATCAAAACTCTTTTTCTTTTTCTTACAATCCTTCTTCACATGTCCTGGTTTACCACAGTTCTAACACTTTACTTTACTCCTTCCTTCTGACTTACCCTTTCCTTGTCTCCCTTAGGTTCCTTTTTCTCAGGACTAACTTTTACAAACAAGGCACCTTGGATTTCCATTTTAGACTTCCTCCTCATCTCCTCTAATAGGAGAGTAGGAATTATATTGTCCATCTTCAGATCTGCACCACTACCATTGATAGCAACAATTAGATTTTCCCAAGATTGTAGTAAAGAACAAAGTAACAAAATACATTTATCTTCATCTTCAAGCTTTACATATACAGATGCTAACTGATTTAGAATAAAATTAAAAGCATTCAAATGATTTGTAATAGAATCACCATATTTCATCTTTAAAGAATGCAACTGTCTTTTCAGATACAACTCATTTGTAAGACTTTTAGTTTGATAAATATCACCTATTCTCTTCCACAATTTACATGCAATAGTTTCTTTTGAAACATTCAAGAGAACAACATCAACAAGACATAATCTTATGGTCCCTCTTTCCATCTTATCAAGATTAGCCCAATCCTCATTTAACATTGTTGTAGGTGACTTTGTCTCATTATTAACAACTAACCATTGATCTCTCTCTTCAAGGAGATCCTCCATTTTTAGTTTCCACATTTCATAATTAGATCCATTGGACCTTTCAATATCTAAACAAGAATTCATTGTAAAAATAATAATAAAAGAACCCACTCCAACCAAAAAACCTTCAATCTTTTAAGAGAATGGTGTCCCAATACTCTACCCAACCTCAGCTCTAATACCAAATGTTGAAAATTGAAGGTAAATTTTTTAGCTTTAAAATTGTAATTCCTATGTGACTATAGATTAATTAAGTATTCTTTGTTATAGATTCTTTGTGGGTGATTAATATGATTAATTCATTTTGCCATTTGTAGAAGTAGACAAAAGTTTGTAGAAGAATAAGATAGAATAATAGAAGTCAGACAACATATACCATGGAGAAACCCTTTCGAGAAAAAACTCCTCCAAGAATCAATGTATTATTTAATCTCTGAATAAGATTACAATAATTCCAATCCTTGCTTGAGATGCTTCTTTTGCCTTCAACAAATCTTCTTCACAACCTGCGATAAAAAACTGATACAAACTCTCTTCAACTTGCTTGAGATAAATAGGCAATAATCAACCTTGTAAAATCCAAAATAATTACAATTACAAAGCTCAATCCCTATCTCACAAAAGCTACGTCTATCTCTTGCAAGTAGAGTTCTACTGTGAAGAACAATGTCAAATCAACTCCATCCATTTTGGCATCCCAAACTGAAGTCATAACTCAACCTTTATTCCAAAGATATCTTCAAAGCTTATCCTCAAAGTTGGTGCCCAAGAATGGGCCCACTTAACTCAACCTTCTGAAATATCTTAACATACAAACGTGTTAACTCCAAGAAGCCAACTTGGGCACCCAAGGTGGGCCTAAGTCAATCTCTGTTAACTGAAACATATCTCTCCACCATTCATGCAAGAATGATCATCCCCTGTTAACTAAAAGTAGTCACCTATTATCTATCATGAATTCCAAGTTTATTGAAGTCAACTAGCATTCAACTAAAACTCACTGAAGATAACTGAACCATAGCTGATCTAAACTGAACTGAACTAAACTGAACTAAACTAAACTGAATTGAACTAAACTAAACTAATACTGAACTAAACTGAACTAAACTAAATTGATCTGAACTGAGCTAAACTGAACTTCATGCATGCAAACATCAATCCCTAACTTGTAGGATCTTTACATGCATTATAGAAGTGCTATATTTTACTCCAAATAGTTAACTTAACTCAAGGTGGGTTCCACCTTCCATGTGGGCACCCCATGTGCCCCTATTATTTAGGAACTCATATTGGACACCCTCACATGCTCCTAACATTTAGAATTAATTGCAAATGTCAATTAGCATGATTATTTCATTCAATATTAATCTCTTTCTAATCCTAGTGTTGGGGAACACTTTCCAAGGGCTTAGGAGATACATGAAATAATGTTTATGATTGCAATTAAATGGCATCCTATTCCTAACAATCAGGAGGTGATAATATAGGAAGGTCTTGTTGTTTCATAGATGGATAAAAGGATGCATTATCTTTGAGTTTTTCAAGGCATTCATTAAGGAACTTATTCATTCTTTCATCATCTTCTCCAATGATGTCAACATTAGGAGGAGGACATTCATGAGGAGTCGAAGGAGCGTGAGGAAGCTCAATGTCATTAGGATGAGTTCCAAAAGCATAGCTTGACATGTCAACTAAGGATTTTAATGACATCCAAACTTATTAAAACACATAGCCATGATGCAAATGCAAGAAATTGAATAAAACAATAAATTTGGAAATAGTGACATAAATGAAACATAAAAAATATAAATGTAAAAAATGATCTGAAAATGACAAAAATTATAGTGCAAAATGTGCAAGTGGACAAAGTCGCCTGGTGTGGCGAATTAGTCCCAGTAGTGATTTTTTAAATAATTTTTAGAAATTTTAAATGGAATTTTATGATTTTATGATTTTTCAGATGAAAGTACACTATGAATATGCAAAATTTTGTTGATTTTCAATGAAATGTAATGCAAAAATGCAAGCTATATGAGCTTTTCACTAATACAATTTTTAAAACCCTGGGATGCAATTTAAACAATGCAAAATACAATGAAATGTTAATGCAAGATATTTTTAGAATGTAAATGCACTTGAAATCAGAAGTAAAATGTTCTAAAGGCGGGTTCACCAAAATGTGGACAAAGATTTTGGCTCCCACAATTCTCTAACACTTCTTGGGTTTTTTACCTAAAAGAAGAAAGGTAGGCCAAAATGGAAAATGTCCCCACCCAAAACTAATGCAAATATGAATGAAATATGCCTAAATGCAATGTCCTAAATACAAAAAACTAATAAAATAGAATAATTATTGAATGAAAACTAAAGAAATGCAAGATATTTGAAAACATAGTGTTGTATGCAGAATGACCTAAGAATGCAAACAAACTATAATAGAAATGAAAGAGACTAGAGAGGTGCACCTAGAAACTAGAATATGATGTAGAGAGACTATGGAATCCTACAAAATTTGTTGTTGAAGCCAACTAGGACACTTACACTAAGCTAGGTGACTTAGTCCTATTTCGGGGAGATTCTATTGGAACATGTTTCAACCAAAAGGGTATCCAAATATACATAAATCAATTTTTAGGCTAGGATTAATTCACCATTGATAGTGGCTTAGTCCACCTTCAGCTTTGAGGAATTTCAAGATAGGAATATGTAGCTCTCAGTCTGCACTTCTCTTCTTGATAGGTGTTCGGATGTGATTCTGTAGAAATCAGGCTGTAAGTGATCTCCTAGCTTCTCTTAGGGTTTTTTTGACTTGAATGAATTTGATGAAATGATGACACCTTTTAACACCTTTCTCTTTGAAAAATCTACATACAAGACCTACAAAACACACATGCAAAGATGGAAAAAAGGGTTAAGGGTTAGTTAATAGGGGTTTTCCTTGGTCAAACCCCAATTTGGTATTGAAACCATTGAAAATGAAATGAAATGGAAAGAGAATGATGAATGAACAACATGCAATACTACAACTCACCAAACCCTTGATGTAGAAATCTAAAGATATGCATGTAGATGCTTCAATGAAGACTTGATAATGCCTAGAATGCTTGAGAATAATTAATGAGTGAATGTATGTATGCTAATGTATGAATGAATGTATTAGGGGGTGAAAATAAGAGGAAAAACATTTATTTATACTTTATTTTACAAAATTTCTCAAAAATAACACATCACAGGCCCACCTCAAGGTTAAGAGAATAATATCTCGCTAGAAATTTAAAATAATTTTGGTGTTTTGTGCCCTATGGGACTAAGTCGCCCTAGGTGGCGACTTGGTCCCACTAGGGTAATTTTATTGGGTGTCAGGAATTAAAGTGTATTTAATGATTTTTAACGAGATTATTCTCTAAAACACACTTAAGTAGGGCCTATAATTGTATAGAGGGGTTATTTAAACATAAGAGAGGGTCAAGTTATTGATGACAAGCCTGAAAAATTGTGAAAGTTTGTTACAACACTTTACAACACTTTGAAATAAGGCTTGGTAAGTGATAAAAAGAGGTTATTTAGGTGAATTATAATGAAAAGGTCCTAGAAAAGTGTGAAAATGTGTTACAACACTTTTATAAGACATCATAGAATCCTTATTGATTCACAATAACCCAAGACCTAATGTGAATGTGTTGACCACATTACAACATTAAATTAAGGAAAAATCAAGCCAAAATCACTAAGAGGGCCTAAACATGAGAAAAAGTAGAAGGGTTAATTTTTCCATGTGCACATCTATGTAGGATTGTATGTACATATGTATTATGTTTGTATGTATGTACATATGTATGTCTTTAGAGGTAGGGAGAATTTTAAGAGAGAGAGAGCTGTCTAGGTAGGGTAGGAGGGAGGGAGAGAGAGAGAGAGAGAGGTAGTGAGAGAGAGTTTGGAGAGTGGGAGAGGGGGTGGAAGTGAGAGTTTAAGAGAGAGGGAGTGGGAGAGAAGGGGTTGGAGTGAGAGGGACTTAGCTAGGTAGGGTGGGAAGGAGAGAGAGAGAGAGAGAGAGAGAGAGAGAGAGAGAGAGAGAGAGAGAGAGAGTTCCAAAGGGAGAGACTTGATAGTGTGAGGGGGGGTGAGAGGGAGAGACTTGAGAGATAGGTAGTGAGAGGGAGTGTGAAAGAGAGAGGAGTGGGAGAGAGAGGGAGTGTGAGAGTGAGAGACTTGAGAGAGGAAAAATGGTGTGGAGGAGTGACCTAAGAGAGGGAGAGAAAGAGGGGGTTGGAGTGAGAGGGACTTATCTAGGTAGGGTGGGAGGGATAGATAGAGAGAGAGAGAGAGAGAGTAACCTAGGTAGGTTGCTAGAGGGAGAGACCTGAGAGAGAGAGGGGGTTGGAGTGAGAGACCTGAGAGAGAGGGAGAGAGAGAGAGGGAGGGAGATAGAAAGAGATATATAGAGGGAGCAAGAGAGGGTGGTAAGGATTGATTGAGTGAGAGGTATGTAGAAAGAGGGAGAGGGTAGATAGAGAAAATTAGAGAGGGTAGGAGAGAGGGAGGGAGAGAGAGAGCTTAGATGTATAGGTAGAGAGAAAGGGATAGGGGTTGAGGGATTAGGGTGGAGGACCTATAGGGTTGATGGTTTAGGTTATTATGGTTTAAGGGTTGAGAGTTGAGGGAATAGGGTTGAGGGTAGGGGGTATTGGGTTGAGGATATAAGGTAGAATATTTAAGGGTTTAGGGTTGAGGGTAGATGGTTTAGGGTATAAGTTTGAGGGTCCAATGTAAAGGGTAGAGGGTATATGGGTTGATGGTTTAGGGTTTAAGGGTTGAGGGATTAAGGGTTGAGGGTTTTGAATTGAGGGTTGAGGGTAGCGGGTTTAAGGGTTGAGGGTTGAGGGTTAAGGGTTTAAGGTTGAGGGTAGAGGATTGAGGGTATAGGGTTGAGGGATTAGGGTTGAGGGTCCAATGTATAGGGTAGAGGGTATAAGGGGTTGAGGGATTAGGGTTTAAGGGTTGATGGTTGAGGGTAAGGGTAGAGGGTTGAGTGTTTAAGGGTTTAGGATTTAGGGTTTAGGGTTGAGTATTTAAGGGTTTAAAGGTTGAGGGTTTAGGGTTTAGGGATTAGGGTAGAGAGGGAGGGATGGATGGATAGAGAGATGGAGGGAGAAGTGAGATATAGAGAAGGAGAGAATAGGAGGAAGGGACAAAGATATATGAGGGTTGAGGATCCAATGTATAGGGTAGAGGGTTGAGAATTGAGGGTATAGGGTTGACGAACTATAGGGTTGAGAGATTAGGGTATTCAGTTGAGGGTATAGGGTTGAGGGATTAGGGTTGAGGGTACATATGGTTGAATGATTAGGGTTGAGATTCCAATGTATAGGTAGAGGGTATTGGGGTTGAGGGTTTAGGGTTTGAGGTGTGAGGATTGAGGGATTAAACGTTGAGGGTTGAGAATTGAGGGTTGAGGGTTTAATGAATAGGGTAGAAGGTAGAAGGTAGAGGGTTTAAGGGTTTAGGGATTAAGGGGGTAGGGTTGAGGCTTTAAGGTTGAGGGTAGAGGATTGAGGGTATAGGGTAGGGGATTAGGGTTGAGGGTCCAATGTATAGGGTAGAGGGCATAGGGGTTGAGGGATTAGGGTTTAAGGTTTAAGGGTTGAGGGATTAGGGTAGAGAGTTTGCTAAGTGGGTTTAATGGTTGAAGGGTTGAGGGATTAGGGTTGAGGGTCCAACGTATAGGGTAGAGGGTAGAGGGTTTAAGGGTTGAGGGTTTAGCGTTGAGTGTTTAAGGGTTTAAGGTTTGGGGGTATATGGTTTATGGATTAGGGTAGAGGGAGGGATGGAGGGAGGGAGAGATGGAGGGATAAGTAAGATAGAGAGAAGGAGAGAAGAGGAGGGAGGGACAAAGATATATGAGGGTTGATGATCTAATGTACAGGGTAGAGGGTTGAGAATTGAGGGTATATGGTTAAGGACCTATGGGGTTGACGGTTTAGGGTATTGGGTTGAGTGTATAGGTTTGAGGGATTAGGGTTGAGGGTACATATGGTTGAAGGATGAGGGCTGAGGGTCCAATGTATAGGGTAGAGGGTATTGGGGTTGAGGGTTTAGGGTTTGAAGGTTGAGGATTGAGGGATTAAGGGTTGAGGGTTGAGGGTTTAATGTAGAGGGTAGAGGGTAAAGGGTAGAGGGTAGAGAGTTTAATGGTTTAGGGTTTAAGGGTTGAGGGTTTGAGGGTAGAGTATTGAGGGTATAGGGTTGGGGGATTAGGGTTGAGGGTACAATGTATAGGGGTTGTGGTATTAGGGTTTAAGGGTTGAGGGTTGAGGGATGAGGGTAGAGTGTTTACTAAGTGGGTTTAATGGTTTAATTGTTGAGGGATTATGATTGAGGGTAGAGGGTATTTGGTTGAGGGTTGAGGGTTTAAGGGTTGAGGGTAGAGGATTGAGGGTATAGGGTTGGGGGATTAGGGTTGAGGGTCCAATGTATAGGGTAGAGGGTATAGGGGTTGAGGGATTAGGGTTTAAGGGTTGAGGGTTGAGGGTTGAGGGATTAAGGTTATAAGGGTTTAGGGTTGAGGGTTGAGGGATTAAGGGTCAGGAGGGTTGAGGGATTAGGGTAGATAGTTTACTAAGTGGGTTTAAGGGTTTAAGGGTTGAGGGATTAGGGTTGAGGGTAGAGGGTATTGGGTAGAGGGTAGAGGGTTTAAGGGTTTATGGTAGAGGGTTTAAGGGTTTATGGTTTATGGTTTATGGTTTAGGGCTAAGTATTTAAGGGTTTAAGGGTTGAGGGTATATGGTTAATGGATTAGGGTAGAGAGGGAGGAATGGATGGAGGGAGAGATGGAGGGATAAGTGAAATAGAGAGAAGGATAAAAGAGGAGGAATGGATAAAGATATATGAGGGTTGAGGATCCAATGTATAGGGTATAGGGTTGAGGACCTATAGGGCTGATGGTTTAGGGTATTAGGTTGAGGGTATAGGTTTGAGGGATTAGGGTTAAGGGTACATATGGTTGAAGGATTAGTGTTGAGGGTCCAATGTATAAGGTAGAGGGTATCGGGGTTGATAGTTTAGGGTTTTAGGGTTGAGGATTGAGTGATTAAGGGTTGAGGGTTGAGAATTGAGGGTTGAGGGTTTAATGTATAGGGTAGAGGGTAAAGGGTTTAAGGGTTTAGGGTTTAAGGTTGAGGGTAGAGGATTGAGGGTATAGGGTTGGGGGAGTAGGGTCAAGGGTCCAATGTATAGGGTAGCAGATATAGGGGTTGAGGGAGTAGGGTTTAAGGGTTGAGGGTTGAGGGTTGAGGGATTAAGGGTCAAGAGGGCTGAGGGATTAGGGTAGAGAGTTTACTAAGTGGGCTTAAGGGTTTAAGGGTTGAGGGATTAGGGTTGAGGGTTGAGGGTGTTGAAAGGTGCAAGACAACTAAGAGGGGGGTGAATTAGTTGTCACCAAACTCAATCTCTAATCTCAAACACTTACCAACTTCAAATACACCTAATTTTGTTATTAAGTATGAACATGAAATGTAAATAATAGAAAGAAATATCAACACAAAAAATACCAGATTTACGTGGAAAACCCAATAAGGGAAAACCACGGTGAGGATTAAATCATAGTATAAAGTAATTCCAAAATTGAATACAAAGATTCTCACTACCAAGGGCTCACTGTTTGAATATAAGGCTCACTACTTATGGAAGGACTCACTATCCAATAGGGAGGCTCACTTCCTATAGATATAAAATATTATAGAAGGGAATCCATCACAAAATATTAAACACATCTGTAGCCTAATCAAAAGGATTCTAGACATCATCAACTCACTACTTTTAGGAATCTAACACATTAAAGTACTGCTACCTTAATTCACTTTCACAAAACTCTACTTCTCAAACTTGTGGCTTGATCAATAAAATTCATAACATATCAACTTATATTTATACCATCTTCAACCTTAGAAACTTTCTCCAATATTGGCTACACACGCTTCATTTCATAAATTCAAATTAGGTCAGCAACTCAACATTCTCATGGTGGAAAGGAATGAGAGCAGACCAAACCGACACTTAACCAAGACCCAAAAAAACATCTCAAATCAATCACATGCTTCCTCAATTGATACTTATCTTTCTATGAAGTGTAAACACCAAGTCAACCGAACCTAATGAAAACACAAATGAATTTTGAAGTATGTGCTTCCACAATGAGAAGATAACATGTGAACAACACAACACACTTCACCATATACTAGAACACATCTCAGATACCTTCAGATTCATCCACAACAAGTGCAACAACCTTAAAACATAGAAAACCTTCCATCATTCCATCCAAACTGCATAGACACACAAAATTTTGAAACTCGTCTTCTAGAGCACCAAACCACAAATGCCTTTTCCAGAACATAGACAACATCATTACAAGCCTTCTACCAGATCTGCAAGACCTAGAAAAAACTAGGAAAGGACTACAGAGCATAAACATTTCTCCCAGTTACAGACAAATAACTCTGCCAAACTAGTTCACACACTAGTGAACACAACTTTCACTCTCCATCAAACTAGAAGCTACAATCTAGAAGATATCACCAAAAAATGCCCATAAACAATACTTCAGATCTACACAAGCATAAGATCAACACAAAAGAAATGTGGAGTAGAAACCGGAGCATATTTTGAACACACACAAATCTATCTTCACAACAACATTTAGTAACTCAAAATATCAACACGTTTGCAACACTATAAAGATAGCTCCATGTACTCACATCTCAACTATACATGCACAACTTGCAACATCCTGTACTATGTTGACATCAATGACAACACCACCAAACTTACTCATACTTGCAATAATCTCTCCCTTTTTCATTGATGGAAACACATGATGTGAAAAACCACCAAAGACAACACTCTCCTTTATTTTCTAGATTAGAAAACCTACACAACATTCTTGTACTCTCAATACTTTCTCTCTTTCAACTTCTCCTTTTTCTCTCCTCATTTTATTTACACTATTTTTCACATGGCAATCTCTACCCCTTTGACATCAATGGAAAAGACCAAAAGCTCTGATTACTCCCCCTTAGGAGTTCACCCATACATCTCATACTACAACAATGAAACTTTCTACTCTCCATGTGGAGTAGACCCATTCATCAATCTAGACAAATGAAGAATCTATAGATTCAATGGACTGATGCACCTCCATGCACACATAGTTCAAAGAAGGAGGGCCAATGACCCCCAACTTCTCCCTAAGATACTCAAAAGTATCCTTTGGAAGATCCTTAGTAAATATATCCACAATTTCATCCTTTGTAGTCACATACTCCAATTTGACTTCATTCTCCAATACTTTTTCTCTCAAGAAAGGATATCTGATAGATATATTCTTTGTTCTTGAATGCACTACTAGATTCTTTGAAATGTTTATAGCACTTGTATTATCATAGAAGATAGTGATAGGCTCATCACATATCAATCCAATGTCTTTCAATGTTTGCTTCATCAAAAAAACATGTGTGCAGCTAGATGCTACAACAATCTACTCAGCTTAGCAGTGGATAAAGAAACCAAATCTTGTTTCTTGCTTAGCCATGAAACCAATCCGCCACCAAGAAAGAATGCACCACCACTTGTACTCTTCTGGCCATCAACATAACCAACCAAATCTACATCAATGAAAGAACTCAAAGTGAAATAAGTATCCTTAGGATACTACAAGCCATAATATGAAGTTCCCTTAAGATATATGAATATCCTCTTCACACCCGTAACATGTGCCTCTTTCGGTTCTACTTGAAATCTAGCAACCAAACATACTACATGCGTAATATCTAGTCTTGTAGTAGTAAAATACAAGATTCCACCAATCATATATCTATACTTTCTCTGATTAGCTTTAGCAAATTCATCATCTTTACTCAGCTTGCATCTGGTCACTATAGGAGTACTAACTAGTTTGGAGTCATCCATTCCAAACTTCTTCAACAACTCTTTAACATACTTTTAGTGTGAAATGAATATCCCCTTATCAGTTTGATTCACTTGCAGTCCAAGAAAGAAATTCAACTCACCAATCATGGACAGTTCAAATTCTTTTTGCATCTCCTCTACAAATATTTTACACATACCTTCATTTCCTCCAAAGATGATATCATCAACATATACTACCACTATCAATATTTTATTTCCTTCAATATTGAAATAAAGATTGTTGTTTGCAAATCCTTTACTGAATCTTTGTTGTGTCAAATATCTATCCAATCTTGCATACCATGCTCTAGGAGACTGTTTTAGTGCATACAATTCCTTTTTCAACTTACAGACCATATTCGGTTTATTTGATAATTGAAATCCTTTTGGTTGTTCCATGTACACTTCTTCTATTTCTCCATTCAAAAAAGTAGACTTGACATCCATTTGATGTACCTTGAAATATTTATGAGCAGAAAATGCCAAGAACATCCGAATAGCTTCCATTCTTGCCACTAGTGCAAATTTCTCCTTGAGTTCTATGCCTTCAACCTATGAATAACCCTTGCATACAAGTCTTAATTTGTTTCTCACTACTTCACCATTCTCATTCAGTTCCTGAACACCCACTTTGAACCAATTATATTCTTATTTACAGCTCTAGGAACTAGTTCTCATGTTTGATTATTCTCTATCTACTACAATTCCTCTTTCATAGCTCTAACTCAAATCTCATCTTTACATGATTCACACATAGACTTAGGTTCTATCTTTGAAAGTAAACATAGATTTACCTTACCTACTATCACTTTGATTTTTTTCTTCACACCTTCACTCTTATCTCCAATTGTCTATTCTTTGGGATGATTCTTCTTTACACACTTAGGAGTCTTAGGAACAAGTTACGAAGCTTCTTATTCTTCAATTTGTTCTTCTTCTTCTTCATTTTTCTCTTCAAGTACTGGTCTGTAGAGAGGATCATCTGGTTCTATTAGATATTGTTGATGTGTGGTTGTGGTTGTCATTGATGTCAACACTATTGGCATTAATGTCTTTAAGGCTGTATATGTCGAGGATATTGAGAAAATTGTAATAAAATAAGTTGTGGATTGTCGGTGATATAGTGAAGTTCAATATTGCCACTATGTTGTTGGCTAGCTCAGTATATTGATGATAAGAGGTTTTGGATTAAATGGTTTCTTGTAACGTACATCTAGTTTATCCACTTAAAGTTTTAGAGGTTCTCATAAATATTTGATTGAGTTATGAGTATATGTGTTCTGATAGTTTTTTTGTTGCTTTAGTTGGTGTTCTTGAAGGAAGATGATGTGATTCTAGTAACTTGATTTGTTGTGGATGCTTCTGTAGTGATTCATGATGCTTGTGGATGTTTCTAGATTGTGCTTTATCTGTGTTGTTGATCCACGTTGATTGTTGTGCTTGCGATAGGTGATTTTCTTCTGTGTGTTCATGTTTTTCATGATCATGGCCGACAAGGTGATTGTAGCATGTTGTGGATCTTTGAGGAATAATTTTTTAAGGTGTTTCATGTTCGAGGATGTTGTTTTGAGTCCTATGTTTTTTCTGAAATTGGTTGGTGGGCATTGATAATTGTTTATTGATTTGGATTGATAGTTTGTACTCATTTTATATTTTGTTAAAGGCTGACATGTAGATGATGTTATCTCTAGATGTAGATATATATTATCAGTTGTTTATACCATTTGAAGGCATGGTGTGACTCGTGTGTGAAGTGTGTGAGTGTTGTGTGCGAATACTGTTATAATCATTCGAAGGCAAAAGTAATGTTTGAAGAAGAGTGAGTAGATGTTTATGTGCTTAACTAGAACTATAATTAGGCATTAGCATATGCTATTTTCTCAATTCAAAATCTTCCTAATGTAATCCAAATGTTTTTGTAAGATAGTGAGTCTTCCTTTGGGTAGTAAGAGTTTTTGTATTTGGGTAGTGAGCTCTAGGTAGTGTGCTTGAATGCACATGCATTCCCATTTATAATTCTTTTATACTTTTAATAGGGTATAATCTTGTGGATTAACCTCCACCATGGTTTTTCCCCTAACAGTGTTTCCACATAAAAAATATTGGTGTTATGTGTGTTTATGATGTGATGATGGTTTATGCTTTCATGTTTATTTATCATATTTGAGAATAAGTTTAATACGTATAATTTATGTGAAAAAAATTTCACCCCCCCTCTTAGTTGTCTACCCTTGTGTTTCCAACAATTGGTATCAGTGTAGGTTCCTCAGAAGAAGTTTAATAGCTTGAGGTGATCTGGGATGATGACATATAAGAAGGATAGTCCACGATTTGATGGAACTAATTATTCTCTGTGGAAGACTCGAATGGAGTTTCATCTGAGATGCATTGGTGAACCTTATTGGAAAACTACAAAGAATAGGTATATCATCCCACATAATGGTCCTTCTATTGCAGGTGAGATTAAGGAAGCCAAGTATAGTATCAGGGCTAAGGAAGCATTGTTGAGTGCTTTGAATGATTCTGAGATGACAAATGTAATGGAGTTGAAGACTACTTATGAAATCTAGAAAAAATTGGAAACTTTGTATGAAGGTGATACCCATGTGAAGATTGCTAAGCTGCAAAGCCTAAAAGGGAAATATGAAATGTTGAGAATGGGTGAAGATGAAAACATCACTTCTTTTATGCAGAGAGTGAATGAACTTCTGTGTAGTATTATATGTGTTGGTGGAACATTGGAAGAATCATAGATTGTTGCTAAGGTGCTTAGATCCTTGCCTACTGCATACAAATCCAAAGCTACTACTATTGAGGAGATCCAGACCATGAAAAATGTAATCAAAGACATGTTGATTGGTAAGCTTACTGCTTTTGAGTGAAGTGAGTTTGGTGATTCTCTTCCTAAGATATAATCTACATTCAAAGCTACTATCTCTAGAAAAGATAAGTAGAGATATGATTTGGGAGAATTTTTTTCTAGAAAAATGTCCAAGTATGAGTAGGAAATGAGAGAGATTGAAGAAAAAGAGAGAAAACTAGATGAGGTTGAAGCACTTATTGTAAAAAGGGAACCTAGAGGAGAAGGTAAGTATAAAGGGAAATTTCCTATTAAATGTTTTTCTTTCAATAAGATAGGTCATTTTGCCTCAAGGTGTCCGGAAAGAGTTCGTAAGCCAAGACCTAACAAGCATAGATTCCAAAGAAAGTGTTATTTTGTTGTTGATGAAGGTGTAATAGATGATGAATTTAATAAAGGGAATGTAAGTGAGGATGAATGGGTATTTATTGCTATTAAGGAAAATGATCCAGTACCTACTGAATCTACTAGTTGCACAAATGTGGAGAAAGCTCTAGCTACTAAAGTTGAAGAAAAAGATGAATGGGTGATTGAAAATGGATGTTGTCATCACATGATAGGTGATAAAAGTAAAATTGTGAGCTTGGAAAAATATGATGGTGGTGTTGTAAGATTTGGTGATGACAAAGCTGGTGAAATCTATGGCAGAGGATCTATTTCTCTTTATGGTAAGCATAATATCTTAGGTGTTGGATAGATGGTTTACAAGGGATAAAATCTCCAATTCAAGGATGGAAAGTGTAGAATATTGGGGAGTTCTAGAAATGTGATTGCATTTGGTACAAAAATAAAAGGTAATATCTTTCACCTGAGTGTTGCTAGTAAAAGTTGTATGATTGCTCAAGTTGATGAAAGTTGGTTGTGGCATAGGAGAATGTGATGTAAACTTTGATAATATTATCAAGATAAGTTCTACTCAAGCAGTGAGAGATCTTCCGAAGTTGATAAAACCTACTAATGCTATATGCAAGGAATTCCAATTAGGGAAGCAAACTAGAGTTTCATTTCGGGGAAAATAACATTGTTCAAATGAAGTATTGGAGCTTATGCATATTGACTTGTGTGGTCCTTCTAGAGTCACAATTTTACAAGGTTACAAGTATTTCATGTTACTTATTTATGATTATTTTGGAATGATGTGGGTTACTTAAGGGAAAAATTTGAAGCTCTAGAGAAATTCAAGATTTTTAAGGCTATGGTTGAGACAGAGACGAGTCTAAAGATTAAATGTTTGACATCAGATAGAGGTGGTGAATTCACTTCCAGTGAATTTAATTATTTTTGTGAATAGCATGGGATAAAGAGACAATTATCTGCACCATAGGCCCCTCAACAAAATGGAGTTGTGGAAAGGAAGAATAGGAAAATTCAAGAAGTTTCTAGGACTATGATGTTGGAAGGAAATGTTTTGCATATCTACTGGAGAGAAGCTATGAGTACTATCATTTACACTCTCAACTAGGTACAAATCAAAGGTGATACTGGTAAGACTCCTTATGAGCTATGGTATGGTCATAAGCCTACTATTAGATACTTCAAAATCTTTGGTAGGAAATGCTATATCAAAAGAGATGAAGATATAGGAATGTTTGATGCTAGAAGTGATGAAGGAATCTTTCTTGGTTATTATACTAAAAGTACTGCCTACCAGTGCTACAATAAGAGATTGAGGAAAGTAATTGAAAGTGCTAATGTCAAGGTTGATGAAGACATAGTTAGACCATACAGAACGTATGGATATGATTCTAATGATCAGAATGACAATTTAGATAAAGGAAAGAAAGTTCAAAGTACAAATCAAGCTCAAATCATTTCGTTGAATCAGGAAAATCAAGAGGAAGGAACTAATGAAAGTGTAGAAGTGAGATCACAAGAGCTTGAAGTTCAAGAACACCCTAAGACTCCAAAGTATGTAAGACTAAATCATTCAAAATATTAGATTATTGGTGATAAGAACAAAGGTGCTCAAACCAGGAGAAGAATTGTAGAAGAATAGTGTTTAATCTCAAAGACTAAGCCTAATAGTGTTAATGAAGCATGCAAAGATGAACATTGGGTGGAAGCAATAAAGATGAACTAATTCAAATTGAGAAGAATGATACATGGATTCTTGTTCCTAGACCTAAGGACAAAAATTTAATTGAAAATAAATTGGTCTTGTAGAAAAAACTGAATGAGCAAGGTTAAATTGTTAGAAACAAAGCAAGACTGATGTGTAAAGGATATTCTTAGATGGAAGGAATTGAATTTGAAGAAACTTTTGCTCCTGTTGCTAGGATTGAAGCTGTGAGACTATTTCTTGCTTATGCTACTTACAAAAACTTCAAGGTTTATTATATGGATGTCAAGTCAACATTTCTAAATGGTGAACTAGAAGAAGAAGTGTATATTGAGCATCCTGATGGATTTCAATTGACTGATCAGGGAGATATGGTTTGCTGATTCAAGAAATAATTGTATGGACTCAGGCAAGCCCCAAGAGCATGGTATGCCAAATTGGACAAGTATTTGTTGAAGCTTGGATTTAATAAAGGTACTACTGACAGTAATTTGTATTTCAAGATTGATCATGATAAATATTTGATTGTTGAAGTCTTTGTTGATGATATCATTTTTGGAGAAGATGATATTTTGTGCATGAAGTTTACTGATGAGTTGCAGAATGAGTTTGAGGTGTCTATGATTGGAGAAATGAAATTCTTCTTGGGATTGCAAATTACTTAGCTAGATAGAGGGATTTTTATATCTCAGTCCAAGTATGTGAAAGAATTGCTAAAGAAGTTTGGTATGGAAGATTAAAATCCATTTGGTACACCTATGGTGACCAGATGTAAGCTAACACAAGATGATGATTCTCCTAAACCAAATTAGACTAGTGGTTCATTATCACCATGAGACCCCATTTCTATGAGGCATACGCTACCCCTACCTTGTCAACCCTACTGCATTGGCAGGCTAGTGAGCTCACTAGCTTTCCAATGCACCACTAGCTTGCCAAGGCATTTGAATTATTTGAAAAGGAATTTGAATTCACATGCCTTGTCCATGCTTACATTTTGAGCCTATCTTGCAATCATGGCATGCCACATTACCACATTTCTTTAAAGCATTCCATCAGAAAAATTCATGTGACCTTTGTTTATGCTAGAAATACTCTTCTACAGGATGATTGTAAGTATTTTGTATGAAGCCTTGGGCATATATTTCATTTACTTGTATGGATTCATTTTTTAGGAACTAATATTCATTTCATTACCATGCTACAAGTAAAATTATCTACCATGTCAAGGAAATGAACAAGGAATAAACTAACAGACGAAGAGTATGAAACCTAAAAGGAAAAGGAGAGAGAATGATTAAAAGCATATCGTGAAAATAAGAAATTGGATATGATTGACAAAAAAAAGCCAATTGAAGAGGAACCTCAACCATCAAAAAGAGAAAAGGCATTGGCAGCACAAAGGGCACGAATGTGAAAGCATCATGGTAAGACAAATTTAGATACTGTAGTTGGAGACACACCCTCTATTGCAAGTGAATACGAAGGGACACCATTAAGCACAAAAAAATGTGGAAGGACATCATCTATCGTAAGTGAATATGGAGGGACACCATGTACCACAAGTGAATATGGTTGGACACCATCCACTGCATCTCAAGTTGAGAGTACATCATCACTTAGATTTGGCGAAGAAGGTATGTCATCATCCCCATGTGAACCTCAAGGTATGTCATCTACTCCACCCTCGATCGAAGGTATGCAATATAGCCCACCTCAATTAAATATTGATGAAATTCCTAATGTTGAGATGTATGTACCTAGGAGAACACCTAAAATTTTACATAGAAAGCCAAAGTATTTGATTAATATTAATGAGGATATTTTACTACACATCAAAGGTAATATTTTAGCATGCACTTGTAGAAGATATGTTGATAAAATTTAGAAATTCTTCTTTGAGAGGCTAAATGAGACTACAAGATGTCATCTATTTGTTGAAATGATGTGAGGTATAAAGTATAGAAACATCATGAAGACTCTTGGGTTGAGAACATCGAATGCTTCAAGTGAAAATAGTATTGTGAAGAATCTAATGGATGCTTATGAGAGTGTGGGTAAGACCTCACGCTCAAAGGATAGTAATGTCACCTGACATGTCATTACATCGACTTTGGTAAGTAGTCAAACAAAGAGAGCTCGTCTCATTAGAAAGATGAGTGAAAAACTGAGAATTAATAGAATTTTTTTATCAAGAGACGTTCAAAGGTGGCAAAGAATTGAGGGCATCGATTCAAATGAATTATGGGAATTCTTGGGAAGATTGTCATGAAAAGATAAAAAATTTGTTGAAGCATTAAGAACACTAATTGTTCAAGAGTATTAGAAGAATAACAAAAGGCCATCTCCAAATCAAAGGGATGTGGTAAGAAAGAGAATCGGTAGTTGGAACTATGAGCCACATCCAAAGCATTTTTTTGATACAACTCAAAGCCAATTTTTTTATAAATTTCAATAGGATTATCCTCAAATTAGCATTTTTCCAAGATATTTTGAAATGATTAAACATTTTTATGTCAAAATAATTCACACATGCACTACTTGTTGTTGTAGACTACATATTGAATTCTCTAATCAAATTATGATGTTTATCGTTCTATATGTTTAGATTTGCATACTAATGATGTTGTGTAGGATTGTGGCATACAAGCCCCACCAACATCTTCAAGAGAGTTCTTATAAAAAAATTTATGTGAAATACAGGATGGTCAAATATTCTACAAGACAACATGCTTGGATGGTTCATGTGAGCATTGCGGTGGCTTGCAACATATGCTAGTATGTTGACATATAGAAAGCATAGATGAGGTGGGACAAAAAATAGTAGAGTTTGGGAAGTATAAAATAGTGGAATACAATACAAAAGATGGTAATCAAGAAAAAAAGTGTGATTTCATTAGTCAAAATATTTCAGTGTATTAGTTTATGCCCATGTTTCATGACAAAATAGTGTATGAGTATGCAAGGAATACCCACAGAGCCCGATAGTTGGACACACAATTCAAGCTATACAAAGACACCTTTCCAGTTTGCAACATAGTATTAGTGGTTGAATTTGCAGAGAACTACACTCTACAACCACAACATGAGATATATTCACAATATTACAACACCACACAGGTTTCAATATTTTTGCACATAACATTCATTCATGCAGAGCTGATAGTACATAGGACCAAAGGAAGGTATTGAGGGGGTATCACTTTTATATTAGTGATGATCACACACATTTTCTAGAGTTTGTGCAAGGTTGCTTCCAGTTGTTCTATAGTGATTTGGCTCAAAGGGGCATATCATACGATCAACATATAATATGGCCGGATAACTGTGTAGCACAGTTCAAGAACTCGTGCATGTTCTACTGGTTGAGCATGATGCATGTCATTATAGGTGTTCAACATATGTGAAATTTTTTGAGGCTAGACATGGAAAGGGGGAGCATGATGGTGTAGGACCATGTGTGAAAAGAGAATTAGCATGAGAAGAGTTAAAGTATATAGACAATGCAAAGTTGATAGATACAAAATCAATTGTTGAGTGGTGTAATGCTTTGATGGGTCTAGGTAATGAAGGTATGTCTTCAGTTCATAGATGTTTTTGGTTGATGGATAATACTAACATTGCACCATATGAGGATTGTTGTACACTAACAAGATTGAGTGAGATACACTCTTTCCTTAGCTCAGATGCAGGTTCATGGAGTATCAATACATGGAAGCTAACATGCTTTTATTCTTCATGTACAATGTAAGTCTGGAATGATTTTGAGTAACAAGAGTGGGTTGAAAAATAGTTGACAAGTTATCTTAGCCCACTTCACACATATTTCCCTCCAATGACATTGGAAATAACACAAATGGATTCATCGATCGACTTTGACCACATATCAAATATATTTCAACTAGGTAATATATCTACTTGCTTAGTTTTTGAAATTCCTATTGTTATCTTACTTTGTAGTGTACTTGTAATGTTGACTAATTTGAAGAGATTTATTACACATATCAATGCAGGACATGCTTATACAATTATTGCAGATGAAGACAATGAATAGGGAACAAAATATTACATGTGTCATTGTATTGAAGCCAAAAAGAAATTAGAGGCCCAAGTTATAGATGGAGAAACATTGAATACCCTGCAAGCTCAGTTGTTATTGGAACATGGCTTAGAAGGTACCCACATAAAAGTGTTAAATATTGGTTGTTTCAGGACTTTGATACACATCGTAAGATTCTTTATGACTTGAACCTTGTTGTAGCATCCAATGTTCATTTAACCAAATATGGGGTAGACCTTTGAACAAGACTTTGTGGAAGGTCTGTGAGTCTAACCATGAGGAAATACTTGACACAATAAAGAGTAGAGTAGACCTAGATGGTTCATTGAATTAATTTGTAAGTATGCACATTGGTTCTTATTAATTTTTACTTGTATGCACATTAATTTATAGTATGATGCCAATGCTATCATCTTCTTTTACTTTTCCTATTTTTAAGTAATGGTACTAAAAATTGATTGGTGTCTCCTTGTAGAAAATATTGATTTATGAGTCATCCAAGAGAATATCAGCCAAAAAAGCAATGCAACATCCTTATTTTGATGATCTTGACAAATCCCAATTATGATTTTAAGCCATTATAAAAGTGAGTGTGAAGCTTGGTGAGGGAATTTCAAGTTATTCATTTGAAGTTAACCTTATTATGAGCACTTCTAATGTAGACATTATAAGAGTATCTTGAATTTCAAGTTATTCTATTCATGAGAGGTGTTGTGTGCAATAGGTATCTGGGAACTTCTAGTGAAGATGTATGACCAAGAGTGACTAAGTTGAGAGACTGACATGCCTATCCTCAATGGAAGCATTAAGATTTATGTTTTGTTGTTCCCGAGTTGGAACCAAATGGTGTGGACTTGTTGTCTGTAAGTGTCTTCCATCTATTTTTATTTCATTATCATTTTGGATGCTCTTTCTTTTTCTTCTTTTACTTTGCATTTGTAAGTAAACCACTAAAAAATAATTGGTGTCTCCTTGTAGAAACTTTTGATTTATGAGCCATCGAATAGAATCTCAACCAAAAAAGCAATGCAACATCCTTATTTTGATGATCTTGACAAATCTCAATTCTGATTTGAAGCCATTATAAAAAAGTGTGTGAATCTTAGCGAGAGAATATCAAGTTATTCATTTGAAGTTAACCTCATCATGAGCACCTATGATGTAGAAATTATAAGAGAATATCAAATGTATGAGTGACATTGTAAAAGATCTATGAGAACAAAGTACCTAAGACATTGTGCCTACAAGTATAAGCACTTGGCTTTCAGAATGGTGTATGAAGCATATTATACAATTGTAGTACAAATAGAAGAATTATGACAACCAAATAAATCTCATATTATTAATATAGTGAGTGTAATAACCATTGATGATTACTAATCATTTTTCTTCTTTGTTTATTCTCTCCCTATTATAACTAGCACCAATTGACTAACTTATTATAAAAACTTCATTTATTAAAAAAATCAACCTAATGATTATATATCAATATCAATATAGTATACAGTCTATTGAAATAAACACTTGTAATCAAATTTACTCAAATATTGAAATTTATTGCTGCCCTCAAACATTTGTAATTCAAGCAACATAATCCCTTAACAATCCAAATTACAAAAGGGCAACAATATTTGATGCCCTGTTACTTGGATACAATGTTAGTTATGGATATTTCGTCTGCGACATCAGGATCACGTGGGGCACCTCTACAATAACCTCTCTCAATTTTTATTATCTCAAAGTCATTTTTTTGTAGTGTCCAATTTTGACTTGATAGAAAAAGTGTCAATAACAAGTAATGTAAAGTTGCAAAATAGTGCAACTTTCATTTTACAACTTGTGTAACTAAAAAAACTGTTCCAACATGTCTGAATGGGTACATTTATAGTAGGCATGGTCCTTTTTTTAACCCAAACACATGGAATCGCTTTGAGTTACATTCAACCAAATCGATCCCTTAAGAGTTCAAAGTGCAAAAGAACAACAATCTTTGACAGACTATTATTAGGAAACTATAATGCTTACTACAAGATCAAGTTGAGCCCCTCTATAATAACTTCTCTAATTTTTTGTTATCTCGTAGTCATTTTCCCATAGTGTCCTATTTTCACTTGATCAAAAAAGTGTCAAATGCAAGCAGTGTAAAGTTGCAAAGTGGTGCAAATTTTGTTCTACAACTCGTGTGACTAAAAAAATTATTTCAACACATCTAGATGGGTACATTTACACTAGAAATGGTCCTCTTTCACACTCTAACATGCGGAATCACTCCGAGCTACATTCAACCAACTCGATCCCTTAAGGGTCCAAAGTACAAAAGGGAAGCAATTTTTGACGAGCTATTGCTTGGAAACCGCGACACTTATGAAATATTTGTATGAGTCTACAAGATCATGTTGGGCCTATCTACAATAACATCTCTTGGTTTTTGTTATCTCAAAGGGGTTTTCTTGTGGTGTCCAGTTTTCACTTGATGGAAAAAATGTCAAGTGCAAGCAGTGCAAAGTTGCAAAGTGGTGCAACTTTTGTTCTACAACTCATGTGACCAAACAAACTATTCCAATACATCTAAATGGGTGGGTTTATGCTAGACATGGTCCTCTTTCGTACCCAAACACACAAAATCACTCTGAGCTACATTCAATCGGCATAATCCCTTAAGAGTCTAAAGTGCAAATTGGCTGCAATCTTCGACAGGTTATTACTCGAACACCATGATGCTTATAAAATTATCTTTTGAGCCTATGAGATTACATTGGGCCCCTCTACAATAACCTCTTTTTTTCTTACTATCTTATTGGTGTTTTCCCATAGTGGTGAATTTTCACTTGGAGAAAAAGTTGTCAAATGCAAGTGGTTGAAAGTTTCAAAGTGATGCAATTTTTGTTCTACAATTCATGTGACCAAATGAACTATTCCAATGCATCTAGGTGGGTACATTTACGTTAGGAATGGTCATTTTCTCAACCCAAACATGTTGAATTGCTCTGAGCTACATTCAACTGGTAGAATCCCTTAAGAGTCCAAAGTGCAAAATGACTGCAAACTTCATCATGTTGTTACTCAGATACCATGATGCTTAGAAACTTATCATCTAAGCCTATGGGATCACATTAAGCCCCTCTACAATAACCTCTCTCATTTTTCACTATCTCAGAGGCGTTTTCCTGTGGTGGTGAATTTTCACTTGGAAAAAAGTTGTCAAATGCAAGTAGTTGAAAGTTGTAAAGTGGTGAAACTTTCATTCTACAACTCATGTGACCAAACGAATAATTAAAACACATCCATGTGGGTACATTTATGCTAGACATGGTGCTCTATTGCACCCAAACATGTTGAATCATTTTAAGCTACATTCAAGTGGCAAAATCCCTTAAGAGTCCAAAGTGCAAAATGATTGCAATCTTCGATGGGTTGTTACTCGGACAATGTAATGCTTAAAAAATTCTTGTTTGAGCCTATGGAATTGAGTTGGGCCCCTCTACAATAACCTCTCTATTTTTTCTATTTTACAGGCATTTTCTTATGGTGGCAAATTTTTACTTAGGTAAAAAGTTGTCAAATACAAGTAGTTGAAAGTTGCAAAGTGGTGCAACTTTCATTCTGCAACTTGCGTGACCAAACACATTATTCCAATGCATTTGAATGGGTACATTTATGTTAGAAATGGTCCTCTTTTGTACCCAAACACATAGAACCACTCTGAGCAACATTTAACCCGATCGAACCCTTAAGAGTCCAAAGTTCAAAAAGACAAGAATCTTTGATGAGCTATTACTCAGAAACTATGATGCTTATGAACTCTTCATCTTAGCCTATAAGGTCAAATTAGGTTCCTCTACAATAACCTCTCTCAGTTTTTGTTATCTCAGAGTTGTTTTCCTGTAGTATCCTGTTTTCACTTGATGAAAAAAGTGTCAAATGCAAGCAGTGTAAAGTTGCAAAGTGGTGCAACTTTCATTCTACAACTCGTGTGACCAAAAAAATTATTCCAATGCATCCAAATGGGTATATTTATGCTATAAATGGTTCTTTTTCACACCCAAACACGCAGAATCACTCTGAGCTATGTTCAATTGACTGGATCTCTTAAGAGTCCAAAGTGCAAAAGGGCAATAATCTTTGAGGGGATATTACTCAGAAACCATGGTGCTTAAGTACTCTCTGTCTGAGATTAGGGAATTATATTAGGCCCCTCTACAATAACCTCTCTCATTTTTTGTTATCTCAAAGTATTTTTCCTGTGGTGTTCAGTTTTCACTTGATAGAAAAAGTGTCAAATGCAAGTAATGCAAAGTTGCAAGGTGGTGAAAATTTTGTTTTGCAACTTGTATGACCAAACATACTATTCTAACATATCTATATGGGTGGCTTTACACTATTCATGGTCCTCTTTTGCACACAAACACGCAGAATCACTTTGAGCTACATTCAACTGACATAATCCCTTAAGAGTCCAAAGTGCAAATTGGCTGTAATCTTTGATGGGTTGTTACTCAAACAACATGATGCTTATAAAATTATTGTTTGAGCTTTTTGTATCATGTTGGGATCCTCTAAAATAACTTCCCTTGATTTTTTCTATCTTCTAAGCATTTTCCCGTGGTGGTGAATTTTCACTTAAGGAAAAAGTTGTCAAATGCAAGTAGTTAAAAGTTGCAAAGTAGTGCAATTTTTGTTCTGAAACTTGTGTGACCAAATGAATTGTTCTAATGTGTCCAAGTGGGTATGTTTATGCTAGAAATGGTCCTCTTTCACACCCAAACATGCTAAATTGCTCTGAGTTATATTCAACTGGTAGAATCCCTTAAGAGTCCAAAGTGCAAAATGGCTGCAAACTTCAGCATGTTGTTACTCAAATATCATGATAATTAAAAAAATTTCTAAGCCTATTGGATCACGTTGGGCCCCTCTACAATAAGCTCTTTTGATTTTCACTATCTCAAAGTCATTTTCCCGTGGTGGCAAATTTTTTCCTAGGGAAAAAGTTGTCAAATACAAGTAGTTGAAAGTTGCAAAGTGGTGCAACTTTTGTTCTGCAACTCGTATGACCAAATGAAATGTTCCAATGTATCTGAGTGAGTATTTTTATACTAAACATGGTCCTCTTTCACACCAAAACATGCTGAATCACTCTGAGCTGTAACATTTAACTGCTAAAATCCCGTAAGAGTCCAAAATGCAAAATGGTTGCAAACTTTAGCATATTGTTACTCAGATACCGTGATGCTTAAAAAATTCTCTTCTAATCCCATGGGATTGCATTGGGCCCCTCTTCAATAACCTCTCTATTTTTGCTATATTAGAGGCATTTTCTCATGGTAGTGAATTTTCATTTGGGGAAAAAGTTGTCAAATGCAAGTAGTTAAAAGTTGCAAAGTGGTGAAACTCTTGTTCTACAATTTTTGTGACCAAACAAACTATTCCAACATGTCTAAGTGGGTACGTTTATACTAGGCATGGTCCTTTTTTTCACCCAAACATGCTGAATAGCTCTGAGCTACATTCAATCGGCAAAATCCCTTAAGAGTCCAAAATGCAAAATGGTTGTAATCTTCAACAGGTTGTTACTCAGACACCATAATCTTAGAAACTTCTCATTAGATCCTATGGGATTGTGTTGGGCCCCTCTACAATAACCTCTCTTAGTTTTTTCTATTTCGGAGGTGTTTTCTTGTGGTGGTGAATTTTCACTTGAGAAAAAAGTTGTCAAATACAAGTAGTTGAAAGTTGCAAAGTATTGCAACTTTCATTCTAAGACTCATGTGACCTAATGGACTATTCCAACATGTCCAGATGGATACGTTTATGCTATACATGGTCCTTTTTCACACCCAAACATATGGAATCGCTTTGAGCTACATTCAACTAGCTCGATCCCTTAAGGGTCCAAAGTGCAAAAGGGCAACAATCTTTGACGGGCTATTACTCAGAAACCATGATGCTTATGAACTCTTCATTTGAGCCTATTGGATTGCATTGGGACTCTCTACAATAACCTCTCTTGATTTTTATTATTTCAAAGTTTTTTTCCCACGGTGTCTAGTTTTCACTTGATGGAAAAAAGTATCAAATGCAAGCAGTATAAAGTTGCAAAGTGGTTCAACTTTCATTTTGCAACATGTGTGACCAAAAATATTTCTCAAATGCATCCTGATAGGTATGTTTATGCTAGAAATGGTCCTCTTTTGCACCCAAATGCATGGAATCGCTCTGATCTACGTTGAGAAGTCCAAGTTTTCCACACAAAAAATATATGATCATCTTTAAGTATAGCAAGTGCAAGACATTTTTTAATTATCCTCCTTTCCCTTACAACAATCAACAACCAATTATAAATGCGTACAATGGTGGAACTTGGAAACATTTTATTTTTCCTCAATTAACCACTTTGGTTGTGAAGAATTTTGTCATTTTCATTTGAAATGATTTGCTATGCTTGAAAATTGGAGTCTAAGATAAACAAGTGATGCTCTCACATACATTTATTATTTAGTGTGATAAATAAAGCTTCCACCATTGAGTCCATTTCTTATTTGTATTATAAATTATAACTTGTTTTCTCCCAAGTCCATTTCCTATACAAGAAATAATATTGGAAAAAGTTGACATATACATCTTTTGATGTGTTTATATGGTGATGAATCAAGAACATGACAATTCATTCTACACTATGAGGATTATGTTGTGAAAATATTTAAGTACTATTCAAGATAAATGTTTGTATAATAATGTGTCAAGAACTTAACTACTCATCATCTACTATGAATATTATGTTTTGCAAGTGTTGTGAAGATTATGTATCATTTGCTTAATTGAGTTGTTCCAATCAAAAGATTAAATATATTGGAATCTTTTTATGAAATATTTCATGGAATACCAATTTAAAATGTGTTTTTTCTTTTAGATAAGACATTTCATAGAACTCTTTAGATTAAACTAAATTGAGATATGTAAGAACAAGGGAGCATTAGGAAATACATTGCTCAAGGATCTTAAATAAGCCTTCACTCCCATTGCAATTTTGGCTAGATTATTACTTTCAAAGTATTGGGAATGCTTTGCCTATTTTCTAGTTGGCAGTTGTCATTGTAGAAGGCTCATTTCTTGATATATTTTATACTCATTCTTAATCAATTATCAAGTTAATAATCAGTGCATTTATTTACAATTAATCTTTTCTTTTCAATTTGTACAATTTTGGAATTTGTAACTCTACTAGTATTTCTAGAAATATTGAGGTTGTTTAGTATTGACTAATAAAGTTGTTTAGCATCAATCAATTAATATTCAAGACAAACCATGAAGGAAAACAATGATAAATACTAGTGCTAACCAATTAATAAGTATAAACGTGAATAAGTCAAGCATGTACATGTGAATAAGGGAAGCACAAGTACTTAAAAATATGTAAGCCTTGAAGTATACACAAATTAATATAAAGCATATGCATGAATACAAGGAGTACACATGAAAACATGTAAGTCGCAAAGTATAAATTGGAATACACTTAAGTCACAAAGTATACATGTAAGTTATAAAGCATACACTTGAATACATATAACTCATATCTATTGAACCATGGATTTATAATGCAAATATGGACACCATCGATAAAAAATATTTGTATTAACCAAATAGCCATGTAGGCATACATCAATATATGTCAATCTAAATATAAAATATTGTTGGTGTAATTAATTATTTAATTACAATTTGCATAAGTTTATTTAGGTAATATTTTAAGTCCTAGGTTGCATAATTAGATAAATCATTTAATAATGGGGTAATTTCCCCTTCTTTGTTTGTAGGAGATAAGATTCCTTCTAAAAGATGAGTTGTCCTTCTAGAACTTATCTCTATCTTTTTATTATTTCCTAGATAGGGTTCACATGTTGTCACATATAGTGTAATTTTAACACTTGGCAACATCTTACACATTTTAGGTTTTCACTCATGCCTATATATTCAAGGAATTTTTTACATTTGTAATCATCTCATATTCAATTTGACATTCTTGCAGCTTAATGATAGCATGATATTTTTTCCATTTCTCTCTTGTAGAAGTTATTTTGTTTTGCAGGTGATTCTGGGGTGTTTGAGGAGTTCAACTAAACTCCTACATGGTATCAGAGCTTCAGTGCCGTAGACTTCTTCCCAGATATGAGGAATCAATCTTGGCATGAAAGTTTTGTTGGATGCAAACAGCCTTTTTATTAAAGTCATTTTTTTATTTTTTGCATTAGAAATCCAACTTCCACTCAGTTGCAGGAAAAACAATTTCTGGGTTTTGTAGCTAGAGTCAAAATTTGAACTGGGTATCTTTTAAATTTTTAATATCTTACATGGATCTAAAGAAAATAGCTTTACAAAAAGCGGCACATGTCATTTTTCTCCTAATTGAAAGTTAATTTTTTTTTTCATTTTCTGCTTGCTGGATCAAAAAAATATTTTTGGGTTTTGCTTTTAGCTTCAAAATATTTATGGGTATTTGTTTTTTTCTACTCATTGTGAGTATATTTTTCAAAAATCAAATCAGAAGTAAACTTTTTTTTCGCTAGAAAACCTGTTTCCTATAGGCTAAATTCAATTTTTTTAAAAAATTCATAACTTTTGGCCATGGTGTAAGATTTTCGCAAACGAGATATCATCAGAAAGATGGTTCCGACCTCTACACAAATCTGAGGTCCTTTTTCATCATGGAGGCAGATGTGAACATTGGTTTGTGCATGCAACACTTTATGTGTGGTGTAATTTCTCTTGGTACGATCCCTTGAAGTGTGCACAGCTTCATTGGATGATTCAACATCCATCATTTCAACATGATATCAGAGCATGTTGAATTCTAGCATGGTATTAGAGCCATTCCATTGAGAGTTCATCATAAGATCAAGAAAGTTGGGTTAGAGAGATTCTTGCAGGCTTGAAGGTTTCCATTGAAGGCTACTTGTTTCTAGCCGGGGACCAAGCTAATTTCTGAAGTAGATAGAGTCAGATCTGAGCTCACCATTGTCTTTAGAAGGCCTTGAAACCCTAGGATCACCTTCCCATTCATCAAAATTGGATTCATCAACTTAGGAGTCATCAAAAGTATTTGGGTTTTCAAAATCAACCATACTATATGTACAATTTCCAATAAAAAAATCAACCCGGTCAGTTGTCCTCTGAGTTAAATTTTTTTTAGTCGCAGGAACTTTTTTTCCAAAAATAATTGGGCTTATTTTTCATATGTTTTTGGAAAAAAAAACATTTTGGACTATTGATATAGTTTGCATAAAAAATATTCTAGAGCGACTAGCATTATATTCCATGGTCGGCATCATCTAGGGTTTAATATTTTCTCTACGGCTATAGTATTATTCTATTGACATTAAATTATTTGGCAGTCAGTATCAAATTTTATTTTGCATAATATATTTTTCAAATGGTCGGCATAATCTTTTAAGAAAATATTTTGATTTTTAATTGCTATAGAAGCAATATTAAAAATCAAAATCAAAATATCGTGGTCAGCTATATTTATTTATCTACAGAAAAGGTTTGGTCGGCCTAGCTTTTATTATTTGCAGGAGCTGGTACTGTCGGTAGACCCACTTGGCCCATCCAGTCAATGACCTCATCCACCAACATTTTTTCTCCGTCCATGCTCCAACACCGGCATCTATCTCCAACCTTTTCCAATTGTTCTAGCTATTTTACTATCATTTATGTCGGGTCTGACCATCTTCTCCATTGTTAGTTATTTTTTCTGTTGGCTTGGTGGCCAGTGCTTTTTGCTGATCCCATCCTGACTGATCTCCCGCCAGTGTGTTATATATGGTCGTCGATGACCACCGTCATCTGGAGGATTTGTGAGACTTCGGCCGCGCCACCACCTAAATCACCACTCCGCCCAGATCTCTACCCCGTCGCCACTCCAGGAGGAGGATCTTTTTTTTTCCTTTTTTACCGACAATGTTGTATTAGAAACCAAGTACTAGCGCCCGGGGGCCACATTTTGACACTGATTAGCCTACAGAGTGCCTCATCTAGGCATTTTTTTTGTTTTATCATAACTTTCCACTAGGGTATCAAAAATCAGCAAACGAGATACCATCGGAAAGAGAATTTTAAGCACTTTCCAGTGGTGACATCTATTCTATAGAATTTTTCTCACAATAATTTCTACAACCACCTAAATACAAAACCTAATTTGGACATAAAGGCTCATATCTTCACAATCATTCATTGGATTTTGGTGATTCCAGCAACATCAAGAAGTATTTTCAAAAAAAAAATTCATCAGTCCAGATCCCTTGATTAGTTTTAACTCCAGGTACTCTTGCATTGATTTTTTTCAATTTGGTGCATTTGTTCAATAACTTGGATATCCTGAAGCTTGGGAAAATATTTCTTGATCTGGGTAACATCAGTTTAGTTGTACATCATCCTTGGAAGCTTCTATTTGCTATTGAAAGTTATTTGTCTTTGTGTTTTTGGAGAAATTTCATTATAGGGCTTTCATATACTCCTTCTCTAACTATGTTACATAAGGGAAACTATTCACAATAGCGAGATAGGATCAGCCACCATCTCCAATCACTTGATTTGTTGCCACATTTGGTTGGTATAGTTCCTCATCCAAGTGAAGGTATTCATGAACTTGCTTGGAGTTGTAACAGATACATTGTTTTGGAGATCATTGAGATGCAAGTTGATTGTGATGTTTTGAGTTCTATTGATCATTGTGATTGTCCTCATATATTTTGGACTAAGCTTTCAGAGATATATGGAGGATCAGACACTCCACCCTTCCCTGATGATCATGATTTAGAATGCCATTCTTCAGATTAGGTACCCCATGATGATATTGTTGTGCAAGAAGTTGATTTCCTTGACTCTTCTGACGAGGTTGACAAGGTTCCTTTAGGTGCTTCTTCTCCATAAAAGACAATTGGTATCCCTTCACATTCATTGATTCCTTGTCTAGATTCATTGATTGAGGCTTCCATCATCATCACTCATTAGGACACCTTCTATTTTCTAGACTTGGCATCACAAGATGGCTTTATTTTAGGTATCACTGACTTGGCTACTTCTACAGGTTTAGAGGACATCCTTGAGGGGGTATCACTCCTCTATTCATATTCCAATTTGGAGAGTTCTCTTGAATCTCCTCATCCCTTTGTCTCAACTTTGATTGGGGATCTTGAGACTATCTTGGAGACACTTGATTTCTCTTCAAAGATTTCATGTATGAGACTTCTTCCCTATTATTCCATTAAGGACTTGAGGTTTCTTTAGCATCAACCGTTGGATTTTCTTTAGAATTATTTCAATGGTTTTGAAGACACTTCATTTAGGGGGGGGCTATCAAGTCTCCATCATATTCATTCCATCTCAGTATTTGGATATTGTTCAACATAAGTTTCTGCATCGTCTTGGTTTGTCACCCTCTTCATTGATTGTGGCATCTTCATCTTCAGACAAGGAGACATTTGAGCAGAGTTCAGAGACATCATCATCCACCTTCATCCTTCCTTCCTTCAATTCCTATCCGGAATGGGAAGCATCTCTACACTTGCATTTGGTTTTGTTTCTTTTGAAAGGGAGACAAGTTGTTTGTTGACATTGGATCATGTTTTGTCTTTTGACACTTACCATCTTTGCAGGTGATCACATCTTCCGGGGGGACTATATAGTCTCTCTCTTTCTCTCCTATGTAGGGATAATGATTTTATTGTATCTATGTGATAGATGGTGTACTTGGGGGGTATTTGGGAGTCCTCCATCCTTCCCATCCTATCTCACATTTTTGCATTTTCATCTCCTTTTTGGAGAGGGACTTTGTTCCCTCTGGGTTTTCCCCTTTTCTCTAATTGTGAGATATTTTTTGTATCTTTCTCATGTACATGGGTACCTAACATGGCCTCATAGCCGGGACCCATCATTGATCATCATCTCTGCATAATCATTGCATTTTCTACCTAAGTTGAACTTATGGGGGGTGTTAGTGTAATTAATCAATTATTACACTAGCATAAGTTAACTTAGGTCATATATCATTTAGTCTTAGGTTGCATTTTTAATAAATCATTTAATAATGGGGTTATGTTGTCATATGTTGTTAGATCATGACACATGGCAACATCATATTGCATCTTTCATTTCATTCATGCCTATATATTCAAGGCATTTGTACATTTGTAATCATCTCATAATGTAGATCAATATAGAATCTCCATTGTGCATGCCTAATTACAACACTCTTTGTGTGGTTGATTATCTTTCTTGGCAAGGGTCCTCCATTGAAGACTTTGGAGCTTCAGGGACTGTGCATCCATAATCTCAACATTAGATCATAGATTAATATTTGATTGATATGATATGTTACAAATGAACAAAATGCTTGATTATATAGGCAAAAGAGAAAACCTAAGATGCATGTGATATTGCCATGTATCATGATCTAACAACATGTGACAGCATGTGAACTCTATCTAGGGAATTATTAAATGTTGAGATAAGTTCTAGAATGATAACTCATCTTCTAGAAGGAATCTTATCCCTTCAAACAAGTAAGGGGACATTACCCCATTATTAAATGATTTATTAAAATGCAACCTAAGACTAAATAATGCAAGACCTAAGTTAACTTATGCTAGTGTAATAATTAATTTAATTACACTAACACCCCCCATAAGTTCAACTTAGGGAAGAAAATGCAATGATTATGCAAGATGTTGAGATGAATGGGTCCCAGCTACAAGGCCATGTTAGGTACCCATGTACATGAAGATGATGTAAAAAATCTCCCACAATTAGAGAAATGGGGAAAACCCAGTGGGAACAAAACCCCTCTCCAAAAAGGAGATGAAAAAGAAAAAATGTGAGATAGGATGTGAAGGATGGAGGACTCTCAAATACCCCCTAAGTACATCATCTGTCACATGGATAAAATAAAATAGCCTCCCCATCGGAGGGAAAGAGAGATACTATATAGCTCCCCCAAAAGATGTGATCACCTGCAAAAATGGTAAGTGTTTGAAGATAGAACATGATCCAATGTCGACAAACAACTTGTCTCCCTTTCAGAAGAAACAAAACCAACTGCAAGTGTAGAGATGCTTCCCATTCTGGATAGGAATTGAAGGAAGGAATGATGAAGGTGGATGATGATGTCTCTAAACTCTTCTCATGTGTCTCCTTTCCTAGTGATGAAGATACCATAGTCCCAAATAATGAAGAGGGTGACAAACTAGGACGATACAAAAACTGATGTTGAACAATATCCAAAGATGATGATGTGATGGATGTGATGGATATGATGGAGACTTGATAGCCCCACCTAAATGAAGTGTCCTCAAAACCACTAAAAGAATTCTGAAGCAACAAATGTGTCCAAACCACATGTCTCCTGCTAGGAATAAGCAAATCCAATGGTAGATGTTGAAGAAACCTCAAATCCTGAATGGAATGACAGGGAAGAAGTCTCATACATGAAATATTTGAAGAGAAACCAAGTGTCTCCAAGATAGTCTTAGGATCTCTAATCAAGGTTGAGACAAAGGAATGAGAAGACTCAAGAAAACTCTCCAAAGTGGGATCTAAATAGAGGAGTGATATTCCCTCAAGAATGTCCTCCAAACCTATAGAAGTAGCCAAGTCAGTGATACCTGAAACAAAGTCATCCTGTGATGCCAAGTTTAGAAAACTAAATGTGTCCTAATGAGTGATGATAGAAGCCTCAATCAATGAATCTAGACAAGGAATCACTAAATGTGAAGGGATACCAATTATCTCTGATGGAGAAGAAGCACCTGAAGGAACCTTATCAACCTCTTCGAAAGATTCAAGGAAATCAACCTCCTGTACAACAATATCACCATGAGGTACTTGATCTAAGGAATGACATTCTGAATCTTGATCATCGAGGAATGATGGAGCTTCTGAATCTCCATATATCTCCCAAAGCTTAGTCCAAAGGATGTGAGGACAATCACAATGATCAATAGTACTCAAAACATCACAATCAACTTGCATTGAAATGATCTCCAAAACATTGTATCTGCTGCAACTCCAAGCAAATTCAAGAATACCTTCACTTGGATGAGGAACTATACCAAACAGATGTGGAAATAAATCAATTGATTAGAGATGGTGGAAGATCCCATCCCGCCATTGTTGATAGTTACCCTTATGTAACATAACCAAAGAAGGAGTATATGCAAGCCCCATAATGAAATTTCTCCAAAAATACAAAGAAAAATGACCAACAAAAAATAAAGACTTCCAAGGATGATGTGCAAGTGAAGTGATGCTACCCAGATCAAAAAATATTTTCCCAAGCTTCAAGATGTCCAGGTTATTGAACAAATGCACCAAATTGAAAAATCAATGCAAGAGTACTTGGAGCTAAAATTGATCAAGGAGTCTAGATGGATGAAAAAAGCTCTAAATCACCTTCCTGATGCTGCTGGAATCACTGAAATCCAATGAACAGTTGTGAAGTTATGAGCCTTTATGTACAAATTAGGGTTTTGTATTCAGTTGGATATAGACTTTTTTCAAGTAAAATTTTGTAGAGTTGATGTCACCACTAGAAAGTAGATGAAATTCTCTTTCCGATGGTATCTCATTTGCTGATTTTTGATACCTTGGTGAAAAGTTATGATAAAATGAAAAAAATTCCTAGATTTCGCACTTTGCAGGCTAATGAGGGGCAAAAAATTAGCCCCCAGGTGCTAGAACACGGTTGTTGATATGACTGGCACTGAGAAATTGGAAAAAAAAACATGCCCTCAGATAGGGTGGCAGGTGAGCAGAGCTACTGGCAAGGTGGAGATTTCAGGTGGTGTCACTAGATGTACGGAACCCTCGGTCGTTCATAGAACCGTGCCTTCAGTGATTGGAGTAGAGAGCAATTTTAGCTCCAGGTACTCTTGCATTGATTTTTTCAGTTTGGTGCATTTGTTCAATAACCTGGACATCTTGAAGCTTGGGAAAATATTTTTTGATCTGGGTAGTATCACTTTAGTTGCACATCATCCTTGATGAAAAATAACCTAGTGCATGAAAACAAAAACGAGTGCATGCAAAAACCAATGTTCACATCTACCTCCATGATGAAAAATAACCTCAAATTTGTGTAGATGAAAAAATCTAAAAAAATAGTTTGCACCATTGTGAAGTGCTCGAAATTAGCTTTCCGTCAATATCTCATTTTCCAAAAACGGACACCGTGGCCAAAAGTTATGATTTTTTTTTAAAAGTTGAATTGGCTGCCTGCAAGAAACGAGTTTTTTAGCAAAAAAAGTTTACTTCTAATTTGATTTCTAAAAAATATGTTCTCAATGAGTAGACAAAAATAGAAACCCAAAAATATTTTAAAGCTAAAAGGAAAACCCAAAAATCATTTTTTGATCCAACAAACAAAAAATGAGAAAATAAATTTTTGTTAACCTTTAGCTAAGAGAAAAATCATGCGCAGTGCTTTGGTACAATGATTTTCTTTAGATCCATGCAAGGTATCAAAATTATAAAAGATACCCAGTTCAAATTTCAACCCTGGCTACAAAACCTAGAAATCATTTTTCCTGCAACTAAGTGGAAGTTGGATTTATGAAGCAAAAAATAAAAAATGGCTTTAATAAAAAGGCTACTTGCATCTAGCAAAACTTTCATGCCAAGATTGATCCCTCATATCTAGGAAGAAGTCTGCAAAACTAAAACTCTGATACCATGTAGGAGTTTAGGTGAACTCCTCAAACACCTCAGAATCACCTGCAAGACAAAATAACTTCCATAAGAGAGAAATGGCAGAAATATCATGCTATCATTAAGATGCAAGAATGCCAAATTGAATATGAGATAATTACAAATATACAAAATGCCTTGAATATATAAGCATGAGTGAAAACCGAAAATGCGTAAGATGTTTCCAAGTGTTAAAATCACACTACATGTGACAATATGTCAACCCTAACTAGGAAATGATAAAAAGATAGAGATAAGTTCTAGAAGGAATCTTATCTCCTACAAACAAGGAAGGGGGAATTACCCCATTATTAAATGATTTATCTAATTATGCAACCTAGGATTTAATTAATTAAATGCAAGACCTAAGTTAACTTATGCTAGTTTAATAAATAATTAATTACACTAACATGGTGGAGATGCACAAGGTCCCTGAAGCTGTAGTCTTCAATGGAGGACCTTTTCCAGGAAAGATAATCAACCACCAAGAAAGTGTTGCAACTAAGAATGCACAATAGAGATTCTATTGATCTACACTATTAGATTAGATGATTACAAATATAAAAAATGATGTAAAAAATACCTAAATATATAGGCAAAAGAGAGATGCAAGATGCAATATGATGTTGCCATCTGTCATGATCTAACAACATGTGACATGTGAACCCTATCTAGGAAATTATTAAATGTTGAAATAAGTTTGAGAAGGACAACTCATCTTCTAGAAGGAATCTTATCCCTACAATCATGGAAGGGGACATTACCCCATTATTAAATGATTTATTATTAAAAATGCAACCTGGGACTAAATGATATATGACCTAAGTTAACTTATGCTAGTGTAATAATTAATTTAATTACACTAACACCCCCCATAAGTTCAACCTAGGGAGGAAAATGCAATGATTATGCAGAGATGATAATGATGATGGGGGTCCTAGCTATGAGGCCATGTTAGGTACCCATGTACATGAAGATGCATAAAATCTCCCACAATCAGAGAAACGGGGAAAACCCAGTGGGAACAAAACCCCTCTCCAAAAAGGAGATGCAAAAGAAAAAAATGTGAGATAGAATGGGAAGGATGGAGGACTCCCAAATACCCCCCAAGTACACCATCTATCACATGGATAGAATACAATAGCTCCCCCATAGGGAGGAAATAGATAGACTATATAGCCCACTTAGAAGATGATATCACCTACAAAAATGGTAAATGTCTGAAGACAGAGCATGATCCAATATCGACAAACAACTTGTCTCCCTTTCGAAAGAAAAAAAACCAAGTACAAGTGCAGAGATGCTTCCCATTCTGGATAGGAATTGAAGGAAGGAAAGATGAATGTGGATACCAATGATTTCTCTAAACTTTGCTCATGTGTCTACTTGCCTGATGATGAAGATGTCATAGTGACAAACCAGGACGATGTGGAAATTGATGTTGAACAATATCCAAAGACGGTGTGATGGATATGATGGATGCAATGGAGACTTGATAGCCCCCCTGAATGAAGTTTCCTCAAAACCACTGAAAGAAGTCTATAGCAAATCTAATAGTAGATGATGAAGAAACCTCAAATCCTGAATGGAATGACAGGGAAGAAGTCTCATATATGAAATATTTGAAGAGAAACCAATTGCCTCCAAGATAGTCTCTAGATTCCCAATCAAGGTTGAGACAAAGGGATGAGGAGACTCAAGAAAACTCTCCAAGGTGGAATCTGAATAGAGGAGTGATACCCTCTCAAGAATTTCCTCCAAACTTATAGAAGTAGCCAAGTCATTGATACCTAAAACGAAGCCATCCTGTGATGTCAAGTCTGGAAAACTGAAGGTGTCTTGATAAATGATGATAGTGGAAGCCTCAATCAATGAATTTGGACAAGGAATCACTAATTGTCAAGGGATACCAACTATTGATGATGGAGAAGAAGCACCAAAAGAAACCTTGTCAACCTCTTTGGAAGATTTAGGGCAATCAACCTCCTACACAACAATATCATTATGAGGCATTTGATCTAAGGAATGACATTCTGAATCATGACCATCGGGGAAGGGTGGAGTGTCTGATCCTCCATATAGCTCCCAAAGCTTAGCCTAAAGTATATGAGGATAATCACAATGATCAATAGAACTCAAAACATCACAATCAATTTGCATAGAATTGATCTTTAAGATAGTGTATCTAATGCAACTGCAAACAAATTCATGAATACCTTCACTTGGATGAGGAACTATACCAAATATATGTGGCAATAAATCAAGTGACTGGAGATGGTGGATGATCCCATCCTGCCATTATTGATAGTTTCCCTTGTGCAACATAACCAAAGAAGGAGTATATGCAAGCCCCATAATGAAATTTCTCCAAAAATACAAAGACAAGTGACCTTCAACAGCAAATAAAGACTTCCAAGGATAATGTGCAACTAAAGTGATGCTACGCGAATCAAAAAATATTTTCCCAAGCTTCAGGATATCCAAGTTATTGAACAAATGCACCAAACTGAAAAAATCAGTGCAAGAGTACTTAGAGCTTAAATTGATCAAGGGGTTTGGACTAATGAAAAAAAATTTGAAAAATCTTCCCGATGCCACTGGAATCACCAAAATTTGATGAACGGCTGCAAAGATATGAGCCTTTATGTCTAGATTAGGGTTTTGTCTTCAGTTGGCTATATAATTTTCTGCAAGAATTTTTTTGCAAAACTAATGTTTCCACTAGAAAGTGCTCTGAATTACCTTTCTGATGGTATCTCGTTTGCCAATTTTTGATACCCTGGTGAAAAGTTATGATGAAATGAAAAAAATGCCTTGATTTGGCACCTAGCAGGCTAGTGAGGGGCAAAAATCAAGCCCCCGGGCGCTAGCACCTAGTCACCGATATGACCACAGGTGAAAGTGAGGCAAAAAAAAGCTCCCTCCTGGAGTGGTGGTAGGGCTAAGATTTCTGGTGGAGCAGATAGCTCGGGTGGTGCTGCTCTTGATTAAGCGGAATCCTCGGTCGACGATCAGCATGGAAACCTCAGTCGGTGGTGCATGAAGAACAAGGCACGATCGTCGGGCCAGTGATGCAAGTCATGCCAACAAAGGGGGACACTGATGGGAAGAACTCTGGTGAAGGTGAGCGGCAAAGGATGGCCAACACGGGCCCAATAGAGAACAAAGTCAGCAGCAAAAAACCAGTCGGTGTCGATGATAAACATTTGGCAATGAGTAAGGTCGGTGGGGATGCCAAACAATGACGCTAGTGATGTAGCATCCGGTCAAACACAGATGAAGGGTACAGAGGATGGGCCTACCAAATGGGCTGATAAATATATTTTGCAGACTTTAGAATGTAAAGCCGACAATATGGATTTTTATTTAATTTTTAATATTGGTTTAAAAACAATTAAAAATCAAGATGAATATATTTGTGGATGAAAAATAATTAAATCTGTAAAAAATGATATATGTCGATGGGATAAAAAAAATCAACCCCTTATGAGTGTTGACCAGAAATTAATAATTGCAGTCGATCTAATATATTTTTTTTGCAACTATAGAAAAATTGCCAATTTTTTTGTTTTGCCAAACCATATAGATAAAATCCTTAATTTTTTTTTATAAATAAAAAATGGCTTGCAATTAAAAAAAATTTGTCTCAGAGGACAACTGACCGAGATGATTTTTTTTACTGCAAATTTGTATGGATCGTACTAGTTGATTTTTGCAAACCCAAATACCTCTAATGGCTCCCAAGTTGATGTATCCGATTTTGATGAATAGACAGGCGATCCTAGGGTCTCGAGGCCTTTTGAAGATAATGGAAAGCTCGGATATGACTCTATCTACTTCAGAAATCAGCTTGATCCCCAGGTGGAATCAAGTAGCCTTCAATGGAAACCTTCAAGCTTACAAGAATCTCTCCAACCTAAATTTCTTGATCCTGTGATGAAATCTCAATGGAATGGCCCTGATACCATGTTAGAATTGAATATGCTCTGATATCATGTTGAAATGATGGATCCTGAATCATCCAATGAAGCTACGCACACTTTAAAGGATCTTGCCAAGATAAATTACACCACATAGAAAGTGTTGCAACTAAGGGCTAAAAAGAGAGATTACTCTTGATCTACAACATTAGATCATAGATTGATATTTGATTGATATCATATCAATCAAATATCAATCTATGATCAAATATAAATTATTTAATAATGGGGTAATTCCCCCTTCCTTGTTTGTAGGAGATAATATTCCTTCTAGAAGATGAGTTGTCCTTCTAGAACTTATCTCTATCGTTTTATCATTTCCTAGATAGGGTTCACATGTTGTCACATGTAGTGTGATTTTAGCACTTGGCAAAATCTTACACATTTTAGGTTTTCACTCATGCCTATATATTCAAGGCATTTTGTACATTTGTAATCATCTCATATTCAATTTGGCATTCTTGTATCTTAATGATATCATGATATTTCTGCCATTTCTCTCTTGTGGAAGTTATTTTGTCTTGCAGGTGATTTTGGGGTGTTTGAGGAGTTCGCCTAAACTCCTACAAATATATGTACAAAATATCCATATAGGCTTATGAGAATTCCATATAGTCATATAATGTCAAATATATCCAATACAAAATATGTACAAAAATTCCACATAGGCATACAACAAAGGGATTTGGAATCAAAAGCCATTGCTCTCCATGCTCTCAAAATAAACTCTTGCCCTTTGCTTGTTGATCGAATGGCGATACATCTGTCACTCATTTATTCTGGGATCGAGGAGTGCTTGGGTGCTCCTCCTAGGGTTTAGTTCTTAGTCAAGTCTTATCTTTTACAATAAGAAGTAAAGACATTAATATATAGAAATTACATTATAAAAAATGATATATTTAATAAAATAATACTTTACCGCCATCTCATGATCACTCTCCAAGTGGGAAATATTCAAATTCCCATGTTGAGGCATGTTGAAGCCCTGTATAATCCATCCAAATATAAACTAAACTACAAATCAATAATGGTTTTATTTTTCAATAACATCTATAACAATGAATGTAAATTGAAATTTAGTAATTTTCCTCATACCTCCCCTGTTAGAGCCATCAAGGTGTCTATAGAAAATGAAACACCAATCTCCATTGCCCTATGAACATTAAGAGGTGTATCCACTTGCAACATCTAAAAATAAAACAACAAATTATTCAATCATGAAAAACTACAATAGTGATCCACGTCATGGATTATAATGTATGAGATAATGAACAAAATTTTTATTATTTATTAAACTATGTATTTCTGACTATCATGCTTACTATTTTCCCTATCCATATCTTGTTTGAAAGCATGTGTTTTTAGGCTTTTACCCATAGCAGCAAGGAAGTGAACTGTTTGATAAAATGCTTTCGTAGACATGTACAATCATTGTGGTGGCATAGAGAAGGCAGTGAATTGTTTGAAAAAAATTCCTCAAAGAAATGGGGTCTCATGGTGATGGAATTCCATTACAAATAAATGTGTCATGGCATTCCATCACCCTAAAACCGTATTTCTTTGAGGCATTTTTTCAAACAGTTCATTGCCTTCTCTATGGTATTATGTTGGGATGGGGTGGATGATATAGTGTGGTCTTGGTTATGAGATGGAGGGCGATCATGACATGAAGAAGGAGGGGTGGGGACATGAACAAGTGGAATATAAGGTGGAAGGTTCCATGGATTGGTAAATTGAGGATGAGGACCTTGAAAAGAATTTGGAGGGGAATTTTGGCTAATGGGTTGGTTTTTATTCTTCACGTAGTGAGTTGTTTGAAAAAATTCCTCAGAGAAATGTGGTCTCATGGTGATGGAATGACATTCCATCACCATGAGACCACATTTCTTCAAGGCATTTTTTCATACTACTCACTTCCTTAACTATGATATTTCTTACTATTATGCTTTAATAGATTTTTTCCAAGCATCCATAGTTTGTTGGAAAGCACCTATTTTAGGCTTTTAGCCATAGCAACAAGGAAGTGAGTAGTTTGATAAAATTATTTGGTACACATGTATGGAAAATGTGGTAGTATAGAAAAGGTGGTGAGTTGTTTGAAGAAATTCCTCAAATAAATGTGGTCTCATGGTGATGGAATGGCATTTCATCACCATGAGACCACATTTCTTCGAGGCATTTTTTCAAACTACTCACTGCCTTGTCTATGCTATTGCTTATTGTTATGCTTTGATGGATTTTACCAAGCAACCATAGTTTGTTGGAAAGTACCTTTTTTAAGCTTTTAGCCATAGCAGTGAGGAAATGAATTGTTTGATAAAATGCTTTGGTAGATATGTATGGAAAATGTGGTAGCATAGAAAAGTTGGTGAGCTATTTGAAAAAGTGCCTCAAAGAAATTGGGTCTCATGGTGATGGAAATCACCATGAGACCACATTTCTTTGAGGCATTTTTTCCAGCAACTCATTTCCTTGTCTATGCTATTGCTTACTATTATTATTTCAATATTTTTTCCAAGCATACATACCATAGACAAGGCAGTGACTTGTTTGAAAAGATTCCTCAATAAAAAGTGGTCTCGTGGGATTCCATGTCAAGAAAATGCAATTGGAAGCTTCTCCTACTTATTACTTATGCTATGTGAAGTAATTGCATCATTGCTTATGTTGACTTTCTAAACAACTATATTGTAGTTGAAATTTTGTCATCTATCAACATCTAGTTATTAGTTATGGAATGTGAAGTAATGCTTTAAGTTTGAAAGATGTGAAATGCAATGTAATCAATGATATGAATATAAACTACACAAATTTATTAAGTACAATTCATTAGTTAAACTCTTTATTCCATTACCTACATGTAGGTTTTTCTAAATCCACTGGCACTGGGAGTTGTTCCCTCAAAACCTCCAATATTAGCCTATTCAACATCCAAAATCATATATTAGAATACCATTCATAAAACAATGATATTAACATGTAATAAATTTATAATTGTTTACTAGTTACATACCTCAATGGTAGATGCAATGGATAAATAAGCAAGTGTAGGGCCGATGTATCCAGTATCAACATTATGACCCTAAAATTTAATTAAAATCATAAAACTAAAATAGTTAATCTTGCATTTCAAAATTGAAATCTAATAAATTAAATTCAATGAACATGCTAACATTTACCTGAGTATCGATGCCATAGTCCTCATTCAAAATGTCAGTTTCCCTTGCCATCTCCATAGCCATAAACGTATCTTGCATAGTAGCCTCGTGAGTGTTAGTGGGGTCATATGAACAAGTCACCTAGCAAGCTTGACACAAATGGGATTGAAGCCCACCACTCAAAGACTCCCCCGGATGGCACTATAGTATAGGGTTGGCATGTTGGATAACACTCTAGGTCAAAGAGTTGATGGCTTGCAAAGTCTCTACCTTGACACTCTCCTTTGTGATGGAAGGGTTAATGATGTGCTCATGACACATCCTAGCAAGAGGTCATCTCACTTGCCGCCTAGGGTCCTGATGTGCACTGGGTCTATCTTGAGCCAACCCCCCACCTCTCCCCTGGAAGTCCTTCATATCAAAATAATTCAAGATTTTGTTCAAGATGAAATCACAATATAGTTTACTCAGGAAATATTGTGGGACTTCATAATTGTTGCATGGCGGGTAATCAAAAACCATGTACCACCTATCCCAAAAAAAGGTCCTAATTTGTTGGTGGTGGCACCAATGGATAGGAAACCACTTCTCATTGATGGTAAGATTTGCATTTGTGCGTGGGTCAATGAATAATGAGCAAAAATCTAATTTTGTAATTTTAGATCTTTTACATCTTTATATGATAATTTATCCTTGTAATAATCCATAGCTGCCTGCCTTCTATCTTTCCAACTAGTTAATTTTTTGCTAATTGAATCTACATGTTTTAACATTTCTTTGAGTGAAGTTACAAGGGGTCTTTCTTTCCATGGTTGAATCATTTGGATTGTTCAACGTCGTGATTAACTCCTTAATTTATTTTTTATTATTTTCAATTTCACTCATTAAGTTTTGTTGAGTGTTAGGAGGATGTTGAGGGATTGGTGGAGATTATTGTTGTGGTTTTTCAACTTGAGGATTTTGTTGATGTTGTTGTTGTACTTGTTGAGGATTTTGTTCCTTTTGTTGTTGTTCTTATTGAGGATTTTGAGGATATTTTGCAAGTTCACTAACATCTCCTACAAATTAAAAAAATAAATATAAAAAACAACCTAAAACTAACAAATTCACAACAAAAAACAAATAATTCTTACCTCTAAGACCTCCTCATTGACGTGGCGACATCCTGGCGATGAAACACCAATTTGATGAATAAACTTGTTAGATGGCTCCTCGTAGAACGCGAGCATGAAAATGAAGGGTTTTGGCCATGGGAAGAAAAAACACAGTCACAATGAAAATGATTTCAAATTCCTTTTTTTTCTTTTAATACATCATAACACAAGCATGTTATAATGTGCTAACATTATAATGCGCTCATTGTGGTTGAGCCTTAGGATCAACACACCAAGAAATAACATGGGTGGGTTATAACATGCTCGTGTTATGAGCTTTCAATTTTAAAAAAAAAATTTGGCCACAAATTGAGCCCCCATATTCTTGTACCCACCCTAATCACTCTCCCCCTCTGACATCAAGTACAAAGGGCCATATACTCTTGCACCAAACAACATGATATTTTCTAACTTTAGGAACAAATGGAAAAAGATCTTTAATTGAAGTAGCAAAACATTCTTGCTCTTTGATCAACAACACTTTTTCTCAATGCTTGTAAAATTACATCAAAAATCCCCTTACTATCAATTCCCCCTAAGTGGGAGCACACATTAATCTACGAGAAAATGATATAACATGAATTTCTCCTCCTGGAAAGATGCACCATGTATGCATCTAGTTAGAACAAGGAGGGGAAATAATTGGGCCAACTTCTGTCAGAGATACTCAAAAGTATCTTAAATTGAAAGCTCCATTGTGAAGATATTTACAATTTGATCCTTGGTAAGCACACACTCCATTTTTACTTCATGCTCTACAACCTTCTCTCTTAAAAAGTGATACCAGATAGAAATGTGTTTAGTCCTTAAATGCATTACTAGATTATTAGAAATAAAAATTGCACTTGTGTTCTCACACAATATAGAATAGGTTCATCATAAACCACCTTCACATCCTTTTGAGTCTGCTTCATCCAAATCACTTGAGTGCAACAAGATGTTACAACAATGTATTCAACTTCTATTCTAGAAAAAGACATTGAGTCTTGCTTTTTATTGGACCATGAGACCAATCCGTCTCCTAAAAAGAATGTACTTCCACTTGTATTTCTCTGGTCATCAATACAACTTTCCAAATCAATATTAGTATAGGCACTCAAAGAGCAATTTTGATCCTTTTTATGTGACAATCCATAATTAAGAGTTCTCTTCAAATATTTGAATATTCTTTTCATAGCTTTCTCATGATATTTCTTAGGATTGGCTTGAAATCTAGCAACCAAAAATATTGCATGCATGATATCTATTCTAGAAGTAGTTAATTACAATAGCCCTCCAATCATAATAAAATTCTAGAGACTCATCATATTTTCATAGGTGACAACCAATCACCATAGGAGTGCCCATTGGTTTGGAGTCTTCCATTCCAAATTTCATCAACATCTCCTTGACATATTTAGCCTGAGAAATAAATATACCATCATATTTCTAAATAATTTGAAGCCCAAGGAAGAAAGATAACTCACCAATCAATGATATCTCAAATTCATTTTGTATCTCTTCTGCAAATCTTTTACACATATCATAATCTATACCAAAGATGATGTCATCAACATATACAACCATAATCAACAACTTATCTTCCTAAACCTTAATGTACAGATTACTATCTACATTACCTTTCTTGAATCCTTGTTGAAGTAGACACTTATCCAATCTAACATACCTGGCTCTGGGAACTTTCTTAAGACCATATAAAGCTTTCTTGAGTCTACAAACCATGTCTAGACATTCTAATAACTAGAAACCATCTTCTTGCTCAATATATACCCCTTCTTTTAGATCACCATTTAGGAAAGCTGATTTGACATCCATTTGACATACTTTGAAGCTCTTATGAGTAGCAAGAGCAAGAAACATCCTTATTTCCTCTATTTTAGCTACCAAAGCAAAGGTATCCTCAAAACCAATACCTTTAACTTGTGAATATCCCTTGCAAAACAATATGGCTTTGTTCCTTACCACTTCACCATCTTCATTCAACTTTAAATTCTGGAACACCCACTATGTTCCTATCACATTATTATTAGCTGTCCTGGGAAGTAATTCCGAAGTCGGATTCTTTTCTATCTGATTTAGTTCCTCCTCCATTACCTTTATCCAATTATCATCTTTGCTAGCATCAACAAAGTTATTGGGTTCTATTGTTGATAATAAGTACAAGTTTCCTTATTCAGTTTCTTTTGCATACTTTATTCTTGTCAACACACTTTCATTTTTTTCTCTAATGGTCTAATACATGGAGAGTGGTTCTTCTAGATATATTTTTCTAGAGTCTTGAGAGTCTTCATTGGTTCTAATTTCATTCCTTCTTTCTCATCTATTTCTTCTTCTTCTTCAATCCATGGAAGCTTATCAGATCCAAAAACCTCAGGTTCATAGGGATCTGACACAAGTATTCATCTACCTTGACATTTATACTTTCAATCATCTTTCCCAATCTCTTGTTGTATCACCTATATTCCTTTCTCATGATTGAGTAACCAAGAAATTTTCCTTCATCACACCTTGAATCAAACTTTCCAAGGTATCTTTCATCTCTTCTAATGTAGCATTTGTTGCCAAAGATTCTAAAATATATCTAATAATGGGAGGTCTTCCATACCACAACTCATAAGGGGTCTTATTGTTGTTGACCCTTAGTTGTACTATGTTGACAAGATAGACAAAACTATGTACTACTTCCTTCCAATATATATCTAGTAGGTCAACATCTTTCATCATTATTGTATCCATTTCTTGCATCGTTCTATTTTTCCTTTCAACTACACCATTCTATTGAGGAGTTCTAGGAGTAGACAGATGTCTCCTTAAAAATTTGATCCTAGCTTCCATTTCATTCTCAAATTTTGTTTTAAAAATATTAAACTTATCAAAGGATTTTGATTTCTCTATCAAGAATGTAACCCAAGTCATTCTAGTGTAATCATCTATAAGCAACATAAAGTGCCTTTCACCTTGTTGGATCCTTATCCTTGTAGGTCTGCATAGATCAATGTGAATTAGCTCCAATGGCATTGAAATAAAACACTCCTTTCTTTTGAAACTAGTCTTTGTTTTCTTTTTCACCTGAAATTCTTTGCATAATGTGTTTGTAGGCTTGGTTATCCTAGGCATATCTCTCATAGCATGAGAGGAACTGATCTTTACCATGTTGTCAAAGTTGATGTGCCCCATCCTTTTGTGCCATAACCAACATTCTCCAGATTGAGTCAATAAGAAGATTGTTCCATTAGCCTCCTTTAGATGATAGACATTACCATTTTTATTTTTTCCTTTAGCAAAAATCCTTTCAAAACCTTCCTTTTTGATCTCACATCCATTAGCATGAAAACTAAGATTGTATCCTTTTTTGCACATTTGACTAACACTTAGGAGATATGTTTTAGACATTTGACATAAAGGACATATTCAGTTTTGTTCTTTCCATCAATTGTTATATCACCTTTTTCACACATTTGTGTTGACTTATCATCACCAAAATTAATAGCTCCACCATTAAACTTCTTGAGACTAATGAGCTTACTTCTATCACAAGTCATGTAGTGAGAACACCTACTATCAATCACCCAAGCATTTTCCTCTTCCTTTGCATGAAAGATAGTCCATACTGCCATTGATCTTTCATTAACCTTACTATTCTACAAGATACAAGACCTTTTACATTCTCCAATGTAGTTCTTTTACCTTCAAGTGTCATGAATATATTTTCATCATTTGAATCATTATCTTCATCTTCAAATGACTAGCTTCTCTCCTTAGAATAGAATCCTCTTTTTATTTTATCTCTTTTGTTATCATCAATAGATACTTTATAGGAACAACTAGATGCAATATGGCCAGTCCTTCCATAATTGAAACATTTGAAAGGTAACTTACCTTTATACTTGCTAATTCCTTTGTTCAATATTCTTACAAAGTTAGCTTCAACTTCATCAAGGTCATCATTTTGATCAGCAACTTCATCTTCAATCTTTTAATTGGCTTTTATGCAACTTCCCTTTAAATTGGAACATCTTGATCAAACTCTTTCATTTCAAAGGTAGTAAGAGGACCAAACATTTCATCAATAGAGTCCTAATCCAAGTCTTTATATTCTTCAATGGAAAACACCTTATGACTATAAGTTCTAGGGAGAGATCTCAAAACCTTCTTCACAATCTCACTTTCTTTTACTTCTCCACCAAGACCAGTAATGCCAGAGACAACTTCTTGTACCCAAAGAATGTAACTTGCAATGTTTTCATCCTCTGTCATGTTTAGAGTCTCAAATCTAGTTTTAAAGATCTAGATATTAGCTTGCTTCACTCTTGTATCACCTTCATAGATACTACCAATATTTTCCCAAACTTCCTTAGCAAAGCTGCAATTCATCACCTTTAAAAGCTCTAAATCTACCAATCCACATAAAAGAGCATTTCTAGCTTTGGAATTGCATTCATATAGTCCAATTTTAATAAGATTTGTTAGAGGAGTAAAAGGAGTAGTATAACCATCTTTGACTGATTGCCATACACCAAACCCTAAGGAGTTAAAGTGTTCTTCCAATCTCAATTTCTAGAAAGCATAATTAGTCCCATCAAACCTAGGGCCCTTGTATGAACCATCATGTGCCATCCCAGATCTTTACCTCAAGCTCTTGGGCTTCTTTAGAGGAACTTGGCTCAGATACCAATTGTTAAACACACCTAGAGACTAAGAGGGGAGGTGAATCAGTGTACACAAAAAAATAATCCCCCCTGGACCTTGAAAATTGTAGCACAATACAATCCTCTTATCAAAACTAAATCCCTTAATCAAATATAATAGTTTAAACCCTCGGTATGATCAACAAAACTTAATAATGAAATATATACCGATTCTACTTCTAATCAGATCAGCAATAGTGAGATAGAAACTAATAACACACACATGCACACAGAAAACACCAAATTTACGTGGAAAAATTAATGAGAAAAAAAACACGGTGAGAGTTAAATAACAATATAAAAGGCTTACTACCAAAAAGACTTGCAAGAAGGCTCAATTACTTAGAGAAAGATACATAGGACTTGTAGAACTGAAGCTAACACAAATTTAGGAGAAATATATTGATGATTTGATGAGATTCACTATCTCAGAGTAGGATACAAAGATTTAGATAAAGATTACAATGCTTGTCAATGTAATACTCTACTAGTTGAGGCATTATAACACATCTGATTCTATCTTTCCTCTACACTATGTAGAATTAACTCTACTGGATATTCAATACATTCCACGCACTTTTTTGTTCACACTTGTACACTTCATCTTGTTGCATCCAAAATGATATTGCATTTATTTCCACCGCAACTCTTCAAAACTTCAATTAGATCAGCTAGGAAGAAGATAATCAATGGACTCAACAAGTCAACCACAAAAAACACAATGCGGTCCTATGCCAAAGATATAGAGGACTAAAACAATCTTATTACATCTTCCAATGTAATAAAAAATAATTTACACCCTAGCACACATCAACCTAAGTCGACATCAAGGAAATGCATAGATGAAACTTTGAAGTGCATAACCAATCGGCTAAAAATCATACTTCTAATTGAATTTTCTTAAGGAGGTTCTAACCAAGATGGGTCAAGACCCAAATCTAACTTAACACATCTTCAATTGCTAGCACATACCCCCAAACACACAACACAAGCAAAGGAACATGCCTTATCAACCAAATATCTATAAATAACTAGAAAATCCAACTCAAGAGTTAATACAACACAAAAGGGGACAATCAATATCATGTAGATCACATGGGAATGTTCCATGAACATCCAATAACACTCTATACCCTTCTTTTATACTATCATGCCACTAGAAACCATCACAAACCAAATAGGAACATAATACTCCATCTAGGAAGCACAAAACTTATAACTAGAAGATATAACATAACATATAAGCTTTCAAACCACTTCATCACATGAAATTGGAACTAATAATATTCAACAAAAACATTGAGAGCACATGCACCAGGTTGTAGGAGTAGGTACATCAATATAGAGAAATGTTGAGCATTTCCTAGACCAGTTAGGACAACCAACAACACTGCTAACCTTCTAAAATTCAAAAAACTCTCATTGGAAACACAAGTGAGATAAAAAGATAGGAGTGCAATGTCCATAGACCACTAACAATGAATCCAAAACCACAAGAATAAAACTTCAACAATGATGGAATGCAGAGCATTCTCCTAGATAGAATTCAATGCAGCTTCCTGAACTAGAAACACTTAAGTACCTTACAAAGGATAGATCTTTCTTTTCTCAATACATACTTCATTAAGAACATTAGGCGAGAGAAAATGACATATTGTAGACCTTTAGTAATGTTTATCCATTGTCAAGAATACTTCTTAATGATTCTAATCCTCATCTTAATATATCATTATGAAACTGATTCTATTGGCATAAATCATACTCAATGACATCCAACTATAAACTTCTACAAACATAAGATAAGGAATGACAACCAATCAAGAAATTTCATGAACTCTTCTTAGATAAGGCATGACATCCAACCATGAACTTCAAAAACCCTTCCATACATCAATATTAGCCCATGTATTGAAATTTGTCAATAATGACAACCAATGCAAACCATCTCACACAAATCTCAAGTGTTGACATCAATGACAACCAATAATCAGTGTTGACTTCAATGAAAACAACTACCAATAATATCCATCCTTTACACATTTGGGTATGACTCTTCATGACTATCATAATTCAACTAGTTTATATGAAGAGGCATCTTGATTAACTCCTATTGAGAAATCCAAATCCATACCTAAAAATAACTATCAACCATTCAAGAAGAAAAACAACTTTATCAAGATAAGCACACCCCGAACAACCAATCACATTGAGACAAAAGTTGCAACCATAAGTTCAAATCCATATCAATTTAGGGCAAGAGATAGGAAATTCACCCAATTATCTAACTCCCTTCATTCAATCATATTACAGCTTTTGAGCAAGAACTTAACCCACCTCCAATTAGACCCGTAGATACAAATTGCAACCCAATTTCAACCAGTTATCTCCAAATTTCAACCCAAAATCCTTTTTTCAATATCATTGTAGACATGGACATGATACAAAACAATGTATGCATCTTAAAAATTAAGTGCAAGACCTCATCAATTCTAATCACATCTAATTGGTTGATGTTAATGATAAAAGAAACAAGTCTATTGCTCCACCAAATCAAAACTTGCAAATCTTCACAATCCCAGTGCCAAATCATACATCCAACTTTATGCAAGATTCTCATGATGAGAATGATGATGAGGATGGTCTAGATAACATAGTTACTCTAATAGACATACTTCTATGTTCAACCTCGTAAGGGCCAAACCACTTTGTTACCCAACATTTCTTTTAGACATATCGATGCATCTATACATGTGCCAAATGTTCCTCTCTATATTGTTGGATATATCAATGACAAACCTACACAAGGGATACTCATTGATCTTGTGTGTTTAGAGAATATGATCAAGGAGGAATTCTTGTATGTGCATGAGCTTTATCAAGATTCTTATGAATAATCAAAAGAATGATTGAAATTTTTTGATGGTTTTGCTCACCCTACGATAGGTTTGATCACTTCACCTCTAAAAGTTGGACCAAAATAGTTAGATGTATCATTCTATATCATCCCGACATCAGACCAATTCCATGCGAAGCTAGGATATTCATGACTACACTCCATGAATGTCATCCCATTAGTCTCCATAAGTGCATAAAGTTTCCATTTGAAGATCCATACACAATGCATCATAGTGGGTTTAATCCTTTGTCTTCTCATGGAAACTTCTCATTGGATTATTTTCAACCTCAACCCGTGGAACTAGTCGAGCCTTGTGAAGACTTATTTTTTTAGGTCATACAAAAAAATTAAGACAAAGCGCATAATAAAGTTACCCCTTAACAACATTCTTGACAATGATAGGGCTATGATTGTTCCTCCCACCTTTCTAGTTGTGGATGAACCCATGACCAAATAAAACATTTTTCGAAGTAAAAGAGGTAAATATGTCACAATTCCTCCACCCATATCATATAAAAGACCAAGACACAATCAAAATATTACCTTTGTGCCACCAAAAGAAAAATAAATTTATGGATCTAAAGAGAAAGTGGATCGCCAACCCCTAATGGTCCTTTAAATTCCTCCCCTAAGGGAAGAAAAGATGCCAATAGTTGAGAAATTCTCTTTTACACCTTCAAAAATAAAAAACCGTCCAAGAAGAAACAAAAATGCTAAAGATCGTAGGTGTAGACATCGTGCTATTGCTCATCAATTGGAAGAAAATAATAAAAAAATACATGATAATTAAACATATATGTACACAAATCAAGATGAATTACAACTTTCACTAAAACATGAAAATGAACCTTACATTGTGATATTGCTATCAGGATTCAACTGTGTAGTTTTATGAGTCAAACTCATTGAGTTTGACTCATAAAACTACACGGTTGAATCCTGATAGCAATAGATTACAATTTGTCAGGCTGTGGAAAAATATCTCCTACTTATCAATGAACCTTACATGATGAGAAACCAAAACTAAAACTAAAACAAGAACATTGAACAAACATTGTCATTAGACCTCCCATGGTGATAAATTTGGATGATGAGGATGAAAATGCTAAAAATGATTCAAACAAGTGCATAATGAACTATCTTTATTTTTTTCAAAGTCTATAGATTTAGATGAGGGAAACTCTCATGATACTCCCAATGAGAGTTGTATACACCTAAAAATGGTCTGGAGAATATAATTAATTAAATATGATTTATTTGATTAATTAACCTTTATTTCATCTACTATTAAATAAATAGAAATATTAATTTATATAGTTCATCTTAAATTCTTCAATCTTTATTATATTATTTTCATCTTAATTAAATAAATGAATTTCACTTTGTTTTATTTAATTATCATAATTAAACTTATCTACTCAATAAATAAATAGAAATATTTATTTATAGTTCATTCTCCTATTCGTTAGTTTTAATTAAATATACAACTTCAATAGTTTGTGTTATTTAATTATCACATTATTCAATCTTTATTAATTAAACAAGGTTAAATACTTTGTTGTTTAATTATCATGTCCCTTCAATAAAAAAATTCTATAGTTTGTTTTATTAAATTATTCATCCCCTTTTACTAATTTGAATAAAATCATAAATTATTCAAATAAAGGCATAAAGGAAAATTTCCTCTATTCACTCACCTACCAAATTAGATATCAAATATCCAATTTAATTCAACTAATATTCATGGGAAAGCTGTGGAGACAAATTTGTAGGCAATCCTCTCAATCTCATTCCTCTGATTCTTCCTATCATCTAGCCTGATGTTTTCATGGGGAGAAACCATTCCCATAATCAGCTCAAGCTTCTCAATCTCTAACCATTCAATTCTTCAGATTGAATCCAAGCCTTTGTTGTGCTACCCCGTTACAATGTGCTACCATAAATCTATATATACAACCTTTCTCCATAGGAAATGCATCCAAAATCTCTCATCTTTGTGCAAACTTACTCTGTAGGAATAGCAATCAAGTAATCAAGCAATCATAGCAATAGCATCTTAGCATCATAGAAATCATAGCATCTCTAGAATCAATATTATGACTGCATCATAGTTTTACTGGAGCTTCCATCCATCAGGTTTCATGTTAGCATAGATTACAATAGCATCAATATTACTTAGAAATCACCATATAGAAGTAGATCATTGCATTTAGCATCACTCCATTCTTTAGATTGGCATTTTAACAGTCACAATGCTTACCAAATATGAGAGCCCTCTATGATTTAATAAATCTTTGGAGATAGGAAATAATGAGACGCTTTCAAGTTTTTTGTGCTTTAAATTAGTTAATTGTTGTTAAATCTTGATATAATGTTTCATTAAGAAGTGTTTTTAGCTGTTTTATCTATTACTTATTCCACACTTACATTTTGGCACCCACTGTAGGGCCTCTAACCCCATATTTTAATATTTTTTCTGAAAAGTGTTTGTACAGGATATAGGTGTGTTTCTTTTAGCGTGATCAAGGGATACTGTAGCACTTCCACCGAAAGTTTTAGCGCTTCCACCCAAAGTTCTAGCACTTCTACAATCTATTTTATTGCTTCCACCAAAAATCTTTTAGGACGGTTGACTGTTCTAGGTTCAATACTATTTTAGCACTTCCACCAAAAGTTTTAGCACTTCTGCACTATCTTTTATTGCATCCATAGTTGAAATAGTGCTTCTATAGTCTGTTTTAGTGCTTCTGACCTCAATTTTAGCACTTTGACAGTCAATCTTAAAATGGCCATGTCTTGATCATACAAAGGTTTTAAGAGGAACATGGAGCATTGAAGTGAAAGAAAAAATCATTTGATATCCATTGTAATAGTGTTTTCAAACACTCATGGGAAAATAACCCATCACATGTTATTTTTCATTCATGCTTTAGGACCAACTAGCAAATTACTTTGGGCTTAAAATTAACCATCTACACAAACTTTGTAAAAGTTGGTTAAAAAGAACATTAGAAACTCACTAGTTTTTGGATTTGGATTGAAATGAACCAATCATAGGGTAGTCATTTGGATTAAAATACACCAATCCTAGGGTAGTCATCATACATTTCTATCCTGGTTAAAATAAACACCATGCCTTTTGTGAAGCAATATCTTCACGTAGAATAAAAAACTATCATTTGTGCTTTAAAACTAAACATTGTTTACTATGATTGTGAGGTGATAGGCCTATGCTCTCCCCTTAACTAGGTGATCAAAATACCAGACTCATCTTTTAATATCATGCACTTTATGGTTTGTTAAATCCTTTAGAAGGTCTGGCGTAGTGGGAAAAAGTACTCACCCTACGGGAACAAACTAAGTGGGAATAACCAAAGCCAGGTTTTCCAACCCACTATAAAATAAAAATGAATCTAGGGAAACCCACATTTACTGGAAGTGTGCAAGATAACCATCCCCAAAATATTTGTTCTAGAGATTGGGAGGTCTCCTGATGAAGTTTATCATTTTTCGCTTGAATGGAAACCCTATCTATGAACCATAGTGTAGAATCTAGTTGAGTCAGTAACCAGACATTGTAATACTCGCAGTGCAAGGGAAGGGAAGAATCTACCCCTAGGACACTCACCATATAATTTCCAAGGACTGTTTGCTCAAGGGATTGAGAAATCTAACTTTGAGTATGCGCTTGGAAAATACAAAAACATAGGCACCCTCTAGGGGGTGACATGGCTGTGTGAGTCAACGCAATTTTAAGATGTGGATTGTTTGAGTATAACGATGACCTTTTTGACCTTAAGAGTGAGTTTTCCTGAAGTGTATTCTTTGTTAAAAAAACCAGTGGAAATCAAGAAGGGTCATGTTTGATTCTTGAACATACACTTATTGTTTAGATTCTAGGACTTAAAAACAATTGTTTTATAATTGCTTGGCGTGTTTTTAAAACATTAATTCAGATAAGATCATCCTAAAAAAACACAAAGAAAACAAGAAAATAGAAAGCTATTGGAAACCCTTATCAGACAATTAACATCAAAATTTGGATTTTTATCATAACATAAACTTTCCTAAATCAAAATAGAGTCTTAAACCTACATAAACTAGACTTTACAATTGAATTTGTTCAAATCAAACCAAGATCTACCATCCTTGAAAATGTCCCAATCAAACACATTTGATTAGTAAGATAAGTTTCAGGATCAGTCATCCTAAATCAAAGAAATGAAACTGTATACTCAGACTTATCAACTCATTCTAATCAATATAATCTATCATTCTATTTGAATTGAGTTAAAATCCTTGACACTATACCAAACTAAGATCAAAAGTTTATTGAAAACAATAACATTCGTATGTCCATTTTAACAAGGTCATGAAGACTAAAAATCCAAAGAACAGGAAATTGAAACTCAAACCACCATGGCTGAAATAGATGAGGATCAATTGAATTCTTTAACTCAGCAGATGGAAAACCTTCAACAAAAATTCCAAGACATACAAACAAAAACCACATAAAGTTATCTACTACTAGACATCTACCCATATCCTCTTGACCAAATGATGAACATGAGACCTTCTTCACCAAAAACTACATCATCCAAGTTCAATGTCTTTGAATTTTTTCAAAAGTTCAATAAGCCCAAATCTAAGTCCTCAAACACAAATGATATTTAGCAATATTATCATGTCATGCATTTATCTCCATCCACCATAAGCCAAAATAAACCTCAAGATTCTTTCACTCAAGTTAACAATTCCATCCAATCATCCTCTTCTATCATATCTTCAACATCCAATGATTCATATCAATCTCTCAATCCAAAGCATGCTAGCATAGACTCCCCTACACATCAAGATCAAAATATTATTTCCACTCCATCCAATGATATCAAAATTCCACAAATTCTTCCAATCTTTGATCAAGATCCCATTTCTCAAGAATCTTATGATGATCCCCTCCTTTCACTTTTCATCCAAAATAATTCCCTTCCATCTCAAGAGACAAGTATCCTTCCAAGTTCTTCTTGCACATCATCTAATCAATCCATACCATCTCATGATTATATTTCATCACAAGAGCATGATAGTTCTTCCATCCTATCTAATGATGTCTTACCAACTAATGATCAAGACATTCTTTCTACAAAATCTCATGATTCCCTTCCTCATCAAGATCAAGATATGCTTCCATTCAAGGATACCCTTTCATCCCATGAAGATGTTTATCCTTCTCATGATCAAGATATACCTTTCATACCACTTCATAATCTTTTCCAAATCAAGATCAGAACACCCCGTCATCTCCATGTCAAGAGCCTATCACACCTATTCAAGCTATCCATGAACCACACACCTATAAATTGGGATCCTCCACCTTTATCCATTTTGGTTTACTTCTGACACCTATCCACTCATCCATATCATATCCTCCCCAAAATGGACTCGCATCTTGTTTCAAAACCAATACATATACCATTGATAAATGAATGTGTCAAAGTATGAATTGCAAAGGAAAAGGATTAGGCCTTCATGAACAAGGTATCCTAGAACCCCTTTTTGTTCAAAAAAACCCATATCACCATGGCCTTGATTATATGCCTAAGTCTCCTAGTTCATCAAACCTTCCATCTATCCTAGGTCCTCATTCTAGTTCATCAAACATTCCATCTATCCTAGGTACTCATCCTAGTCCATCAAACCTTCCCTCTATTCTAGGTCCATATCTTATTTCTCAAGAACAACAAAGGCACACATCCTTGATGCCCTTTCAAAATTCTACCAACATTAACTCATCTATAATACCTCCATATCATTCATCTCAATCCACCCCTCCCATTGCTCTTGGAAGCAATTTAAGTGCCAAATATCAAAATCTTCTATATCAAAATCCACATGAATCAAAGGATCAACATGTCTCCTCAAAGATACATGCAAAAATAAAAGAAAATTTGATCCAAAATCAAAAGAAAATTTTAAAAGGTCACAAAGGCCCATCAAAGCAAAAAGGAAATTTTCAAAGACCCCAAAGGTCCATAAATCAAAAAGAAAAATTTCAAAGGCCACAAAGGCCCACAAAGAAAAAATAAAAGTCAAAAGTCATGTGGATTCCTAAAAGTCTCATAGAAGCAATAAAATCTAAATTGGCATCAAAATTTTCTAATCCAAAAGCTTCCTCCAATTTTCCATCTAATAACCTATCACCTTCCAAATCCATTTTTCCTCCATCACTCCACCACCCTTCAAGGTGTGTGCTAATGTTGATCTTTCCATCCTTTCCATCTATCCATCAATAGGCCTTCCAACCTCTTATCCATTATCCAACCTTCACCCCCCATCATTCTCCTTTAATCCAAACCTTTGCATAAGTCCTTAGATTCTTCGATCATATCATTAATTTGCCAACATTTAGGAGTTTGATTCCCATTACCATGGTTTATTAGAGGGATATATTTGGTTGTGAAACTTGATGCTTAAGTCCTTCCTCCATCTCCATATCATCCATATCCTATCTTCCATATTCCTCTTGCACTCTACACTTAGGGACGGGTTTTTTCCATCTTATCATTCACGGTCATTATCCTTTCTATGCTCATTCCTTACATTTCCACCTTTAATCTTGACAAGGTTAAGGATCTTCTTGAACACCATATATCTTATCCTATACACTTTATCCATATATTCCATACCATATCTTTCATCTTATCCATATTCCATCATTCTTACTAAATACATCCTTTCTTCCTTTCCTTGGTCTTGATGAGGAATAGAGGAAAAATGCTTGGACCTTGTATCTGTATCTTATCTAGTTGATCTTGATCATCCCATTAATTATCTTTATCCTTTCATTTATTCTATTCCATATCTCCTAGCTTATCAAAATCCATGTCATCATGTCCCTTTGCAACCTTGAATCTTATCATGCAAATCATATTTGATCCTAGCTATAAAATATTATCCAATCCTCATATATTTTGTCAATCAATCATCAAAAATCATCAATCTTATCGTACTTAGAAGTAACTAGTGATCCTAAGTACTTATCATTATCATTCCTTAGGGAATCAATCATTCCTGGCATCTTAATCAATCAACCATTATCATCTTTTGATAAGAGATATGTTGCTTGTGTAACATGTTTTTCAGTGAATCTTTCATTTTGATCTATCATTTATCCATGGTTGCATTACCCCTATTGTGGGTCATCTTGTTCCTTCAATCATTCATATCATCTCATTTTATCTTAAATATACTGAAAAAGAGAGAGAAAAGTACAAAAAAAGTGAAAAAGTAAAAAAAATACAAAAAATCATAAAATCTGAAAAAGGTGCAATAAAATCTCATGTACATATCCTGGAAAATGTGGTCATGTCTCACCCTAGCTTGGGGGAAAAATCATAAACTCACTGGAGGCAATAAAATTTGAACTTATTCAACTGGACAAACAACAGTATGACAAACACAACAAACACAATGATCATAGGAAGATCCGACATTAAACATACAACAAACATCGAAACCATTCCATCAACCATCTATCTCAAATGTTGAAATCAATATCAATATGGATGATCTAATATGAATAATGGTTGAAATACTTGAAGCAAAAGTTAAATTGTTGTACTTTTATATTTGTTATCATTTCTTTGGAGCAACTTGATGATGTATTGAACTAGAGAAGCTAGGAAGAAGAATGATATTTTATTTTTCTGTTGTTTGTGAATTGGCATTATTATTGTGTGAATTGTCGCGAGACGTGCTCTACAAAGTATCACTAATGACATTCTAAATTCACATAGTAAAATTATTGACTCTTGTCTATTTACGCAAGAAATGCTTAGGTCATCTTGGTTTAATTATACCTAGATGCGTGTGTTCACTTGCAATATCAAAAATCATGAAAGTAGTACTCAGGTCATCATTGTCTAACTCATACCATCAATGCTTGTACTCACTTTCAACATTTTAAAATCTCAATGATGATAAAAAGCACGATAAATGGACTGTTAAGATGCCAATGCTTGCATATGTAGATTTGCATGGTTAAATTAGATTGCATTCATATTAGTTTTGCATCTGCATTATTGATTTTCCACATCGACTAATGATATCTATATCAGCCTGCACTAGATGCAGAATCATGTCCCACATCTTTGGGAAGAACTATAAAATCCTCCTATCATCATAACATATTGCAAATCAACAATATTATCAATCAATAAAAAATCAATCAACCTATCAATCTAATTGGCTTTGGTGAGACTTTGGTCAAATCTCGTGAGTGACTATCATTCATCCTTGCCTATCATGAGGTCAATCATCAAGCTATCAATGATCCTCGCCTATCATGAGGAAAATAATCAATCTATCATTGATCCTCTCCTATCATGAGGTAAATTATCAATCATTGATCCTTGCCTATCATGAGCTCAATACATCAAATCAACCTCACCTATCATGAGGTCAATCATCAAGCTATCGATGATCCTTGCCTATCATGAGGACAATCATCAATCATCATTGATCTTCACCTATCATGAGGTCAATCATCATCATCCTATCATTGATCCTCACCTATCATGAGGTCAATCATCATTCTATCATCAAATCAAACAATCAAAGACTGAAGTGATTATCAATCATTAAACACAAGGAAGCAAAACAGGCTATCAATTTAATCAATTTTGTAGAGTCAATCTTTCTTTTTTGGGAAATAAATCATCGTCAAATCATTGAAAAATTATAAAAAATTGCAAAATTTGAAAAATTATAAAAAATTCAAAAATTCATTAATTTATCTCCCAAGGGGGCATATATTCATCATCACTTGAAAATAATGTCTAAGGCAAGTCTGGGGCATACTGAAATTTTTTCGTCAATACTAGCAGCAACAACAAAATTTTCTTTGAAGCAATGTGTAAACACATCACTTCAAAGGGGGGGAAAATGTATAACCTAAAAATGGTCTGGAGAATATAATTAATTAAATATGATTTATTTGATTAATTAACCTTTATTTCATCTACTATTAAATAAATAGAAATATTTATTTATATAGTTCATCTTAAATTCTTCAATCTTTATTCTATTATTTTCGTCTTAATTAAATAAATGAATTTCACTTTGTTTTATTTAATTATCATAATTAAATTTATCTACTTAATAAATAAATAGAAATATTTATTTATAGTTCATTCTCCTATTCTTCAATTTTAATTAAATATACAACTTCAATAGTTTGTGTTATTTAATTATCACATTATTCAATCTTAATTAATTAAATAAGGTTAAATACTTTGTTGTTTAATTATCACATCCCTTCTATATTTATTTAATAAACAAATTCTATAGTTTGTTTTATTAAATTATTCATCCCCTTTTACTAATTTGAATAAAATAATAAATTATTCAAATAAAGGCATAAAGGAAAATTTCCTTTATTCACTCACTTACCAAATTAGATATCAAATATCCAATTTAATTCAACTGGTATTCACGAGAAAGCCGTGGAGACAAATTTGCAGGCAATCCTCTCAATCTCATTCCTTTGATTCTTCCTATCATCTGGCCTGATGTTTTTATGGGGAGAAACCATTCCCATAATCAGCTCAAGCTTCTCAATCTCTCACCATTCAATTCTCCAGATTGAATCCAAGCCTTTGTTGTGCTACCCTGTTACAATGTGCTGCTATAAATCTATATATACAACCTTTCTCCATAGGAAATGCATCTAGAATCTCTCATCTTTGTGCAAACTTACTTTGTAGGAATAGCAATCAAGCAATCATAGCAATAGCATCTTAGCATCATAGCAATCATAACATCTATAGAATCAATATCATGACCGCATCGTAGTTTTATTGTAGCTTCAATCCATTAGGTTTCATGTCAGCATAGATTATAGTAGCATCAATATCACTTAGAAATCACCATATAGAAGTAGATCATTGCATTTAGCATCACTCCATTCTCTAGATTGGCATTTTAACAGTCATAGTGCTTACCAAATATGAGAGCCCTCTATGATTTAATAAATCTTTGGAGATAGGAAACAATGAGATGCTTTCAAGTTTTTTGTGCTTTAAATTAGTTAATTGTTGTTAAATCTTGATATAATGTTTCATTAAGAAGTGTTTTTAGTTATTTTATCCATTACTTATTCCACACTTACAAGAGTGACTCACCATGTGTTGAACCTTGTGATGCTCCTAGTACAACACTTGTTGTAGTCCCTTTCACTAGTTGTTTTCCTTCCCTATATGATGAGCAATATTGGGGTGTAGAAAATTTTCTTTAGATGGGCTCATATGTGCAGTACCTTTGTGTTTATTTAATGTGTTCTTTGTGTTTTCTTGTACATAACGTGATCTCCAATGTTGTGTTGCTTGGCATGGCTTTTTGTTTGTGAGTTTTCTTTGGAGGACCCTTGTTGCTCTATTGGCACAAGGATACAAAGGAAACAAATCTATCACGACATTCTTCTACTTGTATCCCCATCCTTCATTATGTTGTAAACATTGTCTTTTATTTTTTGAATTGTGTTTTCCTTTTAGGGATGATGTAAAGTGTTGAGACATTTAAGTCTCTTCCATGTTGACCCAAAGATGTGTTTTCTCTTTCTCTATGTGTCATTGTTTCATTGTGTTCATTGTTCCATTGATTATTTGAGGAATGATGTTAGTTTCAAGCTCATTTATATTATGGTAGCGAAGATGTATACTGACCCCAGATCCATGGACCCGGGCTTATGTGTTCACCTTTTGTTTGTTGCATTATATCTATGAGCAACCCCTTATCATGATGTACAACTCTATTTGGAAACGTCATTGGCATAGGGCTTTCCAAATAAGCTCTCATGACCTTTATTGCATGACGTTTATCTTTTTTCTACCTTTTAAAGCAATTGCTCACAACATGGTATTTAGAAATTTCTTTGAGGTGGGGAATACATATAATTTATTTTTCTTCACTTTGTTCATATGCACTAGACTTAGTGATGTGTTGACATAGAAATTTTTGGCTTCACTTTATTCACATGCTTGACTTAGTGATGCATTGGCATACCATATTGATCATTTGTGTAACACCTTATTAGTATTATCAGAGAGTATAATTCTTGGTTTGGTTGACATGGGTATACACCTCTTGAGAATCGTTCCTCACTAGTCCTTGTGTTTTTCTCATTTTGCACTTTGCCATGGGGGCTCACCTAATGAATATTGAACTTCACTAGCCTATGGTGCCTTCGGTTTGTGATTCTCCTAGAAAATATCAAAATTTGTTAGCCTATGAATCATGAATGCCTTTGGGTGTGGATCCTAGCATAATGTAGCTTTCTAGTCTATGATATTCATACCCTTTGCATTTCATGTTGGCATTGTGTATTTTTGTGTATGTTGTTTTGTTTTAATACATACATGTGTGTTCCTTTGTGCTTATGTTGGTTTTCCATGAGATATTGAATCTTGGGGCCTTGTGCACTCCCCCTAGATTTATTATCATATCTCTTCAAAATTTGGAAAATCAAACTGCTCTTGACATATTTTTCTACTTTAGTGTGATTTTGACTATCATATCACACTCTCACTAAAGTGGGGGCTAAATGTAGCATCATAAATTGTCACCCATGACAATTTCACACTATGATTTTCTCCTCCCTAAGTGCATAGACCTAATTTTACACCTAATTTCCTAAATTATGCATATGTGTCCTATTTTAACATTTACCAAAAAATTGCATGTAGAAATCCTAAGCATTCATTTAATATTTTTCCCCGACACCTTAAGTTCCACAAAATAGGGGTGGGACCTAGTCACCTAGTGTGACTTAGTTTTCCTATTTTGCCTCTAAAATTGGATATGTTAGAGGTGGCATTTTATTATCTAAAATTCAAATGTACAATATTGGCTATTGGGATTTAATTTTCAAAAAATTACAATAATTGCATATAAATACATAATCATTTCACCATATGAAAACTAAGTAGAGGAATTTATGATAAAGCAATATTAATAGCAAGAAAAGAGAAAAAATTCAATATCAAAGCATCATGTAAAAGTGTATGTGAGCTTGTTCATGTTTATGTTATCATATTGTTTGTGAGATCTACCCTTTGTAGGCCTTCAAGCAAATCAATCATGTTGGTAGATAGTCAGCGCTCCCCTCGGGATTCATGGCATGGCTTAACCGCCTCCCGTGGATCCATTAACTCTCACAATTGTATCGAGCATTAACAGGTCGATCTTTTGGTGCAATGAAAATTGTGTTTCCAACAATTGGTATCAGAGTCAAAGGTGCCAAGTTCGAATCCCCTTGGGTAACGTTGAGGGGGAGATTGTTGGCAGATAGTCAGCGCTCCCCTAAGGATTCGTGACATGGCTTAACTGCCTCTCGTGGATTCGTTAACTCTCATAATTGTATTGGGCATTAACAGGTCGATCTTTTGGTGTAATGACAATTTTGTTTCCAACAAATTCAAGTCTCTTGAGAAATATGCTGAGGATAAAGTGCAAAAAGAGTTTAATGGTAAAAGACTTAGTTGGTTGAAGGAAGTAATTTCCAAGGATAAGAATCTATCAACCACCTACATGAAGAACATTCAAGGTTCTATATTTGAAGCTGGAAAGGCCTAGACAAGGCATGTTTTGTTTTGTCCAATTTTACTGAAGGTAATGAGGAAAAGGTGAATGATCTTGAAAATCAATTGGCTATCATTTCTGATACTTTTGATTCATTAGCTGGTGATGTTGCTCAACAAGAAGGTCAAGTAACATCTCTACTTGAAAAAATAAGATGCTTGAAGAGTGAAAATGACAAGATTGTTGGGAGAATAAGTGAACTCAAAGGACTAATTAGTCTGAAGATTGAGATAATGGTGAGTGCTTTGAAGGAAGCGAAAGTTGTTGTGGTAGTTAGTGACCCAAAGAATCTTGATTCTACAGAAGCTCAATCTTACTTAATGTGTGGTCACATAAAAGTTTTGGAGTGGTCACATAACAATTTTGGAGAGTCTCAAAAAGGTTTACAACAACAATTTAAGAGTGTTGACAAAATATTTTGTAGATATTTTCAAACTTTTGTAAGCTACAAGTTCATGCTTGTACAGTTTTGGAATTTTGTTTCGTTTCCCCAGTTTTTGCCATTGATGTCAAAGGGGGAGAAGTGTATAGTGAAAAATGTATATTCATCATAGGGGGAGTTTCTTTTGTGAGCCGAGATTGAAGTTTCTTTTTGAAGTGGCAGTGTAATTCATGTTGGTTTTGATCCAACACTTAGTCATTTTTCATTAAGTGTTGTCATCAATGCCAAAGAGGGAGATTGTTGGCAAGAGACACTGCAATTATGCTTTGGTGTTGTCATTGATGGAAACCCTAGTCAGTAATAGTATCTGCATGACACCATTTTCTTATACTGGCAGTCAAATTGAGGACAGTCAAGAAGAACAGAGCATCCAACAGTTTGGTGTTCAATGATTCACGTGTAGATTTCCAATTGTTATTTTGAATTGTGGATCTCACGAAAGGTGCATTAGTGTATTTATTGTGTTATCCAGAAATCTTAGTGCCTCATATCAAGTCATATGTAAGTTTGGAGATCTGGTTGATATTTTTTTGTTTATCAATATTTTGGGGCTGACTTAGTTGATAAAATGTGGTGTGGATATTCAAGGAATGTTTATTCGAATATTTTTGCGTTTGATCATTTTGTTTTGGGTCCAAGCTAATTTTTGGACAACTGTTGTGGATGCGCATTAGATAATTCTTAAGTTTTGAGCCAACAATTGCTAATGTTTTTAAGTTTTATTAAAGCTAACTTGTTGCGTTTAAATTGTTAATTGCAGATATATATGTATGATCTATTATATCATTTTGATGTGTATTATGATTATCAAAAGAGTGTTAGAGAAATTTTATGCACAGTTTCATTTGCGCATAAAGATTGTATGATGCAAGTCAGAGTAGAGCGGAGCAGAAGTGTAGTATTAGTCAAAAGGACAAAAGATCATCAACTGAGCCTAATTGGAACTGTAATCAAACATTTGTAGATGTTATTCTTTCAGTTCATTATCTTGGATCTAATCCAAATCTCTGTAAGGAAGTGCCATCCTATTTTGAGCAGTGAACTCTAGGCAGTGACCCTGAATGCAAGTGCATTCCCATTTTGTAAACTTCTTTTTGAGTATACTCAGATTATATTGTGGATTTACCATCCACCATGGTTTTTCCCCTAACAAGGTTTCCACGTAAAAATCCTTGTGTTATATGTTATTGTGGTTATTTGCTTTCTATTTTTGTATATTTCTTTTGGTTGAATGTTTAAAGTGGGTTAATGATTAGAATAATAAAGTTAATTTTTGTAGAACACTCATTCACCCCCCCCCTCTCAGTGTTTCTTGTTTCCAAAAAATCCAACAACAATCAAAACCTTAAGGAGATGTTTATGAATTCAGTCCTTCAAGGAAATCATTTTTGAGTGGTGAATTGTAGGTCATTGTTGATTCATCATTCATTTGTCATTTATCTATTTTTCATTGACACTACCATTGTGCAGGTGAAAACACCAACACGAGGTTTGATTGAGGCAAGCCCCTATATGACAACTTTTTCTCTCTTTGAAAGTACATGTTTTAGATCTGAAGAAGATTGAGAGAAGATTGAAGATAATTTATTTATTGTTGCAATCAAACCCTACACCTTGACAATATACAAAAACTCAGTTATCTCGACATCTGAAAAAGATCTGATAGTGCAACAAATGGAAAAAGAAGGCTCTAATCTGACACCAAAGGATTGTGAAATCACATTTTGAATCAACCTACTAGGACATATTCGCCCAAGGTGACTTGGTCCTCATAAATCAACTCCAAACTTATATGGCATGTGCACAGTTTGCTCAGTCTATTTCTGAAGTTTGAATTTATCTATGATTTTCGGTGTCTGATGTATTTACATTAGAATATGTTAATTGCATCATTAACCTAGTCATTTAGTTGCATTTCATTCAAGGTTTGGTCAAGGGAAAGTTGACTCACCTTTCAAGTTGTAAGTCAATCTTATACCTTGTCCAAATCTATCAAACCTCCACTACCTCAATTCTCTAATGAAACACATTTAGAAAAAGTGCCCAAATCCTAGGAGTATAATTCCTAGGGTCCCACTTTTTATTTATCACTGAGTAGTAATATACGGTCTAAAATTCAAATCGACCATCAAATTTTAGACCTGATTCTAGGTACTAACTTGAAGCTCTAAGAATTCAACCAAGATTTGACTTGACTCCAAAAGCTAACTATAAAATGATTTGAATACACTATCACCAATCTCTAAATATGTTCTAAATCAACTATTTGTCATATTCAAAAAGAAAATTTAGGCTTTTTTCTGACAACGGTAGGAATTCACCACTACATGTATCAATTATTATGATTTGAAAACTTTGATTGCTAAATCCTATTCTTAAACTATTTGTTTCATCTCTTTTTAGTGTACATATTTGTGTGAACCCCAATCCTAATACCTGCAAAACAAAGAGAATAAACACACTAAGTTAGATATTGCAAACATGAACAAGGATTCCCCATGAAATCCATTTACAAACTTCGAATTAGGAAAGAAAATAATGAAGAACACAATAAAACAAGAAAATATAGATTCAATCCTAATTAAAATAGCAAACACATGATCCCATGAGTGAATTGGTGCCAATTTGATGTGAAATTTGGCCCTTTCCCAATTCCTAAGATGCAAACTTCATATGTTGATGATGGTTGATCCACTTTTTTGATCAAGGATGAGATCTCCAAGCCAAAAATCTACAAAAACCTAGCTAAGAACTCAATGTTGATGGATGAAAATGGCTAAATATTTTAGTATAATAACTTTGCATAATTTGTGGATGATCAAATGAGGATATGAGTTCTTTATTTATAGAATGCCAAGATGGATGAATGTCCAAATTTGAGCAATGTGGGACTAAAATTCATCCAATGGCATGATGCCACTTGTCAATCTATGAGTGGATGGAGGATGTGCAAGATTTGGGGATTGTTCTAATAAATGCATATTTTTGAATTTTAAATTTGTTGAAATGACTTGTAAGAGGGAAGGGAAAATGCAATAAATGCCACTTGGCTCAAGGCAAAGGACATGTAAAATGAAGTTATTGCCTTGTTGGATGTACATGTTGACTTGGAATTTTTGAATTCAAATTTGGAGAATATTCCAAAAGATGCTTTGTGAGGAAAATAGAGATTTAATAAATGAATTAAATCTATTTTCATGTGCAACTTGCATAATCTAGAGGATGGGACATGATGATATTAAATTAATCAAGGGTTAATTAATTTAATGAGAGAGGTTAGATGATGTGACCTATTTGACTCAAATTTATGGATTTATTTAAATCAAATAAGAGAGGAATATGATAAGAGACTAATTAAATAAGGATTTTAATTTATTTAATTAAAAGAGATGGTGTTAGATTAGATTAAATAAAGTTTTAATTTATTTAATTTAATGGATAGACTTTAGAGATTTAATTAAATAGGGATAATTAGATCAGATGGATTGATTTAATTAACAAAAGAGAGAGACTTAATTAAATAACTGGTTTATTTAACTAAGGGAGGAATATTGATGAATTTAATCAGATAAGGGGATTTGATTAAATGGTTAGACCGAGGGATGATTCATGATGAAATGATGTTAGTAGTCAGATCAGATGCACAATGTCAATTGGTATATTTTACATGTCTACAATATTATTTGGTCTTAGTTATACATAAGTAAACCTTTTTGTGATAATTTATTAAATTATTGAGGGACTTTCTTATATCTATTGTCCTATAAAATTGATAAAAGTATAGATATTTATAAAATAAGTGTTGGCTAACAATTAATCTATGTAATTATAATAAGTTTACAAATTGATTTTATTAGTTAAATTATGTGTCTTAATTTGATTAAGAAAAATGAATATATATTTATTAGAATATTTATAATATTGAGTAGTTTTAATATATTAATTTTTTTATTTGTAATATAACATAATTTAATTAAATTATATATTTATGTATTTATGAACTATTGTTAGGAGATGTTAGTTCCATCTCTTTAAATTGTTGTCATTGTTTCAATAATGTTTATCATTGAGCTTATGTGCATTTATCTCCAAATTTTTATTTGTTATAAATTTTGAAAAGATGTTAATGAAAGTGAGAGTAAAAGGTAATTATAAATAAATTAAATGATATGGTATTCAACTTGTTGTGTGGTCTCATAACACACCCCAAGACTGAAAAGACTTGGGGACCCAAGTGAAAAATATAACTCTTATGGCAGGAGCTAACTAATTGGAAGATCACCAGAAGTGAAGAAAGGAAGATAAATCTTTGATAAAAGAGTACTTTGTATTGTAAGTGTTTCGTATACTGGGTACCGGGTACCAGAAACACAAAAAAGGTGAAAGGTAATGTGAAGTTTAAAGTGAAAGGCTTCGGTTCGGTAAGTGTGAGTCTGGTAGGAAGGAGTCCAATATAATGGAGTTTTGGTATAACCGAGGTCCGGGAAAGTAAGTGGGTAAAGTTGACTACCGAGTACCGAGTACTAGGTTGCAATGTGAAATGAAATGTTAAAATTTTATGTTTGTCTAATGATCCCGGTGATCCGGTATATGTACAAGGATTCATGATATGCTTTTTGAAAGATGTGTTAATTATGTATTTTTTGTACTAACATTTGAATAATGGTTTTATTTAAATGAGATGTTAAATAATATGTTTTTTTTTAAAAAAGGGGATTTAATATATAGAATTTGTGATTGCGGGAGATATCAATTATGATGCAAAGCTTGGGTATGGATGGTCAGGAAAACCTGAATCATGGATGGAATAATTCTTAATCCGGTTTGATCACTCTAGGAGGCGATAATGCATATGGCTTTGAGTCCACCAGAATGTTAGAGATCTTGGTATTTCACATATGGTGGGAATAAATGCTAACCTTCGAGATAACCCATTCCCAAGAGTGATAGAACCGGAGCCAAGCGAAGTGTAGGGGGTGAAAATTCAACCTTATCATTCTGAATATATGGGAAGCCCCTACATATTATCATGATTCAAAGTATCATCCTGGCGAAGATTCCAAATGAAAAAGTAGAACCCAAAGAGCTTCAATGAGTAATTGGAGTTGACTTCCATTGACTTCAATTGCAATTCTCCTATTGGTCACAATATTCGACATGCCTTGTTGAGATTGGTCCCTTAGATTTCCCCTCATGTATTTGTCTTATCCTATCTGAGCCTTGTGTTCTATAAAAGGCCAGAGGATGCTTCATTTTTATTTTAAGTTCGGAATTTGTGGATGTTGGAGGAGCATAAACTTTTTTTAATTTTTGTTCTTTTTTCCTATTTTCTAAACCATTTCAGAATAAAACTTTGTATGCATGTAGACATTAATTGATATCATAACTTTATGGATAGCTACCTATCTTAGTATCTTTTGTAGTTGGTTTGGTAATTTTGGTCAAACAAGACTGTATGTTGTGCCATTTAAGGGTGCATACAGAACCTACTCGGTGTCCATAAACGAAACCTTCTCTTTAAAAGCTTGCACCGTTTTATACATAGCTATGAAGCAATCTAGTGAGATATAAAGTAGTTTTCTCTATTTTTATTAATTCTTTGGGGCATCCATGGAGAATAACCAGGAGAGACTTTTATTTTTCAGTATTTTTTATACTTTGTTTTAGAATAGATATTTAATATTTTTGAAAATATTCAAAAAAAAAAATGAATGGAAAGAATTTTGTTGAAAATATTTTATTTTCCATGAAGTTGTTGAATGATTAATGCTAAATCTACTTAAGTGAGCAAGAAATTTGTGATGTTTCATGAAATATTATGTCAAAAGATCTTTTTGTTTCATAATATTCAAATTTATCAATTCAATTTGAAATGTTATCTAAAATGTTCAAAGAATAACCATAGCCCCCCTTGAGATTAACAACAAATGTCACATCATTACCCGAGAGCGACCCTAGTACAACCATGACCTAGTTATCAAAGACTTGGGATTGAACAAAAGCCAATCTTTGTCCTGTGAATGAAAAATTTACCTTTAGGTTGTCTTTGTTCCATATCTTTCAAGAAGGATAGGCTCTTTGCAGTCTTGTCTATGGAGATTTTATTTGAATTGTTTATTGCAAGTAAAATCATCATCAAAAGGAACTAGCACTAGAATGAGGGCAGTCTCCAACACATCTCTCTTTTGTTTCTTTGATATTTTAGGTTTCATCCTTTGGAATTGGAGAATTATGCTTTGAAATGTTATTCCTAAATTTGAAAATAAGCTTGTAAATGAGAAATTGAATGCAAGCTAGTTTTCATTATGGAAGTTGGAAAAATTTGTAAAATCTTTAATCAAAAACTACATCCTTTGAGTTTGTTTACTTTTGGAAGAGTCATCGAGTGTAGAATTCATGATACAACTGATCACAGTGAACTTGAGTGTGAAACTTGTTTAACTAGGGTAAGTTTGGCCATAAATGGAGCAATTTTGTTAAGAAAAGAAGTTTTAATTGCTAAAAGAGAGGGATTGTTAACGATAAAAATGTTCTACCCTAGTGGAGACGAAAATATTAAAAAATTAACCAATAAACCAAAATAGTTAGAAAACTGTGATTATTTTAAAGAAAATTTTAACACTTTACACGGGAATATGTGAGAATGTCAAGATTTGGAGATATTTCATCACAAACAAGGAAAAGACATGGATGAATCATCATTCCCTGTATACGTGGAAAATGTAGATAATGAGATAGAGCGGGAAAATCAAGCGAGAAACGTGTGTATTGTGCTTCAACTTGAGAATTCATTAGCTATAAAAGGACATTTTCTTGATTTTTTACAAGATATAGAATATCAAGTTTTTATTTTTTCTCTTTCTAATAGCAATATAAATAGTGATATATCTTGGTCTAACAAAATGTAAAGTGAAGACAAGGTCGAAGATATGAAAATTTTTAGAAGAGAAGGAAACAAAGAAATGAATGCAGTCATTCATGGAAATGGACCAGGGCTAGGAGAAGGTACAATATTGTTGCATTAGATGAAACGTGTGCAACTGTTCTCTAATGAGATCGCTTTCATACATTTGAGCCAAATTTTGGGTAAGTACACCTTTGAATTTATGATGTTTAAATGCAGAAAATTTAAGATATTTCATTATTACAGTAGAATATTGAAAAGTTTGATAAAAGAATTTAAAGAAAAATCTATTGTAATTCGTACTAAAATTGTAAAGGAAATAGCTGTAGAAATTGAAATAAATTGCTTCATTAGAGTTAATCTTTTGTGATATTAAAGTTAGGGTAATTAGGGTTAGTTTAGTTTAATCTTTTCTTTTTAGTTTTTTTTGGGTTTTCTTTGTGTTTGTTTTTCTTTTCTTGCTTTGTTTTGTTTTGTTCTTCTTTTGCTTAGCCTCTACATTAGCAAATTTTGCTTAAATTTATCTTATGCATGAGAGCGAAATTCAAACATTTTGTAAAATTGAACTGGAAATTAAATAATAAAACCATGCACAGTAAAACACATTTTTTAAAAAAGATACCAAAAGGATATATATATGTGTATATCACATATATACATTAGATATCAAAATCCTTGTTCAAAAATAGATTCAAAAAGAAAAGTGAGCAATGTTGCAGATGATAGTAGCCATTTAGTCAATTGAGGATGCCTCTTCTATTAGGGCTAAATACCCTATGTAGGTGAGTTCCCGGTGAGTTTCAAAGTCTTGGATATGGAGATCAGTGAAAAAGGGTCAAAGTGGAACCACTTCCCCATGTTCCATGAACCGAGGAATATCATCCATGGAGGGAATCTCGATGGTTGGATGTGCAACAACTAAGATGGTATCCAGATCCTCCAAGAATTTGGGCTTCACTATCAAGTTGGAAGCAACGTGAATGTCTTCAATAGGTAGCCCAATGTCTAGAAGCAATGCTACAAACTGAGAAGCTATGTCAGAGTAAAAATGGAAGTAGTGGTTGGATGCAACGTATCTTTCCCCAAGGACTAAGCATAAGTTTGGCACAGTGAAACTTGAAGTCCTAATGATAAAGACCTTTTCAAGCCTTTGTGGTGTGATGCTCCCCAAGAAAACATTCTATCTATGAGAGCAACCTAAGCGAATTGGAGTATCCATAGCTAAGAAGCGAATGCAAAAAACCAGAACATAACGGAATTATAGAAAAAAAAAAGAGAAAGAAAAGAGAAGTGTGGAGAATTCAAGGAGAAATGTGCAAATTTATAGAGAGTCATAAGCCGAGTTGTGGTACATAGTTTCCTTGAGTAATTTATTTTGGAAATCATATGCAAGGTGACAACTGAACAATAATCTTCAGAATAGAAGATTAAATAAAATTAATTCTTTACACATATATCTAGTGAAATTGCTTCAAATTTGAGCAGTACGGAGATTGTGAATCAAGTAAGTTGGAGATTTTGAAATTAATAGTGGTCATTTCAAATATAAAAATTATGGAGGTGTTATGTGTGCAGACTGTATAGGAGAATGAAGTCGGCAAGGTAATACACGTCATCACCTACGTGAGTTGGAAGGATAATACGTGTTGAGCAAGGCATGCAAATTTAATCCAAAAAGAATGTGATTGTGTTTCAAGGTAATCATGATATTTTGATCCATTAATGAAGTGCAGTGCCGTCAAGTTGAGATAGTTAGCAGAAGTTTTAGAAGTTGCCATAAAATTTAATCAGAAGGGTGGTAACTAATGTTTCTAAATTTAGATTTAAATTTGGTGATTAAGTTGTTTGTTGTTAAATTTTAATTTATGCACATTTTCTAACATATAGCGAGCTATAGTTAGCTAGGATTTGGCATAATTAGTGAAATTTAGCTAGAAACACACACTTACAAGGAATCATTAAATAAGTTTTTGGGAAGTAGTAAATTGATGAAAGGATTTACATTGAATGAAAAATAAAAAAGTAACCTTTCCTACCACTATAATTCCCAACCTAATTTACAACTAGTGATTTAATTTCAAGTTTGATTTAAATTTGGTTTTAATGGTTGCAAGTTGTTGTGTGGTCTCACAACACGCCCCAAGACTAAAAAGACTTGGGGACCCAAGTGAAAAATATAACTCTTATGGTAGGAGCTAACTAATTGGAAGATCGCTAGAAGTGAAGAAAGGAAGAGAAACCTTTGATAAAAGAGTACTTTGTATTGTAAGTATTTCATATACCGGGTACTGGGTACCGAAAACACAGAAAAGGCAAAAGGTAATGTGAAGTTTAAAGTGAAAGGCTCCAGTCTGGTAAGCACGAGTCTAGCAAGAAGGAGTCCAGTATAATGGAGTTTTGGTATAACCGAGGTCTAGGAAATTAAGTTGGTAAAGCTGAATACCAGGTACTAGGTACCGGGTTGCAATGTGAAATGAAATGTTAAAATTTTAGATTTGTCTAATGATCCTGGTGATCTGGTATATGTACAAGGATTCATGATATGCTTTTTTGAAAGACGTGTTAATTATGGATTTTTGGTAATAACATTTGAATAATGGTTTTATTTACATGAGATGTTATAATATGTTTTTTTTTAAAAGGGGATTTAATATATGGAATTTGTGATTGTAGGAGATATCGATTGTGATACAAAGCTCAGGTATGGACAGCCAGGAAAACTTGAATCATGGATGGAATAATTCTTAATCAGGTTAGATCACTCTAGAAGGTGATAATACAGACAACTTTAAGTCCACCGAAATGTTGGGGATCTCGGTATTTCACATATGGTGGGAACAAATGCTAACCTTCGGGAGAGCCCATTCCCGGGAGTGACAGAACTAGAGCCAAGCGAAGTGTAGGGGGCGAAAATTCAACCTTATCATTCTGAATATATGGGAAGCCCCTACATATTATCATGATTCAAAGTATCATACTAGTGAAGATTCCAAATGAAAAAGTAGAACCCAAAGAGCTTCAATAAGTAATTGGAGTTGACTTCCATTGACTTCAATTGTAATTCTCCTATTGGTCACAATATTCCATGTTCCTTGATGAGATTGGTCCCTTAGATTTCATCTCATGTATTTGTCTTATCCTATCTGAGCCTTGTTTTCTATAAAAGGATAGAGGATGCTTCATTTTTATTTTATGTTCAAAATTAGTAGATGTTGGAGGAGCATAAACTTTTTTAAGTTTTGTTCTTTTTTCCTATGTTATGAACCATTATGGCATAAAACTTTGTATGCACGTAGACATTAATTGATATCAGAGCTTTATGGATAGTTACCCATCTCAATATCTTTTGTAGCTAGTTTTGTAAGTTTAGCCAAACAAGACTGTATGTTGCACCATTTAAGGGTGCATAAAAAACCTACTTGGTGTCCATAAATGAAACCCTCTCTTTAAAAGCGTGCATAATTTTATACATAACTGTGAAGCAATATGGTGACATATAAAGTGATTTTCTCTGTTTTGATTAATTCTTTGGGGCATCCATAGAGAATAACTGGGAGAAACTTTTATTTTTCAATATTTTTTATACTTTGTTTTAGAATAGATGTTTAATATTTTTGAAAATGTTCCAAAAAATATATAAATGAATGGAAAGAATTTTGTTGAAAATCTTTTATTTTCCATGAAGTTGTTGAATGCTAATGCTAAATCTACTTAAGTGATAGCAAGAAATTTATGATGTTTCATGAAATATTATGTCAAATCTTTTGGTTTCATGATATTCAAATTTATCAATTCAATTTGAAATGTTATTTAAAATGTTCAAAGAATAATTGTAGTCCCCCTTGAGATTAACAACAAATGTCACATCATTACCTGAGAGCAACCCTAGTACAACCATGAACTGGTTATCGGAGACTTGGGATTGAACGAAAGCTAATCTTTATTCTGTGAATGCAAAATTTACCTTTAGGTTGTCTTTGTTCCATATCTTTAAAGAAGGATAGGCTCTTTGTGGTCTTGTCTGTGGAGATTTTATTCGAACTGTTTACTGCGAATAAAACCGTCGTCAACACAACTCTTTAATAATTCAACACAAGATTGTATATGTATAGAAATATCTACAACATTTGCATGTTTATGGATAATTTATTTATTTTCTTATCACGTATTTGAACACTAAAATTAATATTTTATATCATCAATTGCTTTCTTCACATAGAAAAATATTTACACCCTTAAATTTTAAGTAAATATAAGGCCAAAGACCTTCACACTAGTGCAAAAACTACATTTAAACATCCAATAATTTAAGTAGTATATTTCATCTCAAAATTGTGTCAATATTTATGTCTATGTGTTGCATTTATTGCTTATCTTTAAAAAAGTCATCCAATATTTTACAATTACTTTTTCTAGTAAAAAGAAAAATATTGATGCTTATGAGTGATTCCATCTATAGAGTGCCCACAAAATATAAAATATAACATCTTATAGCTTTAGAAAACTCAACAAAACGAAAATTTATTATTGTAATAGTAACATTTATTTGATTATGGACATGTTTCAAAACCCTAGCCTTGCATTCATTCAAGAACTTAATGTCACTTCTTGGGGCCTCTTTTATTCATGTAGATTCTTAGGTTTGAGATGGTATTGGTGTTTTGGCTACACATACCTTAGATGTGGTACTTAGTTGCCACAATCCTATTTCTTCTAGGATTAGACTTGTTGCTGCCATAAGATGTCTTCTCATTCATTTCTTTGGGTCACAATTGGTTTTTTACTATAGTGTGTTTTCCTCCTAATGGTATATTCTCTACTAGTCTCAACTCTATTGGTGTGAAGGTGTCTATGTTGGTTTATGATCCTCCCTTGACCTATGCATACATTGTTGGGTTGATGGTCCTTTCTAGTTATATTAGAGGACATTCTTAGATGGGTTTCGATGCTTCTCACTTTCTTCTGTGTAGAAAAGAACCTATTTCATGTTCCTAATCCTCTCATATACTCATTTATGGATAGGATGTGATTTACAATGCAAAATATTATGCCAATCATGGACTAATCTATATATCTAATTGTTTATGAACCTCTCTTCCTAACTTGCATTAGTGAGTTTTAGATTCTTGGAGGCTTCTCACAAATAATATAATCAAGCTATATCCTTGTGCTAGGGAGTTTTTTATCATGACATTTCAATATGCTCAAGATAAGAAGGTGGTGTTGGATGACAAGATTTGGATGTGGGGTCAACATTCCCTTTCATTGAAGACTTGGTTCCCATCCTTCAACCCTCTTAATAAATCCCTCAATATCATGCTAGTTTTGTCATATTAGTTAATATATCTCTTCATTTCTAGGGTGGCCTTTGTCTTAAACCTATAGATAATGATATAAGTCAATTTCTAAAGATCTATTCAACATCTTCAAACTTTGGCTGCACTACCTATGCTCGTATTTTGATTGACATTAACATCCCCAAAGCTCTTCTTGGGGATGTTTTCCTTGTTGAAATAAAATTTTGTATCCTCACAATCTAATTGTGAAATAATGATATACCTTTTACAAGAAGATTTGATAATGCTAAAAATATAATGATATTCATACAATATGTGTGTAATGAGAAAAGACTTATAATTACATATGATCCATTGGATTATATAGAAAAGAGGTGAGATGAAAAGGTGATTGTGGACTCCAACCACCTCCATGAATGTGGGATGTGTGTCCATGATATGTCATATGCATAGGAAATGTGTGATAAAAATATCATATGCACATGAACTAGATGTCTCAAAAGGTGACTATATGTTTCTCAATCATATAAAGTGAAATGGAAAATGAAGACTTTATAAGTATGAACAAGAATCTCCTAAATAAACTAAAATCTCACTGATTTTAAAATGACACTATTTACACTAGAGAGATATTGAAATTATGATGAGACCCAACTAATAGACCATGTTAGACATGCATGTAGTATATATGTCATAAATGATAAATTCTCCCAAATTTTCAAAAAGACGCCATTCAATGAATCAGAGGCCAGGTAACATTTAAAGAATACTTCCAAGGTTCGTTGCTGTTTTTGCAAGCACAGCACGTGCAGCTGGCTGTCTTTGGACGTGGCAGGGAATACTGATGTAGAGAATATCTGGTTATTGGGCGCTTCCTGTACATAATATCTCTCTCATGAAAACAGAGAATAGACGTGTTTAAAAGCTTTGCAGTGTTAAGAAAGGAGTGTCTAAATAATGCATTCGAGAATGCCATGGGCATTCGTTTCCATAGGCTCCCCTATGTGTAGGCGTGTGTTGCAGGACTGAGCAGGTGATATCTTTTAATAGCCTGCGGTCTGTTTGGGCCTCGCTATTTGGTTAAGGAATATTGCTACTTATTTCGACTGTTTTCTACTTGTGCATTCACATATGCAAGCAACATATTTATAATACCCAGAGCAGCCACATGGCCGTTGAGCACTATAATTTGATGATACAATTATTTTTTTTGGTAACTATGCAAGCAGGATACGAAATGAGAATCGCTCCAATACTAGAATTCAAACATTAAATTATTTCAGGTACTACCGAGGTTCTTCCTGATTGTATCCACCTCAGCAGGGTTATTCTGGAATGCCTTAGCCTGGACTTGGCTCGGAATGGCCGGATTAGAGGCAAAAATAGCTAAAGGAATTGTGTCACCTTCAAGGAAAGCCATTGTGTCACATCACTCAGCGCTTTTGTCTCTGTAATAAATGTTTTCATTCCCGAGTGGAGAAATTATCCATGCTGGGAAGTTATCCCAATGGAGAACTTATCCATGCTGGGAAAGCCATCACAGAGTAGTACAGTGGACGCTCCTTCGAGGAAGGCACCGTGTCATAGAAAAACACAGAAAATGTCAAAAGTGTTGTTGAGCAGGCGTGAGAATCTTTATTTACATACGCAGCACTTGTTTCATTTCCACATGACTCTACTCTTCACACAACAATATTTAAGCGTGGTAAGGGATTTATCCATCACTCATTTCCCTTGAATTCTGATCATCTCTTTCATATGGCAGAGTTGCATTTGCTATCATAACAATATCATGCTGCTTCTTCTGCTTCACCACTTCTCCTGCAATTGTATGACCCCTCCTTGAAAGAAATCTCCTCCTCGATTTCAAGGCAACAGTTTTAGATTTTGGATGACTGTTACCTTACTGCTGGCCGAAACCTCAGTTAAGGCGGAAACGACCATAGTAAGCTTTCCTGCCATCTCCCCAAAATTCATCATTCATCATTGTTTGAGTAAAACAAGCTTCTTTTGGGGAGATGGCGGGAAGGGTTATTATGGTCTCCGCATTAATGGCTCTGGGTATCGGCCTTCAGAAAGGTAACAACTGCCAATTATTCTTGCTCCATCAACGCAGAATGCATTGACTCTCCTTCAGAAGAAGGGCACGTATGCAAATTTCATCTTGGGTTTGAAGGAAGTGATTACTCTAGTGGCACAGATTGCACAGGTATTATCTTCACACTTTTGTTAATGAGAACAATTATTAGTATTATGCATTGTCTTTTATAATCATTTCTCTTTCAAATCTTAAAGCTTCTAACGATAATGATGATGAATGTTCAGAGATAGACGAATGCAGTCATAAAGGGTCGAATATGTGCGTCGTCAGAGAGGAAGGAGGGATATGCTATAGTTTGGCAGGTTCCTACAATTGTTCGTGTGCATAGGGATATAAGGGAGAGGCTTTAAAAACGGGACAGGATGCAGTGTACCCAAAAGCTCTAACTGCCACTAGGGAATGAGTCGTCCTTGAAGAGTCGTCATCTGTCATATACCAGAACAGAATTAAAGGTGAGTTTCCTCTCTCCATCGTAAATCTCTCTAAACTTGTTCACTTGGATCTAGCCACAACAAGTTAATATGGGTAGTCCCACCTTCGTTGGACTCACTTTTTTGGCTTGTTGATCTTGGCCTTGCTGGTAATTTTTAGATAGAATTCCATCCTGTCTTGTGACCCAATATGAAAGAGATGATCAAAATTCCATCCTTTCTTGGCCTTGCTGGTAATTTGGATATGGAACTTACCCAATCTTTGGTATTTCGACCTTAGTTGTAGTCAATTAACAGGGTCAGTGCCGTCTAGACTAACATCCATGGCTCTTTTGTATCTGGATCTGCACAATAACAGTTTAGAAGACCCTCTTCCTCTTCCTCCTCGTAGTGCATATCTTCCAAGTATGCAGTTCGTATCCTTGTCGAGGAATAATCTCCGTGGAGCCTTTTTAGACTCTGTTTGCACTTCAAAGTTGCAGGTTCTTGACCTTTCAAATAATATGCTAAGTTGCAGGTTCTAAATACCGGCAGAATGGGGAAACTTGAAAGAGATTAATGCATTGAAGCTCAATGGTAATCATTTGAGAGTAGTCATCCCGTCCCCCCTTTCAAAATGCTGATATCTGCAAGTATTGGATTTCAGAAATGATAATTTGGAACTTTTCCTTGCACTTGCAGTTGTTCCATTCTGCTATTTATTATCTTATCTGCTATCCGTGGCAAAGCAGTTTCACAGGGAGCTACCATGGGACTTGCCTTCACAGTAGTTTATATATTTAAAGTTTTCAAGAGTTAAAAATCTCAAGGAACTTGGTAGCTCTAAATGTATGTTTAATTTAGCCTTTTTAATGTGCAGGTACAACCAGAGTGCAAAAGGTTTTCTACTAGTTCTTCAGGTAATTGGTAGCTCTCTGAATGGTGAGCTAGACTGAGTTTGGGAAGCTACTAGAGATGCGCTTGCAAGAGAAGAAGTTTCAGATGATAATCAAATAAAAGTCCTTAAGTCTTTGGAAACAAGCATAGATGTACCGAGTCTTGGTGAAAAGCAGTGTTTCTTGGTGTAAAATCCCCCCTCGGGCGCTACATTTTTTCATCTGTGGATGCATTTTAGTTACTGTTTGTTTCTGAAAGCACCCAAGTTTATTGAATCTACCTTGGATTGTTGAGTTAGGGGTCAAATATGAGGTGCCGACCAGGAATATCAGGGCTTCAAATTGCTGCAGCAGATTGTGTATGCCTTCCCTGTTTTGAATCTGTTTACATGTCGCATGCAAATGGGTTTAATTAAAGACAATGGCTACACACTTCGTTTTGAAGATTATTCCAAATAGAATTGATTTTACTAACACTATTGATCCTTGACCTCTAATCATTCATTATTTCTTCATCTATAGAATCAAATATTATGTTAGTTTTATCAGGAGTAGCAGCTATGAGTGGCCTCATGAAATGGGGAGGAAACAAAAGAATGTTGCTGATGCTCCACCTAGTGGAATTCATACAACCATAGTTTGTAGACTCTGCGGACTCACCGTGGACTCAGGAGTCCCGACCCTGGCCGAGTCAACTCACCACGGACTCGGGAGTCGAGTCTAGGAGAGTCCTGGGTTGGGACTCCTGAGTCCGAGCTCACAATTCGGCCGAGTCTTGAGATCGGACTTGGGAGTCCCGACCCAGGACTCTCCTGCGCGGCTGAGTCTTAAAATGGGTAAAAACCCATGTTTCTTTTTATTTTATTTTTCATTTTTAGACTCTCAATTGTAAAAAACAAGTCTGAAAATTGATTTGGGGTTGATTGAAGCAAGGAGAACGAACTAAAAAGATCAAAATAGAGCCAAGTAAGTGATCTAACAATTCTTTTTGTTTGTTTTCTTCAATTTCTTGCATTCAAAATCAAAAAAATCAAGAAAAATAAGGGGAAATGTTGTCAAATTTTTTTCTATTTTCCTTAATAGCCTAATTCTTATTGTTTCTAGCTTGGATTTGCATTCTTTTTCTTTTGCAAATGTTTGAAAATTGAAACTTTGAATCACATTTATTTGCTGATTTTTTAGCAAACCCTAGCTGATTTTTTTTTTCCATGTTGAACTTGAAACAACAATGTCGTCCTCAAATCCAAAGGGATTGAAAAAAGACCCTACATGGAAGTATGGAATTCCGAGAAATAAAAAAGGTGAAGTGACATGTAATGAATGCCAGAAATGGATGACAGGAGGAATAAACAGATTAAAATACCACCTTGCTAGAATACCTGGGAAAAATGTGGAGGGATGCAAGAATACTACTCCTGAGATTATTAGAGAGATGAAAGCCCTTCTTGCTGAATATGAGCTTAAAAAATATGAAAGACAAAAAACAAAGGATGCCTTAGCAGCAGCGATGAGTGGATCCCAATCCCATTCTACACCATCTATGCCCCATGGTGTTGCAAGTCCAAGCTTCCGTGCTCCACATTCATCTTTTGGTGAGAGTCCTAATGGTTCCTTTTCTACTGCTAGTGCTATTTAGGGTCCTTCATCAGGACCAAATTATTTTATTCCACGTAATGTTCCAGAAGCACAACCTTCACTTGAAGGTACTGGTTGGAATAAGGAAAAGCATCAAGAAGCTAGGATGGTTGCTGCAAAATTTTGGTACTACAATAATCTACCTTTCAATGTTGCAAACATCCCATATTGGGAAGGTTTGGTGAATGCCCTTACAGTTGTAGGAAAGGGGTTTAAGACCCCATCATCTAGAGATTTGAGTGGGCCATTGCTAGAGGAAGCCGTAAAGAATATACGGCTTGTGGTTGATGAGCAAAAGAAATTTTGGCGAAGAAAAGGTTGCAGCATTTTATCTGATGGGTGGACAGATGGACGAAATAGAACTCTCCTTAACTTTTTAGTGGCCTCTAATGGTGGATTGGTGTTTCTAAAATCAATAGATGCCTCCCATGAAGTTAAAAATGCTGAGACTTTATGCAATCTATTAGATGGGGTGGTCCAGGAGGTTGGAGTTGATAATGTTGTCCAAATCATCACGGACAACGCAGCTGCATATGTAGCTGCAGGTAGACTACTTATGGAGAGGTATCCCACAATTGCATGGTCTCCATGTGCTGCACATTGCTTAGACCTATTGCTAGAGGACATTGGGAAGATTTCATGGGTCAAAAGAGTGGTTGAAGATGCAAAAAGTGTTACAAAATTTATCTACAACCATACTTGGGTGCTTTCTTTGATGAGGAAATTCACAAATGGCAAGAACCTTGTGCGACCTAGAGTGACACAATTTGCTAGCCACTTCCTCACATTGCAAAGCATTCTTGGTGCCATTGGTCATCTCAAGCAAAGGTTCGTGTCCAATGCTTGGAAGGAGTCCTCATTTTCCAATAGACCTAAAGGGGAGAGGATTGTTTCCATAGTTTTTGATGAGACATTCATAAAAAATGGAGAGGAGTTGATGGGGGCTAAGTAGCAATCACACAAAAAAACATTATACATGATAATCTATTTGCTGTTTTTATTTTTTGAGGGGTTAATTTTGTTATAATTTAACATTTGTTTTCATTTTTTTAGGTGACAGAACCTTTGGTGAGGGTTCTTCGTATGGTGGATGGAGATGGCATGCCAATGGGTTTCATCTATGAGGCCATGGATAGGGACAAAGAGGCCATATCACGTTACTATGGCGGCAACAAAAGGAAATATGAAATCATATGGCACATCATTGATCGGAGATGGACACACCAACTCCACCAGCTGATTCATGCCTTTGCCTACTTCTTGAATCTGAAGTTCTACTTCTCAGACACATTTAAGGCAGATGAGGAGGTCATAGAAGGTCTTGTCATATGCATTGATAGGATGGTGCCTGATCGTGAGCTAAGAGATAAAGTGCTTGATGAGTTGGAGGTGAGATTTTTTACATCTTATTTATGAATTTGCAATGTTGAGCCTTGACTATCTATGAATTTTCTATATTTGATTTACTTTTTCTTTTATCTATTCAAGGTCTACAAGGGTGCAGAGGGGAGACTCTTTACCTCCTAGCAAGCAATTGAAAGGAGAGGAAAATAACAACCATGTAAAAAATGAAATTAGAAACTTGATTCTTATTTCTTACATATAGATTGTTTACTTTATTCAAGTATTTCTTAATACTTATATTTTTTAAACATGGTTTTGTAGATCCATGGTGGGAGAACTATGGTGCTAGCACACCAAATCTTCAAAAGCTAGCCATACGAGTCTTGTCACAGCCATGCAGTGCTTCTGGGTGTGAACGCAATTGGAGTTTATTTGAGAACATTCACACAAAGAAGAGGAACAGGTTGACTTAGCAGCTCCTAATGATTTATTTTTTGTTTGGTACAACCTTCGCCTTCAAACTAGAAAGGTGGAGGGTGTTTCACACGAGTCCATCGACTTGGATGACATTGATCAATCCATATGGTGAATGGACTATTGATGAACAAAATGATGAGGCTGATGTCTTCCTTACTGATGAGGATCTTGCTGAATTAGAGAGAGTAGTAGCAGAAGAAGAAGCAGCAAGATTGGATGCCATGGAGGATGACGAAGACACATTTGAATATCATGTTTCTCCTGCTCGATCTCCTAGTCCTCGTTCAGATACTATAGCACGGGCACCTTCTAGTTCTAGGCCTCCCAAATTGAGTACCATTGGGAGGGGAAAGAGGAAGATGTAGATTACATGTGGTTGTTAATGTTTTCCTCTTTTTGACATGATTATATGTAAACATTTATAAACTTATGATGTTGTTATTCATTGAAACTATGAGTATTTAATGACTATGAATGATGAAATTTCAATTATTGAGTGTTTGATGATCATATGACATGTGTAATCTTTGAATTATGAGTGTTTGATAATCAAATTAGGCTCTTATGTTCTCTAAATGCATTAATTTGTTCTTGTTTTTTTGTAAAACTACGTTTTTTTTTTTGTCGAGTCCTAGCCAAGTCTTTTCCCGAGTTTGTGCCAAGTCCCGAGTCCGAGTCATATTTTTGGGCTGCCAAGTCCATGACGAGTCCGAGTTTGCAAACTATGCATACAACTATAACCTTCACACTCTCCATATCCACACCTGGTGGACTTGTATACATTTCACAATTCAGAAGTTCACAAGTCCTCACATATCACCTGTCTAAGTCATTGAAAATGTTTGTGCCAAATTAATGGCTATAAAATATGCTTGTGTTCAATAAGGTTACGGAATTGTAGTAATGAGATGCATAGATGAAATTCTTAAGCTAAAATAACAGTGAGTAATTCAAACACTCTTTTTAAGTGTTTCCACCAAATGGTTGCCTCCCAACAAAGGTTAAGGATGATTATAAAAGAGGGGATTCATTAAAAAAGGTTCATGTTAATGCTATTATTAAAGTATGATTACAATAATAGTAGTAATGTGTAAAAAATGAAGCTTGTAAGAAATAAACCATTCATGAATGTTGCATGATAGAAATGATGAAACAGTAAATAAATATTGTACAATTTTGTTGTTTTTCATAAAACTATTGACAAATAAAACTATTCTTAAAAGTGTAATGTTTTGATAATATTTGCAAATGCTAACAATCTATTTGTATAAATGTTAGTGCAATCATACTAGGAATGATTCATATTCTGAAAATGCTTAATATATCGATCATTGTTTATTAAAAATGCTCAATATATCAATAATATAGATGTCTTTTAAGAAATGTCAACCCACAAATTCAAAATAGAGGATTGAGTTTAGTGAAAATAGTTACTCGAGGGTATATTTTTATTGAACACCCTCTTAAATATTATAAAAATTATTCCAATTTGGTAAAATTAAGGAAAGGAGAACCAACTGAGATATGAAGATCAGACATTCAAAAGAAATTAACCTAGATAGTAACCTAAAATTTTGAAGAAAAATAACAAATGAACCCTTCTAATAAGCCAAGACGACTTATCCTAAGGGAGGGAGGATGTCACATCCTCATTAGCAATGCCCATGTAGGATAGCCTAGGCATGGAAAGAAGCAATTGAGAGGGACAATAGATATGGTACAAATACAAGCACCATGTGAAGGTATGGACACCCATTAATTTGGGTGAGATTGGTGATGGAGGATGGCATGGGAACCCATTAAATTCTTAATAAAATTCCAAGACAATGTAGTGGGTAGGTGAAAAATAATTAAAAGAAATATGCCCCAATCATTGCAAGTATCAACAACCCAACAAATGAGGCTGACAAAAAAAAAATGAGAATGGTGTGAATGTGTTGTGGAGGAGCTATGCACCAATCAAAGAGGCATGGTGTCCCTTACTCAAGAAGTAAATATTGAAGGAAATGAGAAAATGGCACAAAAATTTGTCATTAAACCCCTCCTATGACCTTCATAAAGGGAAACATCAAGAAATCTAAGGTAGACATTTTCCCTTAGGATGAGAGTAGCAGAAGCTTGTTTCGAGAATACAGGAAAAAGAATACTCCATGAAGAAGGATTGTGTAAGTGGAAAAAAACATAGAAGGGAGAAGAAAATATAGAGGAAGGGTGCACGAGAGTGAAAAGAGGGAAAAAATTAAACAAGAGAGGAAGAAAAGAAATGACAAGGAGGAGATTAGAAAGGGATGATGTCTAGGGAGAGAGAGAGGAGTTGAAAGGAATGAGGAAAAATAACAAAGAGAAATGAGAGGAGAGAAGGACGTATATGCCTAGATTGGTATGTTGAAAAGAGCTTTAGAAACTTTTATTGGTAGGAGAAGATAATTTCCACAACCATCACCAATATCCTCTCTGCTTGTGTTGAAAGAGAATTCTTTGATTAGATTATGTTCTCCCATATAATGTAAGTGATAAAGGAATTTTGTGAAGAAGAAAAGAAAGAGAAACTAGAGGGTAGTTGTTCAACCTTTGTTTTGGAAGGAAAATGGGAGAGAATTACAAGGGAAAGAGAGAATAAAGGGATGCAAGTAGAATAAGATGGTGTGCAAAGAGAGAAATGAGAGTGGGTAAGACAACCAACACCATTTTAGAAAGGGGGAAGCTTTATAATAGTAGATTGAGCAATAAGGAGACAAAAGAAAAACAAAAAGAGAAGAAGAGAAAAGAAGAGAATTTCATAATGAGCCTACATCACAAGCTTGGCAATGAGTGGGGCTTGAGTGACTGCCTTGGTTGATATAGGCATATAGGAAAGAATATTTTCTTGCCACTTTTATCATTGTTGCATGGAGAAGTGATCAGGTAGTTTTCTTCATCCGCAATAGAAATATCTTCAAGACTAATGGACTAGAGCTAAGTATAATTCCTTTTTTATAATTACTTACAAAATTTAATATTGGAGCTCTAAATATTCAGTTTTTCCACCAAGGATAATTAATCAAGATTGATTCATGCTTAAGAGAAGCCCATAGGTATTTTTTTTCAAGGAATGTAGTAGTATGCCATTTTGTCTCTTTTCCTTACAATTTTCTAAGGCTTTTGTATCGAACCTCATCAAATATAATTTGCAACAAGGCCATCCTTGATATCAAATTCTACAAGGTGTGTATACATATAATTATTCTTTACTTGTTTATATGATATGGTACTAAGAAGGTCACTATCATGTCCCAAACTTATTGGATTATTATATTGTAGAATTTATAACTTGATGAAACATCTTAGCATATTATTCATGGTATATAACAATTAGATTGGCATAGGACATGAACTTGTCTTATGGGAAGTATGATAACCTCTATTTTTAGAGAACTTGTAAGGTAATTGTACTATTAACATTACCAAATTTTATGGAATGTATCTCCATATGATGATCTAGTAGATACATCATTTCCACTATCATGAGCATGACATAGATATTGATCAGGCTTAGAAAAGTCATAGTTATTGATGTATGCTTCCTAATAGTTGGATAATGCACTACAGTTTACATGTATTTACCTTGAAGACAATATTAAAAGACTACGATAATGGTATATTAAATGAATTTGTTTAATAAGTCTAAGTATAAGGTTAGTGGATGAGTTTTAAACATGAGTTCCCTATAGTTGGTATTTATATTAAAAGACATATTATGATATGGTTGGTATCCTAGCATATGGGCATATGCAATTACAAGAAGCATTTAGTTGCAAATTTAAGTGCAAATATTATCTAGTTAAGAACTAAGCTAATAAAAGAATAATGGTTACACCATAGGATAAGCGAAACTAGAAGGTTAAGAATATTATTACTACTAATATTAAGGAATGTATATCTTTAAATGAAGATATGATGTGCACAATGTTGCTAATTATCTTGAGTACAACTTGAACATTGATCATGCTTAAAGAAAGTTTATAATTAATGTGTTATGTATTTCAAGGTTCAAAAGGATATAAGGTGACCATTTGAGAAATTTTATTGTAAAGGAAATAAGAGTAATAAGGTCCTTTAATGTCATTTTATCCTTCTTGCTTAATACAATAATAAGACATGGTATATGGTTCTAGAATGACCTTTGGGTACAGAGGTAAAGGACTTATATGATTACAAAAATATATATATGGACCCCTTGAATATAAGAAACTTAATATTGAACCTATTATGTGAGTTTCACAGTAGAAATACTTTCCTAAGGATTTGTGTGAACCAAGGTAATTTTTTGTTGAGTACTAAGCTTAGCCACTATGTCAATATAGTGAAACCTTGGGATGTTCAAGTTGGATTAAGAATAATAAGGGTGGCAAGGTTCAATCTCAACATACTTGCATGCAACTATCGTGGTATAGGTTCATTAGATTGAGAACCAGTGTGTAGATATCCTTTTAAGAGATCTTATAAGGAGAACTATGTGTGACTTTGATACATTTGGAAGTGGGTATATAGGTGGCCCTTGGGTGAAGGAAGTCCCTGTGACCTCAAGTCCAAAGGGGGAGGGTTCAAAGGAATTCTTTTGGGGTTTGGGGTTGTTCCTAATTGATTTGATCTTCTCTCTTTAGTAGGCTTCAATTTGAGGTGGAATGGGTACCAAATGGGTATGATCAAGTTAACTAAATTTAATAATTTATATTTAATACATAATATGCTTCTATATAGTAAACAGAGTGTAGTAAGAGATTGACTATTTTATAATTGATATTTGACTAAATATATATGTTGGGTTAAGTCCATCTTGTGTTGATTCCATGCAACTTTTATGTGTTATGAAACTGACTCTATATCTAGAGGTCTCTATGTACAAGCATGTGTATCTATTTATTGTGATTGTGATTCATGTTATGTATGACCTGCACAAGTGTGAACCTTTGAGATATTTGAAAAATGATAGGCATTCATTGGATCATGCCAACAACCGATGTTTGGGCTACTACTAGGGACTAGCCGGAATTTACCTAGTTCACAGAGGTGAAGGTTGCTATGGGCTACCCTAGTTATGATTATGATACGGTAATGGTTACATGGGTAGAGACCCATCCATTCAGGTAATGGTAATCTGGGGCTAACCATTGTATCAAGGAGGTTCACTAGTTGTCACCAAGGGCACAAAAGTGATCGATGCCAACTGTTACCCAAGATTATGAAGAAGATAGCTGACAATATCACTAAGGTCACAAGGTGGTATATATTGGGAGCTACTTCTTCTTGGATGGATAGATTTGTCGCTAGTGGCCTATAGGCAATTGAAGTTGAAATCCATCGGGTTATGGTAGGTTTACTACTTTTGGAAGCCTTGGGATGGTGGATGGGCATGTGATGTAGTATGGGATGCATTGAATCCTCTTCCCATTTGTTCAATGGTGCAAAAGATCGAAGGAAAGGATAGGACCCATGGTGTAGTGCACAATGCATCAATATTTTTTCTATCTAGGATGCATTATGGATGTGTGTTAGTTAGCCATTGTGATGTGTAAGCTTTATCATTGTGCATGTGATGTATGTTGGAGCTTGTTATTGTGTATCTGTGATGTATGTTGGTGCTATTCACTATGCACACTTGACATGTTGGAGCTAGTAATTATGTATTTTTGATGTATGTAGGAGCAAATCACTAATGTAAATGTGATATGTGTATGAGATAATCATTGTTGTACTTGTGATGTACATATGATCTAAACACCATTGTACTTGTGATTTGTGTATGATCCAAAAACTGTTGTACTTGTGATGTGTATGAGCTAGTCAGCTTGTGTATACTCATGACAACCATTGTGTATAATCTTTGAGATTATGGTATGAATGACCCTTTGTGAATATTGTGAATTTTTGTACAAGTTAATTTTTTTAATGTTTGGAATGGACCCAACACTTGATGACAAGTTATTATCATTATATTATAATTGGCTAAGTTGATAGCTTACATGTATGGTAATAGTCATAGGGGTAAGTGCAAGAAGTTGAGTCCATGAAACGTGGAATTTTTTACCTTAGCCAAAAAAATGAAATCAGCATTGCAAAAACAAGATCCCAATTTTTAAAAATCGGGATCCCGTTTAGCTTTAGGATCCCAGTTTTTAAAAATCAGGATCTCGTTTGTTAAAGGGTCCCAAACTGACGGATAAGGAACGAGATCTCGATTAGTACAAAAATAGGATCTAATTTATAAAAATTGGGATCGGTTTTTGTAATAAATAGGATCCTATTTTGTAATAATCGGGATCTGTTTGTAATAGTATTTATTTGTTAAAAGAACAAACCTACGTTTGTAAACCACGGGATCACAGTATGGTGACCATGACCACCAAAATAGCCTCTAGGTATGCCTCCACCCACACTTTTTAGCATTTTTTCATTTTTTATTGAAATTGTCAATAAAAGAATTGATTTTAGCATTTTTTTAATTTATTTGATGTTTTAAGCATTTTATTTCCTATAATAGTAGAAATGAGGAATTGTAGAAATAGATGAAAAAATGCAGTGAAACCTGAAGATTTCTCAATAGAATGAAAAAATTAACCTTGAATTATATTTTAGAAACATAATTTAGCTAAATTGAAACCTAAATTGTTCGATCAAACCAAAAAAAATGTATTTGAAAACCCTAATTGAAATGAAAAAAAAAATGCATTTCAAAACCCTAGAAATTGAAATGAAATAAAGAAATTGCATTTACAAACCCTAATCAAGCTTTTTGAAACCCTCAATTCAAATCAAACAAAAAAATTGAATTTGAAAACTGTTTGAGAAATGAAAGCGAAAAATTGCATTAAAAACCCTAATTTCTTAGAAATTGAAACCCTTAATTGAATTGAAACAAAAAAATTTGCTAAAACCCTAAATTGAAATCGAACAAATCATTTTGATTTTGAAAACCCTAATTTCGAGCTCAAGAAAATTCATTTGCATTGCTTAAATGTTTTAAATTCCATTTGCATTGTATGGAGAAAATGATATGTTAAACTTTAGTTTCAATGTTAAATTATAATTAGATTAGAAAACAATATGTTAAATAATAGTTACAATTCATAAATTTTATCAATGTTTATTTGCAAATTTAGTTAGCAAATTCGTAAATCCAAGTGTACAATCGATCTCCAATTGTCACTTAATTCTAGATAGTATTCAACATTCATTTCTATTTTATGTTTTGATCTCTCTTAGTCATGCCTTATTTCCATTTCTTTTTTGCATGTGTTGTTTGTTGTCTTTTGACAATCTTAACCCTCATTCTAGTCAATTACTTGTTAATTAGGCTTCTAGTTTAGTCTAAAATCTCAATTTTTATACTAGTTAACAAGACACTAAAAGAATCTAATATTTTTATTTTCTTTCTTTTAGGTTCTTTCAATTCCAAACAATCGAAAATAAAATACTTGATTCAACATTAGCTAATTTTATATTACACATTTTATATCATTAAATTCATTTAAGTGGGAAATATTAATGAAAAAAATGTTAAATAAAATAATCTTAATATATTCAATTAAAAAAATATTCAGTTAAAATATACATCCAACTCAATCTTAATAATACATAATTATGTGTTTCTATTATGGAAATAGTCAATCTATTCATAAAATAAAAAATATTCATAAACTAGGCACTAACTTGCAAGTCCATTATTCCAAGGGCCACCCAAACTTCATCCTAAGATCGCTAAACCCTAAACCCTGAACTCTAAAATCTAAACCCTTAACACTAAAGGATTCATTTTGTCCTAGGACCTTAAAATGAAATTTGGTTGCCTTAGGCAACTGCACCAAATTTTATTCCCTTAAGCCATGCCATTTTGTTGTAGGAACTTACTACAAGGATCCCCTTAAGCCATCCTATTACCCTAAACTCTAAACTCTAAACTCTAAACCCTAAACCCTAAATACGTCATTTTTTCCTAGGCCCTTAATGGAATTTGGTTGCCTTGGGCAATTTCAACAAATTTTATTCACTTGAGCCATGTCATTTTGTCCTAGGACCTCACTAGACATAGATCGCCTTAAGCCATCCTATCACCCTAAATCATAAATTGATGTCTTAAGGGGTCCTAATATGACATTTCTTAAGGAGATCAAAGAAGTTCTCAAAATTTGGTGAAGTTTCCTAAGGCAACCAAATTTAACAATAATAAGATCGTGCAAGATTATAATATGAATGAGATTTCATGATCTTGGTCAGTTGAAACAAGAGCTATCTCAATCAACTATTCCACTAGAAAATGTTCTTTACTAACTTGCAAGTTCATTATATTCCAAGGGACACAAAAACTTCACCCTAAGTTTCGTAAACCCAATACCCTAAACTCTAAAATCTAAACCCTAAACACTAAAGCATTCATTTTGTCCTAGGACCTTAAAATGAAATTTGGTTGCCTTAGGCAACTCCACCAAATTTTATTCCCTCAAGCCATGTAATTTTGTCATAGGATCTTACTACATAGATCCCCTTAAGCTATCTTATTACCCTAAACCCTAAACTATAAACTCTAAACCCTAAACCCTAAAGCCATCATTTTTTCTTAGGCTCTTAATGAAATTTGGTTGCCTTGGGCAACTTCACCAAATTTTATTCACTTGAGCCATGCCATTTTGTTCTAGGACCTCACTAGACATAGATCCCCTTAAGCCATCCTTTTACCCTAAATCATAAATCAATTTCTTAAGGGGTCCTAATATGACATTTCTTAAGGGGATCAAATAAGTTCTCAAAATTTGCTGAAGTTGCCCAAGGCAACCAAATTTAACAATAATAAGACCGTGCAAGATTATAATATAAATGAGATAGATCATGATCTAGGTTGATCGATTTACGGTTTAGGGTGATAGGATGGCTTAAGGGGATCTATGTCTAGTAACTTCCTAGGACAAAATGACATGGCTCAAGTTAATAAAATTTGTTGAAGTTGCCTCAGACCTTAATGAAATTTGGTTGCCTTGGGCATCTTCACCAAATTTTATTCACTTAAAATCCATGTCATTTTGTACTAGGACCTTATTACATAGATCCCCTTAAGGCATCCTATTACCCTAAAACCTAAATCCTAAACTCTAAACCTTAAACCCTATAGCATTCATAAATTGTCCTATATTAATAGTTAATTGTATTTTCATTCAAGTAACATGCCTTAGACATAAATGAGGCTTACATATTTTATCATTTTTATTCAATTAGGCCATTTATATTGAATGGTTTAAGGGTATTTCCTAAACATGTATCTTATATTTTGAAATTACAAATCTAATGTAGGTTCACTCATATCTTAGAGATCACATGGATCGATTCAATAATATTCGCAATCCACCTCTGCGCCATCCATCTCCACCACCTTCACCTCCACCTCCACCCACTCCACCTCATAACCCCCCACCTCCACCACTTGAAATTGATGGTGCTCGTTTGCAAGCACGAATCAATTCCAATGTTAGAACCATCCAAGATCAAATCAACATTATTCAAAATGAAGAATGTGTCACACCACCTGTGAGGATGATTGCATCTAGAATGCAAACCATTGTTGATGTTGTCAGGGCTATGGATGGGATCTTAGATGAGCATCGACAATGGCTAGAGGAGAGAAGAAATTTTGATTCTAAAAAGGAAAATGCAAAGAAATGAAGAGATGCAGTAGAGAGCCACAATAGTTTCTAAATTAAGACGATCTTAAATAGTTATGAATTTATGAATTTGGTGAACAATGGATATTTTGTGTGATGAATTTATAAATTTGGTTGGATGGATATTTTTAGTGATGTGAATTTATGATTTTGGTTCTAGATGGATATTTTTAGTGACGCGAATTTATGATTTTGATTCTAGATGGGTATTTTTAGTGACATGAATTTATGAATTTGGTGGAATTTATGAACTTATAATGATGAATTTATAATAGTATATATTTTATGACTATCTGCTAGATCATGATTTCTCCTGTTGGAAAATTCTAATATATATATGTGTGTGTGTGTTAGACATAAAATGAGATTTTTGTGAATGTTTCAAGTTTATTGTTTAGTATGTACACATGTATTAAAATTGCATATAGTTCTTAAATTTTGAAATTTGTATGTATGTACATAGTTTAGTTTAATGATATATGCATGCAAATTATGCATCGTATTTTTTATTTTAAATGTATGTACATGTTAAATTTTGAATTTTGTATGCACATGCTCAAGTTCAATCAATGTATATGTGTCTTTCAATTAGTATGCACACATGTATTAAAATTGCATATAGTTCTTAAATTTTAAAAAATTTATGTATGTACATAGTTTAGTTTAATGATGTATGCATGCAAATTATGCATCATATTTTTTATTTTAAATGTATGTACATGTTAAATTTTGTATGCACATGCTCAAGTTCAATCAATGTATATGTGTGTTTCAATTTTATATGATCTTAATATATGTATACACATCTTATTTAAACAAATTTGCATGTGTGTTTCAAATTTAACTATTTCTTGTAATTTTTTAAGTTTGTATGTTAATTTTGTATAATTTAATGTAGGTGCACACTTATATTTCGTATCATGGATGATTTTAACATTGATGATATCATCAATCCACCACCTCAGCCACAACCACCTCCACCTCCCCCTCCACCTCACCCTCCACCTTCCCCTCCACCTAATATGCCACCTCCAGCACCTGTTGCATCTAATGAGGCTCGCTTGCGAGCACACATAAATGATTAGGTTGCATCCATAAAAAAATAGATCAATGCTATGCAGATTCAAGCATTGATTCCACCACATGTGAGACATTTTTCATCTACGATGCAAAACGTTGTGGATGCCATCAAGACCATTGATTCTAATTTAGATAGGCATCAATGAGACAAAGAACATATGAGACAATTTTATGCTGATGGTCTCTCTTATAAACAAATTTTAGACCTTAAAATAACGAAATTCCGCCTAGCCCCCTACTTTCTCGACCTCGTTACTTGATAGCCCATTCCTCCCAACAAATCTAGAATATCCATGAGGTGGTGCATACATCCATAGATGAGTGCACATTTTTGGGATCAATGGTATATGGTTTTTGATAGTCCCCCACATGCTAATTGGGAGTGCCCATTGTATTTTTTGAGGAAATTGTATGTAGATTAAATTGTTATGGGGAAAAAGCCAAATTATTTTGATTTTAAATCATTTCAGGGTGTTGGTGGCGGCATGCCACAACAGAGGTTAGGGGCAAGGGTTGATTCCCAATGCCCCGTGCATGTGCAACCCCTTGTTGTTGCTTCTAGTCCTCCCATTCCCACACTTGTGCATCATCAAGTTGTGGTCTCAACATTAGGTTCCCTTAGTACACTCACAGTAGACCTTGATTAGCATGCTTTTACAATAGCAGGTGGGGAGCATAGAGACGATGATGATGGAGGAGTGTTTTATGGAGTTGGTCTGAGTACCACTTTAGGAGTGTCAAGGCTCGTCCCACATGTATGTACTAGTTTCCATCAAGTATGCTATGGACATGATTAGGCCACACCTAGTTTGGGTGGACATGGAGATGCTAGTGGTTCATTTGGTCGCATCAGTTCATTTGTAGAGTTTCTTACAGTAGACCATCACCCTAAGGACACTGCGACACAGGTATAAATATGCACCTAAATGTTCATTTTATAAGAATTTTGATGAATGTATATATCAAAGAAAAGTTTGCAATACATTTTAACAATCAAACTATTTGGTGTACAAATGACACTAACGATGGGGCAATCATTTGTTCCATGAGTACATACATCGACACTAGTCCTACTCGGCAACCCTTATGGGGTATTTTGATTTCAAAATTTTAAATTATATATGAAATGATTATAAACTTGAGTTTTAAATTTATAATTGAATCACTTATATGTTTGAAATATTTATGTTGGTTTAGGTGAGTCAATCGGCTTCCACGTTGATTCCACCTGAGGGGTTGTCGAGCACTCCTCCACTATTGGGCATCGTAGATAAGTGGCAGGTACATTTATATTGTGAACTATTTAACTTACATTAGTATAGTTTCAATTATGAATTTTGAATTCACTATATATGAAATATGCATGTACACTTGTAAATATTATAAGCGTTAAATGTCTACATGTATGTCTAGGTTGATGCCACAATGAGAATGGGCATTAGGGAAACATTAGATGTTGTGGCTACTCGTGAGGCCTCTGATTTTCGGGTTGTTTAAAAAAAAATCTACACAAAATGTGTAAACTTGAATTAGTTATTTTAACCTAATTCAAGTATACATGCTTTAATTTTGATCTTGTACGACTGTGTTATTGTGACTTTCAACCCTGACCCAAACATAGTTACACCTGCAAGAGTACATGCAAAGTAGGCTCCATATCAAATGGTAATTTAAATTTTTTATTATATTTAAAGTCAATTATAAATTATATATTCTGAATATAACTTTAATTTTAAATTTCAAATTGAATATATATATATGGGTAAGTGCACCAAGATAGTTCCCAAAAAGGGGGCTTAAGTGGCCACTTTTTTTTCTAAAATCAGGAAATACTAACCTTGGACATGAAATTGAGGATAGTTACACTCAAAATTTTGAGATGGAACAAAAACAAGGATCGAAGTGCTCTGAGTCTACTTTCTAAACTACTAATTTATTTTGAAAATGGTTGAGATTAAGGGGTTCAAAAGAGGGATGTACACAAATTGGTGCTATTTTTGTCAAAAAACATAACATAGCAACTCTTATGACGACGAGCATGAACTTTTTGTAGTATTTAAATCGCTACGTCAAAAGTTAGCTAATAGTATCTAGTTGATGCATGATTTTTCTGATAATTTTTTAATGAATATTTGATTTTTTACTAATTTTCTAAGTGGGCACTTCCTGAAAAGTAGAATTTTGGCTGTGCTTCCCCTAAAAATTTTTGAAGGTAATTGATTTTTCTTTTAATTTTTTTTAAAATGTAGAATAGAGTCTAGTTTCTAAAAATGTAATTTATTTGAAATTTCAATGAATGGTTAATTTATAACGAAAAAAAACCAAACACTACTTTTTGGCGAAAAAGAGACATACAAACAAAAGAAATTATGGATGAAAGGATTAACATTGTTAAAAAGTGAAAAAAATTACATTGTTGGATAGCTAAGAGAGAACCTAACATTACCCATGTGTTTTATTTTGTCGATATTGAACCAGATGCAATCCTGATGGTGAACATGAACCCAATTATGTGAAAAAATTGTAGAATTTGCAAAAACGCGTCTCTAGTCATTGGGAATGCCCT